>OV725081.1:32894011-33538386 GCA_928085145.1 Nezara viridula
TTACAAAAATTAAGGAAAAGTATTGTGAAAATAATAAATTTGTAGAGAAAAATTGAAAAAGAACTGACAAATATAAACAACAGTTAAAGTTTAATTTTTTTTTCTATAAGTAAATTGTGAAGTTTCCATTTTTTTTTTTAATTTATTGCCAACTTGACTATTTAAAAAACATTAGTTGAAGATGGTTTATAAAATATAAACAAAGGATATGAAAAACTATTTACTTTTAATAAAAATCAGGAATTTACAATGGTTATGAGACCTAGGTAAACTTACGTATTTAGTAGTAATGTAAGGTACGCATGTGTTTTTTTGCTTAGTTCTACTTTTCTCATTTTTAGGTTATTTTATTTTGTTATTTATTGTATATACTTTTGATTATTATTTTGCTTCTATTTATTTTATATTTTTGTATATACAGTGTGAATGTTATCCTACCTCAATAAAACTAGTGTCCAAGATACAGATTGTTGATTTTCCTTTAATTCGGATTTTTCGAAAGCCGCCAGACACGTCTATCAGTACTTCAATAAGTACCTAACACGATCAATCAGAACGTCAATAGTGCCTCGGATTGCAATTCCAAATGACCGCATAAGATATACGTCAGAACCTTACCCATTACGTTATCACCCATTTCTAATATCATTACATAATTTTTGAAATATACAAATAAAATAATATTTCTAATTATTAGGAATAATTGTTATAATATCCCTCTCAAAAGCAAACAATGAATTCTTCAATTCCGCAGCGCTGAGAGGAATCCCCACGTTACGCAGAAACAGCAAATAGATTGAAGATGAGTCGCAGATGAAACCCTTGGCCAACAGACCTTGCAACCAACTGCTTTATTATAAATACCATAACCTGTTGGGAAATGTTCGGCGCCATTGGAGGATGCAATAGTGGATCTGCGTCTTAGGTCCAAGAAAGACATTTAACTCAACACTTAAAGCACTTAGATAATCAAAGAATTGTTAATATCACAAAATGTTAATGTAAACTAGTTAAACGTTACAAACAGAGAGAAAATCGAGATTACTTTATAATTGAAAAAATAAAAGGTTATCCATGACAACCAATCCCATTTTAGAGAAACAAGGCTATTTGCTTGGAATATTCCATTACAAACTAATATAAATGCGTTTACACTAATTCAAATAATTAAGTAATATTTTCTCCTTAATTAATTCTTCAAGCAACAAAACTAGTGGTTGTGAGAATATGCAAATTTCGATTGAATAAAAAAGTTTGAGTGTTTACCTAATTTACAGGCATTCAACCCATCATATATCGTATTAAAACGTGTTCAAATTTTAACATGTTTTTTAAATGACCAGATATGGTGCAATGGAAAAAGAATTCGATTTCATAAAAACGGTGGGAAAATAAGGATTAATAAAAATTGAGATAATTATACTTTTAAATAAAATCGACCCTCTAAATGGAAAGTCAGGAGCAAATGACAATAGTAACGACATAAGGTCATAAAAGTTTAATTCGGGATCTTAATATCAAGAGTTAATAGTTACGTTTCAATTAATGCAACCTTTCGAAAACTATAAACTTTCTACAACCTCCGAACATGTAACGATTTATAATTGCACAAATTCTGACCTTGATTTCGCCAAACACCCCTCACCAAGGATCCCGTCAAGGTCGTCGCACCCGACTTTCGATTTTGAGTAGAAGAATGTCATTAGGAACAATGGAGGAAGATTTAATTTTATACTAAAATTAAATCTACGATATTCCACGAAGAGTTTTGTACTAATATTTTTTTGGTTTGTGGTCAATTTATAATTGTTCAGACAGAACACTGAGTCAAATAACATTACTAGTTCAACGATTCGAATAACAAGAGAGCTCAAAATTAAGGTGTATGTTTATGGTGGAATTTCTCTCTTTAAAAGAACAAAAAAAAAAAAAACATGAGAAACATAATTTTAGTGGAAAAAGTCAGAAATAGTACACAAGTAATACATTTATTTCAAAATCACAATTTTGGATTTAGTAACCTCCATAACAGACATTAGTAACATTCATATATATGTACTTGTTTATAGTACATCTCAAGTACTTTATCAAGACTATATAAGGAGGAATAACCAGTCCCAATTTTTAAAAAATTCAATAATGTTAAAATAATTTGGCGAGTTTTTTATTTCTAAACCAACTTCAATGGATTATACTAAACAAGAAAGTGCCTGGGAAATACGGATATTAATTTTACGAAACGATTGATAAGGCTCTTCCATCTTATCTATGACTCAACCAATTTCCCTCCGTCCTACAAGTAGCCATAGTCAAGTGGAAGAAAACAGGAGATCGCAAGTTTCCTACAAGAAAACGAGTTTCCTACAAGAAGATCGCTTATCGCGTTCTGCGCGCATGAATCAGAGTGGCAAAAATCGAATGAAGATGCATATTGAATTATCGAGTTAAAGCATTTTATAGCAAGAGGAGAAATGAGAGGGTTATATGACTGATAATATTAATTTATTGTAAATTTCAGATCTCGACAAGAATCTCGGTAGAATTGGTAAATTTGAAAGTCATAAGCATCCAAGTGGCATACGGAGTGATGAATAATGAAGAACTTTAATAGAACGAGAAAAGGTTGTTAAATTAAGGAATACCTTGTGTTATAAAGGGAGAGGAAAGAGATCCATAAAGTGTACTAACAGTATGCAAACGGAGAAACAAGGGTTGTTTTAATACGCCATTTAATGTTAAGAGGCTTGCTGTTGGAAAGAAGTATCTTATGATTACCTGAGTAAAAAAAAATTGAAAAATCGAAGAAAACTAGGGTAGTGATAGTCTGCTTGTCTCTGGATGACCAAAAGTCTTTTTGTAAAAGATACAAAAGTTTATGGGATATAAGGATTAAAAAGCAGATAGAAAGAATTGAAGAGAGCTCAGGAAAGTATTTAATTTGCAATTGAATAATCATTTCTGTAACTTGGATAGATTAGAGAGAATGGTCGGAAGATGAAGAAGCAGTAGGAACTTTGTTCAATGGATGAACCAAGACTATTTCTTGGCATGGAAAGAAAAACATAAAATGTTGAAGAGAACATGTGAAAAAATACAGAGGAAATGGCAGGGAGCTTTATAAGTTTTTAAGGAATGGTGTCCTGGCCTAGCGACTAGTTCTAGATTCAAATCCGACGGAACACAGGTCAAGAGAATATACGTTGAAAAGAAACAATGTTAGCAATAAAAGGACTTCTAGAGATTAAGCAAGGAGAAGGGTTGGATCAGCAAAAATAAGGATTAGCTTCTTCGTTTGGATAATATATGCATGATTTAGAACTAAAAATAGGTTATTAAGGATTTTCCATTTGGATTTAAGTATCTGCCATTTGGATCCATTTGGATTTAGGGGTGGATGCTTGGTGGTGAACAACATTATTACACCTTGGTCGGACTTTCGGGTTGAAGCCTCCCCAAAATCAAATCCTGAATCCGCTAGTTATACAGATTATGGAACTGCAACAGCTCTTCGACGGACACCACCTCACTGAGTGCTAAGAATATAAAACAGCCTAGTAAGAAGTAACAATTCTATTTATTGCTATAATATATACTTACTAAAGCGTGAAATCCGTTACTACCAGTCATATATTTAAATAAAAAGAAAATACGAAAGTAACTTGAAATAAATCGAAAGTTGTTTTTTCGATACCATTTGAATTGACAATTTTATGTAATATGTAAAAGAAACGAGGTCTATGCGAAAGCTGGAGACTTCAATAAGATAAGCTATCACAGAACATTGGGACCAGAAAAGTCTGTACTAATTGGAAAGTGGACTTTTTCTTTCCATATGAAATTTGATTGAAAACAGGAACATTTTGAATATAAAAATACACGTTAGATAGGAAGTTTCAAGAATCCGTGCAAAGCTTTTACAAGACATTTCCAGCAAAAACGTAATTACTTTCTCCATTGAAAAGGTGAAACCCAAGCGACAAATAAAAAACAGACAAACAGGATACTTTTCGAATGTTGGAACAGTAATGATTTTTTTTTTTTTTTTTTTACCGACCAAACTGCTCCAGTCCAATAAAACTTTCTTCAATTTACTTGAGAGGATTTTAATTTATGCAGTTGTTTTATCGTGAAGGAATACCGCAAATAGATAATTACAATTCAGCTGTTTAGTAACTAAGATTTTACAAACATTTCTAAATTTTATGTACTTAGAACTTCCAATTCTGAAACGTTGAACAACCAGATCTGGATATCTAGAAATATTATGGCAAAAGATATAATTTCTTGTTGATAATAAATTTATTCAATTTGAAATATTCAAAGCAGAATTTATGGATAATCTAGAATACCAAAATTACAAAGTTCAAATTACTTAGCTGTATAGTTAATAAAAAAATATTTTTTGTTTTCTATAGAGTTTTGAACCCTTTAAAGTTATAAATGATACAATCATCCATAAATTGAATACTTTAGAGTTATGCGCAAATAAATTTTTTTTACACATTTTTTTTAGAGTTTTATGATAAATGTATTTTTGAGGACGGCTGAAGAAGATAATCTTCAAAATGATACCTCAATCATTTGACAAAGTGCTGACGAAGATCTGGCGATTCAATAAAAACAAAACACATATCTTTAAGAAACAATATATAAACATAATACATATTAAATACGTTAGTATGATCTGAAGATGAAAGTTTAGCATGAAACCATCAATTATTGACATGTTACCAATTATTGACACTTGTAACTTTTAAGTTTAGGTTCATTTAGGGTTTTAAACTTGGCACCCTTTCAAAAGTACATTAATCAACCTTTGAAAGGGCGCCAAGTTTGAAATCATACATGAACCTAAACACTTATTTTATCAAATTTAAGTTACAAGTGTCTATAATTGGCAACATGTTAATAATTGATGACATTACCCTACTATATTGTAATTAATAAAACACATCAATTAATGATTGCTAAGTAAGGTTTTGAGGAATGTCGTTTATAGTAATAAAACATTTTCTATTTCTTCCATGAAAAATAGAAACTGACCCTTTAATGTGTAAGAGGGAAAAACATTTTCTTTAATTTCGATAAAGATTTTTATTTTTTTGAAATTTACAAGAGTCCTTGATAGGATCAGTAACTGTATTCGATTGTCACTTCTTTCAACGAGTTTATTATTATTTTAATGGTACCCCAAAGATAGAAATAATTCGTTTGGTAGGGGCTAGTTAGGGGCTAATTAAAGATCTGTTCTATTATTAATTTTTAATTAATAAACTATTTATAGACGGTTAGTAAATTAATAGACAAAAGTAATGATAGGAAAATTTAATATATATCAGTTGAGAGAACTCGTAATCCAACTTATAATTAGTTCATGACTCTAATGCACACTCTGGTGAAGACAATCCAATAGTCTTAATACGGTCCACAGAAGATAAGAGTGTGTACTATAACTATTAAAAAATCAAGAATCATAGATTAGTAAACTAAAAAATATTTACCGACTTCATTGAAGAAATGAACTATTCCTAAGGAGCTGAACTCTATTTCATAAGCGAATGATCAATGGTTTAAAAAAAAAATGGTAGTTGAGTAAACTGGACCACTAGGCTTAAGTGAACGATTAATTTTTTTATTATTTTCATTGGCGATAATAACTTTTGTCATCACATTTTACGACCTAGTTTTAGTTTCAGTTATCACCTCGGTTTTTATTGAATCATAAAAGACCATCTAGATCTTTGCGGAGAGTGGATCACTGGCGTCTGGTGATCAGAAAAAAGCGGATCCATCCTGCTCTAAGATTGGTGGTATCATGTCACTTCTGCCGAAACAATGATATTGTTAATTAACAGCCTATTAATGAGTCAAAGGTATCTTATCAATCATCTTTAACTGCCAAGTCGGTTGCAAAACCTTCCGAAATAAATATAACTTCATCATATCTACAAACCGTACCTTATAGAGCCAACTCGACTCACAAGTGGTCCAGGCACTCGAAGGATATTGTATCATCAACATATAGAAAAATATAAATTTTTGTCAAAATGTTCTTTTATCAATCAAGCGGTTGCAGGTGTTGTGATTGAAGTTACTTCAATTACACCTGCACCTGGAGTACCTGTCGAAGCCGCACTTAGGAATCATACTCGAGAATTTTACAAGTACGATTGAGATGTGACATCATGGTCAACAAAGAAATAATTTTTAAAGAACTTTGTCAACAAGAAAGAAGAAAATGGCAAGCCTACGTAGGTCTATTGGTACATCAATATTAGGGGTTGTGGTAAGTATTGTACAGTGAGCACAAATTTTCAATGAATAATAAATGACTCCTGTGTGCTAACCTGCTAAAGTGCTATTATTTATAGTAAGGTTATGATTGTATTATAATCGAAGTTTGTGAGTTATCATTCTTGATTGATCTAATAACGTTTAATATATTTTTAAAATGCCAGGGCGAAATAAAAATGTAGAGCTACTGGATTATTGGATCAAAAATACTTTAGTAGAAAGGATAATTGAAGATTCAGAACGTAATGAAGTTAATGAAAACATGAATGAAAAGCTGTTATGTCAATAAGAAATAGTATATATTTTCTACTTGGATCAGTGAAGTGTTCTCATTGGTACCAGGTGTTGATGATGCTAGAATAAGGCAAATGGTGAGAGTTGATAGATAGCAGTTTAATTTTATATTGAATGAAATTCGTGACCGTTCTGTCTTTTTGCAAAGGCAGCATCCGATTTCTGTCCTATTGTTTGTAGCATATTATATTTTACAAAGAACTAAAAACTATATCAATAGCTTATCAGCATCACATTACAGGACCCTAAGCTGTGTTGAAATCCAGTGTGCCAGTGGTCATATTTAACAAATAAGTTTCTCGACTTACAACAATTTAAGAGGTTTACGACACTTAACACAGGTTGCATAAATATCCATAATATTAAATCAGAACCATAGCCGATAAGAATAAAAATGCACATCCGCCTTATTTTGTGACGGGATATATATATGTATAATAAAACCAGAAGGAAATATATTTTTTTTAGAGGAAATGCTATTAGGAAAGAAAATTAGTTCGAGGTAAGTTGTTGACCTATTTTGTCTGAGCCATAGCTTGTTGCACTAATTTAGCTACATTGTTGTGTCTCTGCAAGTATTCCATACCAGCAAGTATTGCACATCCCGATGTTGCATGTTGAATTGATTCAACTGCCTTTTTGCATAAGCGACATAAGTCATCGATGCCCTATCCACATATATGTCTTCTTTATGCTTTGGGGCTATTACCTGTTCTTCAATAGCAAACAAGAATCCTTCTGTCTCCACTCTTCAGCCATGTCAGCGACGCCTCAGTGTCCACTCTTACATCCATTAATGAGTGATAAAATCGACCATGTAAAGGTTTATTTTACATATTTCTGATGGAGTGCCATCTGCTTCACTAATCGGGATCCCAGGGCTTTGTAAATTCAAAACTGATCAAGTATGGTTTATAATGTTGTCGTGAAGATTACTTTCTTCCTTTCGGCATACATTCAAGAAACTGATTAGACCACGCCCTCCCATCTTCCTAGGAAGATACAACCTCACTACAGATGACTTTGGATGCCTCTTTGGAGGACTCTGGGAAAACGACTGAACCTTTCTAAATCGGTTGTAGTCCACTTCAGTAAGCCAAATGAGTAGGCTAAAGCAGGTATGCCCAGGTATTCAATGTTCGTATCAAATTTCTTCCATTTAAATGTGATTTAAGTACTAATTTAACAAGGTACTGAAATTCTTCCTCAAATTTTTTCTTTGAATCAGCATTGAATTTCAGAAGTTGGTGTACCCCAAGGTACTTGTAAGAATCAGCTTCCCTCAATTGATTCATTATTACATTTTCTGATATCTCAATATTCCTCCCCTTAATAATTATTCCTCTTTTCATATGTACTATTGCACATTTGTCTATTCCTTGATCCATTTTTATATCATTACTGAACTGTTGTTACTGTCTTCAGATGAATATTAGTATATAACAAGATTCGTTTCTTTTCTGATGTTCTAAGACTCTAAGACGACCAATACTTCCACTATTTTAATTAAACAACATCATCATGATGAATAGTGATGCAGCCAACAGAAGCTGTTCCTACTTGAAAATGTCGGAATTAAGTGATTTCTTATTGGATAGCATTTTCCCCGAGACAGAACGGCCGGAGTTGCCTGCGGTCACGTTTCGGCCGGGAAATAACTGTTATTATCTCTGTGGCGAGCAGTTCAAGAAGGCCACTACTCAACCGAAAACAACTGATTTCTGCTCATGTCTAGTTCGCTTCGGCCCAGCCTTCAGCTTTTTACCTTATTTTAAATTTGGTATTAAATTAAGACATGAACATTCATCACCATTAATTTTGTCGTAAATGTTCTTAAATATGTATACCTGAGTTTTTATTTTTTTTTTAAACCGGTCGATATCCGTTTAAGAATAAAGAAAAATCAAGTCAAATTCAATTACTTCTAAGAGAGATTAAATCTTTTCTAAATAAAATTCAAAAATTTCGATTTCAAATTCAACTTTTCCGACTGCTCCAACACTTAGTAGACAAACGCTCCAAACTATCAATTAATTACAAAAGACTCATCTACTTAACAATAATAAGACCTATATGGACATACAGAGTTGAGCTGTGGGGTCCTACCAAACCATGGAATCCAAATCCTTCGTAAAATCCTTAACGCTCCATATTTTGTCACAAATAAAACCATTCATAAAGACCTTAATGTCCCATATGCCGCCGATTTAGCCCGAGCCAGATACCTATCCTTTCATGATAAACTCCAGTCCTATCCGAATCCACTTGTTTCCAGCCTTGCTTGTTCCTCGATTCCTGATAATCCCCCCAGGCGTCTGAAAAGAAGATGGCCTCGTGATCTTCTCACCTAGAATTAAATAGGGAGTGCTACCACAGGGCAGTATCTCTTCAAGTCTGTTCATGTCATGATTTCTAATGTGTGCATTTTTACTAGTTGTATTGTTAAAAGAGTTGTAAATTTCATTAAATAAAAAAAAAATTCTACTTAACATTTAGTTTGACTTTTAAGGATTATTCGATAAATACAGTCTTATCTCACACATTGCAAAATTCCGTAGAATTAAGATAAATCGAATTGGAAAAGGTTGAATTTGGTTTGAAAAGTTTTTAGGAGTATTTCATTCGTTGAAGTCTCTCATGCCAACAGAATATATAAAAGCTATGTAATTTGTTTATATATTCTAGTTCTGTTATAAATATAGTTGAATTAGCCAAATCAAAAGCGTTGTGAAGATAAAAAGCACTTAAGTTGAGACCAACAGATTTACGATTGAAATACTACTCAATGCACTTTAACAGCCGCTTAATCCTCTGACATATTAACGTGACTAAATGAGGTACATAGGAAATTTAAGCTCTTTAAAATTGACTAGAATGAATTTCTTCCAGAGAAGCATTAATTTAAGGGGTGGGGGAACCGACGAAAACAGATATTTCTTAGGAAATAAGGAAACAGTCTATATCTCTAACTCCTCACCGTTGGACCTGCATCAAAAAGCTATGTATAAAAGGGATTGTAATTTTTTTTCTATTTTAACTTTTTATGTAGTATCGATAAAATACATAGTTTCAAAGTCATGACAAAAAAAAAAAATTAAGACACTTTGCTGTTTTTTTGCATATATCTCGGAACGCAAAGGAAAATTTCGTTCTGAAACATCAAATTCAGATTAAGCATCCTAAAAAACATAAAAACCAAAGTGACTATTTGAATTTATCCCTCATCCAACTACCATCCGACTGTAGATTTCAAAACGCAGCATCGAGAATATCGTCAGTTAAGGTGAGTTCTCTTTTAGGGACAAATTCTTGAACATGAAATCAAAATTTCAGCCGTATGTTCTTCCGTTAAATGAACCGTCAAACCGCCACATTAATGTAATTTTCGCAGAGAACCGTTGGTTTCTTGCAACCGACTGACCGGAGTTGTGTGTTCAGATGAGGTTTATTTACAATTTAAAATGGTTATTAGCTTTAAATCCATCGCTTAAATCCTCCTAGTCTATTAGGGATAGAGGAAAAAAAAACATTGTTTCCTAGATTTTGTGGAATACACACAATTATATAGCAGAATGTAGACCAAATTGTTATATCAATTTCAATTATGAACATGAATATTTTCGACAAAGATTGGTTTCCTTGGTGCAAATTTTTTTTAAATATTAAAAATAAATAATAGAATAAAGTCAATTAAAGGCACACCTTGGACGGACTAAGACTAACGACGACACCCATGCTCCAGGTTAGATCCTTAGATCACGAGGACAAACTGTAGCCCAGAGTACCCCCCCCCCCTCCACAACCCGAGGCCGGGGGACAGCAGCCTTGCGATCCCAACCTTAGCGAGCTAATTAACAGCTCATTGAAAGGGGGCTCAATGCCTCGCCGAGGGCAGGCCTCTACCTCAAGGTGGGGGTCAAAGGGGGGACACCACACAGCGCTCCATCGAATATCGAAAATAATAAATCACTTATGATAGTGATAAGACTTGTGAAGGAAAAAAGAAAATTCTCAATCTATATGGGTGCATATTTAAATCGAATGTTTCAGAAATAGTCGAATCAGCCAATAGTCAGAACACACGCTTCAATTAATTAAAAAAGACAGGAACTTAACCGACGTTATGGTTAGCTATATAGACTACTTAAGAGAAAATCTAAACTTTCTATTGAAAACAAACTACTTATCTACAAGACAATACTAAAACCTATCTGAACCTACGGACTAGAACTGGGGAACAGCTAAATTTTCTAACATCAAACGCATTCAATCCTTCCAGTCTTTAGTCCTCCGTACAATAGTCGATGCTCCCTTCTATGTCACCAATAAAATCCTGCATAATGACCTTAACATTCCATTTATTCTTGATATTATCTCAAACAAATTCCCCAAATTTCATCAGAACCTTATCCACCACCCTAATCCCGTTGCACAGTCCCTATCTAGCACCACCCACCCCTGCAATCCTCGCAGGTTAAACGGCAGTGGCCCCGTGACCCTCCGTAACATGAATATATTGGAGTTCTGGCAATGGCCAGATTCTCCACTGAAGTCATGAGTGTCTGTAGTTGTAGAGCTCTTACTCAACCTCCGCTGGCTTTTAATACCAGTGAAGTGGTTGAGGGAGAAGCGCAAGGATCTCCTGAAGCCTCGCTTTTCCCTCCACAAGTGGGGGAATAAGTCTGGTTCGGTGTTCCCATGACCGATTGTAAATAGTGTAAATCGGTATGCCTGCGAATAAGATGTTTATTTAATTTTATTATTACTATTATTTATATTGTCTTCCTTCATTATGATATTTTATTTTGTTCATACTTCGCTGTATATTATTTTAAAATTATCTTATTAATTTTTGATTTTGTAAACATGGTGTGTATGTGCTCTCTGAACTCTATTATAAATGTCCTTTATTGAAATTTCAGGACAGATTGTAGTATTTATCAATTTTACAAGTAATTCAGTTTTAAAATATTAATTAAAAAAATAGAATAGATATGTAACAATTGAAACATTTAAATTAAACGAACGGGGATTTTTGACATACCCCTGACATCACACCTTGAGACAGGCCCACGGTTCACTAATTAGGACGATGGCGAGAGTACTGCAAAGTTAATTATAACTTCAATGATTTAAAATTCAAAACTTTAACTCTTCATATTTAATTAAAGTCTACTCAAGAATTAATTAATATTACATATTGATCAGGCGATTATTATTAATGCAAACTAGTTATTATTACGAGTAAATAGCTAGAGGAGTCTGTGATTAAATCGAACTGATAGAAACAAATTAAATTAAAAACATATAAAGCTTAATGTCTTTATTTATTGACTAAAAAAATGTTTGTTTTTGATGGAGCAGCCCGAAAGTGTTAGAAGCATGTTAGAAACAATCTAAAATATTGTACATGGGTAAAAGATCGTGGAACGAAACCATCTGTTAAAAATAAATTATTAAAGTATTTTATTACATACTTAAAATATGACAAACAATAATAATAATACAGTGCAAATAATAACAAATAAAAAAAAAAATTAAAAATACGTCGAAAGTAAAATATAAAATTATTTTTTTTTTTTTTTATACTTTGGTATATATCACATGGGCTGGGAACCTTATTATGATTAGAGGCCGCATTAAGATTAGGCAGTGATACCGGAGGCCGCATTTAGGTTAAGTAGAGATAAGGAAAACCGCTAAATATTTTTAATATTTCATTGATTGTATTATTTTTTTTTTAATGGCCACGTGATCTCCTAATATAGACATATTATTAGAGTGCTACCAATGGGTAGTTTCTCAACATGTTTCATGTCATTATATCCATGTGCGAATTTACAAGATGTATTTTTTGTATACAGTTGTAAATATCATATAAATAAATAAATAAAAGTATTATTTTTTGATTAAAGCATATGCCTAAATAGAAATTTAAATTTTTAAAGGCCTTAATCTATAAAATTCAATATTAACTAAAACAGGGATGAAAAACGTTTAAAAACGTGGCGAACGGATATGTTTATTTCAATTTTTAAATTTATATTCTATTATTATGGATCAATGGTTGACTGTAGTGAATAATTGAAGATAAGAATGGTTGGAGTGATAAAAAAAAAAATAAATAAAAAAAATAAAAATAAAATCGATATACTTATTTATTTTCATTTTTTGTTTGTTTTTGTTTCACTTATCACTCCAACCATTCTTCTCTTTAATTAAATTTTAATATCTTTGTAAAATGTAAAACCGCTAATTTTAACATTTTTTTCGTCTATTACACAGGTTTTTTTTACTTAATTACTTGTAATATTTTTACATAAATACTTGTAATTACTTTTATCTATGTTAGGCCTGTCTAACTTATGAATGATTATAAACAGTTTGGGACTTAAATAATTATATTAAATATTATTATTTACGCTCAATCAATAGTAAAACTCAATAGATGACGGATATATTTTAAAAATAATGTAATAGAAAAATTGCCCAAAAGTGATTTTCAAAACCGCAGACCGTTGGGAACACAGCGTTAACTAAACATCGGTTTGTGCCGCAACATGGCATTGGGACAATTTAACCATTAGCATTTGCCCCTTTGGCAAATTGGCCAAGGGCAGAATCTGTACTCCATTAGCTAATGTTCAAAAAGCTCCATCCAGAACAGTCAATACATTAACTAAAAATATAAAAGAAATTTTACAAATACAAATAAATACCTTGGTTTGAAAAGGTTCTTACTGCATTTAATATAATTTTGAGAAACAGAACTTCAAAGTTACAATTCATACCGTGGTATGAATATTTTGTTATTTAGACTAACAATTTTTTTTTTTGTTGTTTAAAACCTTGAACTTAAATTTTGCATTCGTACATGATTTAATTATAACACTTATAAAAATCATTATTGGAATTTTGTAGTTAGATAACTTTTTAATTCTAGAATGCATTCTGTTAGTGAGGCAAAGATTTAAGTAGTAATCTAAATTTTGAGATTTTATGTTTAATTAAGATTACGAAGTATCGAAAAGCGGAATCAAATCCAAATATTTCGTACTCTTTTTTTTTTTTAACAACTTGATTTATTAAATTATCATATAAGAAAAGATAAGGAAAAAGAAAGAAATATGTTTTTACAGAAACAACACCAGAATAAAATGTTTAAAAAAAAATCCGATAAACTAATGACAGATGCATTGCCTATGTAAAATTTGTTTGTTTACGCTATATATTTGTTTTAGATTTTTCATTTTCGAGAATTTTTGAATAATATGAGTTTTTCAGTTTGCCAGAATGACTAACTCCAATTTCAACATTTTTGGGTAAATTCATTTCAGTGGTATTTCTATTTGGAAGATTTTCAGTATCTGTACAGACAGTGAGTAAGTCGATTCCAGAGCAGATGATTACAGTTTTGAAATACAGAACTGTGAATAAAAGTATAAATTTTCCTACTAAAAATGTCACTAAAATTAATAAAAAAATGTTAAATTGGAGTTAGTCATTCTGCCAACCGAAAGGCGCATATATGCCAAGGGAGATTTGAAAGTACATCTGAATATTTAACCTATAAATGATTATGTATTGTAGGACTATTAGTTATTAAACTTTTATTTTCCATTGTAAAGTTTACTGAAATGAAATTACGAGATTTTCATTGCTTGCCATGGACAGGTCAAAGGTTGTCATACTAGTTGTAAGTGGATAATGTTGGGATTTCCCAAAGGGAAAATTCAAATTATTCACCAATTTAATTTTCTAAAGGGTTACTTGATGATTTTTTGGAATAAACGGCCAATATATACCTATTTATTTCAATATAATATCATATCTACAGTTATTAAACTACAGCAAAAGTGTTTAAGGTTGTAAACACATCCATGAAATATTTTTATATTTCACTTCTTCTTTCACACAATTACTATTAAATAGTATTTTGAACAATGGCATTAGCATGATTTGGTGGTTTTTGAATACTTTCTTTTCAAGCTTAGAAAAAAACTTCATCGAGAAAATTTCATTTAATTTCATTGGAAACATGTGATTTATGCTAAATAATGTTAGTTTTCTGAAATAATTATTTATATTTTTTTCGTCACTCTGCTTTAACTTCTACAACTTTATTTATTTAATATTATTTTTTTATGTTCTAAAATTCTCCGCTTTCCAACGTTATATATACGTATACCTACTGACTGTTATTTCCGGAGATTCATTTTCAGCCTGGAAGCATTTTTCTCCAGTTTCCAATTATCACACTCTTTCAAACTTCATATTAAGCCATTTTTTATAGTTACTGTCAATAAAAAAGAGTTATTTTTTTAAATAAACCATATTAAAAGTACTTTAGAGGAAGACGTACATGAACATTGTGTATTTAATCCCTGTTAAGTGACGTTGAAGGGGGTAAGACCTATTAGTCATTATGTCAACTGAAAAGCCCGTATTCGTTTTTCCCTTAAAAAATATGACAATATCACATTGGTCGTTTCTGAAATAACCAATTCAAATTTGTTATACCCAAAAAACAGATCTTTAATAAGTGAAAACATAATGTATAATTCTTTCATGTAGCGTATTGCAGTTAGAACCTTCTCCAACCAATTACTTTCAAACGCTGTCAGTAGTTAGAACCCTGTCCCACTGCTAGTTTCTCTATTTTTCAATTGATAGGACTGGAATTCGTTGGGAACATAGATAACATGATTGTAAGTGATTTCTAAATGAAAACTCAACAATGTTAGTTACCAGTAGAGCCTTTTCAAACTAAGGCAAATATATTACTTTTATTTTAAGTAATATTTCTTAAGCAAATGGAAAACCATTATTATTTGTGAATACATTTAAGAGTACAGACATCATCCATCATATATGTCAGAAAACATCCCCTGACACCTCCTCGACAGCGGGAGGTGGGAAAGAAGTGACAGACACCTGTTGCAGGAAATCCAAGAGGTTTACATAAAGCATAGATACGCCGCTTGAGCTAATCCAGCCGGACGGACAACGTCACAGTTCATTTGCTCCGAACAGTCTACCTCGGGGAAGTGCCGAGCCAATTTCTCTATTCAATTGCAATATAAAAGAAAGGTGAAAGTAAATTTTCTGCTTCGTTGCGGAGAAAAGTGAACTTAACACTGTAGCAGCCACTTGGAAAGGTTGCCAGGCCAGGGGCCTATACCGGTCTATATGTAGCTTAATATTGCTGACAGCACACCAAAGGTACAATGATTAGGTGTGGTTTAGCATTATCAAACAATAAATTCCAAAACATTTCAGATATTTTTTGACTTCCAAGTGTTGATCCGTTATTTTCAATACAAAAAACAAAACGCAGTTCGCTTACCAGATCTTGACTGGGTAGCTACAAGGAAAAAGAGTTAAAGGGAATATTGAAAGAACAAGTAATAAGGATTTTCTAGATATTAGAAATATTTAGGTAGTAGAAAGAACCAGTAAAAGGGAATTAATGGTTATTAACACTATTTGGAAAATTGGAAGACATTAGCCGAGATTTTGAGCAAGTACTTTTGAGCAAGGGTGCTCACCCCCTCCAAAGCCGATGTCATATAAATTAAATCTCCCACGAAATTTTATTGCCCTATTCTTCTTAATAACAGTGAAAGCGAAAGTAGAACTAGAAAACATATAATTACATTTCAAAGGAAGGAGATGGTCCAGGGTGGCGGTCATAAATAGGCTAAATAGTGGTAAAACTATTTTATTAAAAGCCAACGTTTCGACCCGACTTTGCAGGTCTTCTTCAGGGAGGTGTGTTCAGGTTTAGAACCCAGTTCCAAGTGAAACTCCTAGCTAAACACACCTCCCTGAAGAAGACCTGCAAAGTCGGGTCGAAACGTTGGCTTTTAATAAAATAGTTTTACCACTATTTAGCCTATTTATGACCGCCACCCCGGACCATCTCCTTCCTTTATGATGCAATGGTCAACTATTAAATATTCAATAATTACATTTCCTGTGTTCTGATTCATATTTGTCACCTTGTTACCTAGTTTGAAATTTGAATGACGTAAAAAAAAATTAAAAATTCTTCAAAGTGTGCCCCTCTCAAAATTTCAAAATTCTTTCAAAATATGCCCTCTTAAAAGTTTTTGTGGCGCAACTTGCGCTACGAAACCTCCATCTGAGCAGCTTTTATTAAAGATATTCACTATTCATAAGCTATGCGATTAAATACTTATTCATCTAAATTTATTGACTATTTAATTTTTAGTAACAATTAGTTTTTATTTTATTTTTATAATTTTATTGATTCAACAGGTACCAGTAGATTCTCATGTACAAATGTCAAACAAATAAAAATTCTTTAACTGTTTCTCAAGAATAATTGATAGAAATGTTAGAAAATAATATATAATACATCACTACATATATTACTGTATGCCGGAGGTACAGGACACCATGTAACATTTTTGTTCAGGAGTTTAAAGGAGCCAATTTTCCATTAATTTGACATATTAGAAATTGTTAATAACTTACTAAATTATTTAATAAAAAAATGGACATGATGCCCTTTTCCTTCCGGGCACAGAATGAAAAACAAGAAAATATATTTTCAAAATTAAAAAACGATAAATTTCTCAATATGTATGTTAAAGCACTATAATTTGTATTATTCAGGAACTTTTTTTTTATATTAAGTAGATATTTTGTAACATTATATATGAAATATTTACATGTGTATAAGTATATATCTGGAAAAATTATACTTTCAAATAACGGTGTTCGGGAAAACAAAATTATGAATAAATAATCTATACGTTATTCAAGAAATAATTTACTAGCTAATTAAAACAGGATTGAGCCAATTTTTTAATGTAGACGAAATTAATATAATTTATATTAATACAAATGTTTATAATGTTAATATAAATAACTTACGTTAGAATGGCCGGTAAAACATCAGCAGAAGAGAGAAACTGAAAAATAATAATTTTATAAATTATATTAGTAAAAATAAATAAATAAAAAAAAACATTCACAATATAAATAAAATTAACTAACACTTACTAAAACAAGTATTAACTAACAATACAAATACAATTTATTTTGGCTTATATATCTCTTTTCAATAGCACCAGCAGTTTGTTAATTATCATGTAATTAAGATAGGAATTAACTTTAAATTAATTACGATTTTTCAGGAGAAAATAAATGAATGTTCACTTTAATATTTATATTGTCCTTCTATTTACCTCAACAATATTCGAATTTCTGAGACAGATAAAGTTCAATATCTTGAACTAACATTAGACAGAAAAATGACATGGGGCTCATATATCAAGAGCAAAAAAAAAAAAAAAAAAACACATTAAACCTTAAACTACGATTATTAATTACATATTCACTTCTTTTAATGTGTTCAAATTTAAAACTTATCATAGAAACTGAATGCATATACTAACTCACTTAAGCTTCACAGATGTACAGTACAGTAAAAACGTCACACATACATAAACTGCAAATGCTTCAATTAAAAAAAAAATCAGGACTTTATAAAATATTCCACAATAATTTACAAGGACATATTAACTAGCTGATTCATGACCAACATGCCCGCTAACAACCATAAAAGTCTCAAAAGAAGATGGATGAGGGATCTCCTACATTAACTATTAACATTGATAATGTGGCAGGAAAGGCCACCGCTGGGCAACTCCTCTGTTTCACGCAGACTATTTACCGCTGGGCTTACTCCAAATTTTACTTCCCGACAGCACACTCGCTTGCTGTCGGTACTTCTGACAGGTGCGAATAGAAAAAAAAAAAAAAATACATACATATATATATATATATATATATATATATATATATATATATATATATATATATATATATATATATATATATATATATATACATACATATATATATAAAACATATAGATATATATATATTTTTAAATTAAAACATATTCTTAGAAAAACTTTTAAATGACGAGTTCGGTTTCAAAAACTATCTCATTTAAAAAAAGAAAAGAAAAATAATAAAAAGTTTTATAATAACAGAAAAAATGATATATATATATATATATATATATATATATATATATGTATTTTTTTTTTATAGTGGTCCATAGGGAAGTTAAAATCGATTGATGAAAAAAATATGTAACAATTTTAGCTGTTTATAAAATTAAACAGTCAAACAGTTAATAAAAAGTTTCATTAATAATCATGGAGTAAACAATTTCTGAAACTACTAAAAAATGAATTATTTAAACCCTCAAATAAATATAAACAGGTTAAAAGTTATGAGAAAAAAAAGTTCTCTACTTTAATGACTAAATAACGAATGTCAAGTACCACTTGAAAAATAAGCTGATACTTCAAACTTTTTTTTTAAAGAATATTTCCAGTTAATTACAAGTAGTGGTTAATTAATGAATTGAAGCCCTTTAGTCGTTTTTTAAAAAATAAGTTGGGGAGTGAAATTCTCTCTTCTGCTGACCCACTTATGAAACCCTCCAGATCAGTTTGGGAAACATACCGTTAGGGCTCGCTTATCTTCTGACCCACAAGGAGAAAGGAACCTAACGTTTAATAACCAGTTCTTCTTTAGGGTCTCTTACTTTCATTATTAAAAGTGCCAATATTATCCCCTTGTAGAGGAGGACAGCATAATAAAATTTCGCTTTCTAAACTATAACAATTATAATCGTTCTTAAGTCATTATTATAGTCCCGGATTTTTATGTAGTAAAAATCCACAAAATATACCATATAAAATTTGATTAAAAAAACACATCTAATATACGCTGTAAAAAATATAAGATGCATTGATAAAATCTATAAATATTCAATAAAACGTCTTAAATATTTAATTACGGCTAAGTGCATACAAAACGTTTTAAACTAAAAAAACAAAACAATAAACTGACTTATCCTTTAATTATTTATGATTTGAGTAGGCTTTATGGGCTCATTTACATTTTCAAAACACACGTGCAATGTTAGAAGAAAAAAAATGAAAGAAGTTATTCGGTGTCTTTTGAGACATTTAAAAAATATTAAGGTGTGATTTAGACCATACGGCAGAAGTGAAAACATCAACTAGGCGAGATTAATAATATGAAATATAAATTATAAATAGGTACCGGGGTAGCTCAGTGGTAGGGCACTAAGCCTCCAATGCTCAGGATCGAATCCCAGCTCATCGCAGACAAAATATTTATTCTGTTTCATTGGCCATAGGGCGAACCTGGGGTAGGGCACACCCAGCCACACCTTTAATTAAAATAATTAATTAAGAGACAAAACCTGGTGGTTGAGCGTGATACTGGACCGATCCCCTCCCTGCACAACCGTTGGCCTTGAAACAGTTCTTTCCCTAAATAGTACTGAATCCAAGACCTTTCATGGATTGTTGGTAATACAGTTTTATTTTTTATTTTTTTATATAATAGCTCATTATAAAGAGGATGAAATGCTGAACATTTCCCTCACTTACAGTATGAAAGTCCGATGTTAGTTTTTGAAATATTTTAATCCATATCTTCCACAAAACTCGTCGTAAATCGGTTTTCGACGCTATTTTTCCTTTTTGCCTACCTAACTCGGCATTAGATACAATTTTTAATATTAACTTATTACAAACAGGATGAAATGATGAATATTTCCCTCTCTAACAATATGCAGGTCCGATTTTTAGTTTCTGAGATATTTTAATCCATATGCAAAAACTCTTAAATTAGTCGATTCCAGCCGACTTTACCCGAGCTGTACACATCGGAGATCTGACGGCTCAATATAATTCACTCTCAAAAAAAAGAAGTACAAAATACGCCTAAAGAATTTTTCACTTCATAAAGATCTAATAGCAAAAGCAGCCGCCAAAAAAATGGGTGCCGTAGAAGGAGAGTCAGTTATCCAGCGTTTCAACAATGGCAACATGAGCCGTTTAGCAAAAATGGCGATTAGCATTTTGAGTTTGTTCCTGATGGACGGGCAATAAACTCCAACATTTACTATGAACAGCTAGACAGTGTTTATGCAGTTTTGAGTGCAAAGTATCCGGATTTGACCAACAGGAATCAAAGCAACACGACAAACTAAAAATCTGCCCTGAATATTGTTAGAGAGGAAAATATTCATTATTTCATCCTCTTTGTAATAAGCTAATATTCAAAATTATATCTGAATGCGGCGTTTTTTTTTTTAGGAGGGAGGCAGACGACAGGGAAGTAGGGAGGCGAAAAGGAAAAAATAGCATCGAATTTTGAGTTTCCATAAAAAATAATTAAACCTTAAATAAATAAAGTTTATAATAAAGAAATAAATAGAACTAAGTTTTCTTAATTTAACATTATTTTGGCTAATATTCAATAAATAAAATAATGTAAAAACTGGTACAGAATAAAATGTTTTCACTTAGTCGAAATCTTTGAGAGCCTCTTATGATAAAAAAAAAAAAAAAGTTATATAAAGATTTGGATCCGCAATTTTCGTTGTTGCCATCACCCTTACTTTCTAAGGATCTCTCATTCTCAAATCAATTACTATCAATGAACAAATATTGTTATGTAGCGATCAATAAAGAAACGTAATGGGCGAAAAGAGTTCCGAGAAAAACCAACCACCCCAGGTGAAATATAAATATAGTTAAAGAAACAATCCTCGAAAGATATCATAAGTAAATAAAAACCGATATTTTACAGGTTTGGTCTGTATTAATAGGACACTCACTGAATACAAGAACTCGATTGTACTGGTTTTGATATAGTCCTCACAGAGATAGTGTAAAATGACAGATATTTTATTTTATTTTTGTTTATACCAAAAGCTCCTTTAAAAACTTGAGTAATTTTTTAAATGTATTTTGCGTAATTTATTTTATGCAAATGTATATACAATATAATATGAGCATATACATGATATACACAAGAACAAAGTCTGATAGAAGACCACAAGAGTTACTAAAAATAAAACTATAGTCCAGTTTCTCGCAGAAAACCAGTTAAATTTAAGTTCGGTCTTTTTTTTAAGCATATGTCACGATTATTCTTTATTTTAGGTGATAAATGATTAGTTCATAGTAAACTAGAGAAAAAAAAATCGTTTAACTAGAAATAAAGTAATGATTTATTAAAACAATTTTAACAGGATTTTTAAGAATCTAAAAGTTTTTCATAAAACCTTGGATTATCCGCGATTTTTTTTTCAACGTTTTTACAAAGTCATTCGTTGTGTGTGTCTATACATATATATAATATTTTATAAAGGTAAATTTGCGCAGCACTGGTATAGTTATAATTTTTTTTTATCATCCTCCAACAATATTACAGATGCCCAAATTTTAGAAAAAAATCCATAATTCTTAAGTTGAGATTTTAGGTTGTTTAAAAAAAATAAGGTATTTTTTTATCTAAAAGTAACCGTGTATTCAGCAAAAATTACTACAATAAATTGTAGGGACACTTAAGGAGCTAAACTACGTAAGTTCTGTTTTTCATGAAAACGTGAATTATTTGCGACTTTTTAAAACCATTTGTACAAAGTCATTCGTTGTGTGTGTCTATACATAAATATGTGTGTCTATAAGGTTAAATTTGCACGCCACTGGTATACTTATAATTTATGTTTCGGAGTGAGGGAAATACTAAATTAAAATAAAATTGATTTGCGATAAGCATATATAAAAACTTCCGAGCATTTAAGTTTTTATTAAACACGTTTCAATTACTCTTAATATGATGCCGTACTAGGATAAATTGCCTGTAAAAAGGAGTAAACCGACTTTCACTTTCACATAGGCCTAATTGCCTAAAAAAAGTGAAACTCTCAATTAACCCCAGCATATTAGAGAGCACTTAGGCCCAATTACCCGCTTGAAATATTCCTACATCCAAATATCAACTTGTTTTAGTTAACAGATTGTTAAAATAAAAAAATAACTAATATCCAGCGTTATCGACACTTTTTTTTAATCTAATTATTAACATTCGTTTAAAATCTCGTCAATTACTTTATCTTATAGGAAACTACTATTTTTTTAATAAGAAAAATTCCCGAAAATAGGGCGTTTTCGATCTAAAGATTGGAAAATGTCTAATTAACGAGGTACTAAAAAAAAAAAAACCATTTGGTTTCTATTTGAATCGTAAGATAATTTCATCACAAAAATCGAGATAAAAGGTGGCCTGCAAAAATAGTGGACCGTTTGGTGTGATCTCCGTCCTAAACATGTCGATGTAATGAGATTATGTATGCCGAAAGCCCCAATATTTTTATAGGCCACCCTTTTCTCGATTTTGCCATAAAATTATCTCATTTCTGATTCTGAAGTTACGTAGATAAAAACTTTGCACGTTATAATAAGATGAAGGCATTCACAAAGCTTTAGGCCGATGTTAATAATTTGATTAAACGTTGTCTGTACTAGGGACTATTGTTTTTGAGTAAAAAGTACCAGCGGATCCAGGATTTCATTTTGAGGGGTGGCTTCAGCCCGAAAGCTTTTTTTTCATAAAAATAACGATATTTGCTTTAGAAAAAAATAAAGAAACTAACTACCTATATGAAATGGCGTTTAAGTGATTCCTAAAGTCCTTTGAAATGTAATTACACGAACAATAATACTTTAAAAGATAATTTTTTTTTCATAAAACATGGTTATATTTTACCATTTGGGGGAACTTCATCCCAATAATAAGGAAAAAAATTGCATAGACTTTTTTTTCAATGTCACCCCAAACCGAATACAAACACCATAACGGCATATTCATTATTAGTATAAATGGAAGGCATAATGATGAGCACTCTGCGAAAACGTCTTACAAACTGATAAATGTTATTGAGAGTTCCCAATGCTAATTCCAAATAGTAACAATCCTTATGTTGCCAATAATCTTTATACAGTTAGGGATAAAAGGCCATATTAGTTATAATAATAATAGACAATAAGCCAAACCATATCCTAAACAAAGCGTTTGCCGACATACCTTCACTTTGAACAACATTTAATATGAATGTTAATATTTAAATTTATTTTTTTTTATTTCTTAATGACATTTACAACTGTATTACATAAATACATCAAGTAAATTTGGACATAATAGATATAATGACATGAATACACTTGCTGAGTAACTACCCAATGGTAGCACTCTATAAATTTAATTAATAAAGTAGTTAGAACAAACAAATAGGTTTTATTTATTTCATATCTTCATAACAATGAAAATCTTCAGGTGTGAATATCTCTTAAACAAGCGTTTGCGGACATACCTTCAGAGGAAATTTTTTTCTTGTTTTGAAGTTCTTAGTTCGTATTTTCAATTTGGCCACTTGACCCTGAAACACCCTGTATATTCTTCAATGTTTCAAATTTGTAGCAGGAAATATGGTAAAAGCTTCACGTAAAAATGGAAGGATGAACATATACGAATCATAAAATCCAAGGATATGTTGCTACATACAATATTTTAATACAAAATAAAATTCCAATAACAGAAACATAGGGGGTGATAAAAAAATCTGCGTAGCTACTTCTTTTTCCTATATTCTTAATTGATGTTAGTTTACATATTTTATTTATTCATATACTTTAATTGTTATTAATTTTGACTTTATTTTTTGTTCTTCGAAATATTGACGGGGACGAAACTATATTATTACCCCCCTGTATTTTTATTAGAGGGGTCGATCTCCCTCGTATCTCCGAAATCTGCGCCTATGTCTATAAGGCGGACTTAAATGACAGTTGTGCATGTTTACTGTATTTCATTATATTTTTATTAATAATTTTTATTTTATTGTAATTGCACACGAAGAAGAAAGTTGATGCCCCCGACTCTCCTAATATCAAATAAGTTTAATATTTCGATTCGAATGATATATAAAAATGATTTTTACTATTATAATAATTTTCAAAATTATAAATAGGATAATTATAGATAGAGTGTAAGAGTATTTGAGCTGTGACCCACATTCTGCCGGTAACTGGGCCAATGTCGGTCAACAGAGATTAGCTGCTATGACTAACCATTGTCGGGTTTTATTACAACTTATGGCTTTGAAAAGATTGTTAATTAACACTATTATGGTCAATTACTTTTTTATTGTTGTATAAAGCCATGATCGTATTTTATTATAGTTAATAAAGTTTTCGTTACGGAATAATTTTTATTTTATTATATATTACTATGAGATGGAGTCATTATTATTATTCGTATGAAAGCTCTTAATTACTGGACAGAGTTATGTTCGTTAAATAAAATCAAATATAAATAGAATTTTGAAAATAAATAATTATTAAATATTTAAAAAAAAAAAAGCAATCTTCGCATGTACTGGCTTTTATTTCATTACATATGAACCGTTTGGTTTCAAATTCACATAATTTTAATTTTTTTGACCCTTCGACCTTACTTAATATTTATTTTCATCTAATACTCATTTCATATAATCTAAAATTGTTTTTAGTCTAATAATTATTAATTTTTAAGCTATATTTTAAATTTTATTATTACACAGATAATAAGGTTAAAAAAAAATATTGATTAGAGTCCCCTCGACTAAAAACAAATGTATTATTCATTCATTTTAAAATATTAAATATTTTATTTATAAAACAAAATTGAATTAAAACTAAATGTGAACTTGAAAATTTGAAACCTGATTTAATGACCTGAAAGTTACGGTAGTAAAACGGTAGTAGGTGTCATACCCGTCACATATATTTGACCACGCGAAACAGAATTTGATGCTTGAAACATAAAAATGACGCAGGTAATTTTCGATTATGAGGATTTTTATTAAAATTTGTATTTTGACACAGTCCGGTTTCTTGGCTTTCTCTTAGACAGACGACTAACGTGGAATCCACATACTAGACTTAAAAGATAGGAACTTAACAGACGATACGGACAGCTATATAGACTACTGAATAGAACATCTAAACTTTCTGGTGAAAACAAATTACTGATCTACAAGACAATACTGAAACCCATCTGGACTTACGGACTAGAACTATGGCGAACAGCTTAATTTTCTAACATCAAACGCATTCAATCCTTTCAGTCTAAAGTCCTCCGTACAATAGTCGATGCTCCCTTCTATGTAACCAATAAAATCCTGCATAATGACCTTAATATCCCATTTATTCTTGATCTTATCATAGCCAAGTTTTCCAAATTTCACCAGAACCTTTCTCATCACTCAAATTCCGTTGTACAATCCCTATCAAGTACCACCCATCCCTACAGGTTAAAGCGGCAGTGGCCAGATTCTCCACTCAAGTCATGAGTGTCTGTGGCTGTAGCGCTCTTATTCATCCTCCGCTGGTTTTAAATACCAGTAAAGTGGCGTAGGGATCTCCTTAGCATCGCTTTTCCCTCCACACAAGGGAGAGAAGATTGGTTTGGAGATCACCTGACTGATTGTAAATAGTGTATATAGGTATGCATGTATCTAAGATGTTTGTTTTACTTTTATTTCTATTTTTACTTACTTATGTGTGTATATATATTGTTTTTTTTTTCTCTTTTGTTCTTTTTTTTCTTATTCTTTTGTTATTACTTTATTTATTTATATTTCTGTATATACGGTATGAATGTACTCTCTAAACCCTATTAGAAGTGTCCTTAGCTGAGACAGATTAATATTTCTCAATAAAATGTTAAAATAAATTTGTATTGGAAAAGAAGCGCTAATGAGGAGGCAATACGTTTAAAATTCAATATATTGTTTTCTCAGCTTCTATAAGTCTAATGCGGGGATACGCGCACGACAATTTTTTCAAATATAAAATCACTATGAAAAAAAATTGTTTAAAATCGGTTATCGGTTATTAATTGAGACCTTCGTTTGTCAATCAGTGGAAATACTACAAGGACACACTTAATTATTTATTTTATTTTTTGCAATGTCCTTCGAAATATCCTACATGATGATACGACTCCCATATCGTACTCCTAGATTCGTGGACGGACAGCCTCCCCGACACAGAAGGACACGATCAAAATTTGTCTGTGAGCGGGAGTTGTGCAAAGGCCGAACCGACATTGGCCCACATCTCGCCGGATCTGGGTCATAGAGGACTAGGTTATCCAACAGCCGCTACGCACTCTCTCCCGATATTAGATCATCCGCCGGATCGGTTAGCTATGTTCCTAATCGTCGGCTGATAAGTCAGCGAGGTTATGTCGGGGGAAGGAACAATCAGGCTTCGGATGGTATCTTCGTCGCAAGGTCGATTCTCTGTCGAGGATCTTATAAGCAAGAAGCTACGGACCATTTGGTTCGGAAAGGGAAGTGCTTATAGCTATTAACCATTTTAAATTCCAAATAAACCTCATATGAACACACTACCTGTGTCAATCGGTTGAAAGGCTTAGCTTCAATTAAGAAAATTTATATTAAACTGGCGAATTTGACGTTTCATTTAACGGCACTAATGATGTCTAAAATTTTGATACGAAGTACAGAATGTGTCCCTAAATGATATTTCACCTTGACCGACTTTATACCCGGTTCCATTTTGAAAACTGACGGCGTCAAAATAATCAAATTAGTCTACTCAAATGGTCGACATTTGTGAAAAAAATTCAATAGCCTGTTTTTATGCGTTTTATTTTTAAATGTCTCCATCCAATGCATCCATCCATTAAATGGCATCCTGGATGTGAATTTGAAGTTAACAAACGAAATGTTCGCACTTTTTTAAAGTTTTTCGACCATGACTCCAAAAATATTACCTGTACCACTACAACCCAAGTGTATTAATTAATTATTTTAATTAAAGGTACCCATTTTATAGAGGCTGGGTGTGCCCCAGGAGGGTCTACCTACCCAGGGTCGTCCCACGGCTAATGAAACAGAATATGGAAGCTCAGTAATCAAATATATACATATACATATATATATATATATTTGACAAATTAATGTGAACCATATATATAAATATATATATATATATATATATATATATATATATATATATATAATATTAATCTATATAAAATAAAAGGAGATAAAACACGATCAACTTTATAATAAATAGCTTTTTAATGTAGGATGTGTGAGGAGATAAAGCAAATTGACTATTTGAGTACTTCACAAGAAGTAACTTGGTCGGTTTTACCTCAATTAGTCAAAATCTATGCATTTCTCGAAGAAATTCATTATATTGAATTTGAAAGTTAATTAAATTTCTTATAAATTTCATACAGAGACGATAATATGTGCGAAAGTAACCGGCTGTTAAAGTTCCGTTTAACAGAAGTAATGATACCTGAAATTTTGATACGGTATATAAATTGTGTCCCTAAATGATACTTCACCTTGATTGACTTTATACCCGGTTCCACTTTTTAAACTGACGTCGTCAAATAATCAAATTAGTACAGTCAAATGGTAGATTTTTGTGAGAAAAAAATGCAATTGCCTGTTTTATGCATTTTTATGTGAATTTAAAGTTAACAAACGAAATTTTTAGTTTTTTTCGGCCATGCCTCCACCAAAACTATGTATTTTATCTAAAAATTAATCAACATAAAATGAAAGCAGATAAAATTTAATTTTAATTTTATAAATAGATTTTTAATATAGGATCAACATGTGAGGAGTTAGAGCAAATTGATTATTTGAGTACTTTACAAGAAATAGATTTCTTCGTTGATTTTACTTCAATTAATCAAACTCTATGCATTTCACGAAGTAATTCATTATATTAAATTTGAAAGAGAATTTAATTTATTATAGATCTCCTGTAGAAACGTTAATATATGCGAAGGTAAGCGGCTGTTAAAGCAAACGAAATTATATATATATATATATATATATATATATATATATATATATATATATATCCTGTTGGTAGTTCCTAGTCTATTATGTCATGGACCGTTTAGGAGATTACAACATTTACAAGCAGCAATAACAAAATCTACACGAGTATCGAGAGCATGGGAAAGTCCGACATCTCTTCCGCCTACAACAAGCATGTTGACAGAAGATATAATGCATATAAGAAATTATCCCAACAATGAATGGAGATACATTCGTGCCAAAGCTCATAGCTGATCAAATAAATAAACGAAGATAACATCCACCATTATTTATCAAGTTTTATTCATCAACGATAACCCTGCTAAGCTATAGATGGATAAAATTTTAACATACATTTTTATATAAAATTATCACTTTTAATTTTACAAAAACATTAATTATTAAATATATTAAAGATATTATACATCCGGTGAAAAAAAATGATATGAACTGCAAATTATACAACACAAATATTAAAATGATTGTAAAAAAATAAAATTCTTCGATCGATTTAAATTTTGCTTAGATTATAGTATGACATCGCTTCAATTTAACACGTCTTTTTGACAAATCAATGTGATAAAACATTTTTCCAAAATTTTACAGTTTCATCGGTATTCCAACGGATGATCGATATGTTTCGTATGTTTATTTTTGTTTTTTTTTTATTTAATTCAGAAAAAATACATTTTGCCTCAATCAAGGGCATTTGAGTATTCGAGATGTGAGAAACTCATTCATACAATTACAAAAATAATAGAAATTATAACAAAAATAAGAAAAAGAAAGCTTAGTAAAACAGATAATATAAAATATGATACAACACAAATTAAAAAATAAATAAACAAGAAAGAGAAAGAAAAAAACAAAAACAATCATGCGTATTTACAATAGTTGATTCTTATGTAGGGACCAATATAGAAACATAAATGTTTATATATTATTTATTGTACATGTCCACTGCACATTTATTTGAATGCATTTTATTAATTAGGTTAGGAAGAGAGAGGAGAGAATATGAGCAGTAGGAAAAATGTATAAGGGGGGAGAAGGAAGAGAAAGGGATATAGAATGTTAAATGAAGGAAAGAAATAGTAAAAAAAAATAAAATAAACAAAAAGAAAAAAAAATAGAAAAAACAATAAAAAATAGTAACACACACACACACACACACACACACACATATTGTATACTATGCTCATACATATTGTTAATCCTATATAATTGTATATTAGTTTTAAAAAATTGTCTGTAGTGATTAATAAGTATGCTGTGTTTGAAGCAACCCAATGTAATTGAGCAGCACCCTTTTATGATAATAAAGTCTCTCTCTCTTTCTCTCTCTCTCTCTCTCTCTCTCTCTATATATATATATATGGCTTTCAATATGCTTAGCACATAAGCAATTATACTTTTAGATACGTTTTATATTAATATTGGTTAATTTTATTTATTTATTTCTTATTAATCAAAAATAACTAAAAGTTAATAAAATAAGTAGAAAAAAAAATGTAGCTCTATGTACTGTTCTCTGAGCCGAATAACTATAATATGGGTATGGTTATGAATTTAGAACAATTTAACAATTTAGAACAATAAAACTCTAAGAAATCGTCACCCAACGTTCCACTATTTAGGAATACTCTAAATACAAGATCTCAGCTTAATGTTTTATACACTACCTCCATAAAATAGTTGCCCATCCTTACTTTCCTTTAAGCAACAATTTATTTTTATTTAATATTTTATAATCGGATAACTGTAAGCAATATAAATTTCTGTAAAAATAATTATTGATAATTACGCTTATGTAAACATAAAACATATGGACATAACGCCTGAACATTGCATTTAATGTTAAGAGACTTTTTTCTGAAATTTTTTTAGTGTTTTATTTAATACGAAGTAAGAAATCCGTCTGTCATCTTGGAAAACTAATTAGGGTAAAAAAAATTGTTTTTTTACATATCTCCAATCATCTTAAAGTTTCGCGGTGGTCTATGTCTCATCTATTCTTCTTAGAAGCCCAGTACAATTCTCACATTTTATCATCAGGACCCTAGCGTACGATATAACCAATGGTTATCGCCATAAACGGGAAACTAGATAGTTATCAGTTTCGGAGGAAGCGTACTACAGCGCTATCGTGAACGCAGTTGCACCCGAGACCACTTATCACCCGTACGCATGGGAACGAGGCGGAAGAAGAGTTAAATGGGAGGCAGGATCGACTCTCAGGATGGAAGGGCAATGATTGACAACTGCTGCTGGGGAGGTGGCAGCCATCCAGCGCTATCAATAGAAACGCCGAGTGTCTATTTCATTTATCAATGGCATCTCAGCTGGAAGGCTAATCTTTCAGAGGTTGTGCATCTAATGGCGAGTTTGGATGTCGCAATCTTCGGTCAAAATATAAGGCGAAATATCCTAAACCTATGTATAATATATATATATATATATATATATATATATATATATATATATATATATATATATTATATATATATATATATATATATATATACTACACTACACTACAGCCAATGAATGGTCTAGGGATAAGTACTTTGGAAGGAAGTACTGTTTCAAGGACAACGATTGTGAATCTTGACCGAGATTACTCTCAAGGTTTTTCCCCTTAATTAATTCTGAATAAGAGTACTCGCTTTATAAAGGGTTGTGCTCTACGAGAGCCTCCAGAACCCAAGGTTGATCTATGGCTCATGAAATAGAATAAATAATTACCTACAATCAGCCGAATTCGAATCCAGGACCTTAAGCGTAGGGGATCAATGAACTCTAATGAGCTACCCCGCTGCTCAAAATCTTTTCAATAACTATATATTATTATAACATCGATATTTATACCAAAATTTCCTTTACATTGACAAAAAGAACAGATATTTCAAACTGAAATAAACTTTCTATTTTCACGCATCCAGTCCAACAAATCGAAATCCTTCAAAGAACTCTTAATGCTGCTTATTAAGCCAGTAATAAAATTATCCATGAAGACCTCAACATTCTGCTTTTCGCATATTCAATCCAAAATAGACATACGTCTTTTAATCGAAAACATGCGCTCATAAACTCACTAGCTCTGGCTACCTTTTACCCAAATCTATTCCCATCTATCCCAATAATCATTCCAGGCATTTGAAAAAAAGATAATAATGGGATTTCCCAAAATAGAATAGCGATGAATAGTTTCTTAAAAAGTTAATATCATTTATATATTTTTTATATGCTCATTTCATATTTCCTCGTTGTATTGTAAATATAGTATATAGTGATATAATATAGCACATTTTAAATTATTATCATAAAGGAAAAAAATCACAGTTTGTTGTTTTATTTTACATAATATATATAGAGGATTCGATGTTTCAATCGCACAAAATATTTGTGACGTATCAAAATAACCTTCGAAATTATCTTCAAATCGGCTCCCATCTATCTTGTCACATCTCAAGAACATTAGCTAGGAACTAAATCTCTACAAGGATAGCAATCCATCAAACTTCACCTACAACTTGAGAACGTATTTACTAAAACGTTATTACTACCTAATATTTAGTTCAAGAGGGAAATTGTTTACATTATTGCATTTTAGTGGATCATATGTTTTCTTCCTTGGAACTTCAAGCATCCTCAAACTGAAGAAAACAAAGCAATGAAAAAAAAAAAACTGTTACTAAATAAAGCTAAGTGGATGCTATTTCTGATTCGTGTCGAGGTACTTCTTATTACTCTACTTGGGCACACCCAACCTTTGTCAGAACCTGAGCTATCATCCTTGTTCCAAGAAATAAAATAAATAAATAAAAATTCCGATAGTACCAATTTTCGACCTTACTAGATACTTGTATACAAATATAAATCATGGTCATTAAGTTCATAGAGGACATTCAAAGTAAAGGATTTTTTCCAAATATTTAAAAAAATATGAATTTATTTATTAGGAGGTAAGAAACAAGACATATTTGTTTCCTACCTCCTATTAAATAAATTCATTTTTTTTTTTTTAAATATTTGGAAAAAATCCTTTACTATGAATGTCCTCTATGAACTTTATGACCATGATTCATATTTGCATACAGGTATCTAGGAAGGTAAAATATACTTAGGTGCATATTTCGGGAGAAGCGACAATTTTAAAAAATGTAAACTCAATAAAAACTTTCGAGACCCTTATAGATTCAGTTATACTTCCAAGAACTCTGATTTGTAACAGTTCCGTCGAGTTCGTGACATAACGTCACACAGGTTCTTCCTAACATAATTCCTGCATCGCATGACGAGAATAGTTTCGAGTCGGAAGTTACAGATCTGGCACAGAAATTAATTTATTTTATTTGAAAAACCGTTCTAGATTTTCCAGGAATAATATCCATATTGTGATTCTATTGCTTCCATGTTTAGATTTCCATTGTTTTCTCTAGAATATCTAGGCAACGATTGAGCTTCCCTTGAATAAATAGTCTCAGCTGTCAGCTATGACCCAGATTGGAAAATGTTTGTTGACGGACATGTGTTTGGTTTAAAAGTTTAAAAAAAAGTATATCCACTCAGAGAAATTTATTAATCCTGCGTGAGCGAAATAAACCCTCATATTGGCGCTTTAATATCTCACCATAAGGCAAAGCAATCTTGATTTCTTCATCCTATGACAATCAGCGATTGTCATAAGTAATGATAATCAACGAATCTGATGTCGGGAAGATTACTTGTAGTGGCTTTATATGGGGCTCAAGGGAGAGGAGTGCCAAGCGACATTCCTTCCTATCTTGATTTTAGTATACTTTGTTAAGCGAGGAGATCCCTCAACCAACTTTTTTCGAGCCTCCAAAGCGTGTTTTCGAGAATATGAAATGTAGCCATAACTTGCATGAGTGTGTTAGTATGTCCACGTATGTTATTGTGAAATCTTTTGTAGTGTGCCCGTAAGTGGTCTTTAACAGTGTGCATTTGAATGTATATAAAGTAATGTTTGTAACGTTCCACTGAAAAGTTTATAGTTTCGTTTGCGGATTTAAGTTCTGAAGTTTAAAATGTATAACTGATTAAGATTTCTATTAAGCGTTTTAAAGAATAGCGCGATGAATGCAGATAGTTAAGGAATTAATTTTTTCACCTAAATCTCGACGAATCATTTCACGAGTAATCAACCTGGAAATAAATCAGAGGCTTCGATAATTAAATGGCGTACGAAATTTGGCGGTGCCGGAAAGGCGCTAATGACAAAGCGGCTAGGAGAGGGAAAATAAGCGAAGAGGTGGAGGGAAGAAGGTGATGTATAGCTGGTATCGACTCAGGGGTCAACGACCCCCGAATAACACCCCTGGACCCGCCGCCCCCGGCCGCCCCCACCGCCTCCTGTATCTAGCCGCAGTTCTGCTTCTTGTATAGTTATCCAGGAGACTTGGGTAAATGGAAGGATACGTCAATATTTCAATGGCGTGCCATGCATGCCAAATCATTGTTCGATGATAAACAATGATCTAAAAATTCTAAAGAGCTGTGGGATACATATACATTAGCGTAGGTGGCTTCTAAGTTATGGGAGAAGGGCATGAATAGCATATATATTTTTTTTACGTGCATTATATCATCAACACTATATATAGGCTTAGAAACTAAGTAATTGCCGATGGGAAAACAAAAACGCCCAAGTTAATTCAAACGTTTTCAATGAACGTATGTGAACAGACCGAGCTTCTCTAGACCTAACTAATAGAGCAATGGCGATTTTCGTTGATAACCTCAACGATTTGGTAGTCTTCAACTTTATTTGGCCGGCCAGAGCGTTGTTCATCTTTCAGCGGGAATTCTTTCTCACGAAATTTCGTGAACTAACTTAGACACTGCCTTTCTTTTTTTAGCATTTTTCTTTCATAAAAAAAAAAAAGATATCGAAAATGCTCACTTTAAGTTTCTATTTCAAACAGACTATGAATACTAAACTAAACATTTGATCATCAGAGTATTTATATGGAATTATAAATGAGGTGTTTAATGTCAAGCAACGATAAGGCAATCAAATTTTCTTTATGTTTAAAAATAAAACATTATTATTAAAGTCAACTACTCGTAAAATCCGCAATTATTTAGTTGCCAACCCTACACTACTAGTATTACACATTTCTTTTGCGGTTGTCAGGAGCGATGGATTTTGATGGATGAGGAATCAAATAAAGCATGTTTATGAAAGATTACAAATCTAAATATCGATGGTACATTTAATGACTTTAATAAAAATCACTGAACAAATTGAGAAGTTTTAAAACTGAGATGGTTTCAAAAGTCGACAGAAATAGAGACGGGATGATTTTTTTTTTTTCAATATCCAGTATAGTTCATTTATTTTTGGAGGTTTTTAAAATTAAATTATTGATATTTATATCATCTTCGACGAACTAAAAATTCATTGAAAAAGTAGATGGAGGAGAATGGTTCTGAAATCCTTAAAACGCCTCGGATTATTTAGAAGCAAACGTTTTGAAAATTTTTATTTATTTATTTTTTTTTATTATTTATTTATATGATATTTACAACTGTATACAAAAAATACATCTGTTAAATTCGCACATGGATATAATGACATGGAACACATGTTGAGAAACTACCCATTAGTAGCACTCTAATAATATGTCTATATTAGGAGATCACGTGACCATCTTCGTTTCAGACGCCTCGGAGGGTTATCAGGAATCGAATAGGAAGCAAGGTTAGAGACAAGAGGGTTGGGATGGTTATGAAGTTTATTATGGAAGGACAGATATCTGGATTGGGCCAAATCTGATACATAAGGAACATTAAAGTCATTATGGATAATTTTATTTGTAACAAAGTAAGGAGCATTGAGGATTTTACGAAGGATTTTGGATTGTAAGGATTGTATGCGAGAGGAATTTGAAGGTTTGGTGGAGCCCCATAGCTCAAATGGTTTTTATAAAAAAAAAAATTATATGTGGCTTCTTCTTCACTCTCAGTTATAGACTTCATAATGAACCTTAATATATTATTTCTCACAGAAATTTTTTTTTTGATACGCCATATCGTTGTCGATTCTTCATCGAATTCAATGATTGAGCCGTCATTTTCAACATCTCCTTCAGGTCAGGAAAATAGTCACATACTCAAAAAATTTCACCCAATAATATTTGAAAGAAAAAAACTTTATTTGCAAATAACAAAAAAGTATACAATTATTTTTCATTGTCTCAATAATTATTTAAAAGTTTATAGTCCGTGGTACAGACCCTATATTATCAAATTATTAACATCTTGATGAAGTTTCGTAAATAGCTTCATCTCATCGTAACCTATAAATATTTTATTTACGAAAATTCTCGGAAGAATTCAATCTGGAGGTCGGCAAACTTTTTCTATTTGATTAGGTACCAAAAACTCGTATGTAACCATTTGATTTTCACTTTAATCGTAAGATAACTTGAACAAAAAATTGAGAAAAAGGTGGCTTTCAAAAAATTGAGCCGTTTGGCCTATATAACCTCCTTGATCTGACAATTTGGAAGTGTAAATCATGCCAAACGGCTTAATATTTTTGAAGGCCACTTCTTTTCTCGATTTTGTGCTCAAGTTTTCTTACGATTAAAGTGGAAAGCAAATGGGTGTATACGAGTTTTTAGTACCTAATTAAATAGACAAAGTTTGCCGACCTCCAGATTGAAAACGCCCCAATTACGAGAATTTTCGTAAATAAAATGTTTGAAGGTTATGATGAGGTAAGCTATTTACGAAGTTTCAGTCGGATGTTAATAATTTGATAAAAAGGAGTCTGTACCACGGAGTATTAATAAATTAAAAAAAAAAAAATAGACAATTGTCAGCAAAGATACAGGCTATAGTAATGTACACATGTTTTGGTTTATTATTCTAAATGAAATATGGTTATTGTACTGAGGAAAACAAACCATTTCCTCATTCTCATAATACATTGCACTAACTTATTTCTATATTACATTGACAATTGTTCACCGACTAATACGTTATGCGAATTATTCGCAAGGGCCAACTAGTTAGTTTTATTTATGGAGTAGCTGTATTTTATCACTGAATTATTAAAGTGGAGGGATGTATTCTAAAGGAACAAGCTAATCACTTTAAATTGTTACTTTACTGTTCGTGGTAAAGTATGTAGCATCAGTAATAGAGAACTAAATATTGTCAGTGGCAGGTATGGGGTGGTGGTTGGAACTGGAGCACGTCAAAATATGGGGAAGCCATTATTGTGACACGGCTTAAAAAAAATAATAGGTACTCTTCCACTCGAATAAATAATAATAATTGATTAATATATATATGTCATAATAAATTGTTAAAAATATATATTATTTTAAATAAAAATACGTATCCCAATTGAGGATTTGGGCGAAGGGGGGGGGAGAAGAGGGGAAGTTCAAAAAGTAATATTTATTTGACCGAATGTTTTTTTTTTTTTAATATGATATACTTAAATGAAAAATATTCATTATGAAAATTTAAAATTTTCGTAAATATTAAGCGTGTAATAATCATGCGAATGAAGCGCCGGAGAATAATAATCGTAAACTATAAAATTATAAGTGAATGAAGTCACTTACAGAGCCTTTTTTAATGATTTAATAAAAAAAGGTTTATGAGGCATTAAATAGGATGGTAAGAGCCTCTTTGAATTTTATTGCGGTCTTTAAAACATGTCGAAGAGGGATTAAAGAGATTTACAACATTTTTGACTTCTAAGTGCAATATTTACTGTGTGGGCCTCAGTACTATGCCTAGTCACGATTGATAGAAACTAATTTATGAAGCTGTTTGCAATAAGAAGTTATAAATAAAGACCTAATGAGAAATAGAAACCAATCAAACAAGTCCTATAAAATATGTTTTTTAAATCAAGGAGAAATTATTGAATCATATACAATGCGGACATTCTAAGCTTCACATTAATACCACATTAGTTAATATAATAGTTTATCAATCAGAAAATGATCCATGTATTAGTAAATAGAGAAGAAATTTCGCAGTGTAAAAGTGACAAACTGCGTTTACTTCGCTCCAAGCCAATTGGAACGAGGAACGACCTTGAGTGTGAAATACTGAGGATTTTATGGAGTAATATGGAGCAGGTGGATTCCATCAGCCTTAAAATCCATTATGCCACGGAAACATTTAACATTCATGGAGTCTGTGGAGAAATGATGAAGTGGAACTATGGAACGCCCAGTTTTCATTTCAATTAATAATAATAATAATAGTAATAATTGGTCGGTTAATGTAGTCAGTATCGTTGTTTCTTAACGACTAGTATATTAACGATATTTGTTGTTAGAATTATATTACAAAAACATTGACCATGAATAACTTGAATTTTTATTAGTTCAGCAAAAAAAAAAAAAAAAAAAAAAAAAAATGACAAAACTATTAATTCAAAATTGTATGCCTAACATCAGTGTTTAAGGCTCCTTGGTATGTAGTTAACAAAACACTCCACACCGACTTACAACATTCAACTGTCGAATAATAAATACGTACTCTTTATTCCCGTTTCTATATTAAACTTCACGTACATAAAAAAAACAAAAAAAACAAAAAAAAACAAAAAAAAAACATAAGAACATGGCATTAGGGGCGACTAAAAAGGAGCTGGATGAGAGACGATTCATGAATCAAAGGACTTAATCAAGACCGGGAAGAGATACTGCAAGGTACTGGCCTTTTCATGCCTGAAATGTCATAAACTTAATTTATCAAGTTAAAAAATATGAATATCATTTAAACGGAAAAAATATTTTCATAAATTAGTAACAAAATAACCAAGATACCGAACATAAATTTTAGGTTATTATTATACAAATTTCAAGCCACACATACTTATGTATCCAAAATGCAAGCAAAGAAAAACTCATCAATTTTTCGCATATTTAGGTATCCTCGGGACAGAAAGATCAGCCAATCGAATATCTCTCCATGAAATCCAATCCAACCTCCAAAAAGAATGTTAGGCAATACAACAAGAGAAGGTTATAATCAAACGATGGGGGCGGGGTGGCCGAATAGGCTAAAGCGTGTGTAACAGCACCGCTAGTTGCCTGGCAACCGGATAACAGAGATTTGAGATGATATAAAAAGTACGAGTTCGCGTCCCGGTGCCAGAGGGGATTTTAAATTCCCCGCCCTCACCCCCCGGCCCGGGAAAATCCCGTATAGCCTAAAAGGCGAGGTAGGGATGAACAAAAAAAAAAAAAAAAAAAAAAAAAAAAAAAGGTTATAATCAAACAGCTGGTCAGGGAAACAAACGACTAATACAAATTATGAAAGATCTACTAACAAGTATAAATATGCTTTAAAATAAAAACAAAATAAAATAAATAAATACTGGTTGGCCCGTGCGCAAATAATACGCAGATTTTCTTTAGTGCAGAAATAGCAAAACAAGGAAATAAATAGATTCTAGGTATTATGTAAGGGAGAAATTTATTGTTTTTCCTGGGTCGATTACAATATTCCATTTAACATGATAGACCAAAATATTTGTACAAATTGTTTTGCTAGGATCTATTTATAAACGCTGACTGAAAAGGTAAGATTCAAAATAAAGCCTCAATCATGGAATTTTCTAAATTGTTAAAAAATATAAAGTGTATAAACAGAAAAATGTTTTTAAGAAATAATAAAGTATATATCAGCCAGGAAAAAAAAGGTAGTAGAATAATAAATAGTAAAGAGGAAGAAATTATTAAGTATACCTTTATCAAATCATTACCGATCATCGTCCTTCTTATGCCTACAACCTTCTTCAATTTAAGTCCTCAATCCATTCCCTCACTACAAGATCCCGGACCCTTTGACCTATACATCCCTTCTCATAGATCGGCCTCATTCCAAAATTCCTTTATAGCCCGCTCTGTCAACTTTTGGAATTCCCTCCCGATCAAAATTAGACATACCCCTTCCCTGTACACATTCAAAAACCTCCTATTCCAATTCCTGTTCCAAAAACAGTCAGATACCAGCTAACTATTAATATTATATATGTATTGTGTAGCAATCATATAATCATAATACTTGTTAAGAGATAGTACATGCATTTCCTACTATCGACATAGGAATTTCAATATATACATTTTTTTTTTTTTTTATTCAATTATAATTAACTGTTTATTTTTATATATATATTCAAGTAAAGTTTTTTTTTTTTTTTTTATGAAATGAACTCATCATATCTCTTTTTCGTTCTTCATTTCTCAAGTGTATGTTTATGTTGTTCAACCCTTATATATAATCTTGTTCATAGTTCAAGTGATTCGTTCATAGTTTTAATTGTTTTGTTCATAATTTTAAATGCTCTGTACCTAGTTTTATCTGTATTATATATAGCTTGTGCACCTAAGGTTTTCTTTACTTTTTATTTTATTTTATCAATTTTATTTATTGTTTCAACGTTTAGGCCAGTAATATTCTATTATTTTGTACATTATTGTTATTCTGAAGGGACTTAGTCCCAGAATAAAGTTTTTTTTTCTATCTATCTATCTATACCAAAACTAATGGACTGTATCTTTGATAATAATGATCCGAATTTTTTTTTGTTTTGTGGGTAATTTAGTAATCTTTCTAATTATCATGGGTACATTCAAGAAAAATGCATACTTTTTGAGTAATTGGGAAATAAAGTTTCTTTTCCTTTATAACTTTTTCCCAGAAATTTCGGGAGGATAGGACTATTTTTCGCATGTGAAGGAGAAGAATATCTTCAAAATAGGACAAAAAAAAAACCTTTTAGAAATAATAAATAATTTAAAATAAAATAAATAAATATTGGTTTGGAATATTTGCAATAATAACGTAATATATATTTTCAGTGAGTTTATAACACGAATAATTTATAAAGCATTGAATATAATCTAATTTAATTTTCCAACAACCTATATGAATAGGAAAAACAATCAGATAAATAAAACCGAACTGGTATTTTCAAAATTCACCGCATCGAAAGTAACACTTCAGTTTTATTTATTACTATAGAATTTGACAATAATTGTATATAAATAATTTCCTCAAGACCTTTCAAGACTACAAATTTATAGTATGTATATTTAAAAATAAATAAATAAAACTAAGGTGGGTAATTTAGACCACACGATAGATGTGAAAACATCATCAAGACGAGATTAATAATATGAAATATAAATTATAAAAAATAGCATTATGTAGGTCCGATTTTTAGTTATTAAGATATTTTAATCCATATGCAGAGACACTTGAATTAGTCGCTTCCAGCCGATTTTATCCGAGCGTTACACGTTGGAGATCTGACGGCTTCATGTAATTTACTCCGCAAAAAAAAGTGTAAAACTCGCCTAAAGAAATTTTCACTTAAAAAGTCTTTCAAAAATCACTTAAATCGCTATTTATCTGACTTTCATTATCATAAATGAAAAAATAAATAAATTAAATACATTCATATGATACGGAAATTAACCCTCCTAGAAGTACACTCGTTCTACATAATGTGAGTACCTGCTTCTTCAATAATTTTCAGTTATTGATAAAAAAAAATGAGTTAATTAAGTTTGATTTTGGTCAAATTACTTCCTTGTACAACCGATGTCCAAGACAGTAATTGAGAATAAAATATTAAACAAGAGAATCTTTATGGTTAGTGGTCCAATTTTTTATTTCAATATGTTATTAGTAAGATACTTTCTTCCGTGACATATTTTAAACTATAAATATATTTTAGATTCACAATTTAAAATAATATAATATTTTGGATCTTTTATTGACTCAATATAAATTTAATCCGAGATTAAACATCCCATCAGAGGAGAGAAAGTATACAAATACCATTAACCATTTCCAAATATTAACATTTATGGTTTATGTAATAAAATAGATATTACGGTAAAATGTTAATGTTTAGTAATCTTTGGTGGTTATCGTAGGTACGGCTATCCTTGGGGGCAATGCCAGCTCAGTCCCTCCATATATGTCCAGGCCTTCGCTCCTGCAAAGGACCTCTTTGTTTTATTGGAAAGGAGAAACGTCTGAGTCCAATAATACTTATTGCCCAAATAAATCCTGTCTATGTCCTAGGAATAAGAATTAGCTATGAAAGCCTTTATTAGATCTTAAAGCTAGAAATGTATACATCCAAGTATTTACGAATCGATGACTATGTTGACATTAGTGTTGCCCAAAATAGGTCTTGGTCTTGTACTTTGCAAGACCAAGACCAAGGCAGCCTAATAGTTGCAAGGACTGATAAAAAAAAATCGATTTTTTAAATAAAAATTAAGGCAAAATAGTTACTAATACTTGACAATCTTAGTTAATAATTGGTATAACCAATATACTTTTGCATTTAACTCCTCAATTTTTTCATCCAGGCTTAGTTAGATTTCTCCTGTATAAAAAATTACAGTAATATCTCTATAGTAATACGCTAATAAGTAACTGTAAGACTGTTGCGAAAGACCAAGACCATGATCAAGACTGAGTTTACAAGACCAAGACTCCTCTCGGTCTCGCATTTGGGCTACCGTTAACATGCCCTATACCAACATGACATATTTTATACAAACATTATAGGTATATAAATAAAGTATAGAACAGTTTATTTAAAAGTAATCTAAAGGGTGAAATCTTACAATAACAAAAAAAATAAATAAAATATTATAATATAACTTTACAAAGGTTAAAAGGCCTTAAATTTTTCTCCTTTAGACAGTAAAATTTATTATATATATTATCTTTTTTCAGATTTTTTTATTTTACAATAACAGTAATTCCAGTTTTAATTAAAATAAAATTTATATTAAAAATACATAAGATCATAATAGATTAGAACATGAGTTATTATTATATTCTATATGACATTTAATAAGGCAGCCAGTATAGAACCATTTTACGGCACTCAGGAGCAATGGATTTTGATGATTAAGATATCAAACGAAAGGGAATTTTATGGAGAAGTGACGAATATCAATTTTAAAACATAATACGTTATTGCAACTACAATAAAATTCATTTAAAAAAAAACAGAAGATTTCAAAATTAAGTTTGTTTCAAAAGACGGATCGAGACAGGATGAATTGTGATTTGAAGATTTCGAACCGAAGATCAAAATTTCAAAATTCAGTTTAGTTTTGTAGAAGCAAAACAGTTGAAAACTTGCTCCCTTCCAGAATTTTAATAAATGATCACGCCAATATTACCGGTTGTTAAATATATTCTTGGGGCATTAACTCTAAATCAACATCTTTAAAATAAGATATAAATTTTGTTTAATCAACGCATTTTTTAAAAAGTATACAAATAACATATTTTTAATTAAATCAATTTAATCATCATTTCGAGATCATATTGTTTGTTAGTAAAAATAAAAAAAAAAAAAAAATAAATAAAACAAATGTTATTAATTACAGTTCCTTTAAAACTATACCGGAGCTAAAATGTTAAAGCCCAAATATAATAAGTTCAGAGAAAAAAAAATTACAATAAGTTGAGGGATAGCAGTGTGTTATAACTAAACTATGAAACTGGAGGGATATGTTCAGGGTAATTCTTTAAGATTAGAAGGAAGAGGAACCATTATATAACAAACAGAAATATAAAAAAGAATATAAATAAACTTATGTAATAAGTTTTAGAGCCAAAAGAAAATCACGAAAATGTAAGACGAGTTGGTTTGGCTTTAAATTTATGTACGACCATACTGCCCGTAGTAGACACCTTTTTATAAAAATGTTAACGGCTGAAACTTCGTAAATAGCTTTATCTCATCGTAACCTACATCTATTTTATTGACGAAAATTCTCGGAATTTGGGCGTTTTCAATCTGGAGATTGTCAAACTTTGTTTATTTAATCAGGTACTAAACACTCGTAAATACCCATTTGCTTTCCACTTGAATCATAAGATAATTTGAGCATAAACTCTAGGAAAAAGGTGGCCTTCAAAAACATTTAGCCGTTTGGCGTGGCCTCTACCTCCAAAATATAAAATAACGAGGTTTTATTGGCCAAATGGCCCGATATTTTTGTAGGCTACCTTTTATCTCGATTTTCCAATCAAATTATCGTCCGATCCAAGTAGAAAGCAAATGTGTATTTACGAGTTTTTAGTACCTAATTAAATAAACGAAGTTTGTCGCCCTCCAGATTGTAAATGCCCTAATTCCAAGAGTTTTCGTAAATAAAATATTTGTGGGTTATGGTGAGATGAAACTATTTCCGAAGTTTCAGGCGGATGTTAATAATTCGATAAAAAGGGGTCTGTACCACGGACTATATTGTAAGAATAAAAAATAGACCACCAAAATATAAAAATAACGATGCTTTATTGGCCAATTGGCACAATATTTTTCTAAGTTACCTTTTTTCTCGATTTTCTGATCAAATTATCTTAAGATCCAAGTGGAAAGCAAATGGATATATACGAGTTTTTAGTTAATTAAATAAAATAAAATAAATTTTTAATAAACTAATCAGCATTAACTAATAATTAAATATTAATAACATAATTGATTAGACAAAGTTTGCTGACCTCAGATTGAAAACGCCCCAATTCCAAGAGTTTCCGTAAATAAAATAGTTGTAGGTTACGATGAGCTCAAGCTATTCACGAAGTTTCAGGCGGATGTTATTAATTTGATAAAATTAAAAATCCCTATACCACGGACTAATAAGTTGCAGATGTGTTTTATGGATTTGAAAATAGGCGAATATCATATCTTTTATGTCATATATAACGAAGTCATATCTTTTAGTAAATTAAAATGTAATAAAGAATTTTAATAAAACAATCCTCGTAAAAGTAAATTGGATTTAAAAATTTACTATTTTTGTTACATTTTAAGTACTCACATCACTGAGAGGAAGTTCAGCCATGCGTTTGATGGACGACATTATAGTACGGAGCATCGATACACAGCCACTCTCAGCGTCACATTCTGCAATTATATTTCTTCAACTAAATTGGCCGACAATCTCTCGAATTATTCGGCCACTTTTTTAAGGCGGAAGTGAAACTCGAAGGTGAAAAGAAATTGTGCATGTTACGAAACTTTATATGATACGAAGAAAAATTGCGACCAAATAATAAATTCATAAAATAAATTTTATGTTGATAGTAAAAGAATATTTGAAGATATATTTTATTATGACACTATGAATTAATTTTTTATCTAAATCAAAACACAATAAGTGATTAAATAAGAAGCAGTTGAGTGTAAGACAAAAAGTTCCGATTATTAAACAACCACAAATATCATCTAGAAAATGACCTATTAACAAAATGTATGCTAACTTATTTCTTTATAAATCTGAAAGACTTTTAAATGTACCTTTGACGAATGTTTTTATATGAAATTTAGAATACAGGAAAACAAAAAGTAACAACCCCTGGTAAGTAAGCTGTTACTAGCTCTGGTCGGGAACGTAAATGATGAAACAAATTAGGTTTGAATATACACTTATTTATTTAAAGGTATGACTGTGTTTTTATGTTTTTAATTTACTTATCTTTAGGTTATTTTATTGTTATTGCATATAGTTTTTTTATTATTATTTAGTTTTTATTTTACTTTTGTTAATTTTAACTTTCTGCAAATATAGTGCGAATGTGTTCATATCTCACCATAATTATTGTCCACCTGACAGTTTATTACAATCATAAAAAAAAAAAGTATGATAATTTTAACGAACCCATGAAGCAAACTATATAATTCTACTTTGGTGTTTTAACTTCTAATATTAATAATTTATAATTACTTTAAGTTTCTAAGTTGTACTTTCAGGTTATAAATTGTCTCACTTTGTAATTAACAGGCGATTTAGGTCATCGGTCTTTATAATTAGGAATATATAACATAGTTTAGATTATAACTAGTATTATAAAAATCATAAGACGTATACGAATTAAGTTATACTACAAGACTATAAGAATGTTCGTTATGGAGCTGTCTTACTCGGAACAAATAACCCGGTAACTTTAAGCCCCGCTCTCTCCAAAATATTTAAAGTTATACCTTTTAAAATTGAAATCAGATGAACGACCGTCTTTAAGCAATAAATAGGACTAGGGTTTTTGTGTAGTAAAAAGACATAGAATGTGCTATATAATAAGTAGTAAATAAAAAAAAATGCGAAATATGCAATTATAAAACATAAAATATTAAATTTCCAAATATACGATAATACAGGTAAAATATTTAAATTGAAAAAGAAATTGAAGGAAAGATTAAGAATCCAATTAAAATGGTCTACTTTTTTTTTTGTATTTACTTTTTTTTCGTAATCGAATATAACTAGTAATAAAAGAAAGTTATTGACATTAAAATTTAATCCTCATGTTTTAAATGTCAATTTTTTTATTAGTTATAACACGTCCGCTTATTATCAAGCTTATGACAGGTGTGGATGAAAATGTGAGGAAAAAAAAAATAGAGAGAGAAAAAAGAAATTTGAACGTAAATGGATTAATTAGCCTCTGATGTTCTGATTAAACATTAAACAATGAATTTCCAATATTATTCGTGAAAAAAACGAATTTTTTATAGTTTAAAATATTTTTATAATAAATTATCTTTATACATAAATACTTGATAACCACTACAAATTAAATACTGGTTTTTAAAAGTATCTTGTTTTGAAAAAATAGATGTAAAATAGAATTTTTCATGTTTTCTACAAATTGTCAATCTTTGGTATTGTAAAGGATGGACCAATATTTAATTTTAGAAATAAACTATGCACTGAATTTCAGCATTTAAAACAATAATGAATATTACAAATTGTAAATTAAAATAGAATAGAAAATTGAACTTTATTCTGGGACTAAGTCCCCTTAGAATAGCAATGATGAATTAATACAAAATAAAATACAAATCTGGCCAAAAACTAACTTATAAAAAGTCTGACATTATATACATTATTTAAAAAGTAGTACGTAACCACTAAAAATGAAATGAAAACCACTAAAAAAATGAAATGAAAACCACTAAAAAAATATAAATGAACATAAAAGCTTCTCAAATTTACTTATTATTGTGATGAAAAAAAAAAAAAGAAATTATGTAGGAAACAAAGTGTAATATTTTTTAAAAAGAAAAAGAAGCTGAAAATTTAAAGGACAGCGGGAATTTAAAATTAAATAAGTAAATTTAAAATGTATATTGAATGTCAAAAATTGAAGGCAGATTTATTCCGTTAATTTATTTTTTGTTAATTGAAAATGATCCTATGATAGAAACCTGAAATTCCTGTTTAAAAGTTGTATTCTAGTTATTTATCTTTAATTTGATTTAAATAATCAAAATATGAAATTATATCTATCCAGCCTAAAATATGAAAAAATGTTCAAAATAATAATTGATTAATTAAATGACAGTATAATAATTTGTAAAAATATTGGATATACAGTTTAAACAATGCACATAAGAAAAAAAATAGCATGTAATGTGTATAATAATATTGAAAATTAGGTCTCTGGTAATAATAGAAGTGCTGAAGAAATATGTGAACGTATAAAGTTTACCTTTTAAACGTTTGAGGATTCCATACTTAAATGACATTTTAATAGGACTAATTATAATGTATCATATACTGGATATAATAAAGAATCGATAATAAAGGAATGAGGAATAAAACTGTGCGTAGTGGGAGGAACCGAAAGTTCAGCGACCTTCCCATTATTGCCCGTCCACACCAACACCGGCCACCGAATTTAGCCCTCCCACAAACTGTTGCTCCATTCAACTAACCGATTAGCGGAGAGCAGTGTGGAGGGGGTGGCCGAATTTGGTTAATTTTCCGACGAGACAAATAGTGGAAAAGAAATATGGAAAATTCAAAAGTATAATAATGAAAAAAAATATTTAAAATAAAAAATTATTAATTTTTAAAGAATACAAGATTCGAAAATAAATTATTAAAAAAAAACATGTAAAATTCAAAAGTAAAATGATGATAAAAACAGGAAAAAATAAAGATTTATGTTGGAAAAAGATGTGTAAGTAAAATAATTAAATAAACAAAAACGACATTGAAACTAGAATCATAATATAAATATATATCTTTGATTTGTACGAATGAAGTGTCAAAATACAAAAAGTAGTATTTTACAGGTGAAGCTTTTAAAGTTCGCATGTTCAGGTTTATATAAGTTTATGCAGGCTCTTTCCCCACTTAATCAAATCAGCCATTTTCTTATTCTATAATGATCATATTTTATGTTAAATAAAAATGTTAATCATCTTTTTATTTTATTATTTAAATATTAATTGTAGCAGTATTTCCTTGAAAAAATAAAATATATTGTAAGAATAAAAAACAGTCAGGAAATGCAGTCATAAGGACAATGCATTAATGGGTAAGAGGTTTTTTTTTTCTGAAGTAATATATGTGAACAGAAGACTTTTAAGCATAAAAAAAAGAAAAATGAAAATTATCTTATTGTAACACTCTTCTTCCAAACGGAGTACACACATATATATATACGTACTAAATTTCCTAAACTAGAATATACCTATTGAATGTACATATTGTGTGAATGAATCATGTAGCCTTAATATTAATGCCCTTCAATGTGGCAGAATATATTAATATTCAATAAAGATAAGTTATTACTTGAAGAATATACCTATGCAGATGAACAGTACCAGAAATTTAAAAAAAAAAATAAATAAAAAAATAATAATAAACTGAGTAAGATCGAAAACATTAAAATTAAAAAAAGAAGTATAAATTTTCATCTTAAGGATAAATTTTATCAACAAAACGTGATGGATAAATAACATACGCTGTTTTATATTTAAAAAGGAGTAAATACAAATTAATTGAAGTTTAGAATTAAGGAACCAATATTTTTTTTTCATCTTTGTCCGAATTCTAAGTAAGAGTAAGAAAATTTCTGTCAAGTATAAAAGTAGGTTTTTAGGGATATTATGTATTTTTTTTCTTAACATTGGATTGGATGAGACTGATGCTTGAAAGTTATGTTGAAAATATCTCTGTACTTTTATGTATTTCGTGTAGTATGTTTTTCTAAGTTTAATTCACTCGAAAGTTTTGGATGCTAGCCAATTGTTTTCCAAAGACCAAATACAATAGAAAAAAAAATATAGATTGGTTGTTTATACTTTTTATAATAAGGGCTAGTTGTAACTTATGTTACTATACAGATGGCCTACGTGGATAGGATTTTGACTACTGATGCCTGTGACCACAGGCGGATTTATGGGGGGGGAGGGGGCTTTCGGGCTGAACCCTCCCCCCAAAATGGTAAAATGTGACCATGTTTTACAGAAAAAATATTAAAAACTATCTCTCAAAGTATTCTTGTTCGTGTAATTATATTTAATAGGACTTTAAGAACCACTTAAAAACCATTTCATATAGGTAATTAATTTCTTTATTTATTTTTCAAATTAATTATCGTTATACGTATATGAAAAAAAAATCTTTCAGGCTGAAGCCCCTCCCCCCAAAAAAAATTAAACCCTGTGACACAAATTGTGTGCTCCATGCGCAATAGCTGCTGCGCAATAAATTAAATACATGTTGTTCTATAGACTGTAGTGCGAAAACGGCTCTAATGATTTTGATGAAACTTTCCTACAATATTCTAATAATTGTCCTTTCAATTTTAGTACATGGACTAAATTCCCGAGAAAATTCAGGAAAAAAAGTTATGAAGAAAAAAAAAAATGTTTTGGGACCTATCTTATCTAAGTATATATTCTATGGTAAAATTTATAATAAAACTTTTGAAAGGTAATTAAATTACCAACAAAAAAAGATACAAACCATCGGAATCGAACCAGTATGATACAGATTATTCAAGTTTCTAAACATCTTTTAATTTATTACTTTCCTACCTATACTAGGTAAGGAAGTTATTGCAATCTAGTCAAATTTCCAATATGCGGTTTCCGATGGATCTATACGTTTCAGAGCCTGAGTTCGAAAAACACATTTTTAGTCATTGGTTTGTCTGTCTGTTTTTTTTTTTTTTTTTTTTTTTGAAAGGTAATGAAATTCCCTACAAAATTATATAAAAATCGTTCATTTCGGACTACTATTAACGAAGTTATAGATAGCTATTCGTTCTATCATCAGTTTTTTTTTTTCATATCGTTAAATTTTACTATTTTAGATTTATATTATAATTATTATTTATTATTATCCGTTATTTTATTATTATTATATTTCGGATCTTGTACGGAGGATGGCCTGATAGCATTGAGCTTGGAGCGGAGAAGAGATGAAACTCTTGGAGCGGGATGGTCCCAGGGAGAAAGTAGAGTGGCGTCCTAATTCACAATTTTCACTTTCCGCAGCTCCTTTCTCGATCAACTGTTATTTCACAGGCCTCCTTCTACATATACTTGTATACTGCTTCGTGCGACTTTATTAATATACGGTTTCTTATTAATAATAATACAAAATTAGATTTACACGATATGAATAAAACACAGAAACATAATTCACATATAAAGAAATAATCAATAAATATTCAATAGTGGCTGAGATATGAGGCATACATTCCTCTTTCCTGACAACTTTCAAATACCTTCTTTTTCCAATATCTCCTTACATCCCAAACAAACAATTCGCAACCATAAACTTAATTTGTGAAAAGTAAATGGTGGTGCCTACAGTTTAAGTTTTAACATAAAACAGCAATGATCTGTGTCACCTAACCTAGTTTGAGTATTATTTTTACTATTTATATGTTTTTCTGTTCACCACAGGTCGTGCTTTTTTTTTTTCGGGTATATATGTTTATATTTTATACTTTTTGTCACTCTGTGTACCAATAAAAAGAGTATGTATGTATACATAGTTCTTTTTTTTCCATTACACCACAAGTAATCCTGAGATTTTATTTTATCTTAGTGTTTGCATATTATTATATAAATCATTGTAGATATTATTACATTTTGTATTAAGTTATTTTTCTATTAAATATTCTATTGTTTATAAACTGTGTAGTTGTGTAAATATAAATATGTCATTTTTTTTATTTTTTTATTAATCACAATAATAAGTAATTTTGAAAGTATTTTATGTTCATTTTTATATATATATATATATATATATATATATATATATATATATATTATTTTTTAGTGGTTACATACTACTGTTTAAATATTGTGTATAATGTTAGAATTTGTTAAGTCAGTTTTTGGCCAGATTTGTATTTTATTTTGTATTAATTTCTTCATTGTTATTCTAAGAGGCCTTAGTCCCAGAATAAATTTCAATTTTCTATTCTATACTATTCTATTCTATATTACCCCCACTATTGTTTTCTTTAAATAACTACTATCAATCTTTTTATTAAAATCAATATAAACGATATTCGCAAGAAAACCAACAAGTCCGAAGTTCTATTTAAGTCCGAAATAAGTATCATACAATTAAAACTGCGTAAAATAACTGCTACTTATATATGAATTCAACCGAACAGTCAGCCATAGTTGATCCGAGAACTTTAAAAAAATAGTTGGGATTTATGTTTCATTTTTTAGGAGGCAGTTTTTGAAATGTCCATTTAAAAAAAATAAGGCTTGAAATATAATTTTAACTTTTGTTTTTCACAGTTTCACAAACAGTGGATTTAACAAAAAAGGTTTTACAGAAATTACAAAAAAAAAAATATTTATTAGAAATCTCCGTTGATTTCGCCAAAAAGTATATCGAAAAACTTACTTTTTGAAGTGAAAACTTCTTTAGGCGCGTTTTGCACTTTTTTACGAAGAGTGAATTAGATTGAGCCATCAGGTTTCCGATGTGTAACGCTCGGGTAAAGTCGACTTGAGTAGAGTAATTGGAATGTTTTTGCATATGGATTAAAATATCTCAAAAGGAATGTTCATCATTTCATCCTCGTTGTAATGAGCTATTATTGAAAATTGTATCTTAACGCGACGACATGTTAGAGAGACGAAAAGGAGAAGATATTGTCGAAGCTACAAAAACCAAATGATAACTAGTTTTATTGAAGATGAGGATTAAAATATCACAGAAACTAAAAATCTGACCTGGATACAGTAAGCGAGAGAAATTTTCAACCTCTTTATAATGAGCAATTATTAATAATTGCTACACCATAAAAACAAACTATCACTTTCTAACAAAATTATTATATAAAACTTGCTACTCAGACCTATACACACTAAACACATACATACTATTCAAATCTTCCAATCTAAATTTCTCTGGTATATCACTCATTGTCTCTTCTAAGTAACCAATAAATCACTTCATAAAGACCTAAAAATATCACAAGTGACGTAATTAAGAAGTTTTACAAAAAATTTCACGACTGACTTATTGTACATCGTAATACCCTTGTACAAACATTACTAACAGACACACTACCACAGAATCCAACAAGAAGACTCAAACGTCTCTGCAGCAGGGATCTGCTACATTAAGAAGAATCACGTTAGGAGTGCCTTCGCTGGGAGGTTTCTCCAATCAAGCATTCATGTTAATCCTGCAGAGGAAGTTAACGAATAATGATCATATTTACAATATATGTCAAAGGCATTTGTAAAGTTTTTCAATAAATAAATTATTATAATTATTATTATTATGTTATTAATCTTTGACTGTTGATGTTTTTACTTCTATCGTATGGTCTGAGGCACACATCTTAGTTTTTTTTTTTCATTTCAAACGAATCGAAAAGATTCTTAGTCGAGTAACTGCGGAGCCACTGTCCTAAACAATATGGTTGCTAAAGAATAAGGCGAAGACGGGAGATAAATTTCAGGCCCCCGTAATTGGAATGGCGACCGCTGGCAGAGCCGAGAGCATCGCGCGAGCCAAAGGGTCCACCGTTGTCCGCTCGCCAATTGGCTGCACGGTTCAATTGACCCAATTATTTAAATGTTTGTATTTATCGCCCTGGCTAATATAGCCACCCTTTATTTATTTCTAATAATAAATCATTAGCACGTATATTAATATATTTTATTATTATAATATATCTTTCTGACACTACATTTTAATCACACTTGCTTTTGTAGAATGTCAGGAATGAAAACATAACTAATCAGGACGAACCTTGAAGTTTAATATGCCAGATGTATTATATTAAAATATTTGTATTTTTTTTTTTAAACTTCAGTCATGGTCTGGAAGTTTTAATTTCTATACAGATTGTCTTAGTCCTTAAAGGCCAAATTCTGGGGGATAATTTTAGACGAAATTCCCAACAAAAAAGGATTTAAGATCAATTTTGTGTTTTTCTTAAGGTACTCACATTTTTATTGAATGATACGGAATTGCTCGAAAAATGTTTTAAGTACACCATCATAAAGTGGACTTTTTTTTTTTTTTTATAAAACAGTTATTTAACATACAAAAGTCAATGATAAAATGAGGTCTAATATGGCCGCTATAGAGAGATGCGCTGCTAGTGTATGGGTACAGTTAGTGTTGCCCAAATGCGAGAACGAGACGATTCTTGGTCTGGCAGGCTCAGTCTTGGTCATGTTCTTGGTCTTGCCCAAGAGTCTCACAGTCTTACAACAGTCTTACAGTTACTTATTAGCTTATTACTATAGAAATATTATTGTATTTGTTTTAGATAGGGAACACCTAACTAAGCCTGAATGAAAAATTAGAGGAGTTAAATCCAAAATTATATTGGTAAACTAAGATTTTCAAGTGTTAGTAACCGTTTTGCCTTAATTTTAATTGACAAAATCGATTTTGTTTACCAATCCTGGTCTTGGTCTTGCGACAGTTAGGCGGCCTTGGTCTTGGTCTTGCAAAGTACAAAACCAAGACCGATATTGGGCAACACTACACACAAACACACACACACACACACACACACACACACACACACACACCATTTTGCGGGGTTATTTGGACTCAGGGGACCTCAAAACGAGAATTTCCGATGAACAGAAAACTGGGATTCGAAAATTTGCATGAACACTAACTCCAGCTGTACTTTCGGCCTAAAGCTCCTCCCCCCTTCCGAAAATGATAAAATTTACTCTTGTTTTATGAAAAAACATATTTGCAAATAGCTCTCAAAATTATAAAATAAGACTGTGCTTTATTTCTTCACCATATTTATTTCAATTTACATAGCTACGTTTCGGCCGGTAAGTCATCTTCAAGCCATTTTATCCAACCATGCTTTTTTTATGTAGTCCAAAGTCTGACTTTTTCAATCTGACTTTGTACTACATTTTCACCTAAAACAAACACACGTGGATAATTTGATAACTTTTAAAGTATTATAGGCCGTGTAATCAATAACATTTAATAGGACTTCTAGTATCACTTAAACAGTATTTCATATAGTTAGTTAGTTTATTTTTTTCCTAAAGTAATTATAGTTATATATATATGAAAAAAAAAAATCTATCGGCTGAAACTCCTCCCTCCCAAATTAAATTATGGATCCGCTAGTGACTTAGAATTTAATTCATTTGAACTGTATTTGATCAATTCCTTTTAAATCAATAAAAACCGTGAATAACTTAAGAAAAACTCTAAATTGTTCTAAACTTCTTCTTTTTGTTCTGAATCGAGCCACGTATCAAATGAGCTTTTTTGTAAGGAATTTTGTCAAGAACCACTCTCAAAAGTTTGGTCATTAAGAACTGAGAGAGCCTTTATATCTGGTAATAACGAGTTAATATAACATGATGTCATGTACATAACATAAATATTCAAAGAAGATAGATTAGAAAATAAATATAAAAAAAAAAAAAAGATCCAAACATATTTTTATAATACATCATATTTGCAGGAAAGAAGGGAATAGATTTGGCATAAATAAATTTTTAAAAAAATCATCTAATGTTTGATATATACTTTGATTGATATATTTGAAATGAGATACGTCTTCAAACGAGACATGTGTAAACAACACAATTTAGAACAATATTTATCACGGTGAGAATAATTAAAAATCTAACAAAATAAATAAACAAACAGATACAAATTGTTAATTATAGTCTACAAAGTATAAGAGTTCACTTTAAGAAATATAAATATTTGTTGTTGATTGACGAAAAGTGAACGGAGGAATAATTTTAATCACTAGCAAGGACGTTATATTTGTGAGTACAACAAAACATCAAATAATTTTTTTTTTCAACCAATAAATTAAGTTAATTAAGAAATGAATATATTTACCAGTAAATGAATAACAATTACAGGAAACTGCGAGTATAATTCAATACAAGTTAAATATAGATATTTTTTAAGTGGACGATTTTTAATTACGTACCTATTTATAAATTGGAGGTCAGTAAGAGTGATATTGATTGAGAATTATAAAAATAAAAAAATTCACAGAATATCAAAAATTGAAATCATCACCTGCCTTGTATAACGGTTACAACTTTTTTGGGAGTTTTGAGTGTTAGCCTAAGACACACAACGCCCGCCGCCTCACTGGCTAACCAAGCCTTGAGCCCGCCAATGTGATATAGCATATAAATGTTTAAATAATAATTATACCAATTAATAAATAAAAGAGTCGCTTGGAGCACAAAAACTGGAAGGTAACAGCCTTGCGGGCAGCTGCTTCCTGGTTGCACATATGACACAGGTGTTGCCTTTATTTTGTTACAACTAAATTGATAAATGTACACCATCTTGCCTTTTCTTAAAACACCAATAGGGAAGGGAAAATCAGGCATTAAATCTAGTGATAGGTGTAAGAACTTCAGAAGCATCGGACGAAAAATCGAAATAAAAATATTACTAAACATGTATATAAAAAGTGGACAAAACTGAAATATAAAAATACGATTGAAGTTCACAAAACTCTGATGATTATGGAGAAAAACGAGACCACGACGAGCTGGTTGAACTTCAATAGAAATAAACAAAATCACAAATAAGACTTTTTTTTACAAAAACCGAAAAAAATTTAAATAATAAAAAAAAGATAATTAATAAAATTAATAATTTCAAGGGAATAACTTATTAAACTGTTTTACCTCCACTCAATGCTTCAATTCCTTCATCATACTGAATAGTCTGTTAACTAATCCCTAACTTCTCTCCAAATTTGGGTCAAATCGAACAAGCGGTTTTAGAAATATAGACGTATCAAGGAAAACTCGTTTGCTTATATATAAGATAAAGTAGATGACGGAATTCAATAAAGTTCACCATTTTACCAAAACACAACTTTCTTTTAACTTTGAGCCAAATCGTATGAGACGTTTCTGAAATATTGGCATATCCATGAAAATACATTTACGCGTTCGCAAGCGCTCGTGGTGGATGGAATTTAATAAAATTGATATGGGAAGATCTAGACACCAACCCGCACAATCCCTGAATGAAAGGTAATATGTGATATCCCCGTCACATCGATTTGACTACAGACAGACAGACAGACCGACGTCGGACCAAATTTGACCTTGAAGTCTGAAATGTAAGTAGAAAATTTTGATTCTGAACACATTTTTTTTAATCTCTCGCACGAATACAATGCTTTCCTACGTTCGGTAGTGAGGAAGGAAATAAAATATTAAGCAAACTTATATTTTTATTCCTTTCACAACTGTAGTTAAGTATAAAACTTCGCCAATTATGTGTGTGGAATAAACTATCTTGATAATATTATATTGTATATACAAATAAACGTATTTCACTGATATCATTTTTCGTCGAATGCAATATGAATGACTATGTAATTTGAGAATTCTCGATGTGGTATACTAGTATATATTCATTGCAGATTACAATTTTTTACAACACATGTTTAGATTTGTAAACATATTACAAATAATACCAGATTGTAAAGGGGAAAAAACAAATTGTTAGTTTCAACAGTGCCGCGTTCAGCCATCGGAATAAGTGGTGTTATACTTTATATATATATATATATATATATATATGGTGTTATACACCACATAATTGTGGTGGACCTACAGCTATACGTAGAACATGTACCTAGCTTTGGATGGCTTGGATGACACTAGCTAAATATTAGGGATATATAAAAATAAAGCGAGAGAGGACAAAGCAAACAAAGACAGAGCAGGGCGAGCTGTCATTGACCTAGGAGAGGACAGTGGATGGTGGATGGAGTGGTCGCGGACAGGTGCTCGTACATCAGTGTCACCTCTCCACCAGGAAGTCTCCCTCTAGTTCGGGCCTCTTCTATTCTCAAATATTCGTTCAGCTCTAGAGTTGGATAGGTTCCTGCTCTAGTCGGCCAACGTCCCGACCAGAAACTGCCATTAGCAAAACCAGAGGCAAATTTTAGCATAGAATTACCAAAAATGTTTCGTTGCGGTATCGAATTCCATATTTGGAAAGTTTAGATTCGTTTCCTTTGTAAACTATAGGATATAATCTATTCATTAAATATATGGATCACAACCGACGAGCAACTACAGAGATGGCAACATGTTAGGGCTAACTGCGAAAATTTCCTTCAGTATACTCGATATAACTTGTTTCATAGCATAACATACATGAGACTTCTTCTGGGAGATATTTTAATAAAACAAAAGACTCAGTAAACCTAAAATATGATGGAAATCAACGCTTGTAGAATCTATACCCATCTGCGGCTCCTAATTTCCAAAGCTGTTTAATTAAGAACAAAATTAAAAGAATGTCGTATTGTATTGTTGCATTTGAGAAGAAATGAAACAAGAATGGTCAAGTTTATAGAGTACCATACACACATATCATAGGTGGTGAACTGTTTTATCATTGTAAACTGCACTAACATTGCAGTGATAAGAAAGACCGATAAAAACAAAAAGTTATACTGTCGCTTTTTTACTTTCACTTACCTCTATATGTAGTATATAGTAAGATATTGCGATCGTGGAAATTTTCGAATCTGAGTTTTTAACAAAAATACATGTTATGAAGTCCCCTGAGTCCAAATAACCAAGTCTCGCAACATGGTCTGTGAGTGTATATGTGAACAGTCTAGCTTAAAAACGAAAAGTCGAACACAACTAAATTTTTTTTTTTACACAAATAAGGCCATTATTCACCAATAATTTATTTATAAGCTATTAATTACAACGTTTCGACCATACTAAGGGTCATTTTCAAGTCTTAATGAGCCCTCCGTTATATATTCATTATTAATGTCGCATTATCTTGTTCAGTGAATTGTCCTGCTATTTAGGGGTTTCGCCTACGTCATTTCTAGAGGAACTAATCTGGAGTCCCTCGTAAAAGGAAATGAAAAGCTACGAAAATTTATAAATTTAACAGATTTAATGGGCGGTAAAAACAATATAATTAATTGTTTTAATGAAGTTATACTATCGTTTTCATTTTGGCTTCCCTATAAATGAAAATATCCATTTAATCTAAGGTAGGTAAGTGAATGTAGTGTGATGCGTGCAACGCACCACATTTTTAAAATAATTTGTTTTCGCTATTTTTTTTTTATTAAACATCAATATAAATCTTTATTTTCATATTGCAGTAAGATATATCATTAAATATTAATTAATAACATTGATGGGATTTATGAAAGCGGCACAAAAACTCATGGAGACCCACAAGGTAAATGAATTACATAGCGTGTATCAAGTTATCAGTTATTATAGAAAGTAGAAACAAATAATCATATCACACAATCGTTTATTATTTTATCTGTCGATCGGCTTTTGTAATTAATTTTTGAATGATTATTGTATGTTGTTAAAAAAAAAACTGGAAACATAATCCATCATTTGGCATTTACTCTTATATTTTCATTATTGTGAATTCGAATTGAATAAATCATATAATAATGACGAGAGAGGTGAGTTTTGTTAAACACAAACGAAACAGAGAATTCAAAACAAAGGACGAAAACTGGAGCAAATAAGTTCTCTTTTTTTCTTTGTTGTATTTTTTTTGTTAACGGGTGTCCTTGGCAGGGATGCCAACGGCAGTTATTTTATTTTTGATCAGGCGCCGTTCGTAGACGATGGCTCAAATTGTTCACTGAACGGATTTAAGACTCAGCTTATTATTTAAGCAAGGATACAGACAAAAATAAAAACAGTCCAATAGAAAAACAAAAGTCAAAATAATCTCTCGACAGCGTCTTTAAGATTTATTTGACAAGTGACGCGAAAAGTACGGTCTCAAGTCTCCTTATTTCAAGACTTATTTTACTTGTTACAGTTGTAACTTTTGATTGATTCCATTTCTAAAATCGCTACGAAAAATATTATAGCAACTTAGAATCATGATTTTGCTATTAACATGAAAAAAATACAATAGAAGTATATTAATTGTTAAATTAATAACTAGATTAAACATTAAAGTTTTAAGCATAAGCCAATTTAATTACAGAATTAATGATGATCAACTAAAACTTCCCAAACTTTTGCTCTTTACCCACCAGCCCATTCTGCGACAAATTACTCTCTTGAATAATCATGCACTATTTTATAAAAAATGTAAATATGTATTTATTTAATATATTATGTATAATTATTTATTAACAATTAAAGATATAAATGTTAATGTATTTCATTATTTGTTTATTTATTTACAACAATGGCGGGGCTCCTCAACCTCTTACGGGTCATTTTATTATCTATTTAAGTATTATATACTGACAGTACGAAAAAAAAAAATAAAAACGCCTTTCAGGAATTTATTTCCATTAAAACAGCGTAATATACTGAAGAAATTATAATAATAAGAATAAAATATTTGCTTATTAATATTAATTCTAGGAACCATGGTGTAAAACATTAACTTTTCAGAAGGAAGAAAAAAATGATTTTTGTCGTATAGTAAATGTTATATACCGAGGAGTAGAAACAAATAAAAAATTGATTATAGTGCGTAAAATTCTAAAAAATAAAATAAAATAATGTAATAGCTCCAAATCATACCGTTTTTAACTAAAAAAAAATAGTTTGACTTTTTGTTATCAGCTTAAACAGGTATTGAACTATTTCACCTTAATATCTTGACCACCACCAAATTTACAGTGTTCTAAACAGACATGGTGAAGATAAATCTCAGTAATTTAAACAGGATAAGGTTCTTATTGAATAAATAATTATTAAAAATTCAGTAGTTAATAATGGATTTTAAAATAAGTTCAAAACCAAGTTGAATCTGATGATTCGAATAAATAAAATGGTGATCTTAATTATTAAATATATTCACAGTTAAAAATAATTAATATTGTACAAAAATAATAAAAAACTTAAAAAGCAAGCACTTTTTTTACAAATACGACCAACTATACAAATTACTGATTAGAAAATATCAACTTTCAACTGACAATAATTTATTGATCTACAGGATAATCTTGAAACCTAGACCTATCGACTAGAACATTGGGGTACAGCAAAATTTTTAACACCAAACGCACCCATTCCTTTCAGAACAAGGCCCTTCGAATAATAGTTGATATTCCGTTCTATGTAACCAACAAAACGGTAATCATTGCCATGCCTTACCTATCATCTAAATCCTCTTGTACAAAAATCCTAATCCCTATCCAGCACCATCCATCCCTACAATCCTTCGAGTAGGTTGAAACGGCAGTGGCTTCGCGACCTTTTGTAGTTTGTTTATATTGTAGTTCTGACATTGGCTAGAGTCTCCACTGAAGACATAAGTGTATGTGGCTAAAACGCTTTTGCTCAATCTTCACTGGCTTAAGCACCAGTGATGCGGTTGAGAGAGTAGCGCAGGGATCGCCTGAGATCCTTTTTTCCCTCTATGGTAGGAGAGACAATCCTTTCTTGGAGTTCTCCCGCCTGATTGTAAATAGTGTGTATAGGTATGTCTGTGTGTTATTACAAGTAATTATTTAACAGTTGAGTATTGCTTCTGAAATACATAACTTTTATTTCATTTAACTTAAAAAGGATAAAATAATATAATGAATCAATCTGTTAACAAAAAAAAAAAAAAAAAAAAAACGGATTACAAAATATTTTTATTTAATTCGGGTTTTCGGATTTTTCGTCTGACAAGACAAAGTTCTAGGGTAAGAGCACCACTGATGGACATAGCTAAGAAATTTTTTGGCTTATGCCGCCGTAATTGTTATAGTTATAAACTTCTACTTTTCTATTTAATGCTTTAAAATTGAGAAAAAAAAAATCAGTTACGCAGATATAATCTCCATTAAAAAAAAAAAACTCTTTTGGTACTAGTGATGGTTATCCCAAAATTCAATTGTTCTAGTAATAGATCCGGGGTCGGTGCCAGTAATGAACATACCTCAGAAAAATTGTAAAATTTTTATTTAACTATGAAGATAACGATAAAGATAAGCTAAGATAAATGTCCAACTTATTCTTAGCAAAACTGTTAGTATGGTGGTATGTCTTATATACATGAAATATCTAATATCTTAAAAGCAGTAAAGAAACTACAATGATATGCATTTTAAAATTTTCTTTTGGTAACTTTGTTCATACAGTTGTCAATAGAGGGCACTGTTCTTCAACCTAGAAAAAACTGGAACGTTTAAATCAACAAGGAAGCTTATTATTTACATTTAAAGTCCAACCTGGCCATCCCTACCCATAACTGCTGCGTTCGCCCTAATGAAGGAAATACTGCGGGACAACGAGAATACAGTTGCTACTCTTTTTTGATACTTAATAGAAACCGAATATTACAATAAAGTATATAAATACTTACCCTCTAGGGTAAAGACCATTACGAATAAAATAAAAAAATTACATACTTATAACTCTAGGCCTATCAGCCTGAACTAAGCTCACTTTGTCATGTTACCATACTAATTGAACTTTAGCCACCATTTTTATTAGCTACCGCTATCCTTCTATTATTATTATTATTTATTATCTACTCCCTTTCATTTTAAATAATAATTTAAATTACAAAAATAAATAAATTGTTTATCTCTCTGTTGATTTCTATTCTATTTATCATATCAGCATGATGCGTATTTAAATGTTTGTTGTCAGTTTTATAATTAATAGTTTTATCTGTATTCCGCTTTATGGATTGATACATGGATGGCATCCTATTAAATTTGGCTTTTCAAACCAAGGTCACAATTTGTCAAATACTAACGCATTAGCTTGGTTTCGATTTTGAGAAAATTGGAATATTGGAAGGTAGGGGGGGGGGCGTTGTTTACAGTAGCGTTGCGATGACCTCAGGAGACCACAACCGAACTATATTTAGCGCTTCCCGGTTCCTCGCCTTGAGGACCGCTAAAGCCCTTGAAGCCCGGATAATCTCGGGCAAATTTTATTTATAAATATCGGCCGAGTCATCCTCTCCTTCGGCGACATTCCTCCAGGAGTAGATCCCTCTTCGTCACTTTCTGTTTTATGGGCTACCGCCCCATCGGCATCCAATCCCAGCCGCCGCAGTAAAACATCATGGTAAATGTTACCGATGAGAAGGGGTGAGGACTCGGTCGTCTTCATCTTATCTTTACGACGCCGTCTTTCAGAGCATTAGGTTTTAGATAAATTTCTGAAAACGATGACAGAAAATGTCAGGATTGGTTAGCCGGTTTCATGTTTCTAGTTAGGAATGAAAGTCGGTCTTGAATGTTCTAAATATCTCAGATGGTTTATATAGATTATATATATAAATTTTGTTAAACGTTACAGGATGCCAATAACATAACAACAGCTAAAAGTTTCTTTAACGGAACCAAATACAAATGAACCATGTTGTCCTCTTAAGCAAAGTGGGTATCGGATTTTACAGAAAAATATTATAATATTTGAGGTAAACCGATAGAAGTACTGGATCTATTTGTAACGCTCTTATTAACTTATTCAGATATATTTAGCTCAGGGGTGTCTGTAATTATTAGCAAGGATGATCACTAAAATATACTGCTTGTGTATTGAATAAATCTCTGGGGAAAAAGACGTATCATTATAGCTAAATGAATTAGCTAGTTAGGATGAACTGCCGTTTCTCTAAACTAACTCTTGAAAATGAAAGTTTCTATTTACTAATAAACAAGAGCGCTGATTTTCACGCAATAAGAACCCGCAGTATATGCTACATAAAATATAATGAAAAACTGTAAAAAAATAAAAAATCAGATTCGATATCACATCGATAAGTCGATTTTTTCCCGGCTCCAAGACCGTAATGGCAACAACTTTCGAACACGAGTCTAATATTTTTTTGTTACCAAAAAAGGTTTCATTGTTATCAGTAAGTCTACGTTTATAAACTCCTCTTATAAGATAAATAAATGATCAAAACAATATTTCTCAGGATTTGCAAGGAGCGGGTTAAGCTCACTGGTAAGACACTGACTTCTAATCTTAAGATTCTAGGCTCGAATCCGACTAATGGCAGGTAATTCTTCGTGAATCAACCCTGGAGTAAGGAGACCATCCTGGGGCACACTGAATCCAAAACTTTTAGTCTTAAACTAGGTGCTCTGAATTAAATAATTAATCAAGGGAGAAACCTGGCGTTTGAGCGTGATCCTGACCAAATCACCTCCTAGCACAACCGTTGGCCCTATAACACTACTTACTAACAAAGTATTGAATCCAAGACCCTTTTCACGGGTTGTGGTACAATTTTTCATGTTAGGGATTGTATAGTACACAAAATAATCTCATTTTTATTTGATAACTAGTGAGGTGGTTTTCCTTGTTGATATTTTTAATCAATTATATTTTGATGTAAAATATAGGTTTCAAGTGCCAAATTTTAGTATCGAAAAATCTATAAAACGGTCAAAATATCGATATATCGAAACCTTTCCAGCATCCATATTCTAAAGCAAAATCTGCGTTGACACAAATTACTATTTCTAAACTGCACAAGAAGGCTCCATTTTTAAATTCTCAAGGCTCCAGGGGCGGGAGATTCAAATAGTTTATAGGCTTGGCAGGGCTTTTACGTACGTAACTCTATATTTATCTTAAGGCTCTACTCAAAGAGGAGTTTCTGTCACAAATTACGGTCACTTGTAGAGTATTATATTTACTCAAACGGAAAATAGCCCTACTGTCTGAAGGCCCTTAGTTTCAAAGTTAAAATTTAGCCAAGTACACCCTTTGAAGTACAATTATATTTTCGCTGATGGCAATGAAGCAGATAATATCAATTATATTTAGGGTATCATGAATAGACGATATCCTTTTACCCAAGAGAGTATGTCATTTCTGCATAAAAAAAATCTTTTTATTGCCTTAATAAATTAATAAATAATTTGTAATTGCTTATGAGCCCACCTAATAAAATATCTTTGCAATTATAATCGCAATCATATTATATTTTCTTCAATATTTTCTAGATTTTTTATAGCTGTATTTTTTCAGCAATAATCAAAAATCAAAATACAAAAACGTAGATAGTATGGATGCTGAAAAATAACGATATATAGCAATATATTTTTTTTAGTATATATAACTTCCTTCCAATTTTTTAAAATATCTATATTAAAATTTGATTGACGAAAACAAAAACTAAAAAATACTATTAATCAACAAACAAAAATAAATCTATATTTACTTTTGGTCTTACCTCTCTATAACTATAATCCAATTGATGGAATGTTATATTACTGAAGTCCAATTATCCTCCGCAAATTGAGGGATTAAAGTGCCCCAGAACCGCCATTTATACCCTACTTTTTTTTTTTTTACTTCATTCTTCAACTCACACCTGTCAGAAGTTATACCCTACTTAAATTAAAAAAATAAAACAAAGACGAAGAACCGCTCCATAAAACACCATTTTATTGACGTAGTGGTAAAGATAAATATTTAAAATCAGTTAAAAAATTGAAAAACCTAGATATGTTAGGATTCTCACTCCTTGTTTATTTTAAACTATTGACGTGGTTATGCGTTAAACATCACGCATTAATATTACGTTTTACTGACGATTGTTACACTCCGCTAATTACGCTAATCCAACATGACGATCGTAGTGAATAACAACTTTAATTCAGAGTGTATCTACATTGCAACTTATTTATAACTATCACGTAGATGATGACATACAGGTTTTAATTAAAAAGCTATATAATTATATTCAGGAAGCAGACGCCTGTCAGTATATATTCATGTGGTGGTAAACTAATATCATCCTCAGAAACAATGTTATGTTAATAACAATGTTGCTATTGTTAATTTTGAGTGGCGATAATTCAGCCAAACCGATTAAAAATGCATGAATATCTGCAATTCATTCAAACGCAAATTGCATAAACGATGTCAAAGAATTTTAATCAGAGAATTTTATTTGGAGTCACAGAGAATTTGACAGGGAGTCAATGAATTTTAATCAGCTTGAAACGGAAAAAAAAAATAGTTGTAAAAAGTTGCGGTACCACTAAAACTTTCATTTCCGATAGTTTTCCAGTTCTTTTGGAACTAGATCTTTTTTCCCAAGCAAGTTTTCAATTTAAAGGTTAACAGAACTTTTATTGAAAAAACAAAAACAAAAAAACAACACGTTTATTTAATTTTTTTGTCGATTACGCTGAAAAAACAATCTAAGAAGTGACTTTTATTCTTAGCTACTCAAACTGACGAAACATCAGAATCATGTTTAATTAATTTAGGATAAATTATAACTCTAATGTAAGCCCAATTACTGTTTGTTATTCATTTAACGGAACCTTTTTTCAAGAAGTTAAATAAATAAAAATTAAACGTTTACCATGAACCTGAAAGTGTACAATCTTTATTTTAAGAAATTTTTTCCTAAAATGTTTCTCAGGAACTATCTATTAAAATGGATCTTTAAAAAAAACTAAGGTTTGTTCTTTAGACAACATGACAGAAGTGAAATCATCAACAATGGGACATTAATAATATTAATAATAATAATAACATTAATAATGGGATATTAATAAATTTCATATTAAACCCTCAAATAAAAAACCCTCGCTTACAGTATGCAGCTCCGATTTTTTGTTTCTGAGGTATTTTAATCCATATCGTCAAATAAACTCGTTATAATTTGGTTGTCAACACTATTTTCCTCTTTTCTACTCTCTAATACGGCGTCGTGTTAAGATACAATTTTGAATAGTAATACACTTCAAGACAAGATGAAATGCTGAACAATTCCTCCGCTTACAGTATGCAGGTCCGATTATTGGTTTTCGAAATATTTTAATCCATATGCAAAAACACTTCAATTAGTCGACTCCAGCCGAATTCGTCCGAGCTTTACACATCGTAAATCTGACGGATCAATCTAATTCACTTTCCACAAAAAAATAAGTGCGAAATCCGCCTAAAGAAGTTTTCACTTCAAAAAGTTCTATAAAAGTTTCAATCCCTGATTTTAATTATTCATGTTCAATATTATATTCACACCTTTCAATGTAAAATTAAAGTGTTTTTAAAAATGATATGGGACAAAAACAAAACTTAGGACAATATGTATAGCCGTTTCTCTAATCCCACTTTTATGAAAATCAATGAAAAAGGACTCCATTCATCCATCCAATCCTTAAAATGCCCTCGGGCAGTGGAAGGAATTTGTTACATGTATATATTGTATTGTCATGTATACTATATATGTAAATTGTTTCAATAAACATTTTGGAGGGTAAGAAAAAATCCATTCATCCAATTTGATTAAAGAGACGCATCTATAAAACAATAAATTGAAGCAGCTTCGTTAACTCCTTTGCTAACTCGATGCTTTAACGTGTTTTCCCGCAAGGAGAAGAAAAAACATAAAATTGGATTTGACAGAACGTTCAATCATACTATATTTAATGTCACTGTGTACCATTTTAACAAATAAACTTTTAAAAATCCAAAAAATACTAACTGTTGATTATAGTTGATAAGCTGTAGAATAAAAGTAATGGTATTTAGAAGGAAAAAAAAGTATACTTGTCAATCTTTCGAAAGCTGTCACTTTTAGCTTAATTTCCTTTTTCTTATTTCTTTATTTTTCCAGATATAATTAAAAAAAAAATACAAGATTTTGAGTTATTGAACATATTAATCAGTCCATAAACTCACAGTTGGTATTAAGTTAAATTTAAAATGTAAAAATTAAAGAACTTTGGACTAAAAAAAAAAATGTTATTTTGTGATATGTTTAATACTGATGTGTGAATCTACAAATATCTTTATCATATTCCACCGTATTCGGTTTCCGCGTCATATACAAAATGGCAAATACAGTTCTGGTAAATTAGAAACAAAAACATTTTTTTTACTATTCTAATTCACCAATGATTTTTTTTTTTAAATACAATTACCAGAATGGATGATGATTTTAATTTTTCCTGCTAGTTTTTTTTTTTTAGCAGAAGTACCTATTTATTTTTAATATTTGTACTCATTGGCAAGAAATTTCAATTTAATACAGTGAATGCTCGATAGAGAAAGAAAAACTAGAATTTTTCAAGTCTAAATGATGGGACATAAAGGACTGGAATTGAAGGAAGTTGAAGAAAAATTTTTATTAATGGTAAAATGGAGATTCACAAAAATATTGTCTTTGAAAGTAGTGGAAGAACAATGTTAACTCATAAATGTGAAGTGGACGAATTAAAGAATTTTTTGGTGGTATTTAATAAAATAAGGATATCTTATATCCTTTTTCAACCCCGCAAACAATATAGACATAACAAATTGGAATGCAAAGTAAATAACGATGGTAATTAATTCAAATTTACACAACTGTTTTTTGTAGAGCCAAATAATGAGGGCGTTGACAAAGTGCAAATAGAAATATATTAAATAAGTGCACTACTCAATTAAAGAAAATTGATTGCAATATTAATACAGAAGGATATGAAGTTCACCGAGGTTTTTAAAAAAATTAATACAAGCAATGGAATCATGTCTTTTTTACATTTTTAATAAATAAGAAATAATCTACTATACAAAACAAATGAATAAAAAGAAACCAGATTACAAAATAAAGACACTAATCACCGAATCAGACAATTGAATATTAAAATATATCCTGGATCTATTTTTAGGCAATTAAAATCCCAACATAATAAACATGTTTTTTTCTTCCTCTATAGACACTGAACATACATATAAACCAACAATTTGATGTTACTAAGGTGAATCCATACTTAGAACGAGACATCAACCTGTATTTTAATTCTTGTTAAAATGATTTTATAATATAAGAAGCTGACATTCCTGCCTATCCCAACACTGTCATCACCACGTATGACGATGACACATGTATCATATCAGTAAATAATGACCCATCAGTTGCATCCCAAATGCTCCAATCACACATCATAAACCTTGAAGAATGGTGTCAAAACTGGAGAATTAAAATAAATTCCAATAAATCTCACCAAATTACTTTTACCCTTTGTCGTAAACCTATAACTTCCTGTCCTACAATTTACTTTAACAATACTCCACTTGTTCCTCTTGAACAAATCCGCTACCTAGGACTCCACCTGGACAAACGTCTAACTTGGAATCCTCATACCAAACTGAAACGACAAGAAATCGCTCGACGTTTCCAACTACTTCAGCACTTACTAGATAAACGCTCTAACCTTCCAATTAATTACAAAAGACTCATATACATGACTATAATAAGGCCTATTTGGACTTACGGAGTTGAGCTATGGGGCTCCACTAAACCATCGAATTCCTCTCGTATCCAATCCTTACAATCCAAAATCCTTCGTAAAATCCTCAATGTTCCCTACTTTGTTACAAATAAAACCATCCATAATGACCTTAATGTTACTTATGTTTCAGATCTGGCCCAATCCAGATACCTATCTTTCCATAGGAAACTTCAGATCCCAACCCTCTCGTTTCTAATCTTGCTTCTTCTTCAATTCCTGATAACCCTCCGAGGCGTCTAAAATCTTCTAATGGAGACATATTATTACAGTGCTACCTACCATTGGGTAATTTCTCAACAAGTGTTTTCACGTCATTATATTCATATGTTCAAATTTACTAAATGTATTTCTTCAATATAGTTGTAAATATTATTAAAGAAATGACTACCTTGAAGTAACATAGTATCTTTTTATTAAACCGATGTTTTTATCTCATATTCATTTTTTTATTTTGTTTGTTTTCTGGTTGAATGAGAATAAGAAAATGTTATCCAAGTTTGAACTGTTAAAAAATATTAATGAAAAGTAGAATAACGTTGACTAACCATAGGTTTTGTGTTATATGTGCACATACACAGTATAAGATAGATGTTTTTAAGCTGGTACCAAAATCGAAATAATCTTATAAATTTAAAAAACTTAGATTAAATTCAATTTAGCAAAAAAAAATAATAATAAAAAATAATAAGTGAAATTCATTGCATGAAAAATATGATTTTCATTTCAAAATCATGAATTTATAATCCAAAATTAATAATTATATCACTTATAATTATACCATTATTTTTTTGTATTCTAATAACAACGGCTATTAAATACATATATTATATTAAGGATCAATTTCGACTTTTGTAAAGCAATAAAATAAAAAAAGGATGTACTTCAAAGCTTAAACAAATTATTTAATAAATTAAAAATATGCACAAATAATTTAAAACTACATATCTTGCTTTCTTAATATGTATATAGAGTGCAATAAACCTCTGAATATAAATTAAAAAACAAAAACAAAATTCTCAATAATATGTTTTGAATTTTTAATACTTTCTCCTATCAAAAGAATTAGTTTGACATTAGAATACACTTTATATATAAAGACAACTAAAATTTGTTTTAAAAAAGTAATCTAATTTTCAATCAAAGGTCTTTATCACAACTTATTTATTTGTACGATGAGAGCTTGGTTTTCATAGGCCATGTTTTCTATTTTCCAACAATGTAAATAATGAATTAACTTCTATTTATCGAAACATCAACTAAATTTCCCTGTATTCTACTCAAAATATAAGCATTATGTTGTATAATTTTAAATTAAAGAGATATATTTTGTAAAATTTATACAAAATTACATCATTGGTGGTGGTATTTTATTTTCATATTTAAAATAAATGTTTTACTTATTATTATATAGAAATTTTAATGGTGTTATGTGAAATTATTAATTACATTTTGAGTAAAAATTAAAAATTTCATCAGTCATCAGTAAAACAAAAGCTGTTAGGATCGTTATGAAAAAAACTAAAATTTGTAAAAGAAAATAAATGTGATTTTCTATGAAATAATAGAACTCCTCAATCCCAGCTTATTTATTTATTGAGAGAACTTTCAGGTCTGTTATGTTTTCCATTTTTCTACAATGTTGATTGAAGTAAATAATCAATTAACTTTTATTTATCGAAACATGAGCGAAATATAGTTGAGCTTATCAAGTTTCTTTTTTAAGTCCAAAGTTTGAAAATTCAAAATATCTGCATTATTTTCTATAATTTTGAATATGTCTGTGTATAAATTATATAAAATTACACGATTGGTGGAGTTTTTTTTATTATTTATAGTATTTGTTTTTACTAATAATAATTTAGAAATTTTCATGATGTTAAGAGAATTTTTTAATTAAATTTTGAATTTTTTTGTGAAATGAAAATTACATAAGTAATTGGTAAAATAAAAGCTAGTTCAGTTAGGATTATATTAATTTATATAGAAATGGACTATAGAAATTCTTAATGTGTTTTCTCTTTTTTCAAAAATGTGTTGCTTACCTATTGAGAAGACAATTTTGAACTTTGTCAAAGTTGATATTTAGATGAACTTTTTTCATTTGGCGCATGTTTTCCGTTTATGTCAATTTTAGAACTTTACAACACTTTTCACTGTCCCTCGATGTATCGCTTGATCCTCATGAAGACCAAGAAATGGCAAGCTGGATAAATCGGAAGAACGCAGACGGACTAGATGTTGGCTTGAACAATAATAGTTCGACCCTGGGAGCTAGTCACGTGGTCTCACTATCTACCAGTGAAAAAACATAAGTTCCTTCTCGGCGCTAACATTAAAATTATTTATTCAAGGATAAATGTAACATGTTCAACAATTGCTGGGATAGTAATAAATACTTTTTAAAAAAGTCAAAAATATAAGAAAAAAACATTATTCCTAGAAAAAGTAAGTCTTGTAAAATGGTACTGTAGATCAGGTTATGAAACTATAAAACAATTGTAAGGGTACTATTAACCCATTTACCGTGCTCTGCATACTTTAACCATCTGCGGAATGGAAGAACTTGAAAATTCATATAAAAATGTAAATTAAAAAAATTAATCCATAATCAACTTGCCCTTTTTCTCATCGCAAAAAGATATAAAACAATAAAATTCTTTATTAACAATAAAAAATTTTTATTTAGTTATATCGCTACAATTAGTGCAAAAAGTCGTATTTAACAACTTTTTATGTTAATTCTATTTGTGCTGAAGGTGGCATTTTGTAGTCTGCAACTGTTGTACAATTAATAGTCTGTTACTATGAAAAATTGTATAGGGAAATAAAATTATACTAATATCATGAAGAAATTATCAGATTTTCGCACGAATAGTAGGAATATCCCACATCTATCTGTATATATCGTTACGTTTCATTTTCTAACATATCATCATATATAATTTACCATCAATAATGTAATTTTATTTATTATTTTTGATCTTATTATTTTGAATATATGCCAGATTTTTTCTTTAGAAAAGATCTTCTTTTTGAAAATCAATTCTTGTTGGTATTTTTATTCTAAAAAACTGGAAAAATCTTTTATTATATAATACATATTATAAAAATTTGACAAAAAACAAAAACAACGATAAAAATCTTTAGCTGAACAAAAATATATATATTATTTTTATTTAGGCCATTTTAGGCAAAATTGATTTTTAAATTTACTTTATTTAATATTTTTTTATTATTTTAGGAATCATTTCTAAAATCAGTAGTTCCGTTTTAATATTCTACATATATGAATTAAAATTGATATATCAACTATTTTACTATAACAAATAGAACTATATTAAACATTAATGAAAGAAATTAGTTGCATGTATAATTATGAACTATAAATATTTTTTGAACTGTAAATGAAATAAAAACAAGAATAAAATTCAGATATGGGTAAGTAGTCGACTGGTCAATTATAAGGATGAAAAAAAAATTGCCAGGACTTTCAGTAAAAAATTTCATTAATGGTTTAGCCGACGTTTCGACCCAAACATGTGGGTCACCATCAGGACTCGATAGCACTGATGACGACCCACAATGTTTCAATCGAAAGGTCTGCTAAACAGTGAAGAAATTTAGACTGAAATTCTTGGCAATTTTGTCTCATCCTAAGAATAAAATTCGATTCATTTCAACATTGATTTAAAATCGGTATTGTATGAGATTATTCCTAATGAATAGTAATAATAATAAACAAAGTGACTTAATAAATAAAAATCTGGTGCGCGCAACACACAACTTTCACAATACTATGAATAGAAATTATTTTCTGGTGATGTTGGCCTATTATAAAATGTTCCAAGTGCATTTTTAACCGAGCTAAAGCTTTAAAGATTACAGCTAAAAAATTATTAATACCATTAAAATAATAAAAATCCTATTTATTATATTAATGGCTGATAATGGATTGTACGGTCCCTTGATTGTGGGTTGTACGACCATTCCTTATTAAACTATTATTTTCCATTGCAAAATTTACTAAAATGGATTTACGATATTTCTATTGCCTGTCATAGATGGATCAAAAGTTGTCACATTATTTACCTAATTATTTAAATATAATATTAGATCTAGAGTTATTAAACTACAGTAAATATATTCAAGATTATATCCATATATCCATATGTATATGGATACATATATCCATGATAGCTTAAACAGTGTCGTTGCCTTGATTCAGTGGATTTTAAATACTTTTTGAAAAAAAAAAAAAAAATTCAAAAAATCATATTTAGTATCCAAATTTTATTTAATTTCCTTGAAAACATGTGGTTAACGTTAAATAATATTAGTTATCAAAAAATATTATTTATAATTTTTTCGCCACTCTCCGTTACCTTCTACAACGTTCTATATTAGATATTGTTTTTTTCTAGAATTCTCCTCTTTCCAACGATACATTATATGTTTTTTGACTGTTATTTCCGAAGATTCATTTTAATTTCATTCACCTGAATAAGCATTTTTCTTTTTTACTCCTGTTTCCAATTATCATATTCTTTCAAAATTCATATTTAGCCATTTTTTATAGTTATAGTCAATAAAAGAGAGTTATTCTTTTTTTAAATAAACCATATTAAAGATACTTTAGAGGAAGACGTACATGATTATTAAGCATTTAAGCCATGTGAAGTGACATCAATGGGAATTAGACCTAAATGATATCAAATACCACTTAATTATAAAATGATACACCGAGTTTAATCAAAATCAATAGAGTCGTTTTTGAGAAAATTGGAAAAATGTGTTTCACCGAATAAAAGTGATATAAAGTGGTACGCCGGTGAGCATTTTCTTAGTTTCTTACGACTTTTCGTTTTTTAGATTGGCTGTTTGAGATAGACATACACACACACAGACATACAGACAATTTTTGCGGGACTTGGTTATTTGGACTCGGGAAACTCAAAACGTGTATTTCCGTTGAAAACTCAGATTCGAAAATTTTCACGATCAATGATATATTAAAGATATTGGAAACTGAAAATAAAAAAGAGACAATATAAGTTTAGTTTTTAAATTAAATAGTTAATGGAATGCAGACCGCCTGCATTCGTATTTTGAAATAAGTTATGCAATAAACATAATATTAAATATTTCAATAATATACGAAAAACCAATTAATGAGATGATAATAAAATTATTTTTAAGGTTTATAAAATAAATATGTATTATATAAATACTTTTAATTACTCCAGTTACTTGTGGAAACAAAGATGAGTGGGTCCTAGCCTTCTCAAAGAGTCTTCCGATTTCTCGCTCTAAAAGAAGTCATAACTTAATGAGTCTTTTAGAGACCTATTAGAGTTACTTTTTAAAGACGGTTTAAAATACGGAATCACGAATATCCCGAGATTTTATTTGTTTTAGTTATGCGTTTTAATTAATCTTCAGTTATGAATTATAATATTAAAATAACATTTAAATGTACCAGTTGGACTTAGGAATAAATAAATGAATCGTCATCATTTCGAAAAAGTAATCGAGAACTTTTGGGGAGTTTCAGAATTTTAAGAAGATTTCTTTCAATCTTTAAAGCTAGTGTAGTATGTTCATCTGAGGAGTGTTGTGGAAATATTTTTATACAAATTTTGAAGAAATTATTAAGTGAGTTATTAGTTAAACAGCAGATCTCTGGACCATTTTCTTTTTAATTTCCGTCGAATAGATAACAAGGAGGAGGCAACTGAAAGAATGAGTGGATTGATTTTGAGTTGAAGTGTGACATATGTATTTGTCATGGACGTAGGATTTTACTATTGAAATGTTTAAGTCTGAAGTCCACCATACATCTTTTTTTTTTTTAAATTACAAAAAGTATGATAACTTTGACATGGCTCTACTTATTCACACGAAAATTAGCATGAATTTAAGACTCTATAAAATACTCGAAATGATATAAATCAGACGGCTTAGCTTTATTGAGTTTTTAATAACGTAAAATTTAACAGTTATTATTGATATGGTTTTGAATAGCAATAATTTAGCTTTCCAGCTATTGGAGTAACGTTGACTTAGGAGAAAATCCTGAGGAGTTATGAATATTTTAGCAAATAGTATGAAAAAAAATCTACAAATTTATATTTTTTTATTTTTTATATAGTATAATATTTATATAGTTTTACCGGATGCTTAAAACGAATATAAATATTTTTTTCATGACAGAAATTTATTTGGTCTACTTTACTGGAAACGTCTTTGGGTTTTTGCAATTTATTAAATATTAGAATTCGTTTAATACAACTAGGAATATGTTTTTCATATTTTAAATAGAAAAATGAAACAATTGATATATAATAACTTGGAAATCCATACACAGCGAATTCAGAAAACGTTATACAGTTTTACAAAATATTTGTTAACTCGGTTCCTAGGTCGCATTGGCAAGCACTCTCATATGTAGGTCTAATATTTTTCGACCTATTATCGACTTTTAATTTTTTTTTTTACAAAAAAAAATATCAAGGAACTCGGTGATCCCACGTCCGTAATCTCGATTAGTAAGAAGAGTCCAAGGTACCCTATTTGGTTGTTTTTTTTTTTTGTAGGGACTGGGTTGCTGTCGATGGTCAAAGGTGGACATAATTCTTTACTTAGAGAAAAACCAAATTAAAGTAAAAAAGTACCTTATTGAAATTTTTCTAATTTAGAACTACAATAGAACCATTCCCGGAAATAAAGACGGAACTTGCCAACAGAACAATATGGGTCAGGTACTCACTTTTTTTAAAGATATTATTGAATTAATTGGCTGTTATTAATATATATATATATATTAGTAAAAATAAAACAATGTTGGAGACAGAGAGTCCCGTTATAGAGAGAATATGTTTTCGGTCCGAACAGTATAAGAGAGGGACCTTGCTTCGCTGCTTTAATTGCACCGCGCGGCCTTGCGCCCCCACCAAGTGCAATCCTTATGCACTTCTAATAGAGGCTTCTTCCTACTCCCAGCCAATGCCATTTCCCTTTTCAATAATTATACTTAATGCTTCCATCGCCTTAAAAAACAGTAATAATAAATCAGTTAATCATAAGTGGAAAAAAAACATTGTTATTTTATAATGATTTAATATCTCCATGTTTCTTCCAGTTATGATAATTTTGTACATTTAATTTAATTTAAAAAGTGACTGAGGGCCAGTTGCTCCAACTCAGTAAAGCTTAGATTAAGCGTTATCTAAGATTAAACCAAGTTTAACCATAGGCGCTTAAGCTTTACTTCGAAGAAAAACTTAGTTACCTTAGTAACTACGATAACATTCCACGGTGTTTTGCTGTATCCTTTGTGTTAATCATTTTTATTAATCTTTTCTCTTGCAAAAAGGGATATGATTCCTCGATTTAATTGCATTTTAATTAATGGAGAAAAAAGTATATCGTCCTGAATCATTTTGTCCATTGGTCGGATGATGAATTTTTTGATAGATTAAGATAGATATATTTTGATAACTGACACTAATTAACACAAATTAATTTAACTTTGACTTTCGTTAAATAAAACAAACACTTGAGAAGACATTGAGAAGCTCACACAACAAAGAACTGTAGAAAAAGCTATTAGTAACCTCCTACTTCCTTTTATCGATTCTTGGTTTAGATTTAACTTTTTACCAACGACCGAAAGTGGTGATTACAGAGCTGAGCTGTTCTGTTACTGGTAGATTAAGCTCAGATAGCTAAATCTTGGTTAAAACCATAAATTATGCAACTGACCGTAAATAATTTTTTTAAAACTATGTTTAGTCCATAAAAAATAAAATAAAATGTACCATTGTTGTATTTTCTTCATCATTCCTCAGTAGTACTCAAGAAATTAAGAAAGTTAAAAAAACCTAAGATAATTATACCTAAGAATAATTATGGGAGGGGGAAGGAGTAGAATGCTGAACAACTCCCTCTCTTACAATATACAGGTACGATGTTTAGTTTCTGAGATAATTTAATCCATATCTTCAATAAAATTCTTTATAATTTGGTTTTCCACACCATTTTTTTCCGTTAAGCTACAATTTTAAATAATAGCCTATTACAGAAAGGATGAAATGGAGAACAATTCCCTCCCTTACAATATGCAGGACCGATTTTTAGTTTCTGAGATATTTTAATTCATACGGAAGAACACTTCAATTAGCCGACTCCAACCGACTATACCCAAGCGTTACACATCGTAAATCTGACAGATCTAATTCGCTCTCAATAAAAAAAGTGCTTATCGCGCCTAAAGAAGTTTTCACTTAAAAAAACGATTTGAACTGTTAAATTTATTTATCTAATTTTTTTTTTTTTTTTTTTTTGCATCACAAGAAAAGATGGCGAGAGTAGGACAAAAAAAGTTTGAAATGTCTAATATGCACATTTCTAAACCAACTCAATTTAGAAAAGAAATTTCAATTGTTTGACTTTATTTTAGCATAAATACACAAAACTTCAACAAACGAGGAAAAACCTCTTGTAATGACGTAATGTTGTTCCAGTTTAATCACACTGTTATGGTTTTGTTCTGTCGAGAAATCAATACATAAAAGTTCAGATGAAAGAAACCGCTTGAAACCTCGAAGCGCAGCAGGAGAAAAAAAAAAAAAAAAAAAAGAGAAACATAAATTATTTGCAATTAATGTAATTTATTGTTTATAATAGAAAAACTATTATTTAAAAAAAATCCTTTCCTCATCCTTTGTTCCAGTTTCTACCGATTTACCACATGAATCGATCAATTCAATACCTCATTCATCGCTGATGAAACAAAAAAAAAAGATATGTATGACATACAGCCAGGCTGGAACCTATAAGTAAGGATTCGAATAGTTTTCTCTACTGAATGTGTAGTATTAAGGCACTTTCTGCCATTACCCAATATTTTAAATTTATTAGAAAAAAATCCCAAAAAACTAATAAACTAGATAGTTAATTAACATAAATTAGCATCAAAGTAATCAAGAGACAGAAAATAAAGTCATTATGAGTTACTATAATCATGTTATAATAATCATCTCTACCTAATTTTCCAAACATTGAAACCTATGGTTATATATATATATATATATATATATATATATATATATATATATATATATATATATATATATATTTTTTTTTTTTTTTTTAATGATGGAGATGGTCCGGGGTGGCGGTCATAAATAGACTAAATAGTGGCTAAACTATTTTATTAAAAGCCAACGTTTCGACTCCACTTTGCAGGTAATAAGCAAACTTTGCAGGAAACTCCGTGAGTTCTAAGTGGGGCTCCTTGCTGAACACACCTCCCTGAAGAAGAACAGTAAAGTCGGATCGAAACGTTGGCTTTTAATAAAATAATTTTGCAACTATTTATGACCGCCACCCCGCACCATCTCTAATAATACAGCGGTCAACAATTAATGCAGCGGTCAACAATATATATTTTAAATGTCAATTTTATAGGGCTGTTAAATATATACATAAGCTATATATATATATATATATATATATATATATATATATATATATATATATATATATATATATATATATATATATATATATATAATCCTAGCGGCTATAGTACAGAGACAATAGATCTTGGCAATTGTACTGGCCTATATGGAACTGAAAAGGAAGATATAAATACCGATTATTTTAAACATCTAGAAGGTCATGGAAACCGAACGAGGTAGACATAAGATAAAATAAAACTAAAGATCATGAAGATATAACTGCACGTAATTGATAATTTATTTTAATAATTTTATAATAATCTAGCTATTTTACAGTAATCCAGTGAAATGATCATTTATTATTAGATGTGGAGTATAACGAAATAATAAATTATACCTACCTATTACATTTAAAAAAGTACAATAACTATTAAAAAGAATTATAAACGAAACAAAATAAATGAAGAAAATTAGGAAAACAAAAATTAAAAAAAAAACAAATTTAATTAAGTACCATCAGGAAATATAAAAAAGATAAGTTCCAAATATATATAAGTTATGAAATAAAGAAACAAAAAAACATAATACCAATTAAATTGTTTATGAAAAAAAAAAAAAACATTAATTTCGAATAAATACACACATTTGTATTGGTATTAATAAAATTTCTTAGTTAGTGGATAATTTAAGCAGTAAGTTGAACATATTTTAATTAACAAAGAAAAATTTTTGAAAGAGTAAACAAATTATAATAATAAATAAATAATAAAATAAATGGTTATCTTGCAGTTATCCTCGTACTTCAGATATCAAAGGAAAGTTTATAAAATAAATTAGAGTAAAAAAAACTTTAAAAAAATAAATAATGCAATTCACCGTACTCTTATTGATAAGCAGATGTTACTCATTAAATTTGAATTTCAACTGACTGTCTGAAGTTTTCTTTTTTTCTTTTTTTTTTTTTGATTATTTGATGGATTGCAAATCTCTTGGTATAATTAAATTAGAATGGTTAAAGTTCAAAGTATTTTTAGATTATAATCTCTGAGTTTTTTTTGTTTTGTTTGACTTTCTATAATATAGCATCTAAATACTGAGATTATGAACCCTTATCAATGAAAGTTTCTATTTTGCACAACGCTTAAACAGATACATTTTAAAATTAGTTTTGTATGTTTAATAAGTGCATATGTTAATTTTCTCTACGAATAAACAGATCAATGTTAATTAATCTTAAAATTATTTCCATAAATTATTCTACATAGTAAGGATCAATGTATTTTCTTTTTATATTGATTTATTTTTTCATTATATTGTAATTATTTTATTTTTTTTAATTTGTGAACGTACCCAACCTTTTGGGACTCTGTGTCTCACTATCGGGAATTCTCTATTTTTTTCTAAATATCGTTGTATAATCTAAAATATTTTATATTGTCTTATATTTGTGCACAGTTGGTGCAACAGAGCAAGGATAAAAATGAGTGTTCATATAGAGTAATTTTAGAAAATAATGTCACAATATATAATATAAATATTACAATATAAAATATTAGAGATTATATGACCATTTTAAGAGCAAAAAAGAGTATTCCTGATAATGTGGAAAATCCAATGTTGAATATATTAACAAAATAAAGGAAGAAGAATTTTTTTAGAATAGGAAGTAAAATAAAACATTTACAATTTAAAATCATTGTTTTTAGAGAGGTGGAACTGTCGCAAAATTATTTTTATGTGTTTAAATTCTAAAGGGATGGGTATTTTTGACAAGTCAGTGTGAATGGAGGGTTTTAAAATATTGTATTTTACTATTTTAGATACACATCCTAATACTATCATAACCACGTACGCTGATGATACATGTGTCCAATGTGTTAATAATGACCTAATAATTGCATCCCAAACACTCCAATCATAAATCACAAACCTTTAAGAATGGTGACAAAACTGGAGCAATAAAACGTCTAACTTGGAATCCTAATTAAAACGACAAGAAACCGCTCGACGTTTCAGACTACTCCAGCATTTACTAGACAAATGATCTAAGCTTCCAATTAATTACAAAAGACTCATATACATGACTACAATAAGACCTGTTTTGACTTACGGAGATGAGCTCTGGGGCTTCACTAAGCCATCGAATTCTTCTCGTATCCAATCCTTACAATCCAAAATCCTTCATAAAATCCTCAATGCTCCCTACATTGTCACAAATAAAATCATCCATAACGACTTGCATGTTCCTTATGTTTCTGACCTGGTCCAATTCAGATATCTATCCTTCCATAACAAACTTCAGAACAATCCAAACCCTCTCATTTTTAACCTTACTTCCATTTCGATCCATGATAACCCTCCGAGGCGTCTGAAAAGAAGTCTCGAGGTCTCTAATTGTAAATACACTTTTAGAGTCCAACCAGTGGGTAGTTTCTCAACAAATGCTTTAATGCTATTATATTCTAGTATTTTTATTTCTAATACATATGTAAATATCATAAATAAATAAAAAATAGAACTATTTTAGATGAAAAGGAGAAGGCTCTTCAAATCTTCAAAAAGATTTGATTCAATTCCAACAGCAATTGTTAAATAACAAAGTATCAAATAAAAGGTTTTATTGACAGTAGTGGGGATGCGTTTAACCCAACTTATTATCTCTTTACTGCCAAAAACCCGTTTACCAGAAATGATGGAAAGAGGAAAAAAATTGTTCCCGAAAAGCTATGTTTCCGGACTTGTGTCAGTTCCCGTCATCACTTGTCCCACTTGATGTCCAATCCGTTCTATATATTGGCTCACCAACGAGCTATGACTGGACTGCGAGGTAGCGCACCTGATCAGCGAACACAAAGGTAAGGAGAAATTGAAGACGAATGTGTTATATAACGGATTGGAGAATAATAAGTTTATGACCCGGGCAACAGCGGCGGCGGCATTGAACCGATATAGATATCCAACTCCCTCTCTATTTCTGTCTCTCTCTTAGTCATAGCGGGCATGATTAGCACATGATCCCATCTTTATTTCCACTATAGTTACAGTTCTCTCTGTGTCTGCGTCCCATCAATGGAGGAATAATAATGATTTATAAATTCACTAAGAATTCAAGTTTATTAGATCGAGGGATACTTAAGTTGAAAGAATGGTCTATAAGAAAATAATAAAAGTTTATTTCCCTTCAAACAACTAAAGCCAAGGAAATCGATCCATATTAATCGACCGAAATAAGAAATCAAGATTTTATTTAAATTTGAGCTGCATGAGCCCCTACCAAAAAAATAAAATATAAAAATTGTCTATAGTTGTAGATCCATGTTTCTATGGACTTATCGCTCACTTGTATTCTATGTAAATTTAGGACATTATTTAAGGAAGAGTATTGACGAATTTGAATTTAAAGAAAAAATCTATTTATACATATATATAAAAAATCAGACTGGCTACGAAAGAATTAGAGGAAAATTAATTATGAGGCAGGTAAGTGTACTCAAATAGTAAAAGGTAGTTGAAAATTGATCCGAACTCCTTCGAGTAATCTCATACGGGGATGAGAGGACGATGATGACGAAGTTGATTAGAGTGTATCTTTAAAAAAAATTTCCACGACTGCACACCTGAATTTGAGATAAAGATGTGATTTTTAATTAAACAAAAATAAAAATAAACCACCATATATACCAGTGTAACTATGAAAAGTTTAGGATTCAGTACTTAAAAGAAAGGATTTATTGAAAACTGTTGTGTATATCAATGCACATCTGTTCAATATCAATACATATCTGTATATAATATGATATCTGTTTATTATTAAAGTGTCTATTTAAACAGGAAAAATAGATTACCGGCCGATTTTGGATGGGTGAAAGAGAAGTTTTAACCTGGCGATAAAACTTCTTCCGGACGCCAACATCAATCGCAACGAATACCCCAGGAGACCCCCCCCAGTCTTGAAATCGATCTCTGGTAGAAAAGAAGGTGAATGTTCTATCACAACCAGGCTTACAACAGGTACTAGGAGTTCAATTATATTATTTTAATAATATCAATAATAAGATGGGAGCGGATAGGGAGAGAGTTTGCTCATGGGAGGGAGGCATGCATGTTTTACAATATTTTTATATTATTTATTGAACACGTCCACTGTATTTTATGTATTTTTATAAATTAGGTTAGGAAGAAAAAGGAGCAAATATGAGGAGAAATAAGAGAAATATATAAGGGGAGTAAAATGTTGATGAATGAATAAAAAAATATATAATTGTGGGTTGACGGTTGACTGTAGTGAATTATTGAAGCGAAGGTTGGTTGGGGCGATCAGTTAAAATAAAATAGTAAAAATAAACAATTGCATTAATTGTTACATTCGCCGACGTTTCGGCCCGAAGTTCAAGCCTTCATCAGGGCTGAAAAAAGAACCAGATAAAAACAGGTATAAGAAACTATAAAAATTAAATAATAAAGGATTAAAATAAACTTATTAAAATTAAAATTAGAAATAAAAAGATAATTATTTTAACATTAAAATATTAAAAAATTAAAATTTTAATTCTTTATTATTCAATGTTTATAGTTTCTTATACCTACTGTTATCTGGTTCTTTTCTCAGCCCTGATGAAGGCCTAAACTTCGGGTCGAAATGTCGGCGAATGTAAAAATTAATACAATTATTTATTTTTACTATTTTATTTTGAGTGATCCCCCCAACCATCCTACTCTTAAAATATATATATATATATATATATATATATATATATATATATATATATATATATATGTATTGTATACTATGCTCATATATAATGTTAATACTGTATATTGATATATTAGTTTTAAGAAATTGTCCATAATGATTTATGGTATGCTGTGCTTGTGGCAAGCGAATATAATTGATCAGCACTCTTTTATGAAAATAAAGTGATTTTCTCTAAAATATCAAAAAAATAAAAAAGTTGAAAAAAATAAATGTAAAACATTAAAATATTTCTATGATACTAAAAACACGTCAGGTTAACTATTAAGCTGTATGTAAGAGACTCATGGCTTTATAATACGGATATTCCTATTTATTACATATTTCTATATGTACCTAAACTGTAGAATAATACTGATCTTGAGGTAGTAAATTTCATCATCAAAATAGAAATATGAGTAGTAAATTTTAACTTAAAATTTAAAAAATATAAAGATAAAATTAAATATATTTGAAGCTGATTGGCAAGTAATTAACAAAGAGTTAAGAAGCAATTACAAACATTTAATTTTTACAATACAATAATTTACATTTATAAATAGAATATAAGACATATATAATAAATTATAATACTACAAATCAAAACATATTATGCAGTTTATTTTTTTATTAATCTTTTTTATCGTTTTATGGAAACATTTTTGTTATAATATATAGTTTAATAATTTTTTATAGATAATTTAAAGTGTATTTTTAAAATACAACCATGGAACATGATATACAGATGATACCGCCATGACCATAGCCCGCAAAAAAAAAAAAAAAAAAGTAGTCTTTATTACCACTAAGATGACTATTCCATTTTAGAATGTAGCAAGGCCATCTTTTTTTCAAACTGTAATAGATTGAGGTGTTTTATCCATAACAATGTAATGTTTTTGAAGTCTGAATTCGGCATCAGGTTCGTTGAACTTTTCCTCTCTATTTCCGTCTATATGTTCCTTCTGATAATAAAATGTATCGGATTCGATTAAAAATAAGTAAACAAGAATAGAGCAAGCTATAAAAAATATGTAGGCCACTTCACGCAGAGTTAAAGTACAACGAAATAAGACAACTTTGAGATGTTTGGAAACAGTAGAAGCTAGAAAGAAGAGCTCGGAATTCCTAACAGACCTAAAGATAGACTGTGTGATATTGGCATTTTCGGTACGTTAACTTTAGAACATCTATTCGTAGTACAGTTCTATTAATAGGCAAGGGAAGAGGAACCTGTCTTACGGATGATGTATCTTTTATAAACAAAATAAACTGGTAGCCATACCACTCCATCCATCAGGTAATGTTTACATTAACCTTTAGTAATAAAACAACAAGATTGATAACATCTTAAAGGATGAAACAGATTTTATAATTTTTAATCATTTATTCACTGCATAACATAACAGAAATGTTATATGGATGAATACTATATATCTATTAAAAGAAGCATCCAATAATATCAAAGATTAAAGAGTGCTCTTAATTATAATTAATTCATACGCTCAATATAAATACCACGCAAATGACAATTTTTTGCCATAAAGGTAGAAAAGAGACATGATGCAATTATGTCATAAATGGAAAAATCCAAACAAAAAAGCATCGTCGGGGCATAAAAACCAGATCACATGTATGCAGAAAGAAAAAAACAAAAAGGAAAAAAAATTATTGCAGTAGATAACTCATGCATCCATCCAAATATATACTGGAGGGAAAATAAGGTTGTATTAACAACATCTAAGAAAGGTTATATTGAACAGTTAATAACATATAAACATTTTCTTGTTTTTTTTTAAATAGTTTTTGCCTTGTTATATTAGATATATTTTTATTTATCTGATATTTTTTTTTATTTTTTGTTTTTGTATTGTATGTATTGTATGAATGAGCCTCACTCAGTGCCCTTAAGTGTGGCAGAATGTATTATTGAACAATAAAAAGATCTTTAAAAAAAAATGTTGGTACTCTGTGGACGTGGAATTAAATGATCTACAACACTTAAATTCTATTAGAATTCTATTACACATTCTATTTTCCCTTAGAGAACATTTAATAGGACTTCAAGAATCACTTAAACACCATCGTTATATATATGAAAAAAAAAATCTTTCGGGCTGAAGCCCCCCTCTAAAAATTAAATCCTGGATACGCTAGTAGTTATCGACTATATCACTTGAGCAAATCATTAGGTTTAGGTACACGTTTTTTCGCTTCGATGCGATAGGAGGTGTAGGTGAAAAAAATCGAAAAAATCCGGCTTTTTATTTGTAAATAGTTTTCCCGCGGTGGCCCGCGAAAGCTATTTTTTTTTTTTTTTTTACATGTCTCAAACAATATATGCAAGTTAAACAAACAAAAACATTTCCCACTTTTTTCGCAACGATTTTCCCATTTCGGTCCGGAAGTTATTGGTCTAATATTCTTTGAATTAGCCACCATTTATACAAGCGACAAGACCCAAATGGTCTCCATTTTTAAAAAATATAAATATTAAAAAAATTTTCATCAAGTAATGTCGATTTTTCTTACGGGCTCTCAGACTAACCAGGAAGCCTCAACAATCAAGTTTGATCAAACTTTCAATGAAAAGTTAACCAAATGTACATGTACTTGAAATCAAAGGATTAAGTATACAATATTTGTATTTTTGTCCGCCATTTTATATTTAAATGGAGACACAACCTTGTGTATCTGCAATGCAAGTATAAACTAACCAACCTGTTAACATTTCGCCAATTCAGGCATAATCAATTTTGAAAATCAAGATCATATCTCTCCATGACATCCAAATACATACTGGAAGCAATCAGACGCAAGCCTGTGTGGTTGATTTTTTTCCAATTAAAACCTGACATTTAATTTCTGACTCTTGTTTAGGTTTTTACTCATTAATGTTAAAAAAAAATAAATAAATTTGAATTTGTGTGAAAATATTATTTGTATACAATGTGTTTGTTAAAAAAATAATTGTTTCTCTTAATTCATTCAGAAATAAAAAGGAGGAGTCTATCCCTGACAGGTTGGCAAAGTTACCTTCCAACTCGACTTGCCAGAGTTTGCATTCCTTGGAACTTCAAAGCGCTACTAACTGACTAGCCGGAGCGTTCACCCTGGGGGACAGAACCGTCTTTTAAAAACTGTTTTCACTTTTCGCTAGGAAATAAAAACGAAACAGTTCTTTTGAAAAGTAATCATAACCTTAAATCAATTTCAAAAACTATAAAAGTATAATTAACTAAAATCAGATGTTTAAAAAAAAAAAAAGCTTGAAATATCATAATGAATAATTTCAAACAACACCTTCATAACTAAAATCTTCGTTTTTCAAAAAACTGTGATATGATATGAATACCTTTGAGACAGCAATCAGATAATTTAATAATAAAATAAAAATGTAGGCCGAAAAGAAAATATTTTTAAGGAGTTACAGGAATAACAGATATAAATAATCCTTTCGTTCGTTGTGATATTTCTGTTTCTACAACATTTTCTCATTATTTTCCTTTTATCTTGGTCGCACTTGCATTGTTTTAAGTTTTTGATTTCACTGACATTTTTAACAACATCCTTGTGCAACATTGTACAAAGTTAATTCACTTAGGATGATGATCATGTTCTAACCATTTGCGTTCGATTGATTAACAAATTCACAAGAGAAAGAACAAAACTAACTAACTACCTCTATGAAATAATTCTTGAAGCCCTGTTAAAAAAAAAAATGTAATTGCTAGAAAAATAATATTTTTAATGATAATTTTTTAATATTTTTCACATTATACATAGTAGTTATATTTGAGCATTTCAGTTGAGAGTATGACTAACTCTAATTTAAACATTTTTGAGTAGTCATTTTAGTGATATTTCTAGTTGGAAAATTTATAATATCTGTACAGGCAGTGAGAAAGTTGATTCCAAAGTAATCGATTGCAGTGTTGAAATAAAGAACTGTGAGTAAAGGTATAAATTTTCCCACAAGAAATATCACTAAAATTAATATTAAAAATGTTGAACTTGGAGTTAGTCATTGTGTCAACTAAAAGTCTCATTTAGTTGCTGTGAATGCACTATAATTTAAAAATATATAAAACACATTTTGATTGTTAAATATTGAACCAATCGGATCATATTTTCAATTTGCAGTCGCTGAAGCATTTATGAGTTTAACTAACTGAGTAACAAAAAAATAAGTAAACAAAAAACGTCTGCCATGTGTTTGTTTTTTTTAAATCTCTTCTCTTTGTATTCTATTTTCGAACAATTCGAAAATTATATAACCTTCAGATTATTCAAAATATTAACCGAAATTCGGCATAAATGCTCGCCAGTAAGAAACGGAATTACTTATAAATAAAAACATATATATCTTCATTTTTCTATTTGAACTATCTATTTATTATGTTCGTCAAACAAGACTAGACTCAAACATCTTGAAGTGAAATTAATAAATTAATTGATCATTCGAACGCATATGAGCATGTATAGTAAATGATCATCTTAAGTGAACTAACATTGTACAATAATATACTACATATGACTTGAGCTTTGGGGCTCCACTAAACCATCCAATTCCTCCCGTATCCAATCTATAAAAATCCAGAAGCCTTCGTAAAATACTTAATGCTCCTTACTTTGTAACAAATAAAATAATCCATAATGACCTGAATGTTTCATATGCTTCCGATTTAGCCCAACCCAGATACCTATCCTTCCATAATAAACTTCAGAACTATCCTAATCCTCTCATTTCTAACCTTGCTTCCTCCTCGATTCCTGATAACCCTCCTAGGTGTCTGAAAAGAAGATCGCCTCTTGATCTCCTAACTCAGAAACTTTATTAGAGTGCTACCAATGGGTAGCATTCTCTACAATCCTTATCATGTGGTGTATTTATCTGTATCACATTTGCTGAATGTACATTAAATGTATAGTTGTAAATTTCATAAATAATAATAAAATTAAAAAAAACTGACTAGCGATAGTATCATAAGTATTTTCAAATGGATCGCTATCGAAAGCTGATAAACAACTTATTTTCTAGACGGATCTACACGCTAAGTTACACATTGGTTGGGATGGCATTTCTAATCCTAAGATTTTGTTAAAAATGCCAGAAAAACAAAAAAGTATCTGGCGAAACAATACAAACGCTACCAATATAAAAGAAATTAAAGACAATTCAAAGGAAGGAGAATAAAGACAAATTTCAGTAGAAGTAGAAATATCACAACGAACTGAAAGATTGCTTATATCTGTAACTCCTTAAAAATATTTTCTATTCTGCCTACATTGAATTTTATTTTAAATTATCTGATTGCTGTCTCGATTCTTTATATCACAGTTTAAAAAAAAAAATAGATTCTGGTTATTAATTTTAAAAATTATAAACAAATCCACTGAAAGTGTTGTTTAAATATATATTTATACATAGTCCCTCATGATAGTCGAATGTTCTAAACCATAGACCTCTGCTAAACATATATATATATATATATTTGAAAATCTTTAGGACTGAAGCCCCCCAAAATTAAATCCCGGTAGTGGTAGGAAAAACAAATATTTACTTTATTTATTAATTAAAATGGATGAATAAACTTATAAAATAAAGTGTACTACTAAACTATTAAACTAAACTATATCTGTAACTCCTTAAAAATATTTTCTATTCTGCCTACATTGAATTTTATTTTAAATTATCTGATTGCTGTCTCGATTCTTTATATCACAGTTTAAAAAAAAAAATAGATTCTGGTTATTAATTTTAAAAATTATAAACAAATCCACTGAAAGTGTTGTTTAAATATATATTTATACATAGTCCCTCATGATAGTCGAATGTTCTAAACCATAGACCTCTGCTAAACATATATATATATATATATTTGAAAATCTTTAGGACTGAAGCCCCCCAAAATTAAATCCCGGTAGTGGTAGGAAAAACAAATATTTACTTTATTTATTAATTAAAATGGATGAATAAACTTATAAAATAAAGTGTACTACTAAACTATTTTCTGAAAATGTAAAGAGAAGCGAAAAGAGTAGTAATGCAGAGCAGTAGAAATACAGAGAACCGGAGTTGTTTGTTTGTACAATCTTCGACATTTTCAAATACATGGCAGACATATCCATTCCTGTTTTCCCAGTTAAATGGATGACTTTCCGGTGGGCTGTGAAAACATCGTTTTCACTAACTTACTTGGACTTGAGCCAGGGCTACAATGAACTCATCGCTGCAACATGAGCTATCTAGTTTAACCACTTTTCCACACTCTTTTGGAATTTCATTCACTGCATCAATAAAAACAAAAACACCTCTTTCTTCAGTTATAATTAAATAATGTTTATATTAACGAATTGCTTATACAAATTTTATTGTATTCAGTTCAGATCTGAAAAAGCAGACAATATAAATGAAACCAAATAAACCGATCCCAGATGTGTTTTTTAATAAATTTTAATAAAATAATATATATTTATTTGAAAAGTTGTTTTATGTATTATATATTATAGTTAGTAATGACTGGTTTCTACATCGAACCCGAATTGTTTTGGCATATATGTTGTTTTTTTATATTGCTGGAGAGGGGACATAGATTCCTCGAAACGTTCAATAAATAACTATAAAAATTTAATTTTGATTTTTATTAAATTGGCCATGAACCATACACTTAAGTGTGAATAGAAATTAAAATGTAAAGGTCAAAATAAAAAAAATATGGGAAATAAAATTTAATGAATAAACTAGAAAAAAAACGAAGATATTTTTTTTTTATAAAAAAGACACATACGTAAACTACAGACTTTCCAATCTTAAACTTTGAGGACTATCACCAAGGCTCCATGGTACCTCAGTAACATTACTTTACATAAAGACTTACCGATGCCAATAAGTCAACTACCACATACGAACATACTACAAAACATTTCATAATAACTTACACGGATATACCAACTCATTGATTCGAGACATGGCCACAACTAACATGCCCAATAGCACTCGAAGGAGGCTTAAAAAAAGCTGGATGAGGGATCTCCTATAACTATAAATATTAAATTCAAAACAGGAAGGACGCCGCTGGGCACTTCTCTCCCTCACGCCTATTCCAAGACCTATTTATCTTCTACATCTCGACATCACACTTGCTGACTGTCATAACTTCTGACAGGTGTGAGTTGAAAAATTAAGCTAAAAAAAAATTCTTATTACAAAGTACCCGAGATAGCTAAGTGAGTTAATTCCTATCATACGAATCTAGGGTTCGAATACGGCTGTGGTAAGTAATAATGCTGTTACGTTAGCCGAAAATTAACCTTGGTACCAGAAGACTGTTATTCAAAAAACAGTAATTTCTTACAAAGTCAAAGTATACTAACAAGTCTTCTTAAAATTTTAAAACATCATTTGTGGGTTGAAGTAATACAGTAGCACTTTTTGTTATCTATAATAAATATAAATAGGTAAAATCTGTAAATATGTATCATTAAAGAATAAAATAGCGATGGAATGACCAAGGCGTAGATAGTAAGATAAAATCAGACAATTCTGTGTCACGAGAGAGATTGTCCAAAGAATGAACACTTTTTAATATCAAGGATAGAGGTTATAGTTATAATATCAACTATAGCTATCGAAACTTCGGATAAACAATGATCATACTGTTTGTACACCTTCATAACAAGAAAAAACTCGAAACCCTAAGCTTGTTTGTGTTTGGTAATGACATAATGAGGAACGAAGAAAGAATATAAAAGCAGATAATGTATAAGCATATATACTAAAAAAATAAGTTTTTCTCCAGATCCAGAGTCGAGTCATGTAGCCATTTTAAAGTCACTTGATGTGCCCAGGAGGGTCTTCCAATACCAGAATCAATCCGCATCTTATATAATTAAAAGTATAATTTATACCAAAGCAAATGACAGTTATGAATGAAATGATTCAATGAACATGTACAATAAAAAAAACACAATTACAAATTAAAAATTTTTTTTTCGAACCTACTTCTTAAGTCTACAATAATTGTCGATCTTGATCTATCTTTTCTTTACAATTATATGTTTAAGTCATTTAAAATACTTTTAATATGATTCAATTAATTACAACATGAATGGAATATCTGGAATGGAATATATTATTTTTCAACTGAAAAGAAAATGTAAAACGAAAAAATATCTACCTACATAATAATAATTAAACGGCGAAGTATTAATATCTTACTAGGAACGAATCATAAAATTCTCACTATTTAAAAGTAGTTTTACAAGTTCTAAATTATCCTTGAGTATTTATTTCCATTCCTAGGAAACGTTATCTGGGCCTTGAATTCATGGATTTTGGCTTTCTAAATCTCTATAGAGGAATGGGTATTATATAAAACTGATTCTCGATGCTTTGAGATTATTATAATGTATTAAAATAATAAAAATACTTAGTTATAAGAAGGTGGATGTATTTTGTATAATGAGTTTATTTATTACAAAATTTGGTAAAAACTTTATAGTAATGAAATATTTAAATCGTAATAAACATGTAAAAGTAACTTCAATGATTTTAATTATACATAAAAATAGTGTCAGTTGGCATTTATAAATACCATCCATATTCTGCTTCACATTTTATTATTTCAAATATATTGCTAACGTTTCGAGAAACACTTCCTATCATATTATAATTTATACTTAATTATAATATAATTAATAGTTTTATAGATATTTTGTTTTACGGATTGATACATGGATGGCATCCTATTAAATATGAATATGCATGAAAAAACATTTTTCTTTTTTTAACAAAAACAATCAGGGTGAACGCACCAGTTATGGACAGATGACCCAGTGATGGACAAAGCCTCTTTTGACAACTGTATGAACAAAGTTCTCAAAAGAAAATTTTAAAATGCTTATCATTATTGTTTCTATAATGCCCTTGAAATCAGTGCGTTTTATATCATCCTACTAACAGTTTTTATAAGAGTAAGTTGAACTAGATTTTTTCTGAGGTATGTCCGTTACTGGTACCGACCCCCTGTCTATTTCTAGAGCAATTGAAGTTCGCGGTGTCTATTAAAAGGTTCAAAAAGGTTTTTTTTTTTTTCAAAGGAGATTATACCTGCATAACTAAAAAAATTTTCAATTTTAAAATGCTAAATATAAAAAGAATATCCCAGTGATTCTAAATGTCCTACGGAGAAGTTTATAATTATAATAATTAGGGCGGCATAATCCAAAAAATACCAAAATTCCTTAGCTATGCCCATCAGTGCTATGCTTATCCTAGTATTAGAATATTAAACGTAGATTAGTTACTATTAATTGAAATGCATCAGCGACAGTGGTGCAATTCAATTAATTAAGTTCAATTACTTTCAGTAAACAGGCCAATGGTTCCCAGCAGACCCCCCGAGTTGTTTTTCCCGAAGTGGTCAACTCACGGATGAGGTTTCACTTCCACGATATGACATAGAAATTTAGTAACTGACATAGTAAGTGGAACTCAAAAGGCTTTAAAACATTTAAACAAAACTTTGAGAAAAAAAATCTCTTTAAATAATAAAGCATTATAATAAATGGTCCTTCAATATTGACTCAAGGTTCCTTCTCAATGAAGGAAAGTCAACGTTATTAAAAAAACCAATGCCATTAATATTTTTAGATATTTATCAAGAAACGATATGAAGAGCGTCACAAGGTCTATTAGATAAAATAGATTTATTTGAAAATGTATATAACAAAATAAATTTAAAAATCTGGTACGATGAGCACCAGCACATAACTTTCATTTACCAGCTTACTTAAAAATCAAATTTTTGCTGAAATAGATCTAGCTAATATTTAATTATTTAAATAAATTATCATGGATTAAACTAATGATATCAAAAGTTAACACCAAATATGTTATCGACCCTTAAACACTCAAATACTTTTCTCAGTAAAATATGATAAAATAGTTTTTAGACAGTTTTAGAACAACAATTCAATAAATTGTAAATTTGTGATTAGTCAAGCTTAAAATTAATTTTAAGAGTTTACGTTAGGTTTGGAACCAAGTACCTCAAAACGCGTATTTCTTGAAAAATGGTATTCGAAATTTTTCACTCTCCCAAAACTATCCCTAACTATAAATATAAGTAAATGAAAATAAAATAAAAAGGTTTATCGTTTTTGTAATTCAAAATCCTTGTTCAAACTCTTCTGAATGAGTAATTGAACATGGTAATAGAATCGATTCAACCTTGGCTGAAATGTCAACCGAGAACTAAACCCGATCATCTAGGCCATCGAGCCATGGGCTGGGGTTGTACCAATTATCATACCACCGTGGAAGAACACGGAACTACATAGGAGGATCGAAAACAATAAAAACATAAAAAAATCCTTTAGAACAGTGTAAAATAAGGGGATAAACTAAGCCTATTTCCATCAGATTCTGGGACAACTTTAGTACAAAACGAGAAAGGCAAATATCACTATAGTTATTCCCTTCATTCAAAAATTCATCCCAGCTTACAAATTACATAAAAACGATGTAAATTAACATTACCTTAAAAGCATGTGAAAAATGTTTTTGTTTTATTTAATCTGCTTTCTATTTGAAACGTATAATTTGATAACAACATAAATAAAAATAGCGGCCTACAAAGCTATTGGGCTGTTTGGTGTATAACACCTTATTATTTTGACATATATGGAATTGTTATACAATAAAAGTTGTATAACATCAAATTCTGCGTCCACTGAGTACCTATAATTTTAATATAAGACAATTATATAGCTCGAATCGGGTTTCGTTATTTCTTCATGAAATTCGTTTTCTTTTTACAGCTCTTTTCTCAAAATCCCTCACTACTGTGAGGAGAAAAAGAGTCTTATAACAGAGTACGAACAAGAATAACTCAGAATAATAAACACCCAAATGTTGAAATATTTAAAATCACATATACCTTCATTGCCAATTTTCAGGCATCAGGATATTACCGCTATCGAGTGAAGTAAGTGACCTACATTAAAACAGATGGTACCGGACGCGGAAACATACGGAAACTCTCTTAGGAAACATATTTCCAAGCTGCAGGAGCAAATTTATCTCAGTTTTTGATAAATTTCGTAAAAGTCAGCGTTCTTTGACCGTGATTACCGACCACTCAGCCAAATTAATAATCTAAGGTTCTCGTTCGACGCACAATTTAACTTTCTTTAATTTCTTAAACAGTTCGTTTTTCGATACGATGCACCGTTGAGGAGTAATAGGTAAAAAAACAAAAAAGGATCGACAAAAACCTGTTTTTTTTTTTTTACTGTACAAAGTTTTCCTTGGTGGCCCATCTTACTTATTTTATTTTTTATTTTGTTTGTTCTATTCTTTTTCGCCTTTTAGGCTATACGAGGGATTCCCGGGCCAGGAGGGTGGGGGATTACTAAGAGTTAAAAGTCCCCCTTGGCACCGAGACGTGAACTCAGTATTATTTTATCACAAATTCTATCCGGGTTGCCATGTTATGCACACCCGTTAACCCGCTCAGCAACACCGCCTTCTAGGTGGCCCACATAACCATTTCGTTTTTTACATGTTTAAATCCATACATACAAGTTAAAAAAATAAAATAAACTTTTCCCACGTTTTTCGCAATAAATTTACCGTTTCGATTGTCAAGTTACTGTCCTAGTACTCTTTAAATCCAGTAAAAATTGTCTTCAAGTAACATCAATTTTTTTGCACGGACTATTGGACTAAAACGGCACAATATTTTTGAATGCCATTATTTTTCTTGAATCGACCAAATTATCTTACGATTCAATTGGAAAGCCGATGGGATTTGTTCTGTGGGAGTTTTTAACACTTCATTAAATTGACAAAGTTTAATGATTTTCAAATTCAAAACGCCCTATTTTCGGGAATGTTCTTTTAAAAAAAGTTTTAGAGGAAGCCATTAAAGAAGTTTTAGACGGATGTTAATAATTTGATAAATGGGCCTATATCGCGGATTTGGAGCACGTTTCCATTCCATGGAATTTCTCAAGGTCTCGGATGATGAAGTTGAGGGACTGAAATCCGAACGGACAAGTCGAAAAAGAGATGATACCTCTCGAGGAAGAAAGTGAGAAGGTGGAAGACTATGAGGTTGCCAAGGCCGCCCGATAACCCACTGACACACATCTTGCCCACGTACATCTACGATTGCTTCTCTGTTTCATTGAGCTCTTATCTTCGGGAACCCTCCGCGTATTCTGATTCGATAAGTGAGTACAGTTGATGTATAGGCTCTCAAGCAAATGAAGAAATCAAACAATATTCATTTATATCGGTAATTAGACACTATAATTGCGTAACCGTTAATAGGTCACTTTAAAGTCAACTGCAAAAAAAAGTTTGGTGTGTCCACTCACACTACGTTCCTACCGATTTCAGATAAATTTATAATACTTCAAACATATTTATTAAAAAAAATTAAATAAGATTAATTTTCCTAGAAACCTATCAAAAAAATAATTATAATACAATTTTTTTGATGAGATATGGGTAATGTAAACAAGCAAGTGAGACATCATAAAAATCACATCATGTATGCCTGGTTATAGTGCCTCTGCTCAGCCTCCACTGGTTCTTAATACCAGTAATAGGGCTGAGTGAGATTCGTTGGGATCTCCTAGAGTCCTGCCTTTCCTTCCACGAGTAGGAGGAAAGAATTGGCTCGGAGATCTTGAATGAATTAATTTTGTAAATATTGTATAAAAATGTGTATTTAAGTAGTTATTTTGATTAGTTTAGTTTTTTTGTCTTTAGTTTAGTTTATTTTAGTTTATATACATTTACTTTTTGTATTATTTTTTCTTATTTATTTATTGTACATAGTGTGAATAATTCTATCACTATTACTATTGTCCTTACTATTGTGACAGGTTTTAATATTTCTCAATAAAGAAATTGAAAAAGAAAAAAAAATCACTTAAAATAAATTAATTTTTTTAAGCGGTTCTGAACCGTAAAGATTCGTTGAAATCCACACATCGAAAATTTGTTTGAAAAACATTTGTAGAAAATAGAATACGCTGTATCATTCAATTCCGATTAATCTTTTTTAGTTTTGTAGGGAATTTAATTACCTTTTAAAAAATTTTATACAAATATTACCATAGAATGTATACTTCGCGAGTTAGGCCCCAAAACATTTTTCTTTTCTTTATACATTTTTTTACACAATATCGTCGAGAATTCACCACATGTACGAAAATGGAAAGGACTATAAGTAAAAGATTATAAGAAATTTTCTTCAAAATCGTTTAAGCCGTTTATTCACAACAATTGGTGATAGCAAAATATCTCTTTTTCTTATTGGCGCAATTTATTTATTTGTTTAAAAGAAGAAAAAAATCGGTCTATTCTTTCCCGAGATAATCTTCGAACAGACAGACTGAAAATGTTTTTTTTCAGACTCATCGAATATAAGTAAACATTTGTTGATAACCGCATATAGGAAATTTGATCGCAACATTTTTCTAACCTAGTAGAGATAGAAAAGTAAAAAATTTAAATCTGAGAAATGTTTTAGAAAATTGTATTTTATTCCTTAATCATATCAAGTCAGGTTATGGAAATTGGGGTACAATAAAAACATCCGAATAAGGATCAAACAGCTGATCGACAAAAAAAAAATGTTACAAAAATAAAAATCAAAAAAACTGAAATCTTACAGCAAAGGAAGCTTGTTATCAAATATCTGATCCACAGACAAAATAAATAAAAATGCTCAATAATATTTTTTTCGGAATATATAATAGTACAGTCTTATAATTAACAGTAATGCTCCATTCTGTGCGTTGAGCAGTTTAAAATATCAATCTCTTTGAACCATTTATCTCTTTTTGCATCACTCGAACATTGTCCAAATCAAAGACATGTTTAGATATTTTAGAGTGGTGAGCTAATGCAGCTTTACTCTTAATATCCTTAGAATTGATGTTGATGCATTCTTAGAAAGTTTGGGATGTTCTATCAATCTATATATACACCTTAGGACAATGCACCCACCTATTTTCATATATTACATCAGATTTTTTCTTGGTTGATAATTTTTTCCAATATACCAAAACATTATCATCTTATTAGTAATTCAATTCGCAACCTTAAATACCATAATTTTATATATATATATATATATATATATATATATATATATATATATATATATATATATATATATATATATATATATTGTTACTTTTTAAAGTAAAAATCCTATTTCGAAAAAAATGCAAGTATATTATAATTTCTGCAAATATATAGATTGATAGATAGATAGATGGATAGAAATTTATTTGTTTTGGAGAGTTCCCCATACAAATAGAGTATAGCTTGGCTATTGTAGAATAATATGGTTTTACAAAACATAAATAACAATAAAAATTAAAAACATAAAACGACTACTGCATAATAATAATTATAGGAACCTATTACTATGATAAAAACAATAAAAATAAAAATATTTATATATATATAAACAAAATATTATTTTTAAAATAAACTAAAAACAAACACTTATCACAACATGGCCTACATGATCAACATGATCAACAATTTTGTGTATGCACTTTGTGTATTCCCATCATATAATAGTAAACTTTATTAAACTTATCTATACAATCGATATTCAATATGGTTTCGACGTTGTGGTTATCAGAAGATTCTAAGATGAAGTTACGGAGGAATTTTTGTCTATAGTCATTGTATGCTGGGCAGTGAAGGAGAATGTGATGTAGAATATTGTAGATAAATTGACTGCATGATAGACAAGTTTCTTAAGACTTAATCGAAAAAGTTGTGTTTTTTCCATAGATTCTGCATGTTCTGGGTTTACAACTCGTAATTGACTAACACATCTCAATTTCTTTATATGGACTTTGAACGTAAGGTACGTTTCGAAATCGGGAGCATTGTAACTGCATAGCATTCTGTATAAAGAGTAATTAGTTGAGTTTAAAGTTCTTTGTATGGAAGAAGTCCGTTTGTGAGGTGAACAGAAAGCTCTTCTGCAAAAGTATTAAGCTCGGCTATTGCTCTAAATTGAGACACCCAACAGAAGTTTATGTCAGGCTTTCTGACATATATATTATATGTAGTATGATATATAGATATATATTTCTGAAAATATATTATTATATTATATACAATCATGGTACACTTTTAATAATAAAAACTGTCTTTTAATCCTGTGGATTATCTATTATGATTTCGGTCAATCCAAATATCCAAATATTAGACCACAACCGTAAATAAATAAATGTATTAATTTTTTATTGAACCTATAAATTATACGAAAAAAATATTAAAACTTATGAGACAGTAGTTTTATTTATTTATAAACTATAAATTTGTAAATATGCCCTAAAGCAAATATAGATAAAGAAAACTAACATCATGTTGACATTCCTTCTTATACAACGCCTTGACTCAACAGGAACGCTAGCCTCTAAAACACTAGCGTTTATATGCCAGTCATTCAGATCGCCAACTTAACTCTCAGTTTAAACTTTCCCCGCGCCTTGTTGTCCATAATATGGTAAGCTACGGTTCAAAATGATAAATAACAATAACTTTGAATTATTATCTTGAACAAAACAGTACTTAAGGATGGGAAGATGCTATTTTGGGAGGAAATGCTGACTAGAGAGGAAATGATTGAAGAGATGAGATTTAAAGTAGGAAGGGTATTTCGATGGTGGGTGGGGAGAGGAAGATCGGATAAGGAGCTATCTGGAGCGATGTGCTGTTGTTGAATATAAATCTAAAGGATGAGAAAGGGTATGGCAGGAACAGATTTTGGGGAAAGATAATGGAATGTGGGACTTAATGATCTGTTACAGAAAAGATGCAAAAAAAAAATAGAGGAGGCGGTAAGAAAGTAAAGGCAATTTCAACTCGACATAAAATTGGCAAATGAAGATGCCACGTGCTATATGAAATTATGAAAATAAATCTAATAAAGAAATATACAATTTTTTTGCGAGAAAACCTAACGTATCCTTCTAATCCAAAGTACTCAGAATAATAGTCAATGCTCCTTATTATATCACAAACAAGACCTTACACCATGAGCTTAACATCCCATATGTCCTTGACGTTATCCCATCCAGATTAACAAACTTTTACCAGAATCTTGTTCATCATCTTAATCCTCTATCTCAATCCCTATCCAGCTAGGACCATCCCTATAATCCTCCTCGAAGAAAAAAGCGGCAGTGGTCCCGAGACTATTTGTAAGTATTCTTTTGGAGTCTTGGCAATGACCGGCTTCTCCACTCAAATCCTGATTGTCTATGGCTCCAGTGACCTCGTTCAGTTTCCACTGGCTTCTAATACCAACGACGCGGCTGGAAGAGAAGCACTGGGGACTTTTGAGTCTTGCTTTGTTTTCCAAATGTGGAGGACAAAGCTTAACGCGGAGTTCTCTGGACAAATGTAGATATTGTATATAATAGGTGATCATCATTTGTGACGTACTTTAAAAATTAAACAATCGAATTTTTAATACAATTTTTGCAACAGAGTCAGTAATTTGACGAAACACTATAGAGTGCAACAGAAAATCGAATAGAAACAATTACGGCATTCAAATTTTGAGATATTTAAATCCAAAAGGTCAAAACATTTCTTATTATTTGATTTTTTGACGTTATCTTTTTCCATTTGGCTCTCTAAATCGGCTTGACATAAAAATACAATTTTGAATTATAGCTCATTACAAAGAGGATGAAATGCCGAAAATTTTCCTCGCTTACAGTATGCAGGTATGATTTTCAGCTGAGATATTTTAATCCAAATGAAAAAAAATAGCCGACTTTACTCGAATGGGCGTTACATATTCGAACGTGACGGCTCAGTCTTGCTCACTCCCATAAAAAAAAAAAAAAATGCCTAAAGAAATTTTGACTTCAATGGTTTTATAAATAAGCAAAACTACTTGCATATTATGGCCGATGCTAGTTTGTCATGCGCAATGATATACCACACGCGCCTGCTGCAGTAAAAGGAATCACCACGCCTTTCCTTGATAATGCATTTAGTTCTCTTAAAGTAATGTAATGTCTAGCACATATATCTTTTAACAAATGACATGTTGTAATTGTCTGTATGAATCAGATCTGGTATATCATGTCCTGATAATCTTTAAATTGGTGAAAATTCGTGCGTTTTTGTAAGTTCCTAATCCTCAAATTGTATCCTTACAATTGATTTACATCTCTCGTTGAATTTCTGCTCTTTCCTACACTAAGACATTTAAGATAATTGGTAGTGACTTTAAAACAATTTATCTTCTATCTATAAATATAAAGATATAGATTTACATAATTTTTTTTTTGGCTGTAACACATTTATTTGCGCCTGTCAACTTTGTCAACAATCAGCAAATGTGCTCTAAATACACGATTTAAATGACTTGTCGTCCATGGGGGGAGGAAAGTACTCAGCAGCATCTCTTCCCAGACTTGCTCCAATTACTTAGGTTGTTTAACGGAAGAGATCTCTCATCCAACGCATTTTAGTCTCCTCCTCATGTTCTGAGGTATGTCAGTTGTGGCCATGTCTCTTATTAATCAGTTGCGATTTCCGTTTAAATGAATATAAAATCGTTGGTAAAGGATCGTTATATGTTGGTCAACTGTTGGAAGGTGGCGGCCATTATGCAGAGTTGTCATTATGTGTTTGTTATGAGTCGCAACAATTTTGATTGGAAGGTTTGAAGTTGTGGTTGGGTCTTTTAAGCGATACCGAATATTCTAAGAATGTTACAATTAGATTTTTTAAAAATAAAATACGTATAATTTTGATTTCAGAATAAGTATAATTTAATAATAACTTCAGTTTATATTATATCATCTACAATGTTTTCCGTTGGCTTTAAAACTCTAGTAAAACAATTAATCCATTGACTAACTAAATTTTTCAATTTCAAAATATCTTACAATTGTCAATGCTCTCCAGCATGTCATGAAAATTAGATGTAATATTTACTACTTTCTAACTACTAGTTAATGAAAGTATTGTGATATTTTTTTTAAAATTACTATCAATGTCTTATAAGTATTTTGCTAAGTTTTCATCATTGTTCCAAGGATTTTACTTTTTCTAATAAACTAGAAATTATAGCTCTCGAAATTCTCATCTGAAAGATAATTTCTTAGATTTTAGTTTGTTAAATCTATTTCATTGAGTAATATAGCATTCTGTCACAATAAGGACAGTAGTTATACAGAGAAAAGAGTTAATCCGCACAATATTTATAGAAAATATAACTAAATAAAATAAAACAAAAGGAAAATAATAATATTAAAATGACAAAAGTGAAATAATAAAAATAAAATAGAGATAAAAAACTTTTTTTTTATCTTCTAATCTCCATCCTCACCTGTCATGATAATGAAAGTTTGCAGATTTGTTGTTACGCTACAAAATGGCATCATATGCATGACGAAAAATAGTACCTAGCAGCATCTCTTACATGGTCTGTTTACATTTTTAAACCAGGAAAGGAAATATCTCATCCAGCTCCTTTTCAGTTGCCTTCAGATGAGCATGTCAGCCGGGGCCATGTCGTTGTGATGTCCGTGTAGTTTAAAATGAAATCGGGAGTAGAGAGTACGTACGTGTTGGTCAATAGTTGTTGCCTTAGGTCGGTATGTAAAGTTTTGTTGTTGACGTACCAGGAGGCTACAGTTATTAGTCTTAAAATTTTAGATTGAAAATATTGTAGTTTTTGTGAGTCTTTTTTTCTGAACCGTAAAGATTTAGACAGATGTGAGGCTTATGTACAAATGTGTTTGAGCAGATAAGTCTATGTACTTAGTTTTTGTCTAATTTTCAATTTTGTTTTAAAACGTTTGGATTAAAATATCTCTAAATCTGAATACCATAAAAAATTTAGAAATTAAATTAAAAACTGAATGATAGTTATTACATAAGTTAGAAAATCTTAAATTTATAGTGCTTAAAATATGTCTGAAATCGTTAGGAAAGTCGTTTGAATGGACACACCAAATATAGTGTTGCCTAAAATTGGTCTTGGTCTTGCACTTTGTAGACAAGACTAAGACCAACACCGCCTATCTGTTGCAAGACCAATACCAATACTGGTAAAAAAAAAATCTATTTTCAAATAAAAATTGAGGCAAAATAGTTACTAATACTTGTCAATTTTAGTTACTATATGTAAAGAATTGGTGTTCAGCCTTAGGAAGGTTTCTCCTATCTAAAAAATTACAGTAATATCTCTGTAATAATAAGCAAATAGGTAATTACAAGACTCTGGTGCAAGACCAAGACTGAGTTTGCAAGACCAAGACTCGGATTTGGGCAACACTAACCACATATTTTACATCAATGTTTTGTAAATAAACAAATTTTTTATTCTATAATTTATGAGGCACTGTGATATATTTTGCAGAGATTACGTTAATCTCTGAAAAAATTATTTTAAAATATCAAAGAATATAATTATTTACACAAGAAAAGAGAAAGGCCGATATTAAAAAATAAAGTGAAATTGTCTTTTTAAGCGGAAATATTTCTTGTATTAAACGGCTTTTCAGGTGGTTGACTGATCAACATGAATACTTTTCAGACAGTTTAATTTATCGAGAAAAATCCGAGCTGAGAGCTAAGACGAAAGAGAAAGTTCAAGTTGGACTGCTATAAAAGATCAAGTCAAAATAAACTTGGGTTCAGCGAACCAAGTCAAGAATAATCTACATAATCCACAGAGCGATGGCCTCGGGGCAAATCTGTCCTTCGAATGATACCGTCGAGGGAGCCCAGAAGAGATAACGAATAATATTGTTTATTTGCTAATAGTTTAACATTTAATTTATAGTCGAGGGAAATTTCCATTGTTCAATTACAAAAAAATAATAATAAAAATACTGCGTGCAACCTTTACGCACGAATAAAGGGAATTATTATTTTTTTTTTTATTATTAACTTAATTTTTTAACTCATACCTTTTTTTTTTTTTTTTTTTTTTTTTGTTCTTCCCTACCTCGCCTTTTAGGCTATACGGGATTTTCCCGGGCCGGGGGGGGGGGTGAGGGCGGGGAAATTTAAAATCCCCTCCTGCACCGGGACGCGAACTCGTACTTTTTATATCATCTCAAATCTCTGTTATCCGGTTGCCAGGCAACTAGCGGTGCTGTTACACACGCTTTAGCCTATTCGGCCACCCCGCCCCCTTTTTTAACTCATACCTGTCAGAAGTTCCGACAATCAGCGAGTGTGATGTCAAGATGTAGAAGGTAATTAGTATTGGAATAGGCGTGAGGGAAAGGAGTGCCCAGCGGTGTCCTTCCTGTCTTGAATGTAATATTTATAGTTAGTGGAGGAGATCCCTCATCCAGCTTCTTTTAAGCCTTCTTCGGGTGCTATCGGGCATATTAGTTGTGGCAATGCCTCGAATCAATGAGTTGGTATGTCCTCGTACGTTATGAAATATCTTGTGGTGTGTTCGTATGTGGTCGTTAATTGTTGGCATCTGTAAGTCTTTATGTAAAGTAATGTTACTGACGTACCATGGAGCCTTGGTGATAGTCCTGAAAGTTTTAGATCGAAAAGTCTGTAGTTTACGTATGTGAGTCTTTTTTGCTGTCCCGTATATCTGTGAAGCGTAGGAACAAATGGGCTTAAGTAGGTAAGCATTCGATTTCTGTCTAAGTTTTAATTTCGAATGTCTTGCAAGGAGTGAGTACAATTGTCGTAGTCTTAGGTTTAGAGTTTTTGTTTTGTTTTTGATATGTGGGCCCCATGTTATTCTTCTGTCAAAGGTCAGTTCAAGATATTGAACTTTGTCTGTCTGAGGAATTTGGATATTGACAAGATAAACAGCAGGGCAAGTTTCACGTCGAAAAGCAAAAGTGATATCTAGTGATTTGTCTTAGTTGAGAAATTTCTTTTCTCGATATCTTAACTAACTTAAAGAAACAAATCAGAAGATACAACTGTTTAATAGCAACCTAATAATGCAACAACGATGAATGCTCGATATTCAAGTGAATTACTTTCTTTTTCTGACTACAAATTGCATTATCATACTAATAAATTCTAGCATGAATAACTTATTCATAGTTTAATTAGGAAATAATAAAAACACCAGTGACATCAAAAACCGCATAAAGGTTTTACAAGCATTCATTTTTATTACTTTCACTTATCTATATATGTAATATATAGTAAGGGGAGAGTATTGCGACTGTGAAAATTTTTGAATCTAAGTTTCAACGAAAATACGCGTTTTGAGGTCTCCTGAGTCCAAATAACCCACAAAATTGTCTATGTGGGTGTTAACAGTCTAGCTTAAAAACGAAAAATCGAACGGAAATGAAATTGCATATTTAAGGTTTTAATACGCTAGGGAAGTTACAGCAACTTTTTCGTCAAAATCGGCTAATCGGGAGTGGCACTTTATATAATGCACAAAACACATTTTTACGATTATCTCGAAAACCACTGTAACAATTTTGATTAAATTCATCATATCAGTGTAAAATTAAGCAGTTTTGAATAAAATGTGGTTATTATTCTGCTTAATGTTCTCTGACCGGGCTTAAATGGCTAATTTTAAATATTAGCTTCCTCTGAAGTGTCTTTAATTTTTTATATTTGAAACAATTGATAATTTCACATTAATTTATAATATGAAAAATAGTTAAATATAAAATATGAAAGAATTTGATAAATAACTAAACGAAAAATAAGAGATCGTGACAGAGAATAGTTGTAATTGAGGAACCAAAGGAGTATGAGCGCACCCAAGCTCGCCCGAAAGATTAGAACACGCTATGAGATTAATATAATATGGACTTCGGCAATATTATATAAATATACATATGTGGTTTTCATAAATGCTGTTGTTGGTATTATTTAATATTTAATTGTATAGCTTACAGCGATATAAATATTGAAATTTGTATATGTGAGCGTACTGAGGGTAGTCCAATCCAGGCGACTTTACCCGAGCTTTACACATAGGAAATCTGACGGCTCAATCTAAAGAAGTTTTCACTTCTATTGTGTGGTCTGAAGCACATACCTTAGTTCAACTTTTTTTGGGGGGAGGGGAGAAGAAAAGTGAGAAATTTAATATCAAAATATTTTTAAAATCATTGGATCGCATTGTTATAACTGCAAAGCCATCATCTTTTATACACTTTGCATCAAATGTTAATTTAATAAAAATGGATCATAGAAGATAATTAAACACAATCTAACAAGAAAATCTCATATTAAATTAAGATTTCTTATCTCGTACTAAATTTTAATAACTTATAAGACTAAAGAATTATAAATATCCTAATAAATAAGGATTTTCTACGATTCGAAACGTTTTGAAATTAAATAATTCATATTCAAACAGAATTGTGTCAAAATTAACAACTGACCTAAATATTTCTCTTAGCGAGAAATGAATTGCCTACGCTAGGGAGATCATGGCCATCTCAAAACTATTTAGTGAAACGATGATGTAAGTAAATAAATCAATAATTAAATTTCTATAGAAATATGGATTCAAATAATGATTATCGAAATAATGTTGATTAGGTCGTTTTGGTTTCAGGCCAATCCGTATACTAATATTAAGGCAATCTTATCATACAATTTTATAAAATTTGATCAGTCGTATATTTAAATTTAATTATGGAATTTTAGAATTTTAATCTTTGAAATAAGAAGGTGTGAACTGATTGATTATTTTTTAACAGAAACAGAAGATTTTCTGAAATAAAATGCAAAAGTTTTTTCGAATTATCAAATTTAAAATGGTCACTGCATGTTTTTTTTTTTTAATTTAATGTATAAATTAAAAAATACAATACATATATTAATTTCCTACAAAATTTGAAAAATGTAATGCAACTTACCTTTTACGCAGCATGTATAAACGCCATGATTCTAGAATAGATGATTTTAAATTTTTAATCTGCAAACAAAAATCAATAAAAAAAAATCAATATCCTCAATAAAATTTAAATTTGATCTTATAAATACGTATATTTTCAAAATTTAATATGGTAAAAATAAACAATTCTAAAAAAAAAAACATATAATATAATCATAATATCAAAACGATATCAATATTCATAGGCGTAGACTGCGAGGAGGAGGGATGAGTGGGGCGATCATTCCCCCCATGTTAATATTAACGAAAATGTATCAATCAGACGCCATAAGGGTTGTATAGTATTTAAAAATATTTATATACAACTGAAAATGGTTAGCAAATGACCATGTGGAGGGCCAAAATCCAGATGTTAGATATAATCAACAAAAATGTAGTAGGGCCGCATGCAGCAAAGCACAACTTAGGGAACAAAAATTGTAGTCATAACTAAATGCTTCGTAGTAGAAACTTTACTTATTAATATGAATGCTCTTGAAGAAAGGATAATGGGCAATTTATTTGAATAAGTAGATCAAATATCTGGCAATATCTAGAACAAATAGAAATCAAAACATTAAATAAAAAAGGTTATAGTTGAAAATGTTTATTTTTCGTTTATTTACCTAAATTACTTATTTCGCACTTGAAGATATAAGACGTTAATAAACTAAGAAAGAAGTGAACGTCTCAGAGAACTAGATGCGAGCATCTCGACTTGGTTCTGTGGGTGGAAGTATGGCGAGGGGAGCGAAGATTGTAGACGATATCGGCACCGAACCTCTGATTCTTAGCACAGTTATTATTATAACATTAGAATACTTTCAATTGCTAGGATAGTTGATCATTAGGTTCTATGGACCAAATTCGATCGTAATCATTGAATAAATTTCTGATAGGATCAGAAGTATTATAATAAAATCTCAATTCAAATGCAGGTAGATTCTATATCGTGTGTACAGTTAGATGTATATTAGTGCATTGCTTGGATTACAGGGTAATAACTGTGGTATCACCTATATTATCTTGAGTAATAGTATTTTTTTGTAAAAATTAAAAATAAAACAATACGAATAAATAGTTAATCATATAGACAAGGAATATAAATAGATATAATAACAAATATTTTGATTATAATAAAGAATTTTATTTTGGTTATCCATATTTGTTGAGATGTTTATCTAATTGATACATATAATCAGTAATATATTAAGGTTTTAAAAGGCAAACAATACATCTACCATAGCATTTATACCATAAGAAATATTGTTATTTAATTTATAAAATGAAGTAATTAGCCATTTTCAAATAATTTAAAATAAAACAATAATAAAATCTTAAAAACTGCATAGTGTACTTCTCATTGGTAATACAAGTAACGGTAATAATTTCTGTAATGGTTTTCATTACTAACTCAATTGTTTTCAATTTCTCACTTTTTCATGATATATTTTGCCATCTATTTAATCTGGTAAAAATCAACTTTTCTAAAAATTAAATACGTCAAAATCATTAAAACTTTTTTTAAAATTAAAATTATAATTTAATTAAAATATGTATAACCTTTTTTTATAACAAAATGAAGAACACCTGCGACTAAAGAACCCGTTTTGTGACGGAATTTTAAATAGATTTATAATTGAAGCCTAGAACAGGTGAATATAGAAAATATATGCCATTAAATAGCAATGTAATTGAACTAAATATAAGGAAACTTATCTGAAGATGACATGTTGGCCGACAAATTTTAATCAATAAAATCGGTTAATGATTAAGATTATTCCAGCTTTAAATTATTAATTAACTAACACCACCTCAAACACAATATATAACACTAATTAAAAAGGCTTATTTAGACAAAATGTATTTCATTAAAAGCCAGTAAATGCAATTTTTTGGTTTTATTAAGAACATTTTTTTTTTTTTTATTCATTGATATTTACAACTGTATTGTAAAAAAAAATACATCCAGTAAATTTGCACTCAGGAATATAATAACATGAATTCGCTTGTTGAGAAACTACCCGCTGGTAGCAGTCAAATAATAAATTTACACAAGAAGATCACGAGGCCACCTTCTTTTCAGACGCCTCTGAGAGTTCGGATGAATCTGAAGTTTGTTATGGAAGGATAGGTACCTGAATTGGGTCAAATAGCAAACATATGGAACATTTAGGTCATTATGGATGATTTTATTTGTGAAAAAGTAAGGAGCGTTGAGGATTTTATGAAGGATTTTCGATTGCAAGGATTGGATACGAGAGGAATTCGATGGTTTAGTGGAGCCCCTTTATTAAGATTTAAAATATATATAAATATATATATATATATATATATATATATATATATATATATATATATATATATTGTAAGAGAAGGATGGTTGGGGACATTGCCAACGTTTCGGCAAATATAAAAATAAATATTATTATTTATTTTTGCTTTTTTTTTTTTTTATTTTGACCGATCACCCAACCATCCTTCTCTTCAATTATTCATTACAGTCAACCATCAACCCACAATTATATATAATAAACTATTCTTAATCGTAAATTGAATAAAATTACTAGTGTTGTAAATAAAATTCAAATAAACATTATACTCAATTTCATATAAAATTGGTACATTGGTTCATTTTTCTGTAGATATTTTGCATAATGCTATGGACTGTGGATCGGGGTGTATGAATTGAATAAATTTACTCAATTGATAGTCCCAATTAAAAAAATTCAAATTCTTTCGTCAACAAGTGGTGCCAATAATCACTTACAAAAACTATATTTTTAAAAACAAAAAATAAAATTACAATAATAACAGACGCTTCCTTGTGCGTAAATAACATAACTCTAAATATCGACTTACAACTATCGACCAACACATACACACTCTTCATTTTCGTTTCCATAATAAACTTCACGGACACAACTAGAAACTGATACTCGACATTACCATTTTGACATTGTTTTAAGAAGGCGGTTGAAAAGGAGCTGGAAGAGAGATCCAGAATTAAGGAACTAAACAAAGATCGGAAAAAAGTTGCAGCTGAGTACTATTTTCTCTTGCCTGAAATGTCAAATCCAAATTCAACACATATACTGATTTCCAAATACCTGACAAGTACAAATAAAGACATAAGAATAGAAGAAAAAAATGTGGTGTCAATAATAAAGTTCATTTTAAACGAGGGTATATAAAATAAATATTACAGTTGTAAATATTAATTAACTAATACTAAATTGAGAAATATTCCAATCACTATAAAAAGTTTTAAGTATTATCGTTTGATAACTTTAGGATATCATTTTATTCATGACTTCAGAATTATACAATCATCCCCTCCTCTCTCAAAAAACCATTATAATCGTATAAAGATTAATAATATTAAAATAAATATTCATACAACAAAAAATTATTATAAATCGTCATGGAACAGTTTATACGAAAATTTCCATTGATAACTAGAATAGTGTCATCAAGAAACTACGCACTAAGCATGAATAAATTACGAGGCAAGGTTGTTTAGGATTCCATGCTTCTCTGAAAACTAGTCCGAGATTTTAAGAGAATTTTGTAATAGGGGATTTTAATAAATACAGCTCAAAATGTCAAGTATAATTTATTAATAAGATATATGTTAAATTTAATCACTTATAAATAAATAAAATTTATGAAAGCTTAAGCTGAAGTTAGTTAAGCCTAAAGGATTAGATCACACTGGACTAATTTTTTTTAATAGTATTTATAACGCCCCTAAAACATAATATAATCGCGGAACAATTAAGTCCATGCACTTATTTTACAAAAACGATCAATGCTTAAATTTAAAAAACTAATCAATGATAAAACTGAAAAAGCATGAAGCGAAAAACATTGCAAGTTTTCGAAATCTCAGAATACACAATCGAATAATGAATACAATTATTTTCAGTTTTCCACTTGAGATCAGTACTAGAGTTGAAATAATTTTTAATATTTTTAGTGAGAATCTTTGCTATCTCACTAATATCTTTAAGGTCATATTTAAAGGCATTATATAAGTTCAACCAAATAATTTGTCGGAAAAAGTATTTATTTTTTAATAGATTCGATCATGTCGAAGAAATGGCATACAATGATAAAATAAATAATGTAAAGAGTTCAAAAATTTCTTTATTAATTTTTCAGAAATAATTCAGAAGCAAAACGCATTAGCAATAGATGTGCTAAATAGGTTTAAATACAAGAAAATCTACTATACTGGTATAATGATAATGAAAAAATGTTTCAGTTGATGTCAACCCAGCTCTTGAAATCCATTGTAAACTCAAACACCATATCCTTTCATAATAAACTTAAGGCCCATCCAAACTAACTATCTAGTTTCTAATCTCGCATCCTATTCGATTCCTGTAACCCTCCAAGTTGTGTGAAAAGAAGATGGCCTCGGGACCATCTAATATAAAATTACTATTGGAGTTTTGGGTTAGCAATGGGCAGCTTCTCTAAAAGTCTGTCTTGTCACCGTGCTAATTCATATCAACTTGTTGTATGTTAGATAATGTAGTTGTAAATTTCAATAAATAAAAAAAATCCTGAATATCGACAAATAATGTCCTCCAAAATTTATCTGAAAGAATTCCTTTATTTGATGAATATTTTACATTGTATTTTATTTTTCTACCTTTTTACAAGTATTACGAATTAACAAGTTTAATATTACAATAAGTACAAGTTTAGAAATTAAAATATGTGTAAATATGCACCCTTCAGAATAGAACTTTAAAAACAGTACAATATAGGTTCAATGATTTTAGGTAAACGTTCAATCATAATTTTTTTTAAAAACTTATAATATAAACAAACCTACAATATGCAAAAATTGACAAACATTATTCTTTTTGTAATTCAGTTTAAATGTGATCGAAATTACAGTATATGTAGAAAAAAAATTTATAGTAGCAAGTTAGATAGTGTTGATTTTTTAAGATCAATAAATAAAGATAATGGCAGTAGATTTGGACATTCCTTAAACGAAATAGAAGTCTCTATTTAAGCTGGTACCTCTTTTTCTCATTTATGATTTACATATATATGAGGTATTGAAATCCCAAAATCTCAAATTAAGTGTGTACAATGCTATGATAAAGACAGTTATAATTTATGGCTGTCAAAACCTGGACACTAACCAGCAACATAGAAAAAAGTGTTGAAAGATTTGAGAGAAAAATCCTCCGCACGATAACCGGAGCGATATGGGATAAGAGTACTAACACATGGAGAAGAAAGACCAATAAATAACTGCTTACAGAAAATGGTCAATCAATGGTATGAAGGTACAGAGGTTAAGATGGCCGAGGCATGTAGCTCTTTTCAATCCATCTGGAAGCCTCTACGTAACAATGAATGCCTCAATAGAAGGGGGGCTTCATATATATATATATATATATATATATATATATATATATATATATATATATAAATAAAAAAAAAAAATCCTGAATATCGACAAATAATGTCCTCCAAAATTTATCTGAAAGAAATCCTTTATTTGATAAATATTTTACATTGTATTTTATTTTTCTACCTTTTTACAAGTATTACGAATTAACAAGTTTAATATTACAATAAGTACAAGTTTAGAAATTAAAATATGTGTAAATATGCACCCTTCAGAATAGAACTTTAAAAACAGTACAATATAGGTTCAATGATTTTAGGTAAACGTTCAATCATAAATTTTTTTAAAAACTTATAATATAAACAAATCTACAAATATTCTTTTAAAGTGTTTGAAATTAGAGTATAAGTAGAAAAAGAATTTATGGTAGCAAGTCAAATAGTGTTGATTTTTCAAGATCAATAAATAAAGATAATAACGGTAGATTTGGACAGTTCTTAAACGAAATAGAAGTATCTATTTAAGCTAGTGCCTCTTTTTCTCATTTATGATTTATACATGTAACTATGAGGTATTGAAATCCCAAAATCTCAAATTAATAATTCAATCAATATCCCATGATATGAAGGTATATCATGTATGAAGGAATGCTTCAATAGAAAAAAAAATACCACATGGAAAGTCAAAAAGCAGATGGATATATAGAATAAACAAAGATACAATAGATCTTACAATGGAAATAAATAGCGCAGGACAGGCAGAGATGGAGCAGGCTTGTTAAGGCGGTAAAAGATCTACATGGTCTATATATTTGTATATATATATATATATATATATATATATATATATATATATATATATACTTATATACAATTATAAACTTATATCCAGAATATTATTTTCCGTTCCAATTCAATTTTAATTCATTTTGCAGAGACAAACTAAGTATTGAGGTAAAAAAAAAGTTATTAAGATATGGTAATTCGAAAACAATATCAAAATGACATCAACGAAAAAATAAAAATGAAAACTCCAGCACAAGGAAGCTTTTAAAGAAACTACAGCAGCGCCCTTTATGCTCCAGAGACTTTGAAGAATCCATGAAGAAAAATATCGTGTTCCATTGTTTCTATGATTTTTTTATTAATACGATGACTAGCTTTATGCCTAGAAAAAATGTGCGCGCGAAAGTTAATATTACGGGACATAGTGATGAGTCAGTTTGGGTTTAGTCATGTAAAAACTGTGAAATGTGATTAATGCTGTTATTGATTAATTATCAACAGAAGGCTACACAATGGCCTGAAAAGAAACTCGACTCTCCAGAATCATCCGCTTCAAGCAACGAAAGAACTTAGACGTCTAGTAACTAGGAATAAGTTATTTAAGTAATATAATTCAATTAAGAGACAAACTAACTCCAAATTTTCAGTTGAGCACGGAACACACAAGAGTGAAACGAAAAATACTTTTTTTTGGAGAGCAACTTTCTAATTATGTTAATTGTCACTTTTTAATTATATTTATATTCAATTAGTTTTACGTAGTTGTACCCAAAACAATTCGTATGTTCATTATAATTGCTACTCAATTGTTTTTAGTGGTTTTTCATTTTATTATTTTAAAAACCTTGTTTAAACAATTTGGAAGTAAAAAATAATTCATCAACTGAGAAGAATTAATATTCACATTTTTTTTTTTAATTTTGTAAAAAATCGAGGTATATATTTAGGGAAAACTTCATATGATAATTATAGTTAAGAAGTGTCTACTAATTGTTATTAAAAACAATATTTATGCGAACTAATGTAGACAAAAAATTAAATTGTTTGTACAAAAACCTTACTTTTACGCATCTTGTAGAATCTCAGGATAAATATAGAACGAAAAAAAATTATAGTGTTCTTGTAGACATAACAAAAAAAATTTTGAATGCTATTAGTAAGTTGTCAGCAAAAAAAATACTTTTCGTACCACCTAGTGCACAGTGGTTCTAAATCCCGAAAAACCGAACATTATGCTATTTTTTCATCTTTAGTCTGGATTGAAACTAACGATATCTACTGATAGCTTTAGATCTAAGGTATTATAAACTAGATCGAAAGGGCGCTAAAATTCATAATAAGCTTATAAATTAATTTTAAGTATTGAAGCGTGTACATAAATGGGTGGATGTAGTTTTAAAGTTCCTTAAGGATATTGAGTCTGTAAAATTACATAAAGTCCTTTTTAAGAAAATTGGTTTGAGAATTTTCATGGTGCAATTGTCACAGGCGGATCTACGGAGGGTCTTTCGGTCTTCGCTCCTCCCCAAAATGGTAAAATATAACCAAGTTTTATAAAACAAATTATCTCTGAAAGTAAACTTAATAGAAGTTAAAAAATCACTTAAATGCTATTTAATATAGGTAGTTAGTTTCTTTCTTTCTTCCGAAGTAATTATCCTAATAAATACACCCAAAAAAAAATCTTTCGGGCTGAGGCCCTCCAAAATTAAATCCTGATTCCGTTAGTGTCAATTTTAAACATCTATCTACATGTTATAAATTTATAGATTGTGTGCATAAGATGATAATACATGAATTTATCAGACATTATTAAATCAGAATTATTTTAAGATTATATTATAAAAATTACCTCCTATAAATTCCAAATAAACTTATGCGTTATTTTCTGTGATAGTTCAAAATCGTAAGAGATGAATTCAACTTCTTTTAATATATCTTAAGAAATAACTTAAATTATTGTTACGAAATACATCGCTACGAGCTGGGACGAAACTGGGGACGAAGTAAAATGTTCGAACTTGCACAGACAGGTGGAGTCTAAAGTTTAAAGATGGAAGTTTAAACGAAAATAAATTAATTTCATCGTGCATATTAAAGTTTATCTGTATACAGAATATAATAGGTACATTAAGCATCGATTAATTTAACTGGAAGTATTTATTTATTTTAAAATCACATCATTACCTTATTGTAAATTGCAAAGAAATTCTTTCGTTTTTTTTTTCAGATAGCTTTTAAATAGTAACCCATTAGGAGATACAATAAGCTTCTTTCGCAAGGAATGGCTTTAATAATTGTTACGAAGTGCGTCGCTACAGAGCTGAGACCACACTGACGACTATGATGTTGGAGCTTGCACAGACAGTTGGAGTCAAAAGTTCAAAGCAGTGGGTTTTATATAAAATAAAATAATTTTATTGCGTGCATATAACTACACCGAATATTTAAAACCACGCCAGTAAAGTCTGGAAGTTCAATTTAATTAGAAAATATTTATTTTGAGTTTTTGTTGTGAATCTTGCTTTCGCGCATGTTGAGAAAAACAAATCATAAACGTTATTTAATACACTAAATCTTTGTTTTCAGCATGCAATCAAAATTTAACAGCAAATCTAGTAAAAAAAAAAAATATATATACGGTTTATTTCATCCTAAAAATAATACACAGGTATTTATTAATTTAATAATAAATAAATATTAGGGTGAAAGCACCAGTAGCTGATATGCTAAAGGAAATTTATTTGATCTTTTACATGAAAAAAACTAAAATATTGTTGTCATTGTATTTTTCTTGGATTTATCTTATAGAACAACGTCTTCCTTACTAAGACACATTTCAAATCCATGAAACAACCACCTCTATTTTAATTAATTATGCGAAATTAATTTTTAATAATTATGTGCAATAAAGTCTTAAATTATTAAATTCTTCACTTGAAGATAGATATTACCAAAAATTACTTTTGACTTATTATAGAGTTTCGCAGTTTGCTAGTGTTCCTCAAGATCGTATCCTAAATTTCCAATTACTTACAAAAGACTCATTTAAATGGCTATATAATATATATATAGACTTATTTGGACTCACGGAATCGATCTTTAGGGCTTTACTAAATCATCGTACTAGGATCGAAATCGGTCGTACTAGAAAACGTACCGAAATAATAGGTGGCAAATTAGGAAAGTCCCCCTGAAGGTTCACATAGTGTCCTAGGAACAATCACTTATCAGTAAGGACACCATACCTTAGACCTTAGGTTTGCCTTTTTCTGTTTGATTAATTTGATTGGTCTCAACATTTTTGTTTTATCTTTTCATACAATGATTTTAGATTATGTTTTATCGGTTTTTATCTTATTTTGTGAAAGAAACTGGAAATTTAATGGGTGTCAGCTATTGGGCTGACTATTGCATAAATTCGGAGATATTATTAGTATAACAGGTCTTAAAAAATAGGCCCATCCACTACAATCTACTAAAACAAAATTTAATGATATGGATTAAATACAAAGCAAAATTGGTATTCCTATTGCCAAAAACAGCTTCCTGACAGAATCCAGCCCAGAATTTTAAATAAATTCAAGTCGGAAAACACAGGAAGTTAATTTTATAATAATTTTTTGTTAATATCTTTTTTAAAATTTCAACTCTTTATTTCACATAATTACATTCTTGTTCTCGTTCCTCCCAGGTATAGCAACATTCCAAATCAGTTATTGGTTTGGATTTTTTTTTTAATTTGTCAGCTACTGGTGGAAGAAAGTTATTCTCAAAATTTGTAATTTTTTCTTTCACTTAGCTATATACGAAATGTATAGTAAAGGAAAGTATTGCGATCATGAAAATTTTCGAATCTCAGTTTTCAACGGAAATACACGTTTTGAGGTCTCCTGAGTCCATATAACCAATAACTGTGTGTGTGTTATCAGTATAGCTCAAAAAAGAGAAGTCGTACAATAGTAAAATTGCATATTTAAGGTTTTTATATGCTAGGGATATCACAGCAACTTTTTCGTCAAAATCGGCTAATCGGAACTGGCACTAAATATCATGGACTAACCACTTTTTTAAGATTTTCTCGAAAACGGCTTTAATTATTTTGATTAAATTCCTTACATCAGTGTAAAATTAAGCAGTTTTAAATATAATGTAGTTTTTATTCTGATTAATGTTTTCAAACGGGGCTTAAATGGCTAATTTTCAATATTAGCTTCCTCTAAAGCAACTTCATTTTTTTTTTATTTAAAACAATTGACCATTTCACATTAATCTATAATATAAAAGGCAGTTAAATATAAAATATGAAAGAATTTGATGATTAAATAAAGGGAAAATAAGAGAGAGTAACGGAGAATAGTTGTAACTGGGAAACCAAAGGAATACGAGCGCACCCGAACTCGCCCGAACTCAGGCAATATTATATAAATATACATATGCGGTTTTCATACACTTTCCCTTTGTCTGAAAATATTTATTTCTGCTAAGAGGGTGGTTAAGTGAAAGTTGTGTGATGCACGCAATACACCAATTTTTTTGTATATAAGAAATGTTTCAATACAATAAATGTTTTAGATGGATGTTTCATGGATATTAAGTGTGTCTCGGCAAGGTGAGAAGTAATTCTATAAAATTAATCCATGAAAACAGAAATACAATCAATTTTTATATCTAAAAGTTCAAGGAAATTTTCTTAAGCATATTATGAGCTAAAGGTGTATTTAATCTAAAACAAACTTCATTTCGTTTCCCGACTTAAATTAATCGATAAATGGTAGTTCAGTCAAGAAGCTGTTTGGTTTTTGCAATAGCTTGTTTTTTTTTCACCCTCCAGTGATTGTATGGTTCAATTACAGTGTATGTGTATATATATATATATATATATATATATATATATATATATATATATATATATATATATATATATATATATATATATATTTATATATATATATATACACTGTAATTGAACAATACAATCACTGGAGGGTGAAAAAAAAACAAGCTATTGCAAAAACCAAACAGCTTCTTGACTGAACTACCATTTATCGATTAATTTAAGTCGGGAAACGAAGTTTCCAGTTATATATATATATATATATATATATATATATGTATATATATATATATATATATATATATATATATGTATATATATATATATATATATATATATATATATATATATTTTTTAAATTTTATTTATTCTTAGCTATATTATTTAATAAGAAAATCTAGTTTTGCTCTATATTTCATCCAAATCAATAGCAAAGTTTTTTTTTTCCCCCAAGAGAGTAGTAAATGGTCCAATTTTTAAGACCAGTTATATTAAGTATATCCCTTTGAATTTATGAGGATACAGGCCTGTCCGCTCCTGCATACAAGGTTCCAGTTTCTGACACCCAGTAAATTTTCAATTCCTTCATCAAAATAAGTTAAAAACACATAAAATCACGCCATTAAAAAATAAAACAAATAAAATTGGGATAAATCAAAGTTGTTAAAGAGATAAACCTAAGATATGGTCTCCAGGTTGATAGATGGTTGTTCCTGGGGCACTAAATGAACCGTGAGGGACCTTCCTAATTTGTCACTCATTATTTCTGGCACGGTTTGCGGTAAGACTAAAGCAAAACAGGCAAACATACAAGGAGAAAATATAAAAAACAAAAATCTATGAATTAGAGGTTTAGGAGGTTCTAAAATCTTATTATTTCCATTTTTATAGGAAGTCAGCTATTGATGCTTTTACCCTGGTGCTTAATTTTTTTCTTTTTTTGTGAATGTGTCGATAAATGTTTTAATAATATTTACTATAAAGTTACAGATATGTTTTAATGGACTTGAAAATAGGCGATTATGGTTAGAAAGGTCGTTAAATATTAATATGAATTGATATAATTATAATACATTTAAATTATATTAGATTAACAATTAATATACCCTTTTGAAATATAATATAAGGAAATTTATGGGAATCAATATTTATTTTAGTTTTTCAATATGTATTCGGTATTATAGCCAGATTGAATCCTTATTTTTCAGTATACCATTACAGTAGCGGATTTAATTTTTTTTTTTATTGGAGGAGGGGTGAGAAGCTTCAGTCCGGAAGCTTTTAATATATAACGATAATTATTCAGTGAGTTAAGAGAGAAATGTTTTTTGGGCATCGGACCTGTTCTCCAGAAGAATTATTTAGTTTCTTAAATGGTCCTAACTGGAAAGCCTTAAGCAATTATGTTCAGCAGCCCACATTGCAAAGATCTCAATTAGTCAGATAGTAAACTATTGAAAGAATATCGTGTCTATTTATTGTAACGTTTGTTTTATTGTTATATTGTATTTGATGGTTATTATTATTGTTGTTGAATTCAACTTTCTTATTTATTGGATTTGCATTAATGTATTAATGTTGTAGTGTAGTATTGATTTATTAATGTTTATTTTTTGAAAACTCTGTTTAAACAAATGAAACAGTGAAGAAGAAAATTGTTAGAATGGATTTATAAAAATATAATAATACTGTAGATATATTAAAGCTCATTTATTTTAGTTATAAATGTAATGAATGTTTATTATTAATTACACACAGACCTCGACAGACGGAATTTTCCACTGTCTATGTGTTGTTGCTTGTATATATATATATATTTTACTTTGTATATATTTTTTAAAATTATAATAAACACGTTTTCATTCATTCATTCATATAACGACAATTACATGAAAAGAAAACTAACTACCTATATGTGTTTATGCAATTCTTCAAAAGTATTATTCAAAATATAATTATACGAACAATAATACTTTTAGAGATCATTTTTTAATATTTATTTCATAAGGCACGGTCCATATTTAGTATATGGATTATAATTTAAAAAATAGAACTGTTATTTGCTTAAGTGTTAAGTTAGACTAATCACAGTAAAAAATATGGACAAATTGAAAAAAAAATTAATTTTGGAGGGGCTTCAACCCGAACGTCCCCTTGTAGATCCATCAGTACACCATTAATATTCTTGAGGAATTTAGTCTCAGAATAAAGTTTACTTTTCTATTCTATTTTATATTTAATTGATAGGAAGTTCTCAGGAAATTCAATAGATATTTAAAAAAAAATCCTAGAAATTTAATTTTAAAAAGTATCTGGGCCCTCCCGGTGTGATCCGACTTCTTCCCCGTTTCCTCCACACTATCACCCGTACCGCTGTCTTCCCCCTCGAACTACCGGAGGACGGAGGATGGACCCCGGGGCAGGTGCCGAAAAGACTAGGGATAACCCTGACCCAAAAGAGAGTGAACGAAATGCTGGCAGAGCACGTCCTTGCGGGAGGGGCCGGAATAAACTTGACCTGGAGAAAGCTTCTCCCCTCCCCATTGGCCGCCAGTCCGGCTGCCGAGGCCCCAGCGAACAGTCAGTGCTCAGCCGCTCTCTATCGCTGTGTTCGTGTTCGTTCGTATAGAATAGTGTGACAGTTTGACAGTTCTTCAACTTACAGTGCCTATCTCCTCCTCTCTTCTATTGGACTTTATTTCTTATTAAGGACGGACCAAAAAGTGGTAAGTTTTTTTAAAATAAATTTTTTATTAATTTTTGAAAAAAAAATATACTTCGGCAGATAGTGACTTAGGGTCGAAAACAACTGTCAATAGGGGTCTGTGACATTTTTATCAAAGCTTTATGTACAACATAAATAAATAAATTAAAAAACAAAAAAGAAAGTGAAAAGTGTTTATATGTAAACAAGATCACAAGGGAAAACAGTGAAGTGAATTTTTTAATAACAAGTGTAACTGCTAATTTTCAAAAATAAATAAATAATCTTAACCATTAATAAAAATAAAATTAATAAAAAATATATCACCATTTGAAATATTTTGTTTTTTTTTATCAACTTCAAATCTAGCATAACATGAAAAATAAATAACTTCAAATGGCCAATGAAAACTTCCTGTAAAATAATCCAAAAAGAATAATAATTTTCAGTTTCATTAATTTATTTTCTTTTATCTACCTTAAATCCAACTTAACCACTCGTAATAAATAAAAATAATAAATATTCTAAATAATAATAATAAATTTTCTACTACTATTTGATCAAAACTTGGATACATTTCACTGGATATAGATATATACTTTCTCTCATCTTAACTTCAAGTCTAACATACTATAACAAATGAATAACTTCAAATGACCAACTAGTTATAATGTATACTACTTATAATCCAAAATAAAAAATTATAATTCCTAGTTTCATTCATTTATTTTATTTTACCTGATTTAAATCTAAGTATTGCCATTAAGTACAATTTATAAACAGACAGTGATAGTTTTTTTTAACAACCTTAACCACTCGTAATAAAATTTAAAAAAATACTATGACAATTTTCTTTATTTATTAACATTAACTCTAATGTAGATAAAAAATAAATAAACTTTTAATAACGATTAATCATCATCAATCATTCATTTATTTTATATTTCTTAATTTTAATTTCAATTCAAGTATTACAATTAAGTACAATTTGTAAACAGACCATAATATTTTTCAGATGTTTGAGGTAGATGCATATTGATATTGAAATAATAATTGAAAATAAGAAAAAAAATTGAAATCAAAATCAAACAATTATCCCTAAATTATATTAATAAATAACAAAATTTCATATTTATTTTGTTTCCAAAAATAAAGTGATGCAGTTTATTGCAATATTGTATAGCGTAGAATTTCATTAGCTTGCTTGAAACAGATGCATTGTATAGTAGTAATGCAATAGTTCAACAACGCATAAAAAATAAATAGATGTTGCCAATAATAAACACTTCTCAAAGCAATCACACTTTTAATAATGATTATTATTTAAAAAAATATAAAAATCAACTGTAATATAGTCTTATTAACTAAAAAAATAATATTTAAATTACATAGGAAGTTAAGTCTTCAAAAGTTTCTTTTTGTTTGATTTGTGTTTTATTTAGTGAATTTGGCATTACAAAAACATTACTACTACATTTAATTGAATAGCCCATATAATTCAGATTCGTATGTAAGTAAAAAAAAATATTGAAAAAAAAGAGTATAGACCTATTTTTTTTTTTTAAATTCAGCTTAAAATTTACTTAAAAATCACAAGTAAACTTAAAATATAAAAGCTCAAACAAAATTAAAATCTTTCGAAAAGAATCTATATCAAAAGTATCGAATTATAATATCCTTGTAAACGTCGGTAATATTTTTTTATTCCTCATACGTAAGTTTTTAACAGGACTCGAAAGACATTTATTTGTATTCACCATAATGACTATCATTATTTCTTTAAACAAGTGTATTAATATTAATATTGTTGATTAACATTTAATATTATGTAGGAAATATATAATAATAAAAGAGAGAATATTGTCAAAAATAAAATTTTGGCGCAACCTCTCGAAAATACCACCGTTAGACTCAAAAGGTTTTTGAACTGAGGTTGTTTCTCTTACTTGACGTCATTTTTCACCGCCATTCAACTCGCTCGTGTTATATATAACAATAATAGATAAATAAATAATAAATATATATAATACAATTAAATGGTTTAAGTAAACGTTTAAAAGCAATATTACGGTTGATTGTCTTTAAAAACTTCTTTAAACACAACTTAGTAGAATTTTAAAACCTGAAACATTTTTTATTTCATAATTTTTTTTTTATCTACCTGTAATTCACAAAGTGGGAAGAAATTGATCCTTCATTTAATTACATAATCTTTTACGGTGCCAATTTTATCTTAAGATTAATAAAAGTTTCAAAAGATTAAATTCTTTAAGTGTTACGTATTATAAGAATTATTAAACGAATTCAAATTTTAATTCTAATCGAATTTATATTGATAGTTTATAATAGGAGAGGGCTTTTAAAGCAACTCGAATTATTTATTTATTATTTTTTAGTCATTAAAATACGTGAATATAATAAATGAACATATATAAATATCATCAAAATTACGTTTAAAAAATTAATGTGTTGGCAACACTGCGTATTTTAATCTGTTGCACAATTCACGTAAAATGCAGTGACAAACAAAAAAAAAAAAAGATTGCAAAATGTAATGTGTGCTCTGAAAACAAAGATATCTCTAATTCAGATCAGAAGAAAGTTCTTGAAAAGAAACAAAAAAGAAACAATTCTTCGGGGTCAGTATGCTAAACTATTCCTGAAATGAGGGAATAATAGATTCATATATTAATACGAACAATGAAAACACACGACCTCAGGTAGCTTACTTCATTTGAATACTGAAATCGAGAAGGACAAGGGAGGTCTGATGGAAACAAAGTGAATAATTTAACATTTGCCTTTCTTCTAAATATAGCATATTTTTAAGGAATATTCCTTTGTATGATAAGGACGAAAGAATTGGCAATGTGATCAGAATTTAAGAAAAGTGAGCTCATAATCTTCTATAAGACAATGTGTATCCTTAAAATGAAAGAATTATATACGAGCACATGCGCGAAATAAACTACGAAATAAACCAGACCAGAGCAATTGAAATAATTTATTATAAAAATAATCTATCATACTTGAAAATGTCCCAAATGGCGGCCGAAACGTTCGTATTTAAAAATAACGAAGGAAATAAAAGTTATGGTGATCAAATTGTCTAATATGTATGAACAGAAGAAATTAGTTATATGGATAGTAGTGAAATAATTTTATATAAAAATAATCTAAAACATTTATGAAGACATATTTATCTTGTTCTGATAACAGAGCAAACTATATATATATATATATATATATATATATATATATATATATATATATATATATATATATATATATATATATATATAAAGTACAATTAAAAATACAAGTTGTCACTATTGCTATAAAGAATATAGGATGGACCAAGATACATTTTTCAAAACATGAGTAGAAGAAATTAATTCATATATTATTATTTGTTTTGTGGAAAAGACCAGAAAAGAATATGGAAAACGAATTTCCTAAAAATGGTTTTAATATAAAAATCAAAAGAAATTTAAAACTACAGCTTTAAATATAAAATGAGATAGTTTTATTTTTGCTGCTGATTTTGTAAGCTAAAATTCACTCAAACGAATTTCACTCAAACAAAAAAATTATAATAATTTTAATGTACTTAAATTTCCTTTTGAAGCAATAGTGAGTTGAAATAATTGCATATGCAGAATGAAATATGGTAGAGAGAATGGAACGAAATCGAAGAATGGAAATCGCAAAACATTGAGATTAAGGTACCATCTGCGTAGGAACAAAAAGGAGCGTGATGAATCGATAAATCGAACGAAAATCGATAATTACATCGGACCTATCGACTGAAGAAGGAGGGGAAGTGTCGCTGGGTCTCCTTGTGTACCAGCGGGAGGTTTGCCTTGCTTCGGCCATGGTGGAAGGCCTTGCCAGCTATTGCACCACCCGGAACACATTCAGTCAAGGGTGCCATCCTCCTACCCTTCCACTACTGGAGGATCGTAGCATCATCGACAGGTACAAGTACAGTACAAGAAAATATCAAAAAGAAAAAAAAAATCAAGTATAAATCCACTTACTAATATTCCAAAGGTATTGCAGGCTTCAAAAAAAGAGAAGCAAGGTTTCAACTGCCGTCTTACAGTAGAATCAATAAAATATTTGTAGAAAAAGGAAAACAGAGAAGGAAATAAGTTAACAGTCGATGACGAAAATTTGATAACCCAAAAATACTCCAAAGGTCATGAGGAAAATAATAAAAGAAGAATGGATAGTAGTTCTCAATGGATAATATGTCTATATATTTCATTCATATCAATATGTATAAACAAGGGTGAACAGCAGAGTTTGCTTGATTTTTTTTTTTAAGTAGTAACATATTTACAGGGTTGGGAATTTCAGGAGATAATATTATTGTGGAATTTCAATCGACGAGAACTATCAAATTTAGGAACAAGAGAAAAGCTAAACTACAATTACTATAATTTTACTTCCATTTGAACCGTTTTTAAGAAGAGGAGATCAATACATTTTCTAGATAAGAATGCATGCACCATCGTCATTGAAGGGCACCCTTCAGTAGAATCAAGAACAATAGAAGAAAAAAAAAGAACAGGGAAAATGGAAATGGTAGCGCAAAATCCTTTAAAACCATTAAATTACCATAAATAAGAAATTTACTTGCTTTTAAAATAAAATATATGAAGCTTAACAGCAAAAAAATAAGGAATATCATAATATAGATATAAATATGGATTACATTTGCTAGAGAAGACTTAAATGAACTAGCTGGGTAAAGAGATCTTTATGAAAATCCAACTGTTTTTACACTAAAGGGAAACACATGAGGAAAATAAGTAGAATATTTTGCCATAAGACGCCTATAATCACGGTATTCAAAAATGATCTGTATTTTTTTTTTTTTTTTGCTACTTATCCGCATTAAGTAGGTTATTGAAATAAGAATGGAATGTAAATCAGAAAAATAACAAAGGCAAAAGCAAAAAAAAGAGAAGATAAATCAAAATAAAATCAAATATAATGATTCTGAAGAAAACCTTTAGATTTAACCTTAAACATCATAATGCCAACAAAATAAAATAAAATTCAGGTACAGTCAACTCTAGAATTTTTCGACAATTAGAAATCTTCAGCTGTTTACTTCGATAAATCAAAAAATACTGCTCTTTGATATCTCGAAATCCTTGTAACAGAAGGGAAGAGAACGTTCTATAATTTGAACTATAAATTGAACCCCTCTTTATAATTCGAAATGAACCAAGTAATTATTTTTTACATGAGACTATTTATATATAAAATTTATTTAACCTCATACATATTACCAAACTATTTTTTTTTTCTCCTTCCTTTTAATAATTCAAACTTAGAAATAACTCGAAGTTTTCTTCCAGTCTCTTAGATTTCGTATTATCGAAAGTCTACTGCATTAGATATATAATATAATATATTTACATTTTATTTAATATGTTGTTATTATTATTTCTTTGGAAGTTAATAATAATTCATAAAATGAAATCGTTAACTAATTAAAAATGGACTATTTTTTAATAATTCAATATATTAGAAAATATTAGAAAGCTATCTAAACTGCATATTTTTATCGACGAAAGTAATAGTTTTAAAGGTAATTTAATCACAAACCTGAAATTAATATTTTTTATTTATTTATTTATTATTTTTTTTAAATAAATTTTTAAACAAAATGTGGCCATATATTATTTTGGAATGAGGGCAATGGATAGGTCCCGCTGGAGGCTGCAGTGAAAGGAGAACTCTCCGTTCTCGTCCTAAAATAGAGTTAGGGTCAAATTTTTAATTTGTAAAAATAAAATCGAATCTAAATGCCATATATATTAATCAATATATAGGAATATAAATATGTTTTAGTCATGCAGAATATTAATCAGGTGTGTTTTTTCAAGTTTGGCCTGGTTTTCGATAACAAAAAAAAAATCACTGCATTTCACTAATAAATAAACACTTACCTAATGGTTTATACGAAAACTAACTAATTTTCAAAGAATTCGGCTAAAACGTTTAACACTATTGATAAAAAAAGACTTATCATTAACACATTCAAATACATAATCTCTTAAGAATTTGATACTGTAAGAATTACCAATCATTTACTTGACATATTAAAATCTAACCCATAATATTTTTTAATTCATTAAAATAATTTTTTTTCAACTTGTTGGTAAATAAATGTTAAAATATCATTGGACAGCATTTTCAAATTCGAAAGTTATTTTATTATTATCATTTATTTTTTCCCTTTAGGTAAATATGAATTTGCACATTTTATAGAAAATAAGCATATTTTGCAAATAATTATAAAAAATAAGAATTTCAGAATAACGATAGTAAACAATAAACAAGCTAATATTGCTATAGTAAGCAGAGACTACTACAATAATACTGTAGTGTAAATCGATGTTTGAGCTACTTTTTTTAAAGATAAAACCAACACACACAATTTATAAAAAAAATATCAAAACTTTCATGTATTTTTTTAGCACTTTGATATAGAATTGAACGATTTAAAGTAGATGAAGAAATAATACTTTAAAAAATATGCACATAGTATTCTAAACAAGATTAAATAAAAGACTTTTTTCTTAACGAAAACCATTTAAAACTAACATTTCGATAACAAATATTGAAGTACTAATGTTTTCTAGAATATTTTCTCAACAAAAATTGAGAACACATTTTACAATTAATTTCATTAATGTTTCAGTTGATAATTTAAACAAAAAATATAAAATACCAAAACATTATATAATTTTTAATAATAATTAATAAAATTACAATATTCTAACAATTCTCTTTTAGATGTATTTTTTATTTTCGAGCCACAAAAACATTTTTGTGAAAATTAACATTTCAATACCAAATGCTACATTTTAATTTTTTCATAATATTTATTTGGTAATTTATAATTGTTTTCATAATACGAAATGAGCGTATATTAATATTTCGAAAGGAGAGTAAAGCACAGTAGATGCTGTGCTTAGCCGAAAAGAGGCGGTACTTTCACTATGACCTGGTGATCTTGGGCAGATTTTGGCTTACTTTCGCTCACTTTCTCTTGAGGCCCCTCGCTGACCCTATTGGTACCGTCCCGTAGAGTAGAGGGTACAATCTTTGATCCATCAGAGTTATCTATCGTCAAGGGTCACGTGTCCACTTCCTAGACGAAAGTAAGTAGAAGATGAAAGTAAGAATTCGCGTAAATTGCCCGTGGCTCGTTAAACTGTCAACGTTTACATTTAAAACCCGTTTCAGAGTGGAAAGTGAGCTAGAACGAGTTTATAGAAGTACATGGATCTGAGGATTTCTTGCGTAATGGAATTTTAAATTTCATATTTTAGTTCCCTATGAAGCGTCTTGGGACCTTATTTTTCCGGGGGCCTCAAATAATAGGTCGGTATAAATCAGTGGGTTTTTGCTAGCATATTAATAATGAAATAGAAGAAAAGTTGGTTGGGGTTTTCATTCAAAAAATAAAAAATAAATAAATGATATTTATTTATAAAATGGCCGTCGTTTCGAACCAAAGTTCATGCATTCATCAGGGCTAAGGAAATACCAGATAACAAGAGATATGAGAAACTATTAACATCAGAAATAAAATAATATAACAGTAACAGAAACAAACAGTATTTTAGCTACTACGTCACTTCATTTATTGTATGTTTAACTCTTGCATTTTTATCTCCTAATATTCTATTACATTTCTTTGTTAATTAATTTGTTACCTAATTTCATTATGTTTATTCCCTCCATTATGATTATTTCATTAGTCATCAGCTTTGTTGACGTTATTATTTATTTCGTAAGTTCCTCTCTGTTACTATTATATAATATTATATACCATATTATTTTTTTCTTTTTAATATTAACAGTTTCTCATATCTACTGTTATCTGGTATTTTCTTAACCCTGATGAAGGCCTGAACTTTGGGCCGAAACGTCAGCAAAAATAAAAATAATTTATTTATTTTTCCTTTTTATTTTAGACTGAACACCCCAACAAATTTCTCTTCAATTTTCACTACAGTCAACCATAAACCCACTATTGTTAATAATGGAAGGTTAGGACTAAAATTGTCCTGATGGATAATTTTATTTATTGCATTATAAATAACATTAATAATTTAACAAGGATTTCATATTGTATAGAATGAGCTCTTTAATATTTTATTGGTATAGTGGAACCCCATTCTGGGATATGTTGAAGTAGTTTAAATCGACTAACTGTTGCTTTTCAATTGAACTTTTGCTGTCTAAACTTCGGTCGTTTGTCAAGACGAAGTCCAATGCAGCGAATTTATACGAATTAGTATAGAGACATTATTAAAAGTGACTTGAAAAGGTAAATTTAACAATTACATAAGTCTTTATACTGAAGCTAAGAGTTTCATGCGTGGAGATTACTGAGAACTTGATTTAATGAATTAAGGGATATGAATATTCTTATTAAAATTATCTCTCCATTAAAGCAATCTTTATATATTTTAGCTATTATTTTAAATCAGTTTCGGTAAGCCTGAAATATTTATTTTCTATTTTTTTTTTCTGTTATTACAAAACTAATTTTTTTCCCCATTCAACTCAAGTAAATAAGGTTTTATAAAACTTTTATTTTACATCAATCAATCTAAAACATGATTTTTATTCTTAGCTACTATTAGCTACTACAATTCAGAATAGATTAATTCATTTAAGATAAATTATAACCGTAATCAAGTTAAATAGATAAAAAGTAAAATTTTACTATAAACCTAGGACTTAATTATAAAAAAGTTCTTTAGGACTTTTATTTTTAAAACTTTTTTTAATAAAAAAATTCACAAAAAAATGTAAAAATAGGTTTTAATAATGTTCTCCTGAATATTTTTCAAAGGTGTTTTTTGTCGGAACGCCATACCTTTGTTTATTCATCAAATCCAATGATTAATCTATCATTTTGAAGATTATCTTTTCTTTCAGACACAAACGGATCTACCTGGGGGAGGGTTTCAGGCTGAAGCACTCCTCCTTCCTCAAAATGGTAAAATGTAAGCATATCTTATGAAAAAAATATTCATATGATTAAAAAAAAAAGCTTTCGGGCTGAATCCCCTCCCAAAATTAAAGCCTTGATCCACTATTGTCTGAAGGCATACGGGCAAATTTTTTATTTTGATTGGGGGGAGACGAAGGACCAAAAAAAAATTAGAAAAAAGTAAGAAGAAAAGAAAACTTTTTTTGCTCATAACTCAAAAGTATACAATTATGCTCATGTAATCGGAAAGTCGGACAATTTTTAGTAAAGATACAGTTAATTGTGATTTTAAGGCACATTTCGGGACCATTGCTTTGAATGAACCTATGCAAACGATGTTGAAAAATAAATCTGCACACAAGACTGAAACGACAAGAAACTGCTCGATGTTTCCGGCTGCTTCAACACTTAGGAGACAAACGCTCTAAAATTTTAAATTAACTACAAAATGTTCAATTACCTGACCTTCGAGGCTTGATAAAAGGCTCCACCAAACCATCGAATTCCTATCGTATCCAATCCTTGCAATCCAAAATCCTTCGTAAGCTCTATAATTTGTCACGAAGAAAATCATTCATAAAGAACTTAATGTTCCATATGTCACTGAATTGGTCCGAGCCAGATGCCTATCCATTCATAACAAACTCGAGTCCCATACGAATCCACTCGTTTCCAACCTTGCTGCTTCCTCGATTCCTAATCATCCTCCTAGGCGTCTGAAAAGAAGATGTCCTCGTGATCTTCTTACTTAGAACAATTTATGGAGTGCTACCATTGAGTATTATCTCCACAAGTCTGTTCATTTCATCATTTCTTACTGTTCACATTTACTAAAAGTATTTCTTTAATAAAGTTATTTTGCCTGTATTATAGTTAAATATCATACTGGCGTTTCTTCACTGACAAATATGCTATGAAAATTATTCGTACTAACTAACTAGTTTTTCTTTTCCTTTTAGTTTTACAAATAAAATGATGACGATACAATCGCGAATTATCTGTGAAGGAAGGATATTACGTTTTTACATTCGTGCTCAATCGTCCAATAGCGACTCCTTTGTTGATGCTGAGGTACGTAATATAATACAGGTGCTCACTAACACACCTGTCCGGCTGAAATCTCATGGCCGATAAAACCTCACCCGTTCAGAAGGGTGGTTGGTAACATTTAAATGAAAACAAAAAAAGAAATTTACGACACGTCAAAAGTTTGTACAACCGTGATTGGATCAACATTTATAATAACGAGTATAATGTGTGGTACAGACTCCTTTTTATCAAATTATTAATAACCACCTAAAACTTCGTGAGTGGTTCATCTTATCGTAACCTACAATTTCTTTAGCTACAATAACTCTCAGAAATGGAGCGTTTTCTTATAAAAATAATTAATTTAACGAAGTACTAAAACCTCATACCCATTTCTTTTTCACTTGAACCATAAGATAATTTGATAAAAAAAATGGGGGGAAAAGATGGATTACAAAAGAATTGGGCCGTTTGCCTAAATTTCCAGATTGAAAACGCCCCAATTCTGAGAATTTTCTTAAATAAATCAATTGTAGGTTACTATGAGATGAAGTTTTTCCTCTACGTTTTAGGCGGATGTTATTTGTTTGATAAATAGGGGTTCTGCCACAGACCAGCAGAGAAAACAAAAAGGAAAATACTCAAATTTATTTTAGTTTAACTATAAATTTTAGAGTAGTCTATATTGATAGTAGCAAACAATCCACAACTAAATACCAAAGAAATTTTTAATTTCCTTTAAATAAAAAAGACTTTGGTCTCACTGCTTCCAATCACTAATCAATCGTTTAACATTCTAAAAATGAATAAATGCGAAACAAAATTACATTTATACAAAGAAACAATAGCACATCCTACTTCAAATAATAATACATGCAAACCAAATTTAAATATAACATTACATGTAGATAGTTTCCAATATAAAATAATATTTATTTTAATAACCAAGCTGTTAAAATTTTCAAAAAAAATATATAAATAAAGAGCTCATTAAATGTTTTTAAACAAACAAGACGTTAACATGAATATAACAGCGGCCTCCTTATTTAATTAATAAAAATATCTTGGAGCAAGGAAGAGGATCTGTATGAGTGTATCTTGAGGCCATCATGGCGGCTCGCTGAGTCACCCCCAGAAGGTTAGCTGATAGTTCTACATCTTCCGTATTCTTTCTTAATTCAACGTCCAGAAAATTTTCCATAACACGATTATTTATTACTAACAAAATTAATATTTTATAATGTTATAAATGTAGTAATTAATTTTAGAACATAAAATTGATCATATTTTCAGAAACGCGTATTGCAACCAAATGACAATAAAAACAAATTAAAAAAAAAAAATCACACATCTATAAGGCAGGTGCCACCATCCCTGTTAAATTGCTTCCTACATTGCTTGTTAAATTGTCTGCCATTGGCAATTTTTTTTTTTAACTTGAGCTGCATTTTTTTTTTCCATATGGTTTATTCTATCCAGTTTTATAGTTTGACGTGATTGAAATAATTATTGAAGTATCATTATCTTTATTTTATTTGAACAAACTAAGATAGAAAAGATTAATGAAAAAAAAGATACGATTTACTATTTTTAAACTTTTTTTTATCGAATATTCATGGAGGTTTGATTTTAATAAAAATAATTAAATTATTTGATTTGATGTTGGTATTCCATTGACTGAATAACTATGTTATCTTTCTATCTCATGCGAAGAGTTCGTGAAGGACTACTTAAGCAAATACCTTATTTTGACCAACACTTCAATTTTTGTTCGTCATTATGAAAATATTATACTAAAATATTTAAGTATCTACTATATTTTCTTTCGAGAGATATTGGTCCCAGCTTTTCTAAGTGGGTTTATACCGCAATTTTGGCAGTAACATTGTTATTTACAAAATGTTTATAACGTTTTTGTTATCGAAATTTTAATATTTAATGCTTACACTAGTCAATTTGTAATTAACATGTCAAACGAATGGGTGTAAATTAAATTAGATGTTAGTACCAAAATTTATTGTCCATTGTTAAAAAGAAATCATCATTAGTAGGAAATGTATTAAAACCCTGAATTATTAACATTATCTTCAGTGTAAACTCACCTTCTGAGTACATCCTTTTTTTAAAGTCAAAATCAGATTTATTCGATTTTAAAATGTATATCAATCCTATGAATTTCCTAATTAGTACATAATTAAATTTATCTATGTTTTTCAAAATTCCCAAAGAGATAAAAAATATTTAAATTGTATTAATTTAATGTGTACAACAAACTTGTTCACTTCTTATTTATTTATTTTTATAATAAGTTAAAAACCCTGGCTTAGCACTTACTTAACTTACAAAAAAATAGATTTTAACATATTTATAACTAAAATACAAAGAATTTTATAGAACTGCGATTTCAAAGACAACTGAGAAATAATAGAAAAGAAAAATTACTGAGATTACTAACTTCATATGTAAATAAACTTTACCTTAAAACTAAGAGCAATATCATTAACTAAAATTGAATATTATGTAAACTTTACTTTCTCTAATGCCGTATTTTCTCTGTCAAATGATACTTATTCTTGGTTTCTAGTGTTAGTAGAAACGAAGCTATGAGGGTTTGAAAATTACACCAAGTGTCTCAAAATATTTCTGTCCTACCACTTCATTTAATAATTCTTAAAGTAATTATACATTAGGAATGTAATTTATTCATTGATATATTTTAATTGTTGTTATATCATGCGAATTCAGATTTTTGGACGACATATTATCATTTTATTTTTTCTGGAAACAAAAAACGTTATATCCGATATGTTGGAGCAATACATTGCCAATCCGTTTTTCTCTTAATTGTAAAGGCGATGACTTGGTTTCTTAATTAACTTATGATTTCACATCATTAACTTTTTTTGGCGAAGAGGTAATAGCATCTATGGCGAAAAACCTCAACAAACGACTCCACTGAAAGAAACCCTTTGTACAGCGAGAGGCGAAAGTTTGGCTTTCTCTTCGGTTCCTTCGAATGTGATTACCTCTTTCTAGTTTTTTGGAGGTATTTTTATATATTTTCAAACTTTAAAATAAGCTATATTTAAAAAATAATATAGTTTTGAATAAAATATAATATACCGTCGTTTCCTCATTGTTGGCACGATGACGTTATAGGTTTTATTTAATTTTGAAATGCGAAATTGAATGATAAGATAAGGATAATCGCGTGAATGATTCCCTCGTCGATTTAGTCGACGAAATGTCCTGTAAAAAAAAATCAAGTACAGGTGTACTTTATTTGCACTCCCCGCTAGTTAAATATTATACAAGTTTAAAATAATTATTCGGTAAATTATATTTTAATAAAATTATTGTCTATTAACAATTCAATTTTAATAATTAATTAATATAAAATAATTTAATTTAAGTTTCGAAAATACGTTGATAAACAGACAACTCTGAGGAAAGAATTTTTTCAAAAACACACAAAAAAAAACAACAACAGAGGGAAGACTGTTGTATCAGTGATTACAATTTCCATATATATATTGTTTTAAGGCCATTTCTGTTTTAATTTAAAACCGACAGCTTCTTTCTTGATAGCACTACTATTTCTACATATTACTTTTTTTATTTATTTATTTTAACTACATTAAATATTAATATTAATATAGAAAATAGTTAACATCACGCCTTCCATTCTATGAAATATTTCTTCAAATCCTTTCACAAATTTACCCCCATATCCAGTTCATGTTTGAATATTATCAGTGATCAGCTATTAAATTAAATCATATTAAACCAGCTCAACGTTCTAGGTTATGTTTTTTCTTTTTTTTAACTTTTATTATGATATTTACAACTGTATTAGTATGAATACATCTAGTAAATTTGTACAGAGAAATATTGTTACATGAAACACGCTTGTTGAGAAACTACCCACTGGTAACACTCTAATAGGTTATGTTTAAAACTAATATATGTCATAAGAAATAATTCTAAGAAAAAACAACAGTGAAAAAAATGGTTTAAATTCCATAATAATGGTTTAAATTTATAAATAAAAAAAAAAAAACGAAAATTAATAGCTTTTACTTTTACAACTATTTTTTTTTTTTCTATTTTACTTGAGTCTTACCACAATTTTATCTCATAGACAGCAACACCTGTAAAAAAAAACCTAAGGTATGTGCTTTAGACAACACGATAAAAGTGAAAATATAGTAATGGCATAATAGCTCATCATAAAGAGAATGAAATATTGAACATTTCCCTCGCTTACAGTATACAGATCCGATTTTTAGTTTCTGAGATATTTTAATCCATATCTTCCATAAAACTCATTATAATTTGCTTTTCGACACTATTTTTCCCTTCTCACCTTTCTAAAAGGGCGTCGCGTAAAGATACAAATGTGAATGATTCTTCATTACAAAGAGGAAAACGTTTCCATTAGTCGACTCCAGCCGACTTTATCCGGGCGTTACACATTAGAGATCTGATGGCTCAATCTAATTCACTCTCCACAAAAAAGTGCAAAGGGGGTTTATATTCTAAATAAGTTTTCACTTAAAAAAAGAGTAATAAAATGTATTGAAGAGTCATCCAAAGTGAACTATCATTTAAGTACAACAGCTCCTCTCCCCTCTCCGATATATATTAAAAAATTATGTCACGTGACTAAGAAGAATTTTTATTATATTATATATCTAATTCATATGCTGAAGATGGTCCCTGATGGATGCGAATGCACTCCTCAGTTGCACCTACTGCAACACTTAGGAAGTCTATTTCTTTTGAATAATAATTGGCGATAAAATTAAATATGAAGGTATTAAGTGATCCTGCCCAAGAATGGTAGGAGTATTGAGTCGATATTTGAGCAGGGTAATAAAAGATTTGTCCTTTATTAATTCAACTGTACGGGAATAGTGGAGCCTTGAAGCCTATACGGGTCCTTCGAGCTGAATGTCTTTCTGCCTTAGATAACTACCACTACTCCAGTTCTTAATATTTATATTAATGTTTAGTCAATACTTTTATTCAATTAATTTTATTATAAAACTATAAGAATTATATTGTTTTATTATTACAACTTTTTATAATCCATCATATACAGGGTGTCCCATAAGTAGAGGAAAATATTCAAGAGGTTAATAGTGGAAATCAAGATCTACAATAAAATTTATATAAACAATTGCCGAATTTACAACAGAAAGGTAGGAAATTCAAGATTAGTGTTTTTTTTTTTAAGCGAGTTTTTCGTTGTATAGGAAGCAATTACTTAAAAAATATTTAATTTAAGTAATTAAACATTTCTCCACAGTAAACTAGACAAAATTTAATTTAAACGAAAGTAGAGTTTGTCAAATATTTAAAGAGTACTATACAGCGGACAAATACAGCTAAGTTCTGTTTAAAAAAAAGTGACAAATTATTCGTGATTTTTTAAATCAATCTTTAACTTTACTACATTTACCCTCCTTTCAGAAAAACTTCCACGTTTAATAAGCTTCAAGTCCATATTAATTGAGTTGAGATTTATTTTTTTTTATTTAGAAATATAAAAATCTGTCACGTGGACAATAACTATAGTGAGATATGAACACATTCACACCATATATACAGAAAATATAAAATTAACAAAAGTAAAATAATAATCAAAAACTATGTAAAATAATAAAAAAATAAAATAACCTAAAGATAAGTAAATTAAAAAACATAAAACCACAATACCTATATACAATATATACAATTAGGCCGGGAACCCAAAGCCAGGCTTCTCCCTCCAACTATAGAAGGGAAAGCAAGACTACAAGAGATCCCTGCGCTACTCGAATTTGGAAGGTTCTGATGGAAGTGGTTTATTAGGAAACATTTTGAGATTCACTTCAGGTTATACAAAAAATGTGACTACAGTGAGTGACTTTCAAACGCAAAGCCTACTATTATGCCAAATTATTTCACGAATCGAGTTTACAATGATATACTGCTCGAGTATGGGTAATGTAACTGCTGTAGTACAGTGGCCGTATTAGATCTCCTATAAGTCCCTTTTATCATTTACCTTCATAAATTTAATCACTGGTTTCCCCCCAAAAAAATTTCTACTTTATGATCTTGAACATTTTTTAAGCAATTTCTTCTTATTCGATAAAAACCGCGATCTCTATAATAACAAAAAAAACTATGCATCAAACAAACTTTTTTGTTGAAAATTTTGTCTAGAATTATCCTCCAAAGTTTGGCACCTAAGAGGCACCATGTGTAGTTGGCATTGATTTTATGGGTCCGCCACATATTAACTTTATTTTTTTAGATTCGACGGATTAAATTATTAAAAAAAAAAATTTAATACCAAGCTTATATGGACAGAATTTATCGAAATGGAGGACGTAAGATGGGCAATAAAAGTGGGAGATAAGAAGCTACAGGTGGCCGGTTGATAAGAATGCACCTTTCGAATAATTGATACCATACTATCCCAAACAAATCTCAAAAGAGATCCTAAAAACCATAAATGATTTATTGTGGTACAAATAAACTGAGTAATTATTGCAGCTTAACGGTTTATTGTATTATTCAATAAACTTTTATAACAGGTATATAAATTAAAAATGATTAATTCAATAAACGGTAATCGTTTAATAATTTAATTGTTCCTATACGATTTCATATGAAAATATATTTACGGCAACTTAATACATAGATTAAAGTATGAATGGATCAAATGGTGGCGCTATAAATTGTATTTGATAACAATAATGATAATAACAACAGAATACTTTTAAAGGAGATTTTTGGGTTTTTATTTTGTAAACAAGGTTGACTTGAGTTGAACCGAACACGTTATCAGAAGACACCGAAAACGTCAGCCTGAATTGACAAAATATCCGAGATAAAAATTTGGTGATTGACCTCTAGACGGAAATTTCGTTGTATCAAAAAAAAAAAAATATTTATTTTCGTACTTACAAATTTTGTTTCGTTTCATTATTTTCGGGACGGATGACTCGAGGAAATGAATGAGTAGCTTATTCACACTGAAGAGATATATTTTGAAAAACAAGTGGATTATTCGCTAATATTGCACAAGATCGTGACAGATTAAAAATCATTTGTTTGTAATATTACATTAAATAAAAAATCAATTAAAAGAAATATTATGAATGATAGTAAATAATATCATTTAATACAACAAATAAAATACAACGAATAAAAATAAAAATTAATATTGCTTTGAAATGCCCATTATAATGTAACGCGATTAATACAAAGACAATATTCAGAAATTAAAATATTTAATAATTTAAAATAGATATTTAAATTAGATCTTTTCTGTTATTACTAATAAGAATCAGTAAAGTTCCAAAAACCCCCACATTTTCATATATTAGGGAAATTTCTGTTAATTATAGGCCGAGTATAAATGAGTATAACACTCCAATTCAGAAGTAGCTTACCAAAAACACAAATGTCACCAATGGTATAGTTCAATTTATTTGTAACCTTCTTATGAGTTTTTATTTTAAATGTACTGTGACAACAACTTAATGATAGTTAAATTGTCTTTAAAATATATGCTTCTGGGTGGGCCACGATAAAAACTTTACTACGTATTAAATATTTAACTTAAAGAATAATTTCAAAATTATTTTTAAAAAAGGAACGAAAATTGGATGCTCTAAATCTTCTTAATTATTGGAGTAGTAAAAATAACATGATTAACAGCGTTATAGTTATATAAATAAATTAATATTTTATTATTTCCGTGAGGTTTCTAAAAAATATATAAATAAATAGGAGAATATATAAAAAATGATTCACACTTTGTGTGAATATTTGAATGGAATAAATATAATTTGAACGGTTCGAAATAAAATAAAAAATTAAAGAACTCGGGTTAAGGAATTTCGTCAAAACCATTAAATATATACATGTATTTTTAATAATGTGTCAAATAATTTTTAAAACATTGTCACAAATATAAATGATGCCATATTTCATATCGCTCTAAGGGTTTATCAACGTTGAATTTAGCTCTGATAAATGAATCGAGCTATTTGTTTGGAGTATCGAGTTAATTCGCTAAAGCTTACTTAAAACGAAAAAAATAAACTGTTTGTATTTTATTTTTTAATATTTCGAAGGATTGGCCTAAAATTATTAGAATGTACAGATTGTAATTATATTCCGAAATCGCATAAAATTGGTCTTACTCTTTTCTTTTCTGTTTTTTTTTTTTTTATACCAATTACCAAGATACCCATACTACTTGCATTAAGGAAGTAAAACCAGATTATTATTTGATTCGAATATTTCCAAAGTGGACCCTAATTATAATTTACAATTATTCATGAAGCGCAAAAAAATATATTTTCTGTTCCAATTGTAATATGAAAACCAATATTTAAAAAAAAATTAAGAAATTCTTCATTTTTTCCAATTTCCGAAATTCACTTACTCTTCAAGAAGTAATTAAAAAACGTGCAATAGAGTCCCTTTTGGAAAGAATTAAACTTCAATACTAGGTTGATTGAAAAAATGTTGATTGGGAGGTTGTTTTCTAAAGAAAAATAGTGTATGATTTGGGGAGAGTTAGTTTACAATAATTGTACATAAGAAAGGCAAGTTTCATTATATTCCTTGAAAAAAAAAAGAGTCGGTTTTTAGGTTTGTTTTTGAAAAAAAAAAAGTAATAGCACAACCGGATTCATTAGAGGATCCAGAATTTAATTTTGGGAAGGGGTTCGGCCTTAAAGGTTTTTTTTTTTTTTTAAATATATAATGATTATTACTACGGAAGAGTAAGAAAGAAACTAACTTCTTATATGAAATGGTGTTTTAGTGATTCTTTAAGCCCTATTAAATGAAATTATGGAAAAAATAATATTTTCAGAGATATTTTTTTTCATAAGATACGGTTGCCATTTTGGAAAGGGGAGGGGGTCAGTTCAAAAGTCCTTTCCCGTTGATCCGCCAGTGGCCGGATTCATTGGGTGTTTTTACATGTGAATCGATACTCGTTTTTTATAAAAATCGATCAGGATTCAGTTTGGAAATAAGCGACTCATTTAATTTATATGTCAACACTGATGCAATTCGTTTTTATTGCTACTAATTGCACAACGGATGAACTAAACAATATAGCACAAAATATCATTTAAAACATTTCTAGACCTATTTATTAATTAATTTCTGTTGTTAATTAATAAGAGTACTTTGCCATTCCTGTTGGACTGCTCGATATTTAGGATGCCTACAGGAATGGAGTAGGAACCAGAGCAGTTTGAGCAGTGAAAGTGCGCTGAGTCAGTTGGGCTTGCATATCTGTCTCGTCCTTGGCGGGAAGGTCCTAAACCAGGAAGGGATCACTCGAGGTCTTCCAGCTATCTAGCCTTCTAGACCTCTCTCTCTTACTCACTCATTCTATCTCTCTCTCTCGCTCGCTCTATTCCCCATCTCCAATCTACAATTCAACTATAGCCTGTACGTCATGTTTCCTAGTCAGATAATTTGTCCTATCTTGCTCCGGATCGGTTGAACGAGGCAATGACTGGTCAGTAAAGGTCGGGAATGGGCATGGTAAGATTGCCTTAAGAAAATCTGGAAAGGCAATAATGCGCCATTATCCGGGAAAAATGCGAGTGCATTATTTCGAGATTATTTTTTTTTTTTAATGGTGTAAAAATTTCAAACGAAATCCCATTTTTCTCAAGTTTCGAGAACTGAAAGAATACTAAAACTTATTTTATCTTAACCGTCTGCGCAATTAAGAAAGTATTCAATACCATCCGTACAGTAAATATCTAAATCTAAGCATATTCTTGTTTTCTTTCATAATACAGAACTTTGTGAGGGACATATTTAAGTATTTTGGTTTTTAATTAAAAGTTTTCCGTCTCTTTTGTTTCCTGATCAGCTGTTTGATTATAGTTCAATAACTCAGCTGTTTTATCTCATCTTTCTTCCAGTTTGGTTGTCATTGAGTAATGTGATTTTTGATCTGTTTTCTTATCTGTCCCGATGATACCAGAATTGGCGAAACGTTGACAGATTATCTTATTATTTACCTGCGTTTTGGAGATACGAGGCTATGTGATTGGAAATTTTAAACACCTTCATTCGGAATTTGAGTTTCGAAAAGTATTCACCAGTTATTGAGGAAGTATAGGATACCTTACATGTACTGTAAACTAAAAACTTCTAAACATTCTTTGTTTTAACTATATTTTTATTCTTAATTTAATGTTGTAGGGAGTTGAGTAACGCATTAGGTTCCCCAACTACAACCCTACATTTTAGTCCAGCTTAAAAAACTATATATATATATATATATATATATATATATATTATTTTTTCTTTCTTATCACGCGTGAATAAAGGCTCCTTCCAGTGGCACACTCAGCAAACGGAAGGAGACTAGACCGCTAAACAACCTGATGGTATATTAACACATACATTGTCATGATCGCATTAGCGAATTCAAGGGAGTGGTTTTGAGCAGTTACCTAAAATAGAAAAAATATACAATTTTTTTATTATTCCATATTTGTTTCTATTAGTGATCTAACAATAAGCCAAATACTCGAAATGTGTTTTGCTTGAAAATTAGTAGTTGTGTAACTATTTTTCGAAGAAACTGCTGTACCAATTTTTATGTTGCCTCTAATTATTCAAACAAATCTTGTAAAAGTCCTTAAACGAAATCACCTCAAAATAATAATAGGTTATTCAATAGAAAATATTTTAGCTTTTCGTTAGTATAAGGTATTTAACGATTTTTTGAGCGAAAGGCCTGACGAATTTTTAAATTTTATAGCTCAAATAGACTGAGATAGATTTTTTTTTTATAAACAAAAAGTCTATTGGATGACTACAGAAGGAAAAATAATTTTTAAACAAATACTAGAAAACACAAAGATTTTCCATAGAACAATGGATCACGTACCACATGATCTTCTGAGCATATTTTATAGTAACACATTTTCCAGTTCGATTTTTTTAAAGGACAAAGGTATAAGTCATTTCAGCCACATTACGTAAGGCAAGGACATTTTAGCTTGTAATGGATCTATTCACATTTACCTTTATGGAGTTAGAAATAAATGTTTATTCGATAATTATAAAGAAGCATTAAGTAAATCTTATCTACAGAAACAAAAAAAAAAAAAAAAATCGCACAACATGATCAGAATACTAATCAAGCGTTGAAAAAACTGAATTAACGTCAATTACTGAACAAAAATCGATTTTTTTTTGTTAATTTCATTGAGAAATAAACAACAACATAATTAAATAAATAAAAAATATTCCAGTTTTTTTCTTAAACGTGTAAAAATCAATAAACCATCCTAAAGAATATTCATTTAAAATAACAGATGTTAAATTTAAGTAATTTTTTTAAGACCGATACTTATATAAGGCGATGTTCATGTAAGAGCGAAAGAATATAAAAATCAATAGTGAGATTTTTTATAAAAACCTAATACAAATTTTAACTTTTCATGTATATTTTTATCAGAACCAATTATTCAGTGAGAGTGGCAAAATAAACAAAAAATATTAAAGTTTTCATAAATTTATATAAAAATAAAATAAATCATATACCATAATGACACTAAATTTCTTCGAATTGTCAGATACTGTAATCAACATGAAACTTCATGCATTTTTCAGTCTTATCAGTAAGCGATAATAGCCAAGTAAAAGAATGACATTTGAATTAATTTAATCTTATTTCGAATTATTATAGGATTGGAATTAATGAAAACACAATTTATTGTAATATGTTTTCTTATTATTTTTTTCTTTTATGTCTGCCGTAAAATTTTCTTAAGAATATGAAGTAGCTATAAAATCATTCTTCATTAAATTTGATTACTTCATAAACTTTTATTTATTTTGGGAAAAATTATTTTTCATAGCATAATTATTTACTTAACAGAATATATAAAAAAAATGTTAATGTTAAATTAATAACGTATGAAATGTGATTCAATACACGGGGGAAAGCTTTGGGACTGAAGCGCCCAAAAATGGTAAGATATAACCATGTTTTATGGAAAAAAAAAATAAAAAAATAATCTCCTAAAGTATAATTGTTCGTGTAATTACATTTCAAAGGACTTTAGGAATCACTTAAACACTATTTCATACAGGTTAGTTTCTTTATTTTTTTTCCAAAGTAATTATCGTTATTTTTAAGAATACAAAAGCTTTCCCGCTGAAGCCCCCAAAAATTAAATCCTGGATCCGCTAGTGATTCAATATACCCAATGCCAAATGATATCCATCATACAATAAATAATTTTATGCAATAAACTAGCGATAATAAACAATAAAACATAAATTACTCAGAAATTATATCGATGATCAAATATATCTTTCTAAGAAATATGAATATAACATAATAAATAAGACATAAGACTAAGCTCTTCTGCCTTGCATCGACATTAGGAAAAACTGCATGTTATATTCTCCAATGGAAAAAAATATTTTTTAGTTCCTTACGCAATTAAAGCTGTTGCAATCATTTATATACTGAGTAAAAAATAAAAAAAATAAAATGACAAGGAAGATATTTTTTTATTGATTGCATATCTTAAGGTTAAAATAAGTCATGGTCTGAAAGATTGCAACAAGATAAAAATGCATTTGAAGAGAGAGAGAGAGAGAGAGAGAGTGAGAGAGAGAGAGAGAGAGAGAGAGAGAGAGAGAGAGAGAGAGAGAGAGAGAGGGTGAGAGGGGGAGAGAGAGAGTGAAAAAAATAACGCAATCGGCCGCATATTAACAACACTCCATAAAAATGTTGAAAAGAAATCTAATGACTTTAAAGCAAGAGAATCCTCGTTAGTATTTTTCGATAAGGAATGAGTTTTAGAACGGGCTTACCTTCAAAGCTGCAAGCTGATGTTCTCACCTGCCAAGCCACGTGATTCCAGTAAAAAGTTATGCGATGGTTCAATTAATTTTATATAAATCAAATATTTAATTTGATTGATTGATTTAATGTCAAACTAATATAAATTTTAAAAAAACAATTAAAGATTAAAAAAAGTATTTTATAAAAAAAAAGAAACCTACAAAATCGTGTTCAAACAATAAAATGTTCAATTTGTAATTTTATTTTTTTTTAATGTTATATTACATTACATGAGACTTATTTTTAATAAAATTCAATTATTTCAGTATTTCAGAATATTATTCTGAAAGTACATTTTTTTAAATATATAATTAATTATATGTGAGAGAGGAAGGGAGAATAAGAGATAATTCAAACTTTTTTTTACTAATAATATTTTTTTTACTGAGAAAAAAAATACATTCTGTCTCAATTAAGGGCATTGAGTATTTAGAATGTATGAAACACAATTATACCATAATAAAAGGAAAACAAGATTATAACAAAAGAAAAGAAAAGAAGACTTGGGATAACAGAATAAATCAAACATCAGACAACATTAAATAAAAAAATAAAAAATAATTTTTATTTTTTATTCATACTTCATTCAAAATTAACGTGTAAAACGAAACGGAGAATACGCAATAATAAATCTTATGAAGAGGCACGGATTCGAATCCCGATAAAGCAAATTAATTTATCGTGCATAATTCCATCATATCTGTAGACCTTCGTTTTGTTTTTTTTTCGGCGAATAGCGTTGAGGTCATCAACACCCGAATTATAATTAATAGCTTTAGAACTGCGTGAATATTAGCAGGAATTAAAATAAATTTTAAAATAGTATGAAGTTAGTAAAATTTATAATTATGATATATTCCTATGATCTATCGATACCTATACAGGACTTATTCGAGAGAGAGAAAGAGCTTCGGAAAAGGATTTTTTTTTTTCGAAAATCGCCAAGGTTTATGGGTACAACTGTATAAATACTTGAATAGGAAAACACTCGTCTGGTTTACAGAGCAATCGAAAGGTCAAGTAGATAAAGGTGTTACGTAACGTTGTTAAAGTTTAGAGAAAAATTAATCCAAATCACCTTTATTCACTAAAATGCGGATGCGTATCTATCGTCTCCGGGTTCCTCTACAAACTTATTATGAACCAAATATTGAATTAATATGAATGAAATGAAAATAAATATATCGCTTTATGTCTTCATCAAACGCAATACTTAATTCATTAAAACCTACAACCACTTCATATCCCCAAAATCAGTAGCGAATTAAAGGAAGTAGGAGCTCTCTCTCTGATTGACAAGCATTTCCAAAACCCTTTCCCAAAAACGTTTTACTTGCGAGGTCATAAAGTTAATTATCGCTACTGTTAGTGCATAAGGGTCATACATGTAAAATGTTTTTCATTTTTATTCTGCGTGCTAAAGGTGACATTTTGTAGTCTGTGCTCATCTATTGGCGCTAACTTTCCATTCTGGTTGGGGGGGTGGAGAGGAGAGGGAGAAAAAAAAGTTTCTCGAGTTTATATTATATATACAAATTATAAGTATAATTATGTTAATTAACATAATCAATATAATTATTGTAAAACGAACAATACAACTCTATATGTTGTATATGCGATCATGGAGGCCCTCCATTGGATATCAAATTCCAATGACAATCAATGGATGATAGCATCAGATTCCAAAAGCGTCATGACAGCAATTGGTAACCGATGGCCAAGCAATTCAATTATAAGAGATATATTGAATCTATGGTGGGAATTAAAAAAAAGAACGGTCAGAGTGATATTTGTCTGGGTTCCATCTCATTGTGGTATCACAGGCAATGAAAGAGCAGACCGAGCAGCTAACTTAGCAAGGAAGGGAGAGGCACCAACCATAATTTCAATAAATTGTACCACAGTAGAGGACTGGGTTCACGCAACAAAAAAGAAGTTATTGGAAAATTGGGTAAACAGATGGAAAACTGAAAAGTCAAAATTATTATAAATAAAAAGAGACTGCAACAAGTGGGCTACTAGCACCAGAATATCCAGAAGAGAAGAAACCATATTGTGTAGAATAAGAATTGGTCACTGCCTGTTTACCCACGGGTACCTTCTCAGAGGTCTAGAACCACCCACGTGCGAAAAGTGTGACAATAAACCGCAGTCAGTAAAGCACCTGTTAGTAGAGTGCCACGAGTTCAACAACATTCGGCAAAAATTGAAACTTCCAACAACAATAAAAGAGATACTGAGAGACAACGAAGATGGAGTCACCACCCTACTGCGATACTTAATAGAGACGAAACATTACAATAGAATATAGAAAACTAGTCGCCAATGACCCTCTAGGGTAGAGGCGATTACGAATAAAAAAAAAAAAAAACTCTATATGTAAAAGTAAAGGTTGATGTAATTTTTTTTTTACTTACGATTATAACTGAAGGTTTTGTTAACAAAGAATAATAAATGCAATAAAATAATAATAAATTATTATTATAATAAATAATAAATTATTCCCGACATACGGAGCGGAACTTTGGGGTCCGGCAAAACAAACACACATAGACAAAATACAAACATGACAATCGAAAATTTTATGAAAAATTGTTTCACGCACCTTGTTACATTTACATAACGACTTAAACACCCCAACAGTAAAATTTTCAATCCACGACAAATACACTACATTTCATTCTTCAGCCCAAAATCACTACAATCCTCTGGTTCTTTCTATCTCCTGCTCCTTCTTACCTGAACAACGCAGATTAAGAAGAAAATGGCCAAGAGACCTACTATGTCTATAAAAAAAAAAAAAAAAATCAAGAAATACACCAGACAATATAATCCAACAAATTTGCAAGATGAGCAGGTGCAAATTGTATAGAATATAAAAAAAAAAATACTTGTATTCTTATTTAATATATAATGTTCCAAATTTAATAGAATAGAATAATAAAAAGTTAATCTAGTCCTGAAATTCAATGATCCTTTCAGTTTATGCTAATTTTAATTCTCCATATTTTTCTAAGAAAATATTTTAAACCAGGTAGAACCTTCAATTTCTCAGGGTACAAATTATCATATCCACATTATTTATTAAAGTATAGGAACATGGTGTTCCATCAGTGACTTTTCTTCCAAATGTTGAACACCAATAAGTTTTTAAGGCGAACTTTCTCAGAACGAAAAGTACATGTTCCGTATACATTATATTGACAGATAGTAACATGGCACCGAGTTGCCTCTTCTGTAAAATGGATTTCCTCCAAATTTCTTGTTCGGGCAAAAAAATCTGGAGAGGAGTTACACCTAGGGAAGGATGAACTGGCGGAGTGACAGCGCGGCATGCGGAGGCACACGGAGCTAGCCGGGGTGATTGCCCCAGCCTGGCCCATTGTTTTTCTCTCCATTAGTAGTATCTGTCCTCTCCCTAGTCCTCTCTATCTCTCTCTATAATTCCAATCCAATTGTATCAAACAGGAATTATAATTCTTTTAAACTATATTTTTTAATATAATTTTCAATCGATAAACGATAAGCAGCAGATTTATATGGATAAAATACAATATAAGCTGGGCTCCGTCACTGAAGTCGCATTTTGCATATTTTTATTTTAAATAAGTGAAAAAGTATCTAATTGTTTCATAGATGCTTACCTGAGAAAATTGAATGGAATTTTACACTAACAGGGGTGATAAAATTTTATAGGTGATTCTCCAATCAAATAGGAATTACAATTCCTTTAAATTATTATTTTAAACGGAAATTTCAATTTAAATGTGATTAACAGCACATTTATATAAATAAATTTGGCAGAGCTCAGTGATTTATATATATATATATTTTTTTTTTTTTGTTGATATATATACTACACTACTTTTTGATTACTATTTGCTTTTATTTATTTTATATTTTTTGTACATATAGTGTGAATGTTATCCTACCAAACTATAACTAGTGACAAATCAGAAGATTTATAATATAATATGTAAGGGAATAAAGATGTATAGTCATAAATAAACATGTCATTATTGGATTGGAAAATGAAATAAAGATGTTCCTCAAAATAATAAAATTAGGTTGAATGAAATATAACCTTGAATATTTAATAGTTATTATATACTTAAAATATAATTCAAAATAAATGTTTTAATTCATTTATTAACTCATCAAAAAAACTAGTTTACATACTAACTAATAAAAAAAACAAATGTTCTTTTTAAAACAATATGATTTAGACAACTAAGTTACAACAGAAAATATGAACTAATTTAGACTCCCTTAAAACACCCAAAATATCAAATTTAGAATGTGCTACATCTCCACTATTATATTCTTAAAATATAATTCAAAATAAATGTTTTAATTCATTTATTAACTCATCCAAAAGACTTGTTTACATACTAACTAATAAAAAAACATATGTTCTTTTAAATAAAATAAGAAGATATGAACTTACACTCCCCTAAAACACCCAAAATATCAAATTTAGAATATGCTACAATAGTAATAGTATTTTTATTGGAAAAGAGGTGAAAAATTGTCCCATTAATTGAAAATCCTGTAGAAATCTAATTTTTTTTTTTAACAATGAACCATATGGACATACTTATTCACGGTACTTATACTTATACAGTGTATCACTGGCGGATCTACGGGGGAGGAGGGGGGCTCTTTGGGGATGAACCCCTCCCCCAAAATGGTAAAATATCACCATGTTTTATAGAAAAAAATTACCTCTTAAAGTATTATTGTTCGTGTAATTACATTTAAAAGGACTTTAGGAATCATTTAAACACCATTTTGTATAGGTAGTTAATTTCTTTCTTTTTTTCCAAAGTAATTATCATTATTTTTATGAAAAAAAAGCTTTCGGGTTGAAGCCCCCTTCCCCCCAAAATTAAATCCTGGGTCCGCTAGTGCACCTTCCAATCAAATTCATTACGACTCATAGCAAAAACGCCTTTGTATTAGACTAACATAACCCTTCAAACCGACCTCGTCCTACCAACACCTATTATTTTACAAATTATGGATAAAGGAGTCATTAGAGCACATTAACAAAATCCACGACTTTTGGCGCGTGCGCAACAGGTGTTTCTCGGCACACATGAAAGCCTTACTGCTTTTATAGACAGCACTAATTATTCCGAGAATTTATTTATTTATTTTTTTTTTATAAATTCAGGCTGGCTACATCGACATCTGCCGGAAACCGAAGATTTCCTGAAAACTGCTCTAGAGAGGTTTGATGGCCGCGCTTATTATTCATGATATTCCTACGACTTGTTCTCTCTTGAATAACTTGAATTGAGGAAATAATTAAGATTCCAAATTTGTATTACAAAATTTAGCCAAGTTTGAATTAAAAGACAATTTATATTCTCATTAATGTTTTTAATAGAGAATCGTTGTATTTCGGTTACTGGTCCGTACCATTATTTAGAAATTTCAATCCATCAGGAAAATCAACACAATAATGCCATCACAGCTAATAATGTATTTCTTGCAGTCACAACAAATAAGGCGCAGGGACAATGAAATCGATTTTTGTTTTACCACGTAAATGTCCAATGTTATTCAATTAAACTGATACACTTTAAGACAGACTCGAACTATCTTAATTTGAAGTGGGACAACGCTAGTAATTTCTAAAAATTTATATAGATATTTTCTTGTTTTCATAATCAAGCACAGTTTTTACGAATTTCATTCAATTCATTTATTACTATCACCAATTTTTTTCTCTCATTTTACACACACAAAAAATAGATAAAATATAGAGCAATGGCAGAAAATAATAATATAAAAAAAGTTAAAATTAAAAAATATACATGTTTTCCCGGCTCCTAGGACGCAGTGGCAAGAAATCTCAAGAACATTTTTCGATTTCCTTTTTTTTAGTAATAAGTATCACAAATAAATCTCATTTGTTATTAGTTAGACTTTCATTATAAAATTTAAAATCTCTTTGCTCTCCTTTATATATTTATATATTATATTTCAAAGTTGATTTTTATCGATCATTTTAACGATATTTAACACATTCTCCAGAAATATTAGAAAAACAAACATTATTTGCGCATAACTCAAAAAGTATAAAATTTATTATTATACCTGTGATAATATGAACGGTTCCAAAATTTCCTACAAAAAAAAAAAATATATTACTGAAGATACAGCCAATCGTAATTTGTACACATATTTCTATTTATCATTTGGGAATGGATCATTGTCATCATATGAAAATGAATTCCTCCATCTAATAATACATCGCACTGACTTATTTCTAGATTATATTATCATTGGTTCACTGACTAATACGCTATGCGAATTATCCCCACGGACTGATTAGTTAAAATATATTAGTAATTGATATACCCTCGCATGGAAGTTTAAAGTTGTTGTAATGACGTCTGATTTCTCTAGGTTATATCCATTTTGAGATAAGACATGAGGAGCGCTGAGAAGATGGTTTACTTTCATAATTCGCCCCCAAGGATAATATCGAGATCAGTGCAAAATCAGTGAAGGAGAACCTTGGTGCCATGGTCGAAACATTTAAAACTCTAATTGACAAGGTCCCAGATAGCATCTTCATTAAGGCTGGTATCTCGGCCCGTAGTCCATAGCGTCCCTTGATCCATTGCACAAGGGATCTTCTTCATCCTCGCTAAAGGCCAGCTATTTTTGAAAAATATTTCTACCTAAACCAACAGATGCGGCAGTTTTTGTATTATGTAGTTTGAAATCACGTAACAGTAGCTAGATAAATACATTTAGGTTTCACAAATTTGGATTAATCATGCCTCCATCATACACACGAAGAGTAAATCGTATTAATTAATTTAATAACATCCAATCAATAAACAAAAAAAACTGACTCAGCCCAGAGCGTCTTATTACTTTCTTCATCAGCTTCCGCCATTAGAACTTCATTGTATTTCCTCCATATAGTAAGCGAGATTAGTTAAACAAATATATATGCATTGCATCCATGATTGTTCCCGTATTACAGAGTTTACAGAATGTAGAGTCTGTCACTATTTTATAAAGATGTTTATTCTTTTCTTCATGTCTACTGAAGCCATTTCTTCTTCAATTGCTCCTTTGCTTTTCAATTTTATTTATTTATAGCATTAAGAGACTCCATTTTGGATAAAGAGATTGATTTCATTTTCCCGTAGATATAGGATTTGATGCTATCGCCATATACTAACATATTTTTACTTCCTAGGTGTATTCATTTTTCGAACCTTTTCAACCAAAAAACCCTTCTCGATTTGTTTACTCCTTGTTCCTCTGCCCATTCGTTCAACAGGAGATCTCAGTCCTCAAGCCTGTTTATTCTTTCTCATAGAACTGTTTCCTTCCAAAAATACTTTGTTATACCTTGTTTTGGAATTCCATACCAACCTCCATACGCAAATCCTCATCCTTGACCTCATTTAAACATAATTTATTCATCCATCTCCTCAGCAATCAATCTTCCGAATATGTGTAAAATAATGTTCATGTTTTTCATGTATGCGATATACAGTCGAATTTAATTTTATCCTACACATAATTATATATCATCCACATTGTTTATATGTAAAAAATATGTTAACTAGCACATCTGGATTTATCTATAATTTCATACATCTATTAGTGCCTTTTCTTTATTTTAAGTTTAGATCTAGATAACCTTGTAAATTAATTCATTCCTAATAATTTCGAATTCCATACAATTGTCATTAAATTGTACATTGTAGTTATTTTAAGGGTACTTGCTTTCTCAAAATAAAATTTTCTTCTTCTATATTTTTTAGCAAACAAGCTATGCTGTAAACTATTTAATTCATCACAGACAATATTTTTAGCACAGTTTCTGGCAAGTATAAAACTTTGCCTCTTCATTTATATGAAGAAAAAATTTTCTTTTAAGTCGATGCCGATATTTGGACCTGTTTTGCTGAACCCGAAGTTCTGCTCCGTATGTCCAAGTAGGGCGTAGTATGGTGTAGATTAGCCGCTTATTTTGTAAGTTGAGAGGAAATCTGTAGTCCAAAAGATTTTGCAATTGTTTGTATCGTCTGGTCAGTTCTTGTTTTTTTAATTTGGTGTGTATGTTCCAGGTGAGTTTTTTGTCCGAGTATAGTCCGAAATATCGTAAATTAGTTTTTGAGGGAACTGGCTTGTTGTCTATTGACACATCAGGATAATTGGAAAAACTAACAAAAACTACATTATTATCTTCTATGAAAATGTCGAAAACATGAAATATTTCTCAGAATCTACACTATATCGATATCCATCAATATTCTTTTTTAAAGCCATACGTTTTATTTTTCTATCAAAATATATTATATTATTTTTCAAATAGTGGCACTATGCCAAAAATACTACGAGGAACGTAGGATCTCACATCAAGAATATAAAAAGGCCTCTACAGGAAATAGTTTCGAAGGTTATAGACCAAAGACTAGTATTGTTCCTCAAGGACTTTATCAAATTTTAAAAATAAGTAACTAGCTTGGGTTACTCACATATATATTTTATGTGTATATATACACACACACATTATACGAAGAAAACTCCACATAAATTTAAAAAGGTGGGTTAATATTAAATATCAATTGGTATTTTTTGTGTAAATGAATTATTACTTAAATAAAATTATGGAGTATAACATAGGTGGAATAAATAAAAAAATAATTTATGATGACGTTGAAAAAATTAAAAATCTATTTATATAAAAGCGGAATTAATTAAGGGACATGGATGAAAACAAAGAGGTAGGAGAGGAGTGCTTGGAGTTGCTAACCTGAAGGAGAGAGGTAGCTTATGACGTCAGCGGAATCTTGATTGCTCCCGCGGCTCTCTTTAAGGCCGGTTCAGATTTTTTCGAAGGTCACAGCCTCGAGTTCTCTTTGACTTTATCTGCAACTTGCAAATGTCTATGCACTCCTAGTCTGCTTTATGTAATGCTCGAGAATGCCATGTTCTAAGGACGTACGTTATGGGCAGTATAATGTGAGAATAAAACAAGTAACAGAGCTAAAATATGTTAGAACTACTAAATCGCCATGTTGCATTCATATTTCATTATTATATTTAACATTTTATTATTTATACATTCACATTTGGTTTATCGTTAATTTTTTCATCTTATTATTTTTTTTTTAAGGTTTTTCTTTCTAGAACTAAAACTTAGACCGAAATGTGAGCTCAAAACAAAATTAATTTTCTTCTAAATGTGTTATCTAATATTCGTTATTTTATATTCTATTCAAATTAAACATCAAAACTAACGTTTTTTTAAAAAAATGAATTGAGAAATTTTTTACCTATAGCACATACATCCGAAAATCATTGATTATTATTTTTAGTAAGTAATTAAAAAAACATAGAAAATTGAATAGGGACGCTTTTGAAACGAATTAAACATCAAGAAAAGAAAAAAAGGTTGCTCGGGGAACGGTTTGGAGAGAAAAAATGATTTATAATACAGGCAAGAAGTTTTAAAATTATCCTATGCAAATTCAATTTTTCCACAATATTGGTAGAATAAAATAAAATTATTTTTAAATTACATTGAAACAAAACTTATAAAGATTTTTTAAAGACAAAAAAATAAATGCATTCCTTGAATAAATTCCATGCATTCCTTTCCAATGCACATCTCTTGAAAAAAAATCCAATTTTGAACATTTTTTTATTAATTTTTTTTTAATATTTAGGTTCGTTTTTTGAAAAAAAAAATAACTGCAACATCGGTTTGATCGATTGCTTTTACAAAAGAAAAAAAAAAATCCGAAAAAATCAATTTTGGTTTAAACCAGCAACTAACTTTGTTACATTGTAAATCTTCGAGACCTAACTTCATACGGAAACTCTCACTCGTTCATCATGTTCCTCATTTCTTCCACAAATCAAAAATAAATTATTACGTAAAATGTCATACTTTAAAGGCGCAAAAAGAAAAAATGTTTCTACTGGATCATTTGCTAAAAAGTATTTCAAGAATTTGCTACAGTTAAAAGATAAAAAATTATAAAGGTTGTACCAGTACAATTTATGGAGGTTCTTGGGTTGAGTACTAAGTTAGGAAGTACTGTTTTTCCTAATCATTAGTAATAGAGGGGATTTGACCAACATGAGTCTCAACCACCAGATTTTACCTTTAAATTCATTATTTGATCCACTTAATATAGGCTGGGTGTTTCCAAGGAGGGATCCGCGACAAAAAGGCTGATAAAACGAAGTATATAATTACCATGACGCACTAGTGGATCCAGGATTTAGTTTTGGAGGGAGAGCTTTAGTCCGAAAAAAGCTTTGTTTTTATAAACATATATATAAAGATAATTACTGTGAAAGAAAAAGAACGAATCTAAATGTTAATATGACGGTAAAACCTGAAATGGTGTTTAAGTGATTCTTGAAGTTCTATTAAATGTAAGTACACGAACAATAATATTCTGAGAGATATTTTTTTTTTTCATAAGAAATGGTTACATTTTACCATTTCGGGAGGGAGAGTGCTTTACCCCGAAAGGCTCTATCCCCCTCTTTCCTTCCGTAGATCCGCCTGAGCCCTGATACAGCCGGAATTGAAACCAGGAACTAAAGCACAGAGCTACATTACACTACTTACTGAGTGCTACACTACCAACCAAACTCGTAGTCCAAAAAAGTTTGGCGACGCTGGGTGTGTTTGCATCCCACGCTTTGGCACCTTCTGAAGTGGGTTCATTGCTTTGAAAGAGAAACAACATTCTAGAAGAATGAAGTATATAGATAAAAAAAAGATGTTGCTTATTGCTGATTACACTCTATTTTTTTATCTATGAGTAATTACATAAAATTCATAGTTAACATAATGTGAGTGTGAAAAAATTAGACACTAGCAGAGATTGCGTAGCTATGGCCATAGGTACATTAGTAAGGCGATATTTATAGATTTTGAGTTGGAGGAAAGAGATCAAGGATAAGCATAATTTATAGGAATAATATCCTACATCCTGAATTCGTAATGGATTGATGTAGCAGATTGGGAAGGATGCGTACAGGCACGTTTTTTATGCATGAGCAACGTTTATTCCTAGCTGAACTTTATTTCTATAAGACAATCCGTGAACGTTCTGTAAGATAGATAAAACTCATCAATTGTAAAACATTATGACAATCTAAAATATTATATTGTAGCTATGCTGCAATAAAAAAATTTATAATTTTTCGAACTAAAAAAAAATGATAAAAGATGTGTTTATTTAATTGAATATAATAATAAATATTTATACATTAGTTTGTAGATGTCTCTTATTACTTGTTCAGAACAAACAAAATACGATTTCTCAAAAGGATCTTCAGAATGAATGGCCTAACTAAACGTCTTCCTGGGCCACTTCGATAATTTTGGTGTTTTTTTAAAAATATAACAGCGTTAATATTACACTAAGTTTCAATATGATCAACCTTTGAGTTTGGCAATTAAATATTTGTTTATTCTTTCTTCCACTAGATTTTTTATCAACAAATCAATCAATCAAACTGGAGTTCAAAGTCGCATTTACGCATTATAATAAAGATACCTGCAGACTTTCATTTGTTTAATATTTTTTGTAAGAAGAAATAAAAGTTTCCTTTATCGCAGATTAATTTGAAGGCGACCTCTTATGATGAAACGGTTTCCTATTAATGGTTCATGGTTTAGTTATTTGACAGAAAAAAATCATAACAGAAAAGTACGCAGCAGATATCTTTAAGCTAACAACGATTGGTTTTGTTTTTTCTTCTTTTTTTAAGATATATTTATAAATAACAAAAGGATAAGATGAAAACAAATGATCACAAGTAATTAAAAAAATGTTTATTTCACTAATATTAATAAAATTTATCATTTTATCCCACAAAAACTGATTGCCTTGATATATAAATACATTTAATCATGATTATTGATTTTTTTTTTCAAAATAAATACATTTTTTTCAACGATTGCGATTTTAAATTAGAGTGCACGGGACACACACAAAAAAATGATAAAACGCATCATATCTTCAGGGACGGTTAAACTGCACAAAGATAAAAAAAATTGTTTTTGTTTTCGTCAAGGCTATAGATTGAAATGAAACATAAATTGTAATTCATCAGATGAAGGTAGTCATTTAGTAAATTTTCATATATTTTTTTTTAAATGGCAGTTTACATAAATATTTAGTTAACAATGAAAAATGAGCCTATACGTTGATGACCCCTTCAACTTTAATGATCGAGGGAGCTGTAAGTGCTACTGAGGACGATATACCTAGCCGTTACTTTAAATCCACTTGAACAGACCCCCAAAAAAGATTATTCTAATAAGACTTAAGGTGGTACACATAATCGTTCCTCTAACTCCACTTCAACGTTCCGTCAAAAAGGAATACTTTTATGATATTCAATGAAAAAGGATTCCTTTCAGCCAATATAATATACACTACTACAATAAAACAATGATGTTAATGTAAATTGAAAACATTCATGTTACTTCCTTTACTCGCTGGATGCTCAACCGATACTTTGATGCATTTCCCTATAAACTTTTAAAAGAAGAAACCTGGTCTGGAAGGAGGCCTTTCATTGAATTTCATAAAAGTATTCCCTTTTGAAGGAAAGTTCAAGTGGAGTTAAAGGAACGGTTATGTGTATCAGATATCAAACCAATCGTTAATTAACTGAGGCTTATCCTTCACTTAATTAATTTCCGAACAGCTTTAGTAGGTATCTTTAGAGCCATTTTTAGAGCCACAATGGAGCAAAAGTACATGAAATATCACATTAACATCTATTTCTTAAGTTTTATAAAAGCATAGATCTTTCGACGGACTGATGACACCACTTCAGAATGCGTTAAATGATTCAAATGTATTGCCTAATCTACGCAATGCCTTATATGAAAAATTACTTTGAAAATTTAATAAAGGACCGCAGAACTTTCTTAAATTGCAAATTTGGTTTGGCTATCTATCTATGAATCCTACAGGTTATCTTTTTAAATAATTATTTCGGGAGTATTTAAGTTTTGGAATCAATTATTTTCAATCAGACATGTATCTTTTTGGGGGAGGGGATGTTTCAATGATTTCTGTGTTCGGTTGATCGACGCCATGCATATTAAAATGAAGTGTTCAGTTGTTGGATATAATCCGTAGCACTATCACTTTTAGTAGATCCAACGGGCGGATTTCTAGAGTGAAATCCACCAACGCTCACTTTCCTTTTAAGGAATGAGCCATTGTAGTCCGCCATAATACCGGGATAATGCTCTACGTTTCGATGAGTCAATCATAACCTTTAAATACCACACATCATTTTATAAAAGAAAATATCAATTTTTAAGAGATGGTGTCAATATGAATGGACATATATGTATTAACAATTAACTTTTTTAGCATTATCGAGATACATACATAGATAATTACGAACGAGACAAATTGTGAAAGGTGACAGATGTGCCCAGAAGGAGGATTCATGGCGTCATCAAAATGTTTGAGGGGGCATATTTTAACAGGTTTTTGAATTTTCAAAGTCTAAGAGACAGATACAATACATGGAATAGGCCGATCTACCGATATGATCTACTATTTTTCTAATTTTACCTTAGCTTGCTCTGTTTTTAAGAAAATGTGAGCAATAATATAGCTTGGAAGGAATAACTTTGTTTATTGCTAATCAAATCCAATGAATAAGCCATCACTTTTAAGGTTATTTTCTCCTTCTATTGGAAAAATAAGCACAGCTCCAAAAAAAGTTAAGAAGGAATGTAAACTTAATTTGCGTATAAATCAAATAGGCTATGATTTATGGTTCATCACGCACTCGTTAAAATTAAAAATCTTTCTAAATCCTCTACCTATACCACTAACAACCCATGAAGGGTCTTGGATTCATTACAATGAGAGTAAGTACTGTTACTAGGTCAGCGGTTGTGCAGGGAGGTGAATTGGCCGTGATCATGCGAAAGCGCCAGATTTTCTCCCTTAATTAATTATTTAATTAAGATTACCCACTTTATAAAGGCTGGATGTACCTAAGAAGGGTCTTCTAGCCCCAGGATCGATCCATGGCTGATGATAAATTATTAGTCATCAGCCGGATTCGAATATGGGACCTTGAGCTCTGGAAGTCAGTGCTCACCCACTCTAAATCTAATGATTTTTTTCATGAATCAACTTGAATATTGTTAAATAAAATCATTAAAAACAGTTTGAATTTAAACTGTAAAACAATAATTTCTTCGCATTCTGAAAATGATAGCTTTGATTTGAAGCTACTCATATATTTTTGTTATTTTGAAAGAAAATTAACGCTGTCCCTCATTACAAATTGTTACTTATTTCTATATTATATTGTCATTTTTTCACTGACCAAAATATTATAATAATTATTCAAACAGGGCAACTATAACAATTTTATTTATTTTTCCCTCCATCAACAATGTAATTTTATGTTATTTATGTAATCCTCCTACCTCATTTTTCTAATCGTGATGAAGCCTCACAACTAAGGCCGAAACTTCGACATACTTTAAATATATATTTTTCCACCTAAATAACCTTTCACTAACTATAACACCTCAACACTATTTATTTCTGATTTTTTTTTTTTAATTTTGTTTAGTTAACGTCATTCTTGAAACGAACATTATTTTACGATACAAGATCCAGATGGTCCGCTCTCGAAAGAAAGACAATCCATTCAAAGGCGCATTGTATTGTACCACCCGAGGACATTGAACAAGGAGATGAGGCTATGTCATTCCTATGCGTGAGCACAAATCCAAAAACAAACTCTTCATAGGCGATCCTTGGAGTGAATTACGAAGCAAGGTTTCGAATAACGAGACATGAGATGAGCCTTTGTCCTCCTAATTATTGGCTAAACCTGACATGTGGGCGTCAACAATGGGCGGCCTTGCTTTGTGGACCGTTAGCATCAAGGGCGCCCCTAGAAATCTATCTATCTACACGGCCTTTTGTCTTTTGTCGAGTTTTTCCTGGTTAGGAGAGTTATTGTTTGCTCGTTCAGGATCCAAGTACGTACTTGGCAATGCACTCATTACGCGCATTTCCTGTCACATTTCAATTGTAGCGAATGCAGAGAACAGTTCGAACACAAGAAATGGAATATAAAAGGTGATTATGATCTGTACCTTCCATAAACATCGTCATAAATTCGTGTTATTTTAAAATTAGTGATGACTTGGTGACCGCACTTACTAATGGAACTGCTGTTCAAGAAATAAAGCTGGTATCAAAGTTGTTCCTTCAACTTCACTTTAACGATGCGTCAAAAAGGAATACTTTTATGAAAATCATAGTAGGACTCCTTTCAGCCAATTAGATTGCAGAGACGTTTTTATAATAACAAGAAGGTTATTAAATTGAAACAGTCCCATCACGTTCTTTACTTTTAGGAGATGAAACATTGACTGAAAGGAGTTCTTTCATTAAGTTTCATAAAAGTATTTCTTTTTGACGGAATGTTCATGTGGATTAAAGAAACGATTAAACTACCATCCTAAGTAAATCAAACCAAACCTATCCAACCGTGAATAAACAGAGACTTATCATCTACTTGGTTAATTTCGGAACAGCGTAAATAAGTAATTTTACAGCCATTTTTATAATAATAGAGAGAAATTTCACAAATACCACCTTTAATATAGATTTCTTAGTTTTTTAAAAATTTCCATGTATCTCTCGATAAACTAATGAACGTAAAACTATTTAAGTTAATACTCGAAACTACATGGAATGTGAAAGTATTGGTAAAAAAAAAAAAAAAAAAAAAAAAAAAAAAAAAAAAAAAAAAAAAAAAAAAAAAAAAAAAAAAAAAAAAAAAAAACATGGAATGTGAAAGATACTTTAACGCGTTTTCACGGCAATGTTTAATATAAGAAGATACATCAAATTGCCTAAAAGGAGTTTTGAAGTTCAAGAGTTGCAGGAATTTTTGTCAAAAACGAGTTAAACAGCCACAAAAAAGTATCAGGACGATATTTTGGAATCTCTTGTCAAGCCCCTAAATGACGCTCTGTTTGCTGGAAGTCATTGCGTTTTCTTGCAGGATTCCGCTCCAGCTCACAAGGCCAGGTCAACCCAACAGTGGCAGCAAAGGAACATTCCAGAGTTCATCTCTGCCTCGGATTGGCCCTCAGGAAGCCCTGATTTCAACACACTAGATTATCGGCTTTGGTCCGAACTAGAGAGGATGGCATGCCACAGAGCACACCCTAACTTGAAAAGTCTCAAACAATCTCTGGTCTGAACAGTTGAGCACTATCCTCAAGAAGTTTATGAAAAAATTAATTTTCTGTTAAAATCTATATATATTTCCTTTTAACAATATTTATGAAAGGACTAGGTACAAAGATTTAAATTTAAATAGAAATCACACCACTATTGCAACATGTGTACTCAAGATTATAATGTAACCACAAGGATGTAAACATTATTGCGGGGTTATATATTGTAACAAAATTTAAACGTAAATAAATGGTCATTTCTAAAAGAATAAACAAAATAAATAGTTTTAAAAGAATACTTAGGTCATGGACTTTTTTCATGAATTGCTGAACGTTGTTGTTGTTGGGGGTTTAAGGCGTAAAACTTCGAGGTCATTAACGCTTAGGTGTTAATTTTGTTTATCTCAGTTATTGAACGTATTTAAAACAATTGGTTTCAATTTAATAAAGAATAAACCATAATTAAGAGAGTCGGAATAGATTATGTTTAAAATAAAAACCACGCTTCTCCTGCGTGATGGAAAAAAAATCATACTCAATTTGATCAATATTGCATTAGCAAAATGCAATAAAAATTAGTAGTTCATCATTGGAGAAAACGTCCTATTTTAGTTAAACAATTATTTCTTTAAACAGAATGCTATAACATTAATTTTTTAACTATATATGATCACTTTATTTAATATACATATTATTTGACCCAAAGAAAGTAAGCTAGAGCACATACTGCTTTTTTTTTTTTTTTTTTTAAGGATTTGATTTGGTACTCAGTTACAAAAACATTAACCATCTTATTAATTAAAATAAAAATAAATAATAAACCTGGTATGTATCACTTTACACATAAATTACCAGCCTATCTTAAGTATAGACGAACCCCAAGTCTTGAAACGGCTGACATCCTAGTTAAGAATGAACTATTTCCAAATAGTGAAATACTGCACAACATAAAAATATTCTTGTTTGGAAGAGAATTAATTAGTTTTGACAACTACAGAACAGAATAACACCTCTAACGTAAACAATTTGTAATGTAGAGTGTTAGTATAAAGGAAACATAATATCATGCATTATTTTCTGGACAATACAATATATAAACATATATGATGATTTGAAAATGTCTATGCATCTTGTAAGATAATGGAAACTTCTGGATTTCGAGAGGGAAATTCATAAATCCGTTTCGCTGTCACTTTTCCACGCTCCTCGTCTCATTCCCGAAGAAAGGTGAGATATCGTCCGTGAGCTGAGATACGCTCCAATCATGCAATTCAGCTTTATTACACTGATTGTTCGGTAACAGTGGAAAGCCATCTACCACAGATATTGATATGTGGCTAAAATAGGATATGATATTTGGCTTCCTAGACGGAGGTATAACTATCAGAAAGTTATCAAGAAGGATGCTCTCTTGGCTGGATGCGAAAGGTGAGGAAGATGAGGAGTTGCGGTCGGGGGAGCTTTGCATAACCCCAACCCTCTGCTTTCACTGCCTCTGGAGAAAGCTGCCACTTTCCCCGCTTCGCTTTGCCATCTCGCTTCTTCAACGGCGCTGTCTATGACAATCTGCCAACAATCGCAAAATCGCCGTTTCCGCCACCAAATAAAAAAAAAGAAAAGGAAAGAAAAAATTGGATTGGTGAAAACTGGAGGGTTTTCATGAATCGGAACTTTAGTTTACGGTCAATTATTACATCTTACAAACGATCAAAGATGATTTCCCCAAAATTCACCATCAATAATAGCACTACAATATTACAGGAAGATTCAGTATATATTTAATCTCTTAAGAGATAGCACATTTCATATCGACGGTCAATTAACAGCACAGGTTCCTAAGCTCATTGATGGACAAAGAAAATCCCTCTGGCTGTTCATAAACGTCTAAGGATCCATAAACGTAATTAGCGCGTTCCTTTATTCATCGATTGAATCACCGAAGGTAGGGCTGTTCTATCGGCTTCTTGGATCGATGGATTCTCTGTATGCAACTTATTGATAACTTCGATTATATTTTTTATTTACTTCACTTATTTATTTGCGGTTTACTTTCTATCTATATTACTTTCACTTACGTATATATGTAATATATAGCAATAGCAAGTATTGCGATCGTGAAAATTTTCGAATCTCAGTTTTTAACGGAAATACATGTTTTGAGGTCCCCTGAGTTGAAATAACCAAGTGTCGCAAAATGGTCTGTGTGTGTGTGTTAGCAGTCTAGCTCATAAACGAAAAGTAGTACGAAACTGATATTAAGTATTTAAGGTTTGTATATGGGGCGGATGTGACAGCAACTTTTTTTTTTCTGATTTGAAATTCAACAATTCCCTATTTAGTAACCTTGCCGCAGTGATAACCCTCCCGCTGGTATCCAATAGTTCGTTACAAAACTCAGAATAAATCTCTGAACATCGATATGGATTCTTTTGATATAATTACCGCTGAATTTAGGAACTTGTACAAACTAACAAAATATAGACGTGTTATTCCAAATTAGTTCTGTATATAATGCGAGTGTTCGTCCTCATTTCTTAGACATAATTACAAACATTTAGTCCCATCGAAATAAGTAGGAACACGAATTTCATTCAATATTGTATCTATTTTGCGTTTTTTTTTTTTAGTCCGGACACAACTGTATTTCAGCACTTAAGTCTGATCAAAATAATCTAAAAAGTCGTTGAAACAGTTAATATAATATTTTTGAATAATTTTATACTAATTCTATTACTAAAAAATAACTTTTTTATTAGTTCAAATACAATTATTCTGGAGAAAAAATTATTTTTAAAATAAAAAAAGGTTTTCAATAATAATGCTTAATTATTATTTTAAACAAGAAACATGAGGTCTTCAAATATTATTGTATAGTTTTATAAAAACGCATAGTTTTATGATTTTTATTATATTTAAATTATAACAAAAATTAAATTCCTAGAGGAGAACTTTTAAACAGGAAATTAAACTGAGATGTATAATTTATAGATTCATTAATTAATAGAGGTATTAATTTATAGAGGCCGAAGATTACATCCTGGCCCTCAAAACCTGTCTCCTAGATTTATTAATGCTTAATTTACGAAATAAAAAAGCATCTTTAGCTATTAATTAGGTGATTATTGTCAATAGTTAATCAATGAAATAAGTATAATTCAAAAATTAAATTTTTTTTTAAAGAGACTAAATTTATGTAATTAAACAATAATAGTGAGAGGTTGTGACTTGTAAACATAATTTCTATAAAACAGAATATTAATATGTATTGAAATCATCAGACACTGGCAAGTTCGAAGAAAATTCTTTGACATTGCAAAATCTCTTCTTATTAGTTGGAAGGCTGTCAGAAGTCGCACACATCAGTGAATCATCGATTTGAAAAGGGCAATGACACGGGTTTCTCTTTTCATAACGTTCCAATAGAAATTATCAGCCATTAAGATTGAAACCGTTTTTCTTTAAATAAAAAAATAGATAAGAAAAAATTTGGGGACCACTCCAGAAATATAATTATTTTCAGTTCTTCAATACGACTAAAAACCTTAACATTCTTTCATTGATCGATTTAAAAAAAAAATCTTTGCATATCCATTGGTTATTATGAAATACTAGAGAGATAAATAGCAAGAATATAGTCAATTTTCAGAATGAAGAAACACAAATTTTTTGATATAGCCGTTTTTGAGCTAAAATTTTATAAGAATAAAAAAAAAAACAGTCAGAATATCATGCTTTCTAATAACCAGTAAAAATATAGCTGAGTTGGTATTTAAGGCATTTTGACATAGAGTGCGATATATCTCAGCAATACGATAATTCTTTTCAGCGGCAATATGGCGATATAGATGTGTTACTATCTATTGCATTACAGTAGTCACACAAATCACGTTAACCTGCAGCGATACCGAAAAAGGGTCATATCGCCAGGGCATATCGCGTTCTGTGTAGGTGCCTTAAAGGTCCCGGCGATACGATTGGCATCGCTTCGGATTATCGCGTTCCGTGTGAACGCTATAACGCAATACATGGTAACACAACTACATCGCTATATCGCCGCCGACAGGAATATCGTATTGCCAAGTTATTGCCATATTGTACTCTGTGTGTAAGGGGCCTCTAATACGATAAATAATTTTCACATGCAATATTTTAGCCTTTTTTTCCTTATTGAAAATTTAAAAGAAAATAATAAGAAATAAACGGATTCAAAAAAATATTTCACACTGTATTAATAACACAATTAGGATTAAATTCGACAATCTACGTCAAATCCAGTTTTTAAAAACAATAATTCGTCTCACTTGGAATCCTTACACAAGACTAAAACTACCAGAAACTGCTTGACGTTTTCGACAAGCATTTATTAGACAAACACTCTTCATTTCACTTAATGAGAAAATACTCATATATATGACTATAATAATGTCTATTTGGACTTACGGAATTAAGCTTAGGGGCTTTACTAACCATCGAATTCCTCTCGTATCCAATCCTAACAATCCAAAATCCTTCGAAAAATCCACAGTGCTCCTTACTTTATCACAAATAAATTCATCCATAACGACCTTAATGTACCATATGTTACCATTTGGCCCAATCCGGGGATATCTATCATTGAGTTTCTCAACAGGTGTTTTCGTGTTACAATTTCCTGTTTTCGCATTTACTGATTCTATTTTTATTATAATAAAGTTGTAAATATCAGGAAAAAATATATAAATAATCAAAATCACATCTAATTTTATGTAATTATAAATCAGTAATAGAAATGTATTTTTATTTATTTTCATACGGTTCTAATATAAAAAATAACAGCAATAGATATTACAAAAAATATTAAAATATAGTTTTTACGCTTCGGTTTCAAGCGGAGAATTTTTTTCTCTCTCTATTATAAATTTAAAATATAGGAGAGCATAAAAATATCTTTAAAAAAATTAAGGCCAACGGGTTAGAAAGAGATAAAGAACGTGATTAGAAAATTGGAAGAGAAGCTTTGCGAGAAAGTCCTGCGCAAGCAATCTCTTTCCACCCACGACGCCATAGGTCATCCATTTCTAGCTCTAAGAAAGTTGGCCGACCTGCGTCCAGATAGAAAATAACTAAAAAACAAAAACTCTCGATATATATATTTTTTTTTTCCAGTTCAAAATATGAAAAACGTGGTAAAAATACCTTTCACTATGATTAATCCGATAAAAAATTCTGTGATAAATAAAACAAGGAGTAAATTATTTGAGGTTCATTTTCTGTTCTCTTTGGCGGAAGCTACGTTTATTAAAACTGGCTTTATTTGTAGCAAGACAAATATTGGTACAGGTCTGGGTCAGATTCTTGGCAAACCTGGCTCGATTCGCTTCGTAGCTTTTCCTTTATTCCGTCGTAAGTAATGGTTCCATTGTATTGTAATAAATCTCAAACCTTTTTGGCAAGCCAAGATTTATGAAAGGACAAAAATTTATGAATAAAACCGCAGGATCACAGTCTAATATAGTTGTAATTTCTTATAATTTACTATGAAACCATTTTATTAATTAATTACGGAAATTATCGAGTAATTAGCGGTTATACGGTTATAAAATATATATATGGAAATCCCAAGATTTTTTATTTTTTAACAGCACATCTAATTAATGTTCTGTTTATACATGAGAATAGCACATATTAAGTATATACTCCAACATCAATTTAACAGGTGTATTAGATAAAAATTAAAATACAATATCAAAAATTAATGAAATTAACACATGATGAAGTTAAATTTATTAGATGACTGCATTATAACTTTACAAAAAAAAAATTCTTTAGATACTTAATTTAATCCACGTATTAAAACGATCGTTTCAATTGTACTTTTTTTCTCTTTAATCTATTGTACTGTTTTCATAAATAAACAGCAAATTATATGTTCTGTTGAGACATATGTTCTTTTTTTTCTCTGTTCTTCACACGGTAGAAAGATATTTTCTGTTTGTCCAATCCTGTTGTTCTCTTTAAGTTCACAGGTCAAGATTGGCACAAGTAAAAACTACTTTCTCCATTGTCTTTCTTTTTCCTTAGTTTGAATAATTTATTTCTGGTGATTGCGTAAATGTTAAATCTAGTCAATGAAGTGAGAAAAAAAATATCTTTTTACCGCAGATTAATCGGAAGAATAAAGTTCAACTATAATTACCATAAATTCTTTAAAAATAAAAAAAAACTATCAAAATACCAAATACGCCGTTTGTCATTTCATTAGAGTTTTACTTTTTCAAGATTTAGAATCTGTTGGCATAACTACATTTTAATATTTTTCTAATGTAGCATAGTAACAAATAATATGATATACACACATCATATAATAGTTTAATGTCTTCTGTATTTTTTTTTTCAAAGACAAACTTTACTTCCATCTGAACCATCGAATTCCTCTCGTATCCAATACCTAAAATCCAAAATCCTTCGTAAAATCGTCAATGCTCCTTACTTTGTCACAAATAAAATCATTCATAGCGACCTTAACGTACCATATGTTTCCGATTTTGCCCAATCCACATACCTATTCTTCCACAACAAACTCCAAAACCATCTGAGCTCTCTCGTTTAAAATCTTGCTTCCTCTTCGATACCTAATAACCCTCCAAGGCGTCTGAAAAGAAGATGGCCTCGTGTGTAAATATATTATCAGAGTGCTACCAATGGGTAGTTTCTCAAAAAGCGTTCTCATGTAGTTATTAGTATTACCGTTTGCACATTTACTGGATGTATTTTTAAATTTATACAGTTGTAAATCTCATCAATAAAAAATAAATAAAAATAAACTTCCATTTAAAGTAAATTTTAATTAAAGCAATTATTAATGCCTGAATTAAATATTTTCTTTTTAGTTATTTCTAAAATAACTAAATTGTTTATTCGAACTTTTTGAAGTCTGCTATCACTCCTGTAATTATTTCCGTTTACTCGCGTGACACACTGTATATGTACTACATACCTCATAAACAATAATAATAATGAGTCTTACAGGTGACTGAAAAACGTAAGAAATGTCTTATGGCAATTTATATAAATGTATGTATATTTTGTCAATATCAAAAAAAAAAAGAGGAAGAAAATAGTATGTTAGGTTGAAACGAACTCAAAAATATTTAAGATCCAGGCTTATAATAATTATTTATGTATCTCTGAGGCTCTTTAGCCCATATTTATGTCTTTCTGCATTATTCTAAAGGTACTCGTCCCAGAATAAATAAAGTATTATTATTATTATAATACTTTAACTCATAAGTAAAATAATCATTTTTTTTTTAAAACGAAAACAGATTTATTACTATGAGTTTATTAAAAAAAAAAAATCTAGTTTATGACGTAATATGCTGAAGTACTGGCAATGAGATATGATAATTTCTAACACAAGACTCAGACCACAAAACCATAACATTCTTCCTAGCTGGACAGTCACCCAGGACTCGAACGGAATTCGAAATAAGTGCAACAGCATGAGTTAGACTTCCTGTTGACTAGGTAGTAGAGAAGTAAGGTCAGTAACTAGTGTCCTTGTGGAGATTTTTTTCTCTACTAAACTGAAGGACAATGAACTGAACCAACGTTTATATTTAAAAATAATACCCTGCCTTATAAACAATATAATTATATATAAATAACGTTAAAACTTATATATTTTGTTCATTATTCTATAAAAGATTCGACCACAGTTTACGTTTCTGGGTACTATTTCCCATCTTCAGTACCAAAGTTATTATTATTTTATATTATGTCATTAAATTATTTTTACTAAAATATGAATATTTTTATTGGTAGAACCCCTCCTTTTGTCGTTTTATAAATGGACAAAGCCCACTATTTCCTTGTCATTAATGATATAATGACAATAAGTTGATTTAAATCATTAAAATAAGAATAATATGGTTCTGAATCTGAAGATAGAGGAAAATACTACGAAATATACACTGTCACTTGATGTTTTAAAAAATAATGAAGAAAATAGAGGTTCGATGCCTAGACTTTCTACAAACTTATAATAACCTATTTAATTTCTGAAAACTCTCGGAATTGGGGCGTTTTCAATCTAGAGGGGGGCAAACTTCGTATATTTAATTAGATACTTAAAACTCGTAAATACCCATTTGCTTTCTACTGGGATCGTAAGATAATGTGATCACAAAATCGATAAGAAAAGTGGCCTTCAAAAATATTGAGCCGTTTGGCGTGGCCTACATCACCAAATTTTCAAAATAACGACGTTATACAGGACAAATGGCCCAATATTTTTGTAGTCCAACTTTTTTGTCCATTTTGTGATCAAATTATGTTACGATCCAAGTATAAAGGAAATGACCATTTACGAGTTTTTAGTACTTAATTAAATAGACAAAGTTTGTCCCCCTCCAGATTGAAAACGCCCCAATTCCAAGAGTTGTCGTAAATATAATAGTTGTAGGTTACAATACGATGAAACTATTTAAAAAATTACAGGCGAATGTTAATAATTCGATAAAAAGAGGTCTGTACCACGAGCTATTTAACACCGAATATTCACTTTCATAATCTTTTTTCAATAATTAATAAAAATAACTAACTAAAATTATTTCCTAGATTTTTGTTTTTCATATGCCCTTATTTACTTTTTCTGACGTATTTCGAGTTCTTGAAATCCTCCTTTTTCTGCACGTTTGCATTTAAAGGAGTCATAATTATGCTGTGCCAATTTTCATGATTTCAAATTATAAAAAAAAAAATTACTGTACCGCTACAAACCATGAAGGGTCTTTGGTTTGGTTCAGTACTTTGTGAGGAAGTACTATTTCGAGGCCAACGGTTGTGCAGGGAGGCGATTGGGCCGAGATCACACTCAAACGCCAGGTTTTCCCCTACAATTAATTATGTGATTAAGGTTACGAACTTCATGAAGGCTGGATGTGCCTCAGAAGGGTCTTCCGATCTCTGGGTCGATCCACGGCTGATGAAACAGATTAAAAAAGTATTACCTGCCAACTGTCAACAAACAACAAACCCGGGACCTTCAGCTATAGAAGTCAGTGTCCTACCCACTGAGTTACTCCGCTCTTCATTTCAAATTACGTATCAGGTAATGGGGCTCACCCTTTTTTTGATTTGAACTTACAAACTAAAATAAAAGATAAAGGATTTGTTATATTTTTTACTGAGTCGTAAAATTTGTTATTCCTTTCATGTATGAAATTCATTGCTATCTTTAATTTTAATTAAATACTGGAAAGTGGAATATAAGCTATTATGTCAAAGCCACACTTCCTCGACTATGTAACGCAAGTGTTAAGTGTTTATCTTGTATTATTATACGTGTTTGTTTTGTAAATGATTACTGCTCCACTCAAATCGCATACCGTGATAGATCATGAACTCCTCAACAGATGAGATTGCGCTCCCAAATGCGTCGAAAAACCAGAATGAAAATGTTCGACGAAAGAGAAAAAAAAAACTCTGCTATACGAAATATCCTTCCCTGACGAAAGAGACGAAAGAGAAGTGCAAGGTACCCCAGGCGCGGTCTAATAAAAATATTGGCTCCAATTCAAAAAAAAAAAATCCTCTCATTCTGTTCTTTTTTAATTTCGTTGCCAAATGTTGTTGAACTCGCCTACACGCGGGGTTAACGGCAAAGAGAACGGTTGTATTTATATTTTTTTTTCGCCTCCACACCGCCACAAAATGATGGCGAGTTTTCGCTGTGGACCTGTTAAATATTCGTTTCGTTTCATATTTCACGAAGAAGAAAAATGAGTATCATTATATCTAAGTAGACGACGTACGGAACGCCAGTCAAATAAATGTAACTAGAACAAAAAAATCAAATACTCTAATTAATTTTGTTCCTTAACGCAATTACCATGAAACTGTATGTTAAATGACGGGATTCGAATATAAGTAGAATAAGCCAGTTTTGCTTTTTGTTTAGTGAATAAGTTGTAAAATAAATACTATGCCCTTCAATATTATATTGGTATGTTTGACTTGTGTGAAAATTTTTTATAGGTGAAATAAAACACATTTATAAAATTATATGTCATACAGATATATCATTAAAGAAAATTTACAAAACATTCGCTTCCCTAACAAAAAGTAAAATTGGTCTACGATAGAGAGTAAACAATTTCATGTTATTGCAATTAACATTGAACGTAACTACAACTTGGATAAAAATTGGAATTTTAACACAAATCTGGAAAAAAGTAAAACAAAAAAAAAGACGAATAGTACACCATTTTTTTCCGACAGTTAAAATATAAAATTATTCTGATACGTTAAACTTATGCATTTGTTATCATTCTTTCTGATTTTTATTACTTATCATTATTTGTTACAGATTTTTTTTTATTTACAAAAATGTGACAAGGAGGAGTTTACTGTAACACACTTTTGAAAAAATGGAGCAATTATAAAAAATATAATAATATTGATATCATTTTTTATCAAACTTTAAGCCAAAATGAGTATTCAGAATCGTTAGCTTTTTTGCAAGTGAATTTTAAAATTATTATAAACTCAAGCAATAACTTCAAAGTTTCCCAAACCGACGACATATGAACTAGGTAATTTTTTTTTCGTAGAAATTCATTTTTATTTTTTATTTTTGTCAGCAAAAGTAAAAAACAATAAAGTTACGTGATAACAGTAACATAAAACACTGGAAACAAATTTAAAACTATGGAGGATTTAGGGATTACTAGACAAGTTCCTTTTTCTGCTAGTGTACATTCTTGAATGAACATTAGCAGAAAACAGGAATATAATCTATTCTTATGAGAAAAATAAATTGAACGGTAAAAAAATATTTTATATTTTAAAAATTTGTTAAAACCTGCCTTAAAATAGTTAGCAGTCAGAGGCACTGTATGATTGCGACGTGCTCTCCTCTCATCATCAATTTAGGAACGTAACGTTCGCACTGTTCCTGCTTTGGGCTCACCTTTGTAACGGTTACGGTAGGAACCGTGACTCGGTATCTGGGACTTCCTCTTGTCTCAGCTGTAACAAGAAAAGTTAATAAGATTTAATGATAATTATAGCTATACATATACAAAAAGGAATGTGGTTTTCCAAATAATTATTTGTTAAATCTAGCAAATGGTGTAAGTCATATTAACCGTTAAATAAAAAGTTAACGAAGTAACGTTCTTGCCAGTTCGTTATAAGATGGCTATTTTTTTTTCATCAACTTTAGTTTATTAACTTGTATAATGAAACCATTCATTGAATGTTGTTTACAATAAAGGAAAAAATTAAATTTACAATTTTCCTTTATTATTATCTTCATTCAAATCAATACTCCAATATTGGATATTATATTGGCTCTCCGCGTAATTTTGTGACGCAGGCATTAATCACAATAATTCTAACAAAATCTTTACTTTCTCAAAATTAAGATTTATGGTATTTAAACATCTGATATAATCAAAATATAGAGATAAAATTTAAGAAGAATATACATGAAAGGAATGACAAAGAACGTTCAGAATTCAGGCCAATTAAAAACAGGTTAATTGGATGCAGGAATTTTATAGAAAGCATTTTTTTTTTTTATAGTTAATTATAAAAACTATGTGTTATTTTATATTTACGATTCTTTCAAATTCAATAGAAAAATGACAATTCCTAATATTATTTTAGCAATCCAATATACATACGTCACCTCAAACTTAAACCAATCTCAACTTTAGTCATACCAAATAATAGTTCGTAGAAGTAATAAAGCTAATCCCATAATTACAATTTCTAATAAGTGAATTGATAAACAATATAAAGTTGATAAACACGTTTAAATAGGTCTAATAAAATACGAACCTTAGGTTGGAATTTAAATAGAATCGAATTCCGTAAGTAAACTAGGTTTTCTTATGCAATAATCTGAAAATGAGGTCTTAGAAACAATAAAAGCTTGCATAAGAACTGGGTCATTTAATATTTTACTGATTAGCATAATTACACCGACTATTATTGAATTGTTCGGCAATAAACATTGAAGTCAGAAATTATAAACATGCCATAAATTAAAAAATAAATAAATTCAAATCTATTTTGTACCTGATTTTAGAAAATGTTAACGATAAAATTTAACAATGATGGTGAAACACATAATAGATAGGTAATAAATATGTACGTGATTTCATATAAAGATAAATTTTATTTCGGGTTTTAAAATGGTTTAGCTAATTTTTCGTACAAATAGCTGCGGAATTATATTCAAAAGAAAATCATCTTTTTTCTCAGAAAAAAATTCTTGAGAGTCTATGAAATGCTACCTGATACATAAATATACACAAATTTTCTTATACGATTAAATTATATTATCAATATTAGTATATTATTTAATATATTATTAAACATTGACTTAATGTAGACTTGAGAATATTAAGAATAGATAAAACGAACCTTGAAATAAGTAAAAACGAAAAACCTTGAATTCGAAAATTTTTCAGACCTTTGTTTTACAAAATAAAGTTTTATATTAGAAACTAACAAACAAATATAATAAGAAATAAATAATTAGTGGCAAATTCGTGTCTTCTTAAATAGTTTTTAACTTTAATTTGATTTATTTAAATCTATTATATTTTTAAAACTATATACTTAAAAATACCGAAATGTTTAATGTAATAATTAAAATATATTTTTTTGATACATCATGGTTTAGTGAAAAGAATACGGAATGATAAATATATATTTTTTCTTAATCCCATGGGATGTGGTGTTGGAAACATTAGATAGGGCTGTAAAAGGTTTTTAATATAAGTCTATCATCCCATTGATTTGTGAATAAGTGGAGTAAGTGTTTTAAAAAGTGGGTTTGTCCAGTATTAAAGTCTATCAAAGAATTCGATAAAGCCTGCATGTAATAAAGGCACCTTCGGTAATTCAAGTGTGGTATGATATTATTTCTAACAAATGTAAGACATTAGATCACATTTAAAATAATTTAAGTTTTTGGGGAATCAGAGGTATTATTTTAAATAGCATTTGTTTCATAAACAAAAATCAACTAATTAATTTTGTGTGCTAATGGCCTTAAAATAAAATATTAAATAATATTCTCTAATTTTATTTTTTTTTAATTGTCAATGAACTTTACTTGAATTAAAAAACTTAAGGCCTTCAATTTCGATTTTTCAATAACAGCCAACTAATTACGTCTTGAGCCTTCCGCGTTTGATTTGTCCTACAATTATTACCTAGCTATTATCACCTATTATCCCTCCGTTTCGTAACCCTTGACATCTCGAAGATTATTATTTCTCTTTACCGAAGCCATAAAGCATAAAATTCCCTCATGATATGTAGGCAGATGTACAAAAACAAAAGATCCTTTGTTGGCGCTAGTGCCAGTGGTGGGGTAGTCCTTGGGCAGGCCTCGAAGCGAGATCCGCGCCTTAAGGCCGCTATAACCTTAAGCCCTGGCAGGATATCTTCACCTTACTTGTATTAACATCCTTGTGGAATAGTTAATTAGCATTTAATTGTATCAATTAATTAATTCAAAGTGTTAATTATCAATACCTGTTAATTATTATAATAATTCGTCCTTAAAATGTTTTTTAGGAATATATAATTAGTAATAAGTTAGTGAATTAATACTATACTAAGATAATTACTATTATCTATATCTAAGCTGTATTGTGATTAATTTTTTTTTATTTATTGATATTTTAACCTCATCATCCGCATGTTATATAACAAGGAAGTTATTAATTAACTACAGATTTTATGTAGCATTTTTAATTACTCAACTAGATAAAAATAAAACTTTTATTAATTTCATTAAATTTATAATTTTCCACAAGACGATCGTGTTAGTGCAGGTACTATTTGTGTGATATAGGAATATATTTTTATAAATTTTTATTTAATTTACGTAGATATAAATTTCAACCGTAGCAAGTGAAAGGAAAATGTAAACAATAAAAAAATAAAGTAAATTAACAAAGTTCAAAATGACAGTGGGCACAATTTTCGATAATAATAAATTATTAAATAACCTGTACTACGTGTGTTTTTTATCTATATTTATTTAAATATATAATACCCCATCAACAGAAATTGTGACTAAAATATGTAAGAAAATTATTAATAATTGGGAAATAAAACAAAAATAACTAGTACTGAATTACAATAAAAATGAAAAAAAAAATAAGATATTGTCGTCGCCTATTATTCCTAAACACAATAACAATAACATAAATGACAGGTTATTTTACAGCAAAATATTATTATACCAAAAAAAAATTATATATTTCTTTGAGATGATAATCACCTTAGCTATTAATATTTAAATGTTGACGTACTTTTCGGTTTAGAAACGAAACAATAAAGAAAAGTTTACATAACAATTAAATATTTATCGACAGTTATCACTATTAATACACTAAATATACAATTATCAATAATTAATAAATAATCACAAATTACGTGGTAAATCAGACGCCCTCTAGCTTTCCTATTAATTGAACGAAGAGTGAGACGTAGGCTCGCAGAATTGGGTTAAGCAGGTTCTTAAAAAAGCACAGGATCTATTTCCAAGTTGGCGGTTTTTTCTTTTTTCTTTTCATGGCAGCGAGAGGACGTTCACCGCAATCTCCAACTTGCCCATTACAAAACTAAACTCTGTCCAAAAATAAGAGTTACAGTCCGGGCCGGAACTAGAGGGGTTCAAAGGGGGCAGTCTCCCGCCCCCCTCGGGGTGGAGAATTTATAGGACGGAAAATTTGAATTCTTCGGTTAACTTTTTTTTCTGCTTTTCAATTTTTTTGTCCTTAATTTAGTCAATATAAAAAAAATGTATATTATGATATAATATTTATTAGGAAATAAAATCGCTTATGTACTGTTAGTCAAATGTTTATTAGAGGGGAACAGATGAAAAAATGGGGCGCCAAAATAAAGCTTACCCTTACTAAAAAAATGTACCAATTTCAGCTATGGTTGGCAGACATGGATATTTTAATTAAATTTAATAAATTAATCAATATTTATGAATATATTTGAGCCATATAGCAATTATATTGGACCTGTTTTGACTGATACAAAGCAGATGTATAACAATCTATCAAATATTTATGCACAATATTAGTCATTAAATAAATACACGATTGTTATCAGTTGCATCAGGTCAAAAGGAAGGAGATATGACTTACTGCTCCTTTAAGAAAATTTCAATTAGATGAACTATGATTATTTAAAACGAACGTTCAAAACCGAATATAAAATTATTAGAAAATTAATATAAATGACATCCGTGCCTTTCGTGATAAAAAAACAGTTTAAAACTATTAAATATAATTTTTTATAAACAAATATTTTAGCTTACGACGTTTCTCGGTAAGCGAGAATCAGAATTACATCAGGTTAAGACATTTGATCATAAAACGCTGACACAGGTTTATGCCATCTGATCAGCAGAATGCTTTCAAGGAATTAATTCAACACGCTTGCAATAAATAAAGTAATATTTTATTCTCAAAGAGGTGAAGATTGTTTATTTTTCAGAAAGGAATGTATAATGAATAAGAAGTATATTAAGTACTAATCAATATCACGTTACGAAAAACCATGGTGAACCAACAGCTAAGAACACCCTATTTCGTTTCGCCTTTTTTTTTCAATAAATCCATAAATGTTAACAAGTATCAATTAAAAGGCGATTTTTACGCATTCTCTTGATCACTTACGTACACATATCATTTACAAGGATATAATAAAATAAAATATAATTATATGAACTTAAAAAAAAAAAAACTAGTTTTGAATTTTTGCAAACGAAATGAAGTATCTATTTATTAAATATATTTTTAAATATCAGAGAGTAAAATTGAAAAAATAAATTGTTCTGGACAATCACGTATGTTGAAGTGATGAAGTTAAATTTAATATCAAAGATGGCGGAGTGGGAATATCCCCTGAGACATGTTTACTTTTAGACATGATATGTTAGCTTTTAAATTGTTATTGCATAGATATGACAACGTTTATATTATTATTAAATATTAAATTAAATGATATATAAATTTAATATGATTTATATTTACATGTCATGTACACAATTTAAAAGCGTGATATATTTATTCTTTATCTTCAACATAGTATTTGTATAATACATAAAACAAATTTTATAATGGTTTAATAGTTATAGTAATAATAAAATCAATTCCATGGATTGGAAATAGTTCTAGTATAGATTTTTATTAAATTTCTTTTGCCACTGAAAAATTAATACATAAATGATTTCATAAAAGAAAAGAATTTTAAAGCAAGTTTAAACTTTCAAGATTAGTGTCTTATCAATAATTAATCATTTCTCCGAAGAAATATAATTCAAATACGTTTATCTAATATTTATACAAATATAGAATGAATAATATTTATATACGAAAAAATAAATATTTTATTGATTATTCCTTATTTCCAATATAAAAAATATAACATTTTATTTATTTCATTAGTTGTTAACAAAATATCGAATTTAATATTATAAACCGAATTTTCGTATTTATGTTTTTATTTGATACAAAAAAATCTTTACCTAACAATTAGTATTCGACAATAAGCATTTAATTTATCAACAAGAATCAAGAGTGATCATAATTATTAAACAAAAATATACAAATAAGTACTAAGCAAGATAAAAATCATTATTTAAAATTCGATTAATAAAATTAATTTTATATTCACTATTTTACAGCATTAATACTCAAATCTGGTATACAGTAACAATTTTTTTTTCATAATTTTTATTGTAATAGTTTTGGGTACCTTATATTATACTAATGATATTATTACTTGTTTCAGGTGAGCATATCGCTGTATTATTATTATTCGTAAGTAAATATATAGTAAGTTATTTTTATCTATTTTGTATGTTTTGACATGTTTGTTAAAGCAAATTATTAATTTAATTTAAAAATCTTCTGAAAATATTATTATTAAAATCGTTGCCTATATTTCGAGTTTCAATATCTTAAATAATAATGATAACAAATTTTATTAAAAAACAAAGTATTAACATCAACGGTTTATCGGTATATTATATTAGACTGAATATTTAATGATAGTCCCTAAATTTACTTCACTACATGTTATTTTAATAAAGTATAAATTAAATACGAAGGCTAAATCCGAAGACATTGAAGACATCCGACCTTTACCATGATGAAGAAGCCGCTTTTCGTGTAGACATGGACAATCACAAATAGCCCGAAGGTTTACTGGCACCAAGATAGGCCTACTAAAATGTGTTGAAATCCACATGCCTAACCTTGTCAGCTCCAAGGATAACCATGCTTCAAAACCTCCTTCGTATTGGCTTTTTATTTATTTAATTTATTTTTTATAGTAGATGTATCAAGGACTTTATGACAGTTTTGATAATTGACATATCGGCTAGTTTGATAAACTAGCATTGCCTAATTTTAACATTAACAGTTCAAATAATTTCCTAAAATACAAAATTATAAATACAAAAAAGCAAAACGCAATTCCCACATATTTCTTGAATTTTGATGCCTTTGCCAAGAAAAAAAAAAAAAAAAAAAAAAAAAAAAAAAAAATATATATATATATATATATATATATATATATATATATATGTTATTTTATATATTAAGGTTTTATAAGGACCATAATTATATTTAAACAATAAAACATCTTTTTAACAAGCAGATATTTTAGTTAATATATAATGTGTGTACTTAATAATAATTTTTATATAATCAAACTTTTTTTTTGTAATAAGTAAAATAAGTTTTGAAATTATTTTGACATGAAATGTTCAGAAAAGATGTTTTTACCGGAATAAATAAATGGCTCAACAACGTGATAAAAATGGAAAAATTAAAACAACAATATTTGTAACAAGGGCTAATAAACAAAATTTTACTATAACAGATTCTACAAGGAGTAGTATACTATATAGTTTTTAAATACTTTTTTTTATTGTTGTAAACTTTAAATTGTTTAAAAATAGATGATAATAACGACTTCATATTTTAAGTGTGGCCCTAGTAAAATCTTAATTTATTACACGTAATAATTAAATAAAGATCTAAGTAAAAATTAATACAAATAATAATTTTAATTGTACCTGATGAAATTTACATCGCCTTTTATAATTTGATTTATTTTTCTTGATTTATTACTTTTATTTATTTATTTTTTGTACAACAATAATTGCAACTGTCAACAGTTTTAAATTAAAACACTAGGTATTTATTTAATATAATAAAAGAAGTACCGAAATATATTTCATTTTCAAGGATGTTGTCAGTTTCTGCCATAGCGAAGAAAATTAAGAGAGACATATACAAACGAAAATATTTGATGGAAAAAGAGATTATCTATAAAATTATTCGAGTATTTCTTTTCTAAGAGAATTTAATTTATATATGGCTCAATTATAAAGAAAACAACGAGATGAATTCCAAACTTGATTTTTAAGGAATTATCCAATTTCCATATCAAACCATAAGAATAATAACCTCTCAAAATATGAATAAATACGCTTTTATTTTATAAAATAAATCAGATTAGTCGATGGTGATAATAAAAATAAAAACCGATGGCGAATAATTAATGGAACATATTTGTAAAAAAAAAAACATCAGTCAGCCATTTTATTTGATAGCAGAAAGATGAATCGGTGACTGGTTATTTAATAAGAACAAGGCAATCGATTGTGTAGCTTAGTGATTACGTAATTTTTGGTGATTAAAAAAAAAAAAAAGTAATACAATGTATGTATAATTAATAATAAGTAATTTAAGTTAATAATTACTATTTTTAACAAATAAATTTTATTATAATTAATAAAAGGTTGTTTTGTTTTTTTGTATATGTACATCGCATATATTATAAGCTTAGGAAATCATGTCAACGTACAGAGTCCATGCGGCATTTCTGTTTATTTTTAACTGGGAATTTTTAGATCGATTCTGCTGCGTAGTCCATTCTCTGGGCGGGAGCGTTGATATTTTCAAACTGTAGATGAGAAATTAATGTTTATAAATAAACTTATGAAAATACTTCGTCGTATATGTAGGTATTAGATGAAACGGGATGTGAGAACGTTCACACCTTCAACTTGTCGCTCGTTTTATGAACCATTGAATTAAAGTAATTGAAAATAAAATTTTAAAAAAACATATGATTGGATACAAAATAAATATAAATATAAGAAGATGGAGGAAGAGATGAAAGAGTAGGTGATTTGAATGGAGGGGTAGGGGAGCCGGAAGGCAGCCTGACCCAGTGACTCTGACCCAGCCAAGGACGACCACTCACTTCCGACTACATCGCCCTAACACACCCTTCCGGGAGGAAACTCCTCCGGCCTGTAAGGTGGGTAACGGATCCTTCCAAAGGCTAATGCCCGACCTTTAATGTGACTAAATGCAATAATCGCTTCTATCAATAATATATCATGAATGAGGAAATAGTTGTAACTAATGTATGTTTTTGAATCGTTTATCTTTACAGAAATAAAACAACTTAAATCGACTTAGACCGCTGTCTAGACTCCTTTCCTTTTTATCAAATTATCATATCGTAACCCACAACTTTTTTATCTTTGAAAATTCTGAAAAAGGGATGTTTTTTCTATATTATTTTTTTTTTTTTGTCTTTAAATCCGCACCTGTCATGGTAGTGATTTGTTGTTAGGTAGAAAATGGCATGATAGGCATGACGAAGAATACTATTCAACAGCACCTTTTCCCTGGTCTGTTTACATCCTGAAATCAGGAAAGGAGATCTCTCATCCAGCTCCTTTTCAGTAGCCTAATGATGAGCATTTTAGCCGTGGCCATGTCGTTGATAAGTCCATTGTGATGTCCGCGTAGTTTACGAAGAAATCGGGAGTAGAGAATACGCATTTGCTGGTCAATGGTTGGTTATCTTAGGTCGGTATGTTAACTTTTGTTGTTTTTAGTGAATTTCATATTTTATTATTATGAATGTAAGATATAACAGGAGCTCGACCATTATTTTACAAAGTAAAAAGCTGTTCATTTAATTACATATGTGTTGAGCTCCTATGACTTCCTACTGTCCTAATATAGAATAATAATGGTTTTTCATGTTGATACTAAATTTTAGTCCGTGGTACAGACCCCTTTTTATCGAATTATTAACATCTGCCTGAAACTTCGTAAATAGTTTCATCTCATCATAACCTACAATTATTTGATGTACGAAAACTCTTGGAATTGGGGCGTTTTCAATCTGGAAGAGGCCAAACTTTGTCTATTTTATTAGGTACTAAAAACTCGTGAATACCCATTTCCTTTCTACTTGGATCGTAACGTAATTTGATCACAAATTGATAAAAAAAGGTGGCCTACAAAAATATTGGGCCGTTTGTCCTATATAACCTCGTTATTTTGAAAAATTGGGGGTGAAGGTAACGCCAAACGGCTCAATACTTTAGAAGGCCACTTTTTTTATCGATTTTGTGATTAAGTTGTCTTATGATCTAAGTAGGTTACGGCAATTTATTTTATGCTGATAAAAAATAATACAATCCGAACTACAGAATACTTGCAAAACAAAGATATACAGTTTCAATACGAGTAGTACAATTATAGGAACAGTTGTATAATTTGTAAAATGGGGGTTTTGGTCTGCCGTTAGACAGACGGAGGGTGTCCCCGAGTCTCATAATATTAATTAATTTAATGGAATTAAATTATTAAATAATGAATACCCATTTGCTTTCCATTTAAATCGTAACAAAATCTAGACCCAATACAACAAAATTCAATAAAAAAATATTGATCCAGTTTTTGGCCAACATAACCTCGTTACTTTGACATGTTTGGAGTGGAGGTCGCGCTAAGCGGCCTTCAATTTTTCTCGTCCTCCTTTGTTCTCGACTATGAGATCATATTATCATATGAATCAAGTAGAAAGCAAATGGATGTTCATTTGAGTTTTTAACTCATTAAATAGGCAAAGTTTACCGATCCTCACATTGAAAACACTCCATTTTCAAGAATATTTCTAAATAAAAAAATTGTTTGTTAATTCGCATAATTATTTTCATAACAAAAAAGTTCATCGATAAGATGATGCCAGTAACGAAATATTAGACGGACGTTAATAATTAGGTAAATTAATCGGACTTAATGTACATTTAAATCATAAGTGAATCTAGATAACTGCACGTTTATTTTACAATTACCAATAATACATTATGACGACAATTGTAAATAATCCATGCTATGTTAGGATTACTATGAGACAAGACAGAAATGAATAAAACTATAAAATATATTTTAATTTCTTTATTATTATTTTTTTTTTAAATTTTAATAATTACATCAATCTTGCCTTTTTGGGCTAAAATCTTTTTAGTCCAATTGATCGAATTTTAACTACATTCTATATTATTAATGATTATTTAATATAAGCTAATGTTTGATAATCTAAAAAAAAAATTGAAGCTCTTTTTATAGTCTGGTATTACTATAGACATGTCTATATTTCCTTCGGTCGATTAGACTTAAAGTTGGGCATTAATGTTGTTAAATGGAGGGAATCAACAATCATAACAGTAAACTTGAGTATCCTTATAAACCCAACAGAAATGATGAGAAAGCTATATTAATATACTTGCTTTATGATTTCTTAGAATATTAATAATGAATTATAATTCATAACTTATATTATGATAAGCAATAAAAAAAAAATACTCAGGAAAATACTATGAACCGCCGAGCTGTATTAAAACCTTGACGAGATATTTCCTCAATTCGTTTGTCGATCAGACGAACAAAAACAACATAATCATATTTAAATAATAAAAACTTAAATAATAAATAATCATATTTATTCTAGAATATGCTCATTGAGGATATACAGTATTTAAACTATACCACATATTTTTACATATTAGTTGTAGGGACTATACAATAGTCCGAACTAAGGGATGAAGTGGAAAATGAGACAGTTGCTCTATGCGGCAAAATTTAGAGAGCGAACGAACATTCATTTTTAGGTAAAGTAAAATATATTTCGTTCTACTTCTTTACTGTTCTTGCCTTTATGAAGACGGTGGCATAATATCTGGCATATTAATATTATCTGACGATTACTTTTATTATTAAGGACATCACCTAAGATACTGATATAAAATCATACTGATGACTCTTATCGAAAGGCCGGTAATAACAAACTTACTCTTCCTCATTAAAATCCTACATTAGGTAACCAAAAAAAAAAAAAAAAAAATCCAAAATTCACTCTCTCCTAAGTTCTGTCAATCGGTGTTAGTAAGTGCTCCCTTTTTGCTCCCTAGTTCCAGCCTTGTCTAGATGTCTAAAGCAAGAGTGGAAATTTATGATCTTGACGAAAAATCTTTTTTATATTTTTTTCATGAATACAGAGCTAGATTACCATTGAGTTTTGAGATTAGGAAAACCAAGATGACCCAAGTACACCGAAGAAGTGGAAAGATGCTGGGGACAAGATCTCCAAGAAGAGCGGCTGGGGGAGGGTGACTGACCCGGGAAGTGGAATGCAGGCCGTGAAAGTGCAGCACTTGCATCATCCACACCGCCGCTGCACTTTCTTCATCTCGGTCATCCCAACTTCCTAGTCTGCCTTTGATCGAAGGTGAGGTCTCCCATCCAGATACGGTTCTTCAAGTTAGTGGCACAGCGGTCCCAGGAGGTGCAAATGAAGACTAAAGCCAACGCACTTCCTCATCTAGCATTTAATGTTCCAGTGTCATAGAAAGAGAAAAATAGTTTTAAGAGTAAGATATTTTAGGCTATGCATATAGCGTAGAAACTAGATAATGCTGCTAACTACAGGACTGACAATAGAAATTTAGAAATTGGAATCAATTATATTCTAAAATGTTGAACATCTTGGATAAGTCTGATAAATATAACTACTTTTTTTTTAACTTTGTCAGTGTGATCAACTGCTTTTGAAGACCAACTTTTCAATTACTTCTTTCTTTTTTTTTTGTAATTATTTTTATTTTTTCTGCCATATTAATGTATTTCAAATTATAATTAGGTATTTTTCAACTCTATTATTTTTTGACGACCGGCTGCTTGATTATAACATCCCGCAGGTGTTATTTCACTGTTCTTCCAGTCTGCAATTGGATGTCATGAAGGTGGTCTTGGGTTTATTTTATTTTCTATCCTGAATTGGCGAAGCATTGACAGGTTTCATTCTTTACATGCACAGCTGCGTGGTTGGAAGTTTTCCAATCATACTTTGCATTTAATGCACAAAGAGTCCATCCCATAATATATATTTTGGTTGTTTTAAATCTGAACCATTAATATCAGTCAGGGGAATTATTTGAAATACCGATACGACCTCAACTAACCCGAGCCACAAGTGGAAAGTTTAGGAAATTAGACTGTTTTTTTTTCTCTGGCATCCCTACGAATGAGTCAACTATTGATAAATTCAAAAATAATCCATTCGATAAAAATACTCATTACTACCCGTAGGTAATCACAATAATAACAAGAACAAATAAAAAAATACAATTTTAAATGATTTATCAGTTCATGTCTGCTTCCAAACAAGCAAACAAAATACTTCAAGCTAACCTAACGAGACTAAACAAAATAAATTCCACATCTGATTTGATAAAAAGATGTATTGCATAAGGAATTTTATTGCTGTTAACTTAGTATTATAACAACTGTTTCAGAAAAAATAAACAATAAATAAAATTTAGACTACTTAAACTGAATACAGAAATACATTTGGCATTCATTATAATGCAAATTTGGATATAACGCGACTCTGAAACTGATCCTAATATAATTAATCTTTTAAAAAATATATGTAAATTTGCAGTTTTTAATAAACTTTAGGACAAAATATAATTGAAAAATTATGTATATTGAAGATATAATCGTATTTGTTTGTTTTTTTGCCACGTCTATATGCTATACCTTTCATAATTCGACAAGTTCAAGTTATCTTTTATATTATTATCTTTTATCTCTTAAAATTTTTTTAGGAGCCGTTTATAGAACAGGTGTTACATTTTTATTTTATTTTTTTTGGAAACAACACGTATTAGCACAATATATATCGATAAACAAAATAAGTTTTTCATTACTTTTTTATGACCTATTATTATTGGTGATATAATTCTTTATTTAATTAAAAAACATTGTTAAATAACAAAGTATATTATATTAAATATATTTGTAAACAGTTCTTCGAATAGTTAATATTTTTATTTCCTCCTAATAAAACGAGAACACATGTAACACGGAGGTTTAAATTTTTCCTTGACCTAGGTTATAGCTAGGTTTGTATGACCTATGATTGCATTACAAAATTATTTACTGATCTATCAACCTTTAACTAAATTCAGTGAACTTAACTTCACAAATGAAAAATCATGATAGTAATATTCTTAGATGAAATATTGTCCTGACCTAAGTTAAGGATCTATCTGTAACAACTTGTAGCATAAATAGCACTATAAACCACTTAGCATAAGTCAACAAGGCAACATAAACAAGAGAACTCAGATAATAACTGCACTATTGTAAAAAAACATGGTCCAATAAAGAACCGTATGCAGTTACTTTTACCATCAAAATAAATTTAGAATGATAAAGAATGTAGTTGAATTATGTACAAGAAAGGTACTTTTGCCACTTCGAATTTAAACTAGTTCTAACAGCGTATTACCCAGAAAGGAATTAGGACAAGAGATGGGTTTGTAGCAGGGATTGCAACGTTTATTGAACTGTTTTTAAACGTTCCATTTAAACAGTTCCTGTTAAACGTATCGAGAAAAAAGGTTCACGAAATAAAAGTAATAAAGAATTCAGTACCCAAGATCGATTGCGCATATCCATCTTCCCCGTTCTAAGATATTTTATTGCTCTCCTCTTCTTAAAAACAGTGCAAGCGAGAGAAAACAAAAATTGTTTATATACAATTACACTTGATGTGTTTGTTCTATATTTTAGTTTCCTTGTTTTCTGGTTTAAAAGTTTCTCCAAATTGAAGCTTGATAAAATATAGATCCTAACAAATATTCAAAGACTCATTGAAATGTGTTCTCAATTTTTAGCATTTATTTACTTATGTTCTTAAAAAAAAAAAAGTCACAGTAAATCAGAAATAGACAGAAAATTGGACTTAGATTAGAGTTATAATTTATCTTAAATTACTTTATTCTAATGTATCGTTTGTTTGAGTAAGAATTAAAGTAATTTTTTAGATTGACTTTTTGGCAAAGTCAATACACAACTTTTAAATAAAAGTTTTAGTTCCAAAAATACAGAAAAAAAAATTAAAATAAATATTCTACTCATACCGAAACTATTAAAAAATAAAAGTTAAAATTTTATTTCAATCTCTGGTTTGCTTAATGACAAAAAAAATAAATGAAAAATTGTTTTGTTTCCTTTACTCTTTTTTTTTCTTTTTTTAAAAAAAGGAGGTAGAAAATCATAATAAAAGTGATAAATAACGGATGGTTTCTACGGAAGAGTGTGAGGGAAACGACAACATAAGCTGCGAAAGTGACTAAGCATTTATTGGCCAAGATGAAACAGCTGGTTGTAAGGAGAGATAAGGCACAACTGGCTGAGATATAAATAGAACCTCCTTTTCAATGACAAAACATGGCAATAATAACATTATACGTCGGAGAGGGCATGAGTGCGGAGCTACAATGCTACGAGTCGCCGATACAACAGTGTCAATGAACTCCCAACGCAACTGTTCAAACCATCTTCGCAACGAAATACCACATTTTTAGTATAAAAAAAAAAAAAAAACTGCTTTTTAATCGCAATAACATGATGAGTTCAATGAGTTCACACGCTTATGATGATATAAACATCAGGTCATCATGAATCCATAGAGAGATTACAAAAACTATACTTACATACAATATTTGATGCATTAATAATATATTAAGGGTCTTCATGCAACTCGTGGTAAATTCTTAATGTCTTATCATGCCAAGCGTCAGTTCAAATTTTAAATGAATGATGAATGATCCTTTCGTGCTAGCATACTAAAGTGCTGTTAGTTATAGTGAGGTTATTATTGTATTGTAAACAAACTTTGTAGATTCTGCTTGATCAATCTAATAACGTGTTGATTTATTTTTAAAATGAAAATGCGAATTAAGGCAGAGCTGCTGTATTATTTTATTAAAAATGCTTCAGTGGAAAATATGAATGAAGATACAGAAGGCAAAGAACTTGATGAAAATATTAATGAAATCCTGGCTTTCAAGTCAATGAGATAAAGTGTACATTTTCTTCTTAGATCAGTGAAGAAGTCTTCTCATTGATGCCAGATGGTGAAGGATGGCAGATACCAGTTTAATTTTATATTAAATGAACTTCAAAACCATCCTTTTTTTTCACCAAGAAAGCACCCTATATCTCTCCAGTTGTTCATTGTATTGTAAATACTTTTGTAGGTAGACTTGTATTGTAAGGAGAAGTAAACATGGTATCAAAATTTCGAAATTAGCAAAGATTTACAGGACCGTGTTAAAATTCATGCTAGCGGCCATATTTAAAACAATTTAAAAAAATAAGTTTATCTACTTTATAATAATAATAATAATAATATTTAACACTGATTGCATGAATACCCCTATTATATGACTGGTTTTCTTTGAAAGCGGTGGTAAGTCCATTTTTTTAAAAAACTTAGTCAATGAAAACTGCTATGAGGTAGGACATGTTCCTAAACTTCAGCACTAATTCCATCGATAGAATTCATGAATCAATTGAATACACTATCGATGATCAAGGATTTTAGGAACGGCTCACGGGATTAAACTTCTAAAATGTTTTAAAAAATCATGCAATAGAAGAAAAATCAGGAAATGTCTACCTACTGACTTGTTGTATATGAAAAAAAGAGATATACAGAAAGTAAACTGAATATATTAATGTAAAATAACTTGAGAAACAACAATATTTAGGTTATATCCAGCGGATACGTCGACACTAAAAGTCGATAGAACAACAAAACTATAGGTGATTCAATCGATGAATAAAAGAACGCGCTGAATCCCACCTGTGTTTCTACCAATGAGCTCAGGAACGGTCCGATGTTATCGATCAGCTAAGCCATGAGTTTAGGAACTTAACTTGTCCCAAAAAATATCCTTCAAAATGTTCATCATTTTATCAATATAAATTTACGCAATATTAATGTAAGAAAAATAAGTGAAAAATTGCTTTTATTTTTTATAGTCTAGGAAATACTCAAAATATGAAATTAGACCCAGCTACCAGTTTCCTGTATTTTTCTCCTCGACTTCCAAGTCCCTCCAGGTACTGCATTAAGGAGATTCTAGGTTTGCCCACCTTTTTTTTTTCTTCCGGTTTAGCTTCCATGAACCATTTAACGTTTATGTGCTCTGGGAGCCTGCAGACATGTCCAAACAAGCGCAATTGTCTATTTTTTTCTTCAGCGACACCAACTTTAGTTTCTCTCCGACGACTTCATTCCTTATGCAGTCTCTTCTCGTTTTTCTTATCTTGCGACCTTCATTTGTGAGGCTGTCGATCTATTAATAAATAGCTTTGGGGCTTTCCATTATTCTGTCTCATACAGTAAGATAAGGAGGCAATAGTCGGTATAATTACGAATTGAGACATTCGTAATGATAATAATAATGTGGTCATCAGTGGGCCAGGCCTTGATTTTATAAACTTCAAATCTTAAACTGATACCATAACTCCTGGATTAGTAATGTTGATTAATATTTAATGTACCCTAATGGAGAAGAAATAAAGTAACGCCAAAATAATACACGAAAGTAAAAGCAGTAAACGTCGAATTCAGTAAAAATAGTAATAGGAAAAAGTTGTGGTGTGCATTAGAAAAGGAAAGGAGACTCTGGCAGAAACCAGAGTGAAAGGCCGTGGGGAAAGTTAATACCAACCAATGCTAATCCTCGCTTTATAACCCAATTAAACCGGTTATGACTGTTTCTATCAGCATCGTCCTTTATTCTATTTATACCTTGAGAGCAAGGCAAATATAAGAGCTGAAGAACGAAGTACAAAGGAGTTGAATGCAGGAGTAAAACAAGATCGGTACCCAAAAGACGACTATGTATAAATACTATACTGGAACAAAAATATACTGCAACTTGTATTGGAGGGGATTTTAATAGCTGGAACGTTTCTACTTTTTGTCACCAAATAAGTAGAAACTGAGTATATGTTAGTGTTGCCCAAAATCGGTTTTACAAAGTGTAAAACCAAGACCAAGACCAGCATAGGTAAAAAAAATCGATTTTCTAAATAAAAATTAAGGCAAAGTAGTTACTAATACTTGACAATCTTAGTTGCTATATGTTAATAATTGGTATAACCAATATACTTTCTCATTTAAATCCTCCAATTTTTCATTCGGGTTTCCCCTATCTAAAAAATTACAGTAATATATATATAGTAATAAGATAATAAGTAACTGCAAGACACTTACAAGACTTCCGCAAGACCATGACCAAGACTGAGTTAGGCGGCCTTGGTCTTGGTCTTGTAGAGTGCAAGATCAAGACCGATTTTGGGCAACACTTAATATAATCGTCCATTAATTTCTTTAATCATCTATTCATGCTTGGTGGTATGCTTGGTATAGGAATATGAATTATATTTAATAAAAACAATAAAGTTCTCTTCTGCTAAAACGAAAATGTGTGTAATTTATTATAAGTTGAAAAAAATAAAATTATTTGCCCTCATAGTAATTAAATTTTTAACTGAATATATATCATCAATGTATATATATATAAGTAAACTAATTCCTTATAATAAGATTTATTTAATTTCAAATTTTGTTTTGGATGTAGGTAAAGAATAGTGCGAACATAATTAACCAACAAATTAATAGCTGAATAATGGCTGCAAAAGAGTATAAAACCGCTAACATAAATTTGCAAACATAAAATGTTCAAAACAATAAAATTAAAAATATGTAAATACTCTTTAAGAGCAGTAGTTGACTATGAAGAAGAAAAATGTTGTTTATCTCAAGACGGTTCTCGTAAACTGAGAGTATTATAAAGAAATATAATTGTTCCAAGATGATCCTCGTAAACTAATAGTATTCGAGAGAAACATTATAAGATGTTACGGGGTACGGGGTACCTCATGTTAAAAGTGAATGGAAAATTAAGAGGAATGATGAGATAGAGGGTATCGAAGCGAATAGGGTCAGAGATGGACAGAACACCTGATCAGAATGGAGGTTGAAAGGATACAAAAGAAAAGTACAGATCGCATGATGAGCAAGAAGTATGATGAAATAGAGAGAGGAAAGGAAGCCAAGAATCCACAATGGGACGAAAGAGGGACAAATTAAAAAGCATAATTCAGAAGGATAAGGGTCATGCTGACCTTTAACATTGGGAAGTAAGGTAGACACAAGAATTAAAAGTTAATTAGTTACCGATCAAACTAAATGAGTTAAAGCTATCTTTAAATAATTTAAAAAACAATAGTAAACAAAAAAATATATAATAAAATGGCAAAAACTAAATTAATAAAGATTCTAACAATAAATGAAGTAATTGAAAAAAAATACAGTAAAAGACTAAAAAATTAAAAACAAAATCTTCTCAAGAATACTTATGGTTGGCATAACAAAAAAAAAAACATATAGAGCAAAAAGCAAAAATTAGAGAAAAGAAAAAATAGCAAAAGTAAGGAATGAAAAAGATTTTAGTTTGTATGTTAAGCAGTAGGCTAGTTAAAAAGACTAAATTAATAAAATATATACAGTAATTTAAATAAAATTATATATCGGATAAATGAACGTAAAAACTCTGAAGGGCAAAATAAATAAATTTAAATATACTACTAACATTCCTTAATATAATGTATTGAAACATACAATAGGAGGCACGTATTTAGAATAACATATTTTCACTGATTATTTAAATACCTATTTATAACTTCTTTATTTTTGTAGTATTATTAAAAATAGATCCTTTCCAGTTAGTCCGGAGTGTGCGAATGTCAAAACCATCAGAGAGAAAAATGACATTTCCATTAGGAATATAAAAAGATTTGGCAAGGGAAAGTACAAGCGCTACTGGTTTTCGACGGATAAACAACTTTTCGGACGAACAGCCAGTGCGAGCATTCGCAAGAACACGCAGGATCTGTTGAGATATGAATCACTTTCCTTCATTAAGCAACATGCATATCGTATTAAGCCTTTCTATTTTCTCTTTCCGACCAATTAATAAAGAGAAATATTAATTTATAATTGTCAGATTCAACTTATTAATAAACGCGAATGAAATTCATATGATTTATTAACATTCTTACTAATTACTGCTAGTGTAAACTGCATTAGTAATATATTCATGTTCTGAGTTGATAATTATAATGAAAATAAATTAGGTTAATTCAACTAATCAAGAACTTATGATTGGCAATCTGGAGATTTTAGGGTCAGTATATATCAGTACTTGTGACGATTCAAACTTTTATAATTTTGATGAAATTAAATTCGACATTTTTCCAATACAAATTAATTAAAAATAATTCTCTAATAATGAATTAACAATTATTGTTTATGCAAAATATGTATTACTATTTATATTAACGAATAATATTTAAGGTAAATGGACCTGTAATAGGCATTTTAAATGTGAACTACAGCTTTTGTTCCGATGGTAGATCTTTGCAAATGGGGCTAATTGAAAGCAAATTCAGTCATGACTTTAGTTAATGGTTTTTTACATTTAGGCATGACATCACCTGAGGTTTAGGCATCACCCTCTTAAGTTTTTTAACTAAAAATATACTCAGCGTTCTCTTTTTGGTGTATAAAGCTTATTATCTGTTAATGAATTAATATAATAATGAATTTAAAACTATCTATTATTAGTACATTTATCATAGATCATTTTATTTTTTTAAATTAAAAATTAATTAAATATTGAGAGCTCCATATTTATTGCTCATTAATATCCATACCTATTACTCATTAATATCAATACCTATTACTCATTAATATCCATACCTATTACTCATTAATATCAATACCTATTACTCATTAATATCAATACCTATGACTCATTAAAATAAAATTCAGGCTAAGAAAATAAGAAAGATTGATTTATTATGTCCTCAATAGCCAGCTATGCGGTATAGTATAAATAACGCCCCTATTGGGCAAGAGAATTGCCAATGTTCTATCATATCGTTGATTAAATTTAAGAACACAACGATTTAATATTGACATTTATTTAAGTTAAGATTCTTATTTTTTTATTTTTTCGTAGTTTGTTGTTGTTTTTTTTTTTTCTGATACTTTTATCTTTCGGGAATTCTCATTCATCTACACATCTGGGGACTTGTAAACTTTCGGTTAAAGTTTTATTTGTTAAAAGTTATTATTTTATTTCGTAAAAAAAGCACATTAGTATTGTAAATTAGATATTAAATGCTCGGTTTCATAAAAATAATTTTAATTAGTAATTTTTAAATTCATGGATTTAAAAACTAATGGATAGCAATATATCAGATTATTTATTAAATACGCATACTCCACACCCAGAATGAAAAAGCAGAACCCGAAAACTCATACATTAAGAAATTTTAAAAATAGCATTTTATCACACCATTTAAAAAAAAATTAAATAAAATAAATACTATATATTCAGACAAAACCATGACAAGATATTTCGTGTGTCCAACGTTCATTTTAACAAACATATTTTTTATAGCATCCACCATTCATTTTGGATCTGAGATATATTCTATATTTTGTTTTATAATAAATATATTTTTTATTGAAAATGTATAAAACAAAACAATATTACTATCGAATAGACATTAGAAAATAAATTATTGATTCCCATTTCTAACAAAAACATTATCCAAATATATAACACAACAAATGAATAAAGTTAATTAATTAGTTGTAATAATTAACATTATTACCCATCAGTGATAATATGAAACAATGATTTTGAAGAAGGCTCATTTTTTTTTTGTTTTTTAAGTTTTACCTCGTCCATCGTCGGAAACGGTTGGTTTGACAACTGACAATTTTCTCCCAAGTTTTTCAGTACTTTTTTTTTATCCAATCAAAATCCGTCGATGTTCGTGATCAATTGTCTTTGTTCCTTTGTCATCTAGTAGGCTCAAATCACCCTCATGAAATTTAGAACGAAGCCTATTAAAGGAAAATAGACGAATAATAACTAATAATTTATTAAGCTTGTTTTAAGATCTGTTATATGTGCGTGTCGTATATATAAAAACAATAAATAACCTGCATACAATAAAAAAAAGTAACGAACTCAAAACCAAAAATCAACGTAATTAATATTGAAAGACTAAAACTATATCTACAACTAATTTTATGAAAGGTATATTTGTAGAAGCTCATGTAATTTATTTTAAACACGTCTAGGAGATAACATCATAGCATAAATCAGTTTTAAGTAATGATGAAAACTTCATATAAAATTCTTATAAATTACTATATAAGCTGAGATATCTGGAGAATTAAATTACTTGTATTTATATGCGAGTATATATATACACACTTGAATTTTATTATTTGTAAATATTACATTTCTCCATACTTATGGAGTTAAGTAATGGTGGTGACTGTTCAACATTCATACTATGTATGAGTATAAGTACATTAAACAATGTTTTTTTCAAGTGCAGACTCGTTCGGAATTTCCTAGGCTATCTATCTGGCTGCATATATATATATATATATATATATATATATATATATATATATATATATATATATATATATATATTAAATATTGTTCGTGATGTTAAAGTTATTTTATGAAAGTAAATTCAAAATTAAATTAGAATCTATACGGAAAGATATATTTAAAGACATATCAAAAAAGAATATTTAAAATACTTGATACTCAAAAATAAAATCATCCTCTCAAAAAAAAGAAAAACGATAGGTTCATTAGACGTTAAATGCTTTGTTTCTTTTGTACTCTCTTTTACTTTTACAGTAATATAAACTATTAAAAAATGTCAAAACTCTGTAAAATATTTTTCAAAAATCAAACTCGATCTCTTCAAAAATAATTTATTAAATATATATCTTAATATATTAATATGATAATTAGGCGGAAGCTTCAATATGAGAATACTATCAGCTGGACTGATAAGAATCATAGAATGATAACCCATCTCACCAAGAGCTGGCGTCTTCTTCTTTATCTTTCGTATCCAGACTTCAGTGACGTCTTCGAGTGCCAGGTTCCACATTTTGTCGAAAGCAGAGAGGTATGCGATAACGTAGCCTCGTATACCCCAACCCGAACGGGTCGTAACCTGAAATCAATTTTACACTAAAATCAATATATATAATATAAAGGAAAGTGGAAGTAACAAGGAAATATTATGGAACCCTTGGAAAAAGAACTACACAGAATGAATGATAGTGTGGTTGACGCTGCTCCATCAGGATTCCATCTGATGGATGGAAGAAAGGATGAAAATAGTATCTTTCATTCTGTACTCCTATTCTCTTAACAAAATTAAATTAATATAAAATTCAATTTGTCTAATTTTTTTTAAATAAATTATTTTTTTTATATGCAAATTTTTAGCTGCATAAATATTATTATCACTAATTTCATTTTTTTTTTTAGGTGGGTAACGTTTTGTTTGGAAAGAAATACTAAAACAACTTTATTAGTAAGTAACTTAGACTAAGAAATTAGCTTTTCAAATTGACATTTTTTTATAATAAATATTTTTAAAAATCCAATTATAATAATTAATTTCATAATAACTAATTATTTTTAAATTAATTGTTAATTAGGAACAATAGGAATAAATTTACTTACTTTAATCCTTGTTCTATTCTCGACCATCTCCCTGAGTTTGGCCAAAGGTCCTTCTACGTTGAGCATAAATTTACGAATATTCTTCTTACCTACGGAAATTTTTTTTTTTTTTAAATTATAAAAAAACTTCGACAAAAAAAATGGGAACAGAGAAGAATAAAATAAAATGCACCGTAAATTCCTAATATTAGTGTCATACGCATTATCGTTTTAAAGCAATTTTTTAAATATACACATATTTAGCGACATTTAGCGAGACTTGATTAGTAGAATTCAAGAGACCTCATAAAATTTATTTTCTTTGAAAACTCGGATTCGAAATTTTTCACAACCGCAATAATTTACCCAAATATATACTTCATATATTGGTAAATTAAAGTAAAATATTCCATGAATTTTAAAAACTGTTTCATCTTTGGTATTGATAGGATTCACCAAGGTTATCAATTTTGTGAAAAACGAAGCACTTACTTCTGACATACAAAATAATAATATACATTAACAACTTGGAAAGAAAGTAAGAAACAAAACTAAATTGAAACTGGGTGTAATGTTTAAAAGGGATGAGAAAGGGAGATGAAAAATTTTGTAAGAAAAAGGTTTGTTGATTTATTGTTTTTCGTTAATATTAATCTTCGGTTATAATTGAATATTAATTTATTGTTGTAATGTTAAATTTCAACTTCCAAATTGCAGATTAATATAAATATATTTTTTACTTCATTCAAATTATGGAGTATTCAAAATAAAATATGAATAACTACATGTGCATAAAGTAAAGCCTAAAGATATTTGATCACCAGTTTGAAAACAGCATACACACAAAATATGCAAATCCATAAAAAAAAAAAAAAAAATAGTGCTCTGATAATAAAATAGAAAAATGCCAGTTGGAAAATGAAATTTTTATATCTTGGATCCCAAAGGTGTCTTTTTTCTGTTGTAACGATTTTAGCATTATCTTCTCAAGTGAAAAAAAAAGGCACGTCTCGCAGAAATTTCAGGAAAAAATACTATCAAGAAAAATATACTTTATTTTTCGACATAGGAGGTATATACTTGTACATATAGTAGTTAATTAGACAATAACCTGCATTAAAATATCTATAACACCAACCTGCATCAAATTGATTTTTTCGTGTTAAGAGCTGTTGTAATGTTTCTTTATATGCTACTTTGGAATATGCAATCCTTTTTACTAGTATGGACTCATTTTTATAGGAAAAAGTGCTGTTGAGGTTATTTTATGCCTACGAAAACGTAGTAATAAATATTTTATTTGTGCGATAAAATAAATTTTCTGGCTGATTTTACTGCGACTACTGTTTGTTTTTTTTTTTCTGTCATATCTAGTTTTTCGGCTATTTGTGATTTATTACTATACGATTCGAGAAAAAACAATCACAACAAATGACTGTAGGATACTTTCTAGTGGTAAGGTAAGTAAGACCAATCTCAGACAATTAGAAAACATGAAAGAATCAAATTACGAATACATATTTTGTAGTTTGTAGTTGAAGCAATGTTGCATCACTTCTGTAATTTTAGTCCAAAGCTGAGTGTAAAAATTCATTTTTTAAATTCCTATCTTTAATACATTCCTGAATCTCGGTGTAACAATAGTGAGTAAAATTTAAAAATGAGTAACAAACTGACATTTTTCATCTAAACGTACCATACGATGCCTGGATACTACGCTCTCAGAAGAGAAATAACAAAAACGAAAATTTGAGATTTAATCAAATTCATTTTTCTATCCAGTGACGTTGAGCATTGACTGTGACACCACTATGAGAATTTTTTTTTGCGAATTTCGCGTGTTTTTTCTTTGTACGGTATCGATGTTGATTTTCAAGACTCTTCAAAACTTTAACTCAACCAAGATGTGATGATAAAATACTAAACGCAGAAATGAAATCACTATGAAAAAATATTTTTAAAATAAATATTTTCCAAAATTTTCCGTATATTTTTTTTTTCAATGTTCAGCGTATATAGTCAATCAAAAACGCCACCAATGCAGGGCCGCGTTTTCTAGCTACAAAGAGCGGAAGCAGTTACGAAGCGAGTGGAACAGATGGGATCAGTAATAAATATCGATATGTAATAAAGGTAATAAAAAACAATAAGAGAGGATAATATTGACAAAGAGAGATGGAGCGAAAGGAAGAGGATCACGAATGTTTACACTGCGTGTATATGTATGTATGTATGTGTGTGTGTGTGTGTGTGTGTGTGTGTGTGTGTGTGTGTGTGTGTGTGTGTGTGTGTGTGTGTGTGTGAGTGAGAGAGAGAGAGAGAGTGAGAGAGGAGCGAGAGCGAAGGCACGGGCGATGACCCGCCCACTCGGTGGACGACCCCGTGTCAACCCGCCTTCCTCCGCTAAGCGCTAAATAGCCCTTCCCCGTCTTTCAGTCACTTTGCTAAAGTTTTAGTAATATTTAAATATAATAATTGTATAATAAATAAATAATGTAATAATTAATAACGTGTGAGAGAATTTCTCCTATTGAAACCCCATTCAAACATCGTATTTTTTCGATAAAGACTGTTTTAAACGGTCAAGTTTCTCGACCACAGCTTTGTCCTAGAAATCGTAGTCAAGTACTTCGGTTTTCAATCACAAGGGGATGTCTCCGCAGACCTTATAGACCCTTTTACACGGTTAAGCTTCTTGTTTAAGCTTTAAGCTCCAACAACGTTGTGATTGAAGTATTAAATATTTTCCGCTAGGTGTGCCAGGTATCGAAGTAACCTTGCCCTGCAACATAACTGTTGCTATTAGTATTAAAAAATTAAATGTATGCTAGTTCCATTTTGCAATTCCAAGATACCAGCCAGTTTCATGATCATCATACTACTCCGAGAAACGTAAAAATATCTGTGTCCGGAAAAAGACAAGGGCCGAAATGAAAGTCAATTAACCGGAAATATTTACAATAAAGAGAAAATAACGAAAAAAAAGCACTGACAATAACATTCCAACTCTGACCTATGGAATACACCAGCTTTCCATTACAAATGGAGTGTATTACGACCAAATAATCAAATTAAAAGAACTGGATCAATGCAGTGTTTATGATTGTGTGAACGCAACAGCGGGGTTCGATCTTCAATAATGAAGAATTGCTTTGAATAAATAATATTTCTTTTAACAATAACGAGCAGTGACGTCATTAACCCACACTCGAAAATGGTCAAAGCCATTTCCGTACTTCCGCTGTTGGTCCAAATCCAGAAATTATTTTTATAACATCTAATTAATTTTCTCAGCTAAATGATAGCAATTATGGCTTCCTAGCATTCATGGAAGCAAAGCTAAGAGCGTTTGAAATTCACACTTAAAAAGACTGAACATCTTTTCGTCCAAAACACTCGATGAATAAATGTAATCCACACAAATTCGATAAATTCTAATCCAGCTTCCCATCCTGTTACAATGATCCTCAGATGGTTCTGAAAAAAAAAAAAAAAGCTTTCGGACATAGCAAAGAACAATAATAGGAGTGCAGCGGTCCCATAGTTTTTTCGTTAATAAATCACATTGCATTATCGTAAAAATGAAAAAGGGTATAAGTAGCAGATTTCTTAAATTCTTTTAAGTGAACAGAGGAATATAATTTTTTGGTTATTTCGGATCTGGTAATGCGCACTACTCAATTTGTTAAGGTGGGAGTGAATCTTGGAAAAAAAAAAGATAATCAAGAAATAGAGGCACTTACGCCGGCCTAAAGTGTTCTTTTTTATCTCAGGAGATCTGAAAAGCATAGATCCGTTGAAAAGTGCACATCGAAGAATTGACTCGATTACAATACTGTCCTTAAATAGTAAAAATATAGAAGCAAATGAACAGGATATCGTAGTAGATATATAATTATTTTAATAACTGAGAAGTTATATTAACGTTGCTGTACACCTCATAACTAAATAAATAACTTTTTACGAAATTGTTAAAAGACACTTGAAGGTCATGCAGAATAATCTTTCCCCGAGATGAAAGGAAAGGAGATCCTTGCTCATGAATCAGGAATTGGCTCATCCCAATTCATGGTAGCCGAATCGCATTCTTCAAGGGTACCAAACTGACGAATGTAACAGACTTTTGAAGCTTCTACCGTCTGGCGCCATGTCATCATCAATAGAAACGTCGTCACATTATACAGCTCGCCTACGATCAACATCCTAGATAGGCAATAGGAAAGTGTAAGGCTCTCCGGGTGCAAACCTACAAATCCTAGGCCCAGGATATATCACGGCCTGCAAAACAGGATGTGGTACGTACTTTTGAGATAAAAAGAGACGATTTCCTTATTGCGGTTCCAATAATAACCGTAAATAAGTGATAAAAGGTTCTCTATTTGATAGTAAAGGGTGTAATAATAAACCATGACATCATTCAAATTAATTTCGCGACGGGACTTCCGTTAACACTGACAATCTTTTGTATATTTTTCTATAAAATTCAATTGTTTTACAAACGATATAATTTTAATGTTATATTATATTTTACTATTTTATTTAATGGAAGGAATTTAAGCTATGCATTAACATGATCGCTGATTTATTTCTGTCCAAACATTGGAACAAAAAGGGTCATTGTTCAAAACTTTGAAATAATTTGAGATTAATAAACAAATTATTGATCGAATTTACACCTATGAATCTTCATTTAAATAGAATTACTATGTTTGGTGAGGATTTTCGATACGTCACGAGTGTTTGGGCAGAGTTATATAATTATTTTTAATAAATATGCCAAGACCTGATTTACCAAATTTACAATAATGAACCGTAGTCACAGGTAATTATTTCCCAAAAATGTCAGATCGGTTCCTACAATGCCAGATCATGTTCGACTATCAAATCCTTTAAGTGAAAGTTAATGAGTAAACCGCACCAATTTCATTCATTATGTTTTATTAATAATCCATACACATCGTAAAATGATATAAAATATATACATCGAAGGTTAAATATGATGCTTTCTAGCATGTATACTTTATATTTTCTAAATTCATATTAGAACAAAAAATAAAATTGCTATAAATTACGAGTAATGTTGTCCAAAATCGGTCTTGGTCTTACACTTAGCAAGACCAAGACTGGTTAACAAAATCGATTTTTTGAATAAAATCACGCTAAAATAGTTAATAATACTTGATAATTTTAGTTATTATATGTAAAGAATTGGAATAACCAATAGACTTATGTATTTAATACTTCCAATTTTTCATTCGGGTTTAGTTAGGTTTCTCCTATCTAGAAAATTACAGTAATGTCTCTGTAGTAATAAGCTAATAGGTAACTGCGAGACTCTTGAGCAAGACCAATACCAACAAGACTGAGTTTGCAAGACCAAGACTCGTCTCGGTCTCGCATTTGGACAACACTAATTACAAGAATATTCTGTTTTAGAAATTACTTAAAAACATATACACTTTAAAAGAAAAGTTCCATAATTGTTAGATATATCAAAACTCTTGATATTAAACACTTCATTAGTTCAATCATCACGTCAGTTATGATTAAGTAAGGAAGGAATTATATTGTTGAAGAATAAATAAAAATTAGCGAATGTTTCATTAGGATCTGATTCACATATTTTTTTTTAACTCCCAGCCAGAACGCTGAGACCATTTTTCGCCTCTGATTCGTGGCACAAAAAATAACTGACCATCGGAAATAGCCAGAGTTAAGGTGGAAAAAAAAACTTGAAAGAGGTCTATAAAAAGACCGGGAGAAGACTATAAAAAGATGAGTACTTGAACTGGAGATGGGAAGATAGCTACGAGCTTTCACTTTCGGGAAAGGCACCAGCGAACAGCTTTCGTCCAACCTTACGCTTCCGCACCGCCCCACTCCTACAGATAGCCGAGGGTTCGACGCCCGCTTATCGGTGTCTTGCTATGGTGCCTTCTACGTATCCTAGCAGCTAGTATTAGTCAGGGAGCACTTCTTGTAAGGAATGCGAAGGAACAAAATAAATAAAATCATACTTAAAAAAAAATTATATAACATTTCTGAAATAGCAATTAATTTCGATAAAAACGTATGGGGATACATATAAAATCAATTTTAAAAACCATAGTTTTACAGGTTTCCAGGGTGTTCAAAATATACCCCAAGTTATTCGAAATTTTGATCTACGAATTGGGAAAAAGTGGCCTACAAAATTAATTAGATGCTAAAAACTCGTAAGTACCCATATACTTTCCATTTGGATCATATGGTAATTTGAGCACAAAAAAACGATGACTTACAAAAATATTGGGCCGTTTGGTGGACATAACCTCGTTATTCTGCCATTTTGGGGGTGTAAGTCACGCCAAACGGCTCAATATTTTTTGAAGCCCACTTTTTTTCTCGATTTTGTGTTCAAATTATCTTAAGTTTGAAATGGAAAATAAATGGGTATTTACTTGTTTTAAGTATTTAACTAAATATAAAAAAATTTCCGATTTCCGGACTGAAATCCTCCAATTCCGAGAATAATAGTTGTAGGTTACGATGAGATGAAGCTATTCGATGTTTTACGGGGGTGTTATCGTAATTTTCAACAATTTATCTACGAAAATTCTCAGAAATTGGGCGTGTTCTCGATAAATTAATTAATTTAGAGAGGTACTAAATGCTCTCGAATACTTTTTGCTTTCCACTTGAATCGTAATATAATTTAATCACGAAATCAAGAAAAAGATGGTGGCCTGCATAAATATTGGGCCGAGTAGAGACCAAATTTTTGTATTAAATTATCTTAAGACTCCAACGGGAAGCAAATGAGTACTCATGAGTGCTTAGTTCCTTATTAAATAGAAGTTTACCGATCTCCAGATTGAAAGCACCCCGAATTATCTTTTATGAATCCGAGAATTATAATAAATAAAAAAAATGCAGTTAATGAAATGAGATGAAGTCATTCACGAAGTTTTGGGCAGAGCTTAATAATTTGATAAAACGGAGTGAGTATGGCGGACTAAAAGTCGTTCCTCTAACTACACTTGAACGTTCCGTCAAAAAAGAAACAAACAAACCTGTTTTGTATAACAATTCCTTTGTTCGTGGTGTTAAATAAAATAAATTAATTTCAAAAAACGTGATGATTATGATCCTCGTCGGAATAACTGTTTATTTGATATTTGATAAAGTAAAATTATAAAATTATTATGGAGTATGCCTAGAAGTCTTCTTTAAATATGTTACAAAGTTTCAAATCGGCTCTCGGACTAATAGATGTATAAATAAAATGTTGTGCATATGGTGGTTGTGGTATATAAAAACATATGTTTTCTTTTATTGTTATAATTTATATTTCATATTGATCCTAATTTTCTTCACGTTCTACCGAACCTTGCAAGAAATGATTTGAGATGAGAATTCAGGGAAAGATGATTTATTTTTTCTTCTCACATCTACATCAACCGTGGACATTATACCCAAAATAAAATGGCATCTAAATTTGACCCGCTTTCGTATACAGGTCGTACACCCATGTTCTTTTTAATTCCTTTGTATTTAATGGCATGAGATACGCAGCGATCAGCTATAATGATTTTTATGATGTTCATGTAACGTCTCGCAAAAACGATTGTAATAATCTTGTACGTGTTCTTTAACCGAGTGCATATTCAAGTCAGTGTGCTATTGTAGTACAAGGTTGTAGATTGCGTGCCCAGACCTAAAGTATTTTATTAAGAAGTTAATAGTTGTTTTAAGTGTGACTAGCATACCTTAAATTTGTAATGTATCGAACTGGTTTTGTTCACGTATGAAATATTTGATTTTTCTTATTTTAGAATTGCAATGATGTAATGGGCACTTATGATAGAGTATCATATCTCATGACTGGCGTCTTGTCTTATATGTGGACGTCAATCGTTTACCTAACTAAAATAAATAAACTATATAAGCGGGTTGTCAACAAAAAATTAAAAAATCTGTTTTGGTTTCTTTGTTTTTTTTTTAAATTAAGACGAAGAGTCAACCTATGATCAAAAACCTTAAGCCGGATTAAGGGTCGGAATTTAAATTTCTTCCGTTTTCTTCAACAAACAAGGACTGACTGAGAAATGATTCTGACCTGATTTCAAAGGGAAATCTTTATTATGATCTACGAATTCGCATCAAGCGGGGTTTAACTTGTAGCAGTTTAACAGGATACGAAGTGATAGCACGATACGAAGTGGAGTCGATTAGAAGCCTCGATTATCACACGAAAAGGTAGCGGGCATATCAAGCATTGGATTAATTTTTAAAAAGATTTATCGAAACTGAAATAAAGCGTAATAACAAATATTATGCCTATATTAGGGAATTTTCATATTTAAAAAATATATATATTTATAATTAATCCCAGATGATTATTCATCTTCCTTTAAGACTTCTGAAATGCCCCTTAGATATCCGAATAATACGAATAAAAATCCCTAAAATAATGGCTATAATCGCTCTTTTATTAGGGCATAGAATTCCAAGATGTTATGGATTAGGAAGAAATCAAAATGAAATGCAACCAGTGAATTTATATTAAATTAACTTAAACGGGACACTATAGAGATTATTTATAAGAATAATAACATAATAAATATAAAACAATTATTATTCCATAATATTCATGTTAATGTATATTCCTTCTTCAATTACCCACAGTTAATTTATTTTTTTAATTGAATGCTGACGACGTTAAAATTTTTTTTTTTTACATTCGGGATTTATTTAGTAAATGTTATTAATAGAAATAGAAATAGAAATAGAAAAATAACTTTATTCTGGGACACAGTCCCTTGAGAATAACAAATTAGAACAAAATTAAAATATTACATCTGGCCAAAACAAAATAAATCGAAAAAAAGAAATAATGTAAAAAAAAATATAAGGTAAAAACTCTATATACAAAACAAACTAAACTATATACAAAACCATTAATACTATTACAAGAAACTTAAAGCTATTTAGACCAGTATACACTTTTCCGAAAAAAATAAAGAATTAAAAAATAAAAATATATCAAATTCTCTATTAAAATCCGCTCGAATGGTTAGCAAGTATCTGACTGTTTTTGTGATAGGAATTGGAATAGGAGGGATTTGAATGTGGATATGGAGGGGGAATGTCGAATTTTGATAGGGAGGGAATTCCAGAAATTGACAGAGCGAACAATAAAGGAATTTTGGAATGAGGCAGATCTGTGAGAAGGCATGTAAAGGTCAGAAGGTCGAGATCTTGTGGACAGGGAATGGACTGAGGTTTTGAACTGGAGAAGGTTGTAGGCGTAAGAAGGACGATGGTTGTTGATGATTTGGTAGAGGAACGTACCTAAAAAGTATTGTCTTCGGAAGGAGGGGTAGAGCCACCTTAACTCAGTGTAGTGGTGAGAGACATGGGAGTACCTCGGGGCACCAATAACAAATCTTACGCAGCTATTCATTAATCTTTTCAGTCTATCACGGAGCTCCACCGAGAGGCCATCATACACCACACAGCTGTAGTCAAAGTGGGGGAAGATGAGAGAGGAAATTAGGAGTCTACGGATATGTTGAGGTAGGAGATGGCGGAAGCGATGAAATAGTTTAAGGGTAGAGATTGTCCGACGGGAAATGTGAGAAATATGGTTGGTCCAGGAGAGGGTTTGATCTATGAAAAATCCTAAATTTTTAACAGAGGAGTAGAAGGAAATTGGCTGGTCATTAAGGTGTAATATGGGAAAGTCAGTATGGGATCTAATGAGGGGCTTGGAACCAATGACGATGGCCTGAGTTTTGGCAGCATTTAACTTTAATCCATTTACATTTGCCCAGGCATTGATTCGATCAAGATCTTCTTGAATCTTGGCAAATGCCCCCAGTAACTCAGAGGGAGAAAAGGATAGGTAGATCTGGGAATCATCTGCATAAAGGTGATGGGAACAATGGAAAATTGATTTAGGTAGGTCGTTAATGTAGGAGCTGAAAAGGAGAGGAGATATGCTTGAACCCTGGGCAACTCCAGAGGATAAAGAAAGGAAAGCAGATAGTGGTTGGTTGGGTATGGAGACTGCTTGGGTGCGTTGGGAGAGGAAAGATTGGAACCAAGAGATGGAACTATTGGAGAAAGATAATGATTTTAGTTTGTTGAAGAGGATGGAATGGTTGATGGAATCGAAAGCTTTGGAGAAGTCTAGAAGAATAAGGACAGTTAATTTTCTATCATCTATTGCAGATTGAATGTCGTTGGTAATTTTAATTAAGGCAGATTGTGTGGAATAGCCGGGACGGAAACCAGATTGGAGCGGATCAAATTGGTTGGAATTTTCGAGGAACTTGGAGACTTGGGATTGCACCAGTCTTTCAAGAGGCTTTGAGAGGTTAGAAAGAATTGAAATTGGACGGAAATCTTCGGGTGAGGATGGATTAGGCTTTTTATTTAAAGGAAGGACAATGGCTTTTTTCCAAGAGGTAGGGAATACTGAATTCTGAAGGGAGAAATTGTAGATAAAAAGGAGAGCTGGGAGGATTTCAGGTAGACATATTTTTATTAATTTGACAGGAATGCCGTCTGGCCCTATGGAATTGGTGTGGGATTTCATTAACGCGGTTAACAAGTCTGTGGGAGAAATGTCGGAAAAATAAAAGTTATTGTCGTTAAAGGATATCTCTGGAGCAAAGCCGAAAGAGGAAGGTAGAGAAGAGGTGTTAGCGACAGATATAAAATAAGAGTTTAAATCATCGGAGGATACAGGATAGGCTGCGGTAGGGGATCTGGAAGGATTACCAATGGAAAGTTTACGAAGCAGTAGCCATTTCGATTTGATATCAGGAGCTGAGGAAAGGGTTTCATGGAAGTAGGAAGTTTTCGCACGCCGGATCCTTGTCTGTGCCAAGTTGCGAAGCACCCTGAACGCTTGGTAGTCATCTGCAAGCCTCGTACGTCTAAAACGTCTTCGGGCAGCGTCGCGCCTCTTCTGCAGATCTTTGATTTCCTGACACATCCAAGGAGCAGGCCGGTGACGAAAGGTAGAGGTTTTGAGGGGAGCATGGGTATTGAGAATATTGAGAAGATTGGTGGTAAGGATGTCAACCATGGAGTCGATGGAAGAGCAAGAATATATTCCGTTCCAGTCTAGGGTTTCTAGGTCAGGTAATATTTTTTCTCGAGTAAGGGAATCTAGGTGACGGAAGGTGATAGTTCGAGGGTGGATTGAAGGAGTTTGGATATTATATGTTATTTGTATAAGATCGTGAGATGATAAGAATGATACTGGCAATTGAGAAGAGGAGAGGAGATTTTGTGCTGAGTCTATAATGTAGAAGTCTAACCAAGTGACTGACCTGCTGGTGTGGTGGGTGGGGGAAAATGGAACTATGAAGAGGTGCAGAGAGAAAATTAGGTTTTCTAGATAGGATTTGTCATTGGAGTTAGAGAGGAAATTGGTATTGAGGTCACCGGAGATGATTATTCTGGGATATAGAGGAACGAAGTTGAATAGGGTTGATTCGAAGGACTGATCAAATGGAACATGGGGAGGACGATATACCACAGTGTAAAGGAGAGGAAGATCCTTACAATGGATTTCTACTAGAAGGTATTCAACCTGAGGATGATCGGAGGGTGGTGAGGAATCGAGGATTCGAGTCTTCAGGCTATTATGGACAAACATGGCTACTCCTCCGCCATTCCGGCTTACCCGATCATGACGGAGGAGGGTGTGATTAGGCAAGGAAACAGAAGAGGAAGGGATATAAGGTTTAAGCCAAGTTTCCGAGATTGCGATAATATGATAAAAGTTTTGAGTGAAATATTGCAGGAACTCGTCATAGTGGGCAGGGAGGGATTGAGAGTTAACATGACAGGTGATTAGGGTACTAGACATGAGAGGAATTGGGAGGGAAACAGTCAGAGATTGGTAGGGAAACTCTAAAACAAATAGAAAATACAAAAAGGCGTTTACAATTAATGAAAATAGCAGAAAAGAAAGTGTAAGCAGGAACCAAAAGAAATAAAAAACATATGGTCAATAAAATATAAATTAGTGTGTAAGTGTGAAGAGATATCTCTATGCGTAGAAGTGAAAATGTTCCTTTGTAGATAATTGAGTTCAAAGTTATTTTAATGAGGATGAGGAGTAGACGAATTCTTCGTGGTCAGGCAAATATATCGAGGTCCGAGGCCTGTTCAATCAGAATAACTTTATGCCCGTCCTCCTTTCGACATCGCACCTTTCCGGCGGCAAACCACGTATATTTGATTTTCCCCGCAGCTCTCTTCTGTCGGGCGAGCCAATATAAGTGTCTGTTCGTGGGAGTCATTTCCTCACTCAGATATATCCGGTGACAGTCATTCTCCTGCCAGCCGATATCCCGAGTAGTGAGGTCTCTCTTGACTTTCCTCTTCATTATTAAGTCGTCCCTGACTGACTGTTTGACAAAGCGCGCGATGACAGGCGGCGGTCGTGGGTCATCTTTTCTACTTCTGCGGCGATGTACTATGTCCAAGTCATCTGTACTGAGCCTGATGCCCAAACTTGCTCCAATGCAGGTCACCAAAGCGGCGGGCGTTTCACCAGTTCGCTCCGGTATCCCTCGGATCTCCAGTGATCTGGATAACAAGCCCTGCTCTGCGTTATTCAGGCGAACCTCCAATTCACCCACTCGAGATTAATAAACTATAAATTAAGAGCAATAATTTATTAATGAGCCTAAAACACTGAAGGGTATATATTTTTATTGTTTTTTCCTTGAGAATATCACAAATTGTAATTATATTCAGTTGATTAATTATTCAATCGAACATCAGAAACAATAATCGTGGGAATAAAAATACATGGAAAAAAAAAGAAATTTTTTTTCAGGGAGTCTAAAAATTAAATTCACCGGAGCCCCAAATGGTTTAGATACGCCACTGACACTTAAGCGAACTTCTCATTCGACCTTTGCACCAATATCCAAAAAAATAAAATACAAGTGAAATAAATGTTTGGATATGGAATAAAGAAGTGCGAACGTATATTCCAATATTATTATTTCTTGAATTCATAGACAAAACCCTTAGTCCTTCTTTTCATTAAAGATAACTTAGATTTGAGCTCACAGATGGCATAGGAAATCCATCGAAGAATTCCAGTTCGTTTCTTTATTAAGCTACTGAGTCATCAATGGCTCAGTCGTTCCATAAACATTTGGGGTCGATAGATCTGCAAGGAGTAACTTTTTTTTAATTTGTGTTGTTATTTTTCAGTCACCTTCAGTCAGAACATATTTATATGTGCTTTCTATCTATATTTAATTGTGCTGGTGAAATTCAACAACTAAGTAGATATAGATGTCCTTATATATTTTCTTCATTTTCATTTATTTTCTAACCTTCTGGCAGTGTTGGCCTACAATCGTAATCGATCAAGGCGTTTAGCATGGATCGATGCCCATCTCTGCTGGATTTAGCGCTGAGTTTAGTACCTTGTCCTATATTATATTATGCTTTTTTAAAGTAATCCACTTTACGTGGAGGAAATCCATGATATAAAGCTATCTCAAGATAACACAGGATCATTAAAAAGTTATTTAAAAAGATCGAGATGGAAGTAGAAGACAATCGCCGTTGGGAGGAACACGCGCGACGATGACGCTCAAGAAAGCGTTGATATGGATTAGAGGACAATGCTCTGTTTGTTTTGACGCGAGATAGGGTGAACGAACGGGAGGGAGGTTGGAGGAGGCGCGGAGCGGGACGGGGCGGTATCGAGCGGGGGTGGTTGCCCCCGGGCCAACAGGTCCCGGGGGGTGAACACCCCTCGCCCCCTCACTACTATTAACACAGTTTCCCCTCCACAACCCAGTTCCATTCCCTCTCACAATTTACTCTACCTACCTCCTCCCCCATTCATGCAAACCTTCCCCTCCTGTTCGATAAGTGCAATTCGTTATTCAATAACATAGTTATGTATCCAATACGCGGGGTTATTAATTTATGTGATTAATTATCATCCATTATCATTAATTAGGAAATTAAAATTATCTTACAATATTACCCAATAATCCCGTTTAATGAACTTATATTCACTACTTAACAAGACGTTGTAATGTGTTTTTTGGGCCTTTTTTTATAGATAAAATGTTTATTTATCCATGTATGTTTATTACAATAAATAATGGGGGGAAAAATAAATTAACGCTTTGCAACAATTTATTGTAGTTTGTATTATTTGTAGTATTGTATTTTTGCTGAAAACAAGAGTAGTTTTAGTTGAGAGGATATAAAATCTTATCATTCTTATACACAACTTGATCTGAATCTGAACTTAATCAATAAGTATTTAAAGCTTTTTAAAATAAACCCTCCAATCTCATATCACAAACCTTGAAGAATGGTGTCATAACTGGAGAATAAAAATAAATTTCAATAAATCCCATCAAATTACCTTCACCCTTCGTCGTAAACCTACAACTTCTTGCCCAACAATATCCTTCAATGATATTCCACTTGTTCCTGTCGAACAAATCCGCTACCTAGGACTCCACTTGGATAAACGTCTTACTTGAAATCCGCATACTAGACTGAAACGACAAGAAACTGCTCAACGTTTCCGACTGCTCCAACACTTACTAGACAAACGCTCTAAACTTTCAATTAATTACAAAAGACTCATCTACTTAACCATAATAAGACCTATATGGACATACGGAGTTGAGCTTTGGGGCTCTACCAAACCATCGAATTCCTATCGTATCCAATCCTTACAATCCAAAATCCTTCGTAAAATCCTTAATGCTCCATATTTTGTCACAAATAAAACCATTCATAAAGACCTTAATGTTCCATATGCCGCTGATTTAGCCCGAGCCAGATACCTATCCTTTCATGATAAACTCCAGTCCCATCCGAATCCACTTGTTTCCAGCCTTGCTTCTTCCTCGATTCCTGATAATCCCCTAGGCGTCTGAAAAGAAGATGGCCTCGTGATCTTCTCACCTAGAATTAAATAGGGAGTGCTACCACTGGGCAGTATCTCTTCAAGTCTGTTCATGTCATGATTTCTAATGTGTGCATTTTTACTAGTACAATACAGTTGTAAATTTCATTGAATAAATAAAAAAAAAAAAAGCTTTTTAAACAAGGATGTCTTTCGAAAAGGGTGTATCTATACAATAGGTGGAGGATGATTAAAGAAAAATTGCAATCCATGATTTTTTTTTTTTTACAGAACTTTTTAGGATTTTTAGTTTATTCGCACAAACGTTTTCTTTAAAGGGTTTTAACAAGGACAAAGTCTACTGTCATTCGACAGTGAAGCAATCGTTGTTAAATATTAAATATTTTTTTACTTATCACTTCCTATTAAACAAAAAACTTCAGTTTCATAAGCACTTAAGAACTAAGCTTAGTTTATTCGCTCAAATTACGGAATGGGGTAGTGTGGTAGAGTACTGAGCTCCCAATGCTAAAGTACATAGGTTCGAATTCCGGCTCATGGCAGAAAAATTATTTATTCTCTTTTATTGGTACCCTGGGTAGGTGGACCGTCCTGGGGCACACCCAGCCTCTATAGAGTGGATAACCTTAATTAAAATAATTAATTAAATTAAAACCTGGTGGTTGAGAGTGATCCTCGGTCAAATCGCCTCCTTGCACCACCCTAGACCAAGAAACAGTGCTTTCCCTAAATAGTACTGAACCCAAGACTCTTCATGCTTTGTAGTGGTACAGAAGAAGAAGAATTCGCTCAAGTCCTTTTTGAATGGTTTCATCACTGATGAAATCTAATTCCATTTGAAGTGAATTTTGTCTAGTTTACTGTGAACCAATTGTTAATCACTTAAATAAAATATTGCTTATATAAAACTTTTTGTAGCTCATGAGGTATGCTATCATTCCATTCAAACATTTCTCTCTACTTGCGAGACAACCTGTGTATACATAACTAAATAACAAGTAAATGTGTCGTATTATTATTATTTATTTATTTATATTATTAATGAAATTCTGATCGTTTAATATTTAAGAACATTGTCATACTCAGCTGTATGCAAATAAAATCGAAAAGGACGGGAGCTTACAAGTGACTGCGTACTCTACATGGAAGTTCAGAGCATAAGTAATGAATGACGCAGCAAGCTACCAGTTATTCTAATGGGCTCCAGTCAAAAGTAAAAGCGGATCCGAGAAAGTAGAAACCGTGTAATAACGCATTAAAGTCTTAAACCTTTGCCTTATCTCAGATTTCTTTCTAAAAATATACAAATCCGTGGCTCCACAACCCTCACAAAGGGACAAGTTGGTCTGTATCAGTTCCATATTAAAAATATGTAGGACAGGACAACCGTGATTCAGAGATTTAAGGATGAAAAACATTATATATATTTTATATAATAAAATATGTAGGGCATAGTGGACTCATTTAAAAAATGAAAAATAAAATCGTAAAACTGAAAAATGTTATATAAATAATTTAATAATTATAAGCTTCTTAAAGTCCTGGATACCTTATGTGGTATATAAATAATTTATAAATTTCCATATATTAGTAGTTAATAATTTTTCTTACGAGAATTTTTCGAGCAATTTTCTGAATTAGCATTTAAAAACATCTTATTTTTATTTTGTATAAAGAGGGATGCGTGTTTGACTATTTTCATAAACACTTTTTAAATTTTGTATTATATATTATTTTTTCCTCATGATATAATTTAAATAAGTTTCAAGTTTTGTGCAGAAAACCAATCGTAAGAGATTTAAAAAAATGAAAATTACAATCTATTTGGAAGATTTTTTTTTTTTTTATTTGTCAACAACATGCTAATTAATTATAACAAGTTTTTAGCAGGGTTAGAAATCGCTAATTAAAAAAATTAAAACCAAATCTGATCAAAATTTTTATCTGGATTTTTTAAAAATCATTTGATAATTCATATCAAGTGCAATCTTTATTTTTGAACAACATTTTAACAATTAAAAATAATAATAATTTTGAGTAATACTTTTTTAAAATCAGGAATATAGAAAAATGAGTCTGGAGTAGTCAGGTGGAGAATATTGTCAACTATCAGCAACTATCTTTATTTTTGAAATCCATTAGAAATTTTGGATTTCAAATAAAATAGAAATATATTGTATATATACATATTTATTGCCAGGTACCGCGTGTACAATTAAAGGGATTTTAGAAATATAATATTTCAAAATGTCTACACTAATAACGTATAATGTGAAACCGTATCATATATTGAATGATCATTATTTTTAATGTAGTCAATAAACATCAAAGATAGATTTAATTTTTTTTATTTAAATGAGGCAATAAGTTTGAAAGTAAAAATCATACACAATAATTATTACGTGATTATGTGTAAATAATAATTATCGAGTTTAAACTCTGATTTTTAGAACCAGCCACCCTTTTAAAACTTGGTTTTAGTTTTTGGTGAAATTACTTATATGTAATTCTTAATTTTGGCTCAATCCAATTTAAAGGTATTACAAATATGGGTATTGCTGCTTAAGTTGATATTGAAAATTCCATTTGAATTTAAATAAAAAACTCTTTCAAGTCGTAGGAGGATAAATTTAAAAAAAAAAATCAAAGTTTTTAATAATTTATATAATTGCTTTATGTTTTTAAATAACCTTTTAAACTGTATTTTCATCCATGAAAGGTTAAATTTCTTAATTTAACTTGTTTCGTACATAATAAAAGTTTTTTTTTATAGTAAGGACTTTTTAATAAGGGGCTAATCTTTTGTTTGTATATTTGAGTATTATATTGCATACTAGCGTTTTAACTCTGTAATAATCATATTTCTGGCTTTAAGATATTAAAATTTATCCTCTGGTTTACGTTATTAAATACGTTAAACGTACATATAAATTATTTTTATAGAAAAATTACAAAAACGTAGAGTAAGTAATGAAGAATACAGAAAAAAAAATATTGGTTTCAATAAAATTTATCCTAAATGTAGCCTGGAAATGAGGGAAAGCGCACAAATAGTTATTTATAATCGAATATCGACTGGGCCCTAAATATTTACCTGGGGGGGGGGGAGTAGGAGGCAGGGGGTGAAATACATGAGCGAGGGTCGGGCGTTGACCTCATCTCGTCCATCATATTTCCTTCGTTCCTTCCTCGCTGGCTCGCTTCTGTCTAGAACATCTCCTTCACCGCTGCGGGCTAACTTCCCAACAGCAAAGTAGAAAGTAAAAGTCCGGATAAAAATAATTTAAGATTTATGATCATTAAATGTGTACTTCATGCTTTAAAAAAAAACTTTGCTTTTTTTACGCCTCTTGACCTCCGCCATAAGTCTTCTAGCAGTATTGGCGATGATCGCTTGGTTCTCTTATATAGATATCCAGAGAATACTTGGATTATAATAACCGGACGGGATCAGAAATCACTCCCTCTTCGTCAGGATGGTTGGCAACCTTTTGCAGACATCACTATCCTGTTTTTTTTTTTTACAGTATGGGGTCATTAGTCATGTGCCCAACTCCCAATGTGGAGGACCAAGGAGCTATTTTTTTTACCAAATTTGTCACAAACAGAGACATATTACTGTAAATGGCCTTGTAACTTGAAAGTGAGTTCTCTAAGAGGATAAGAATAAAAGTCCTAGATCATAACAAAATTTCGCGTCCACTGAGTACTGACATTTTTATTGTAGGCCAATTATATATCTCGATTCGGGATTCGTTATTTCTATATGAAATTCGGTATCTTTCCACACATCGTTTATCAAAATCCTTCTCTGCTGAGGGGTAGAAAAGAGGCATTATAATAGATAGCCATAGTGTTGAAATATTGAAAATTACGTTTACCTTGTTCGGAGTAAGTGGACTAACTGATACCCACTAGACGCAAAATTTGATGCTCTACAATTTTGATTTTATGGGTTTTTCTCTTAAGAAATTAATTTCCAAGTTGCAGGACCACTTATAGTAATTTGTCTCAGTTTTTGTCAAATTTGGTAAAAATCAGCGTTGGTTGACCGTGGTTTTATACCTTGCCACGTAACCAAATTATAAAGTTTATGTACTCGTTCGACACACTATTAAACGTTCTTTAATTGTTTAAAGAACAAATTTTTCGCTTTGATGCATCCTTAAGAAGTTATAGGTGAAAAACAAAAATATATCGAAAAGATCTAACTTTTTTGGCTGTAAACAGTTTTCCCTTGGTCGGGTTTCCCTTCCTCCGCGTTAGCAACTTTGTTTTTGCATGTCTAAAACCATAGAAATCAAAATATTTAATTCCCACTTTTTTTAGCAATGGGTTTCACGTTTCGATCTTCAAATTGCTGGCCTAATATTCTTTAAACCTGCCGCCATTTATGAAAGCAGCGGCTCTGGAACGCCAGACAAGGTTCTTTCAATTCAAAATAACATACACTTTTTTAATTTACAAAGAAACACTGGCTGCAGGGATATTAAGGATGGATTGGATTTCCTGATTTTTATGGTCTCTTATTTTTTACATTTTTTTTCAAGTAATGACAATTTATAATCAACATATACAATCACGATGATACACATGATATGAAACAAATAAACATTAGAGAATACTTAAAATATAATTTTTTTTTCAATATAGTGAGCTCAAACTGTATCAAAACTTTCACTGATCTCACTGACTAATTAGAATCATCCAACTTGAAAATCGGTCGAACCGTTCGCTCAATAAGTTGTTACATAGCTTATAACGTAAATACATTTTATACAACGAATAATTTGCACCATTGAACTTAAACTTTAGCGGTCAACCCAAACACACAACTCCTTCATATGGTTTAGCCGGAGTTGGATAATAACATAATATTCACACATCAAAAGAAATTTAATTTTTAGCAGAGAGGAATATAAAATTGATTTTATTAAGAATCAATGGGGTAATAGACGCAAATCGACGAAACAGAAATTATAAATTATACTCTGCGCATTGCTCTAATTAATTTTTCTACGTTCATGTTTAATCTTGCATGTATGCAGATTGCGCTATCCTAATAATCGATTCCAAGCAACAATCACCGGAAGCTGCAATCGAAGAGCAGGCAGAAATAGAGAGAAAGGGAATGATACATCAATAATAGCAGGCAAGCAGGAAGAGGTTTTTTTCATTGATTTTGTGCAATGGAATAGCAACGGAAACTGAAAAACGTATGATACATTCCATATTAATACAATTGTATCAATTTACGTATTTTTATTAAAACGAATTCCTAAAAAAATTAGAACCCGGAATTAAAAAAAAAAAAAACGTCTTAAAGAATATGGAAATTTTTACTACTAATTCAGCAGGTGTTGAATGAAACCTAATCATACAATAGGAGAGAACTTACAGAGGATATATGCGATATAATAATATGAGTGCTTAAATCCCGAAAATAAAATGCGAAAACGGAGGCGTACAATTAGAATGACAAAAGTGACAATAAACAAATGTGCTGAAAATCAATGACAAGCAAATGGAATTTCATAGCGAAGGAAAATATCCAGCAGCAATTCTTCCAGGTGTTTATTTACTTCCTTCATTCAGAGATAGGAGGTTTTTCATCCAGTTTCTTTTCATTCGCTTCCTGATGGATATCTCAGCCGTCGCCAAGTCCTTAATAAATCGGAAAAAAAGAGTACGGATTCGTTGGTCGATAGTTGGTTGTAAGAAATCGATATATTGAGTTTTGTAATTTCCATACCTGGAAGCGTATGCTTTTAGTCTGAAAATGTTAAGGTTGTAGTATTCAAGTCTTTTATTGCTGAACCATAAATTGAGGCCATGGCCTTTATTTGTTTTAAGGGAAGAACCCCAAACAAATGGAGTCTATCACAAAATAACGAACATTATTATCCTTATGGAAATACAAATTAATTCCTTTTTATACTACATTAGAGATATCACAACACTTTCAAGGATCAATTAAAAATCATATTCGGTAAAAATTAGTTATTTAAAATAATTCCAATTATCAAATTAATATAGAATGTAAAATTCTCAATAATACACATACAATAACAATTAATACATTTTTTTTAAATATTAATATTAAACTATGTTTTAAAATTAAATTAAAAGATTAACCCTATACCTAAGAGAACAACCAAGAAAAAAAGATCCGAACAGGTTACATGCTGATGTGCAATATGGAATTTTTGCCATAATATGCAGAGGAGAATAATAAAAATTAATCTACCAATTCTCTATAATTTGATATAATTGTTATAAAAAAATAAAATTTTGTTATATATTCTGCTTAAATATTTCTATCCCATCAAGATTTCTCATACCCTGGTAAATTCTAACCTTAAACTATTTTAAATTGGACATTTGAATAATATATGATGAAGTGTTCCGTTTTCTTTAGTGTTGCATATTTTGCCCTCAAGTTGTCGAGTAATTTTCACAATTTTATTAAGAAATCTTGGTCATATATTTTCCCCGAGAAGGAAATCTGCATTAATAGTTTCGTATATTTGAAATTAGTCGGCATCAACTATGACCATAAGGGTTTAAGTAAGTATTTATGTATTTAGTTTTGGTCTAATTCCAGTTTTTATGATTTAGAAAAAATAGAGTACAGTAATTTCAGACGTTTGTTTGAAGTCATTCTTTTCATTTTGACATGTAAGTGTCAATGTAAGTAAGACCATAGTAACGTACTGGTTAACACTTGATTCTTCCATCTGTCTTGCTTTATCATTATCATCTGCCCACGTTTCAGCCATTCAGACCATTTTTAAATAAATCGTTTTGTTATTTTTTTTAAACGACGTCAAAGCCTTGATATAGTTAATAACAATTATTTATGAATAAAACGAGCAAATAAAAAAACACAAACAAACAAAGTTTCTTACAATAGAGCTAACTAACTATTGATTTATTACTGAGGGGATGCTGTTAAACTTGCCCCAAACTTTCGCCATTACTAGTGAAGTTAGTTACGTGAGTTTCACAAGCCGCTCGTGGCAACAATGGAACGCATGGTTCTAATTTATAATCAGAAGGTTGGAATACTACTTTCGTTAACGTTAATTACTGTATTTGCTAAGCACTTTAAAAATAAACTGTATGTTTGTAAACATAAATATACATAACAGTCAATTCGTTCATTTCATTACGTAAGAACAAGGAAGAAACTATAACAATCATTCATGAGCATTGAATATTATGATAAGTATAGTTAAAAGTTTCCATAATCATTCACAGCGCTAGCAGATTCAAGGGGGGATTTCGAACCGAAGTTTCCCTTCCCCCCAAAAATTTTTTCATTGTTCAAATATCTTATTTGTTTCAATGAGTGGTCAATGCCAAATATTTAAATAATTTCAATATTTTTTTCTTTTTAAGTTACCATGCGCGAGCTTCAGCTACTAAATTTAAACACACGTCAAGGGAAGATATAAATATGTTATCCCTCGAACCATAATTGATATCGGCATTAATAGGCTTATTCTCTTATTCAATCCTATCGCATCGGATTTGTTGGTATCTTAAAGCTAAAAAACAGAATAAAAAACAGAAAAAGTTTTCGACCGAAAAAAACAAAAACGATTTCAAGGTTTTTGGAGCGTACAATCTGTGTGACCCTGCCACCCACAGATCCAGGCATTTAGTCAAAAAGGTATCGTGAAGCTAACGAATGCTAAGAAATCACATAGAAAATATTTTTTTTATAATTTTAAATAATCAAATAAATATTTTTTAAAAAATCAGAAATTTCACAATTTAAAAATAGTTTGAAAACAACCTTTAGTGCAGCACTCATGAGAACTATCGCTTGAATAAATTAACAATTAATTATATTACTTACGTCATCATTAAAATTAAAAATTGTATATACATAGACACGGTGAACTATAAATAAATTAACGATCACTGCTTAACCTAAATGCAGCCTCTAAGATTAAAAAAAAATTTAACCAAAAATAATTTTATTTAATAATATACACGACATATTACGTCATAATAATTATTAAATGCTTGTAGTTGCAATATAATAAAAACATCCTCTCTTATGACCTATGCCGGTGTATGTGATTTTCAAAAGGAACAAGAAAGTATGAGCAGACCAATGAAACTTTGTTGTCAATGTGTATTTCACATTTAGATTATTCATCAAAGACAAAAATAATTAATTATTTTAATTCAAACATGGCACCCTTATAAATTTGATCATTTTTCATAAAGCACATACTTACTTTTAGGTACGAATAAAAAGTCGATTATAGTAAGAAATGTTTCAAAAAAATACATGGAGTCATAATTTTTATTTAACTTTTTTTTCTCATTTCTTCCAAAATAATTCCATAAGAGAAACATGAAATCCAAATAATATTACATAAATAATACTGTGTTATTGCATTTATAAACAGGAAATAAATAGTAAAAAATAAATAATAATTATAGAAAAAAATCTGTTGAAATCTAAATTGTTTTATAAAAATAAATAGAGAAAACCCCGATGGGTAGGATATCAATCTAACAGTCCTGTCTTACTGATCCTAGGGCCATCTTCTTTTCAGATGCCTCAAATTATTGAGAAAAAATTAGAGTTAAGAATGGAATGAATAAATAAATGATACGCATGGGTCATTATAGGTAATTTTCTTAGTGAGGAAATTAGGATTGAGAATTTTTTAAAATATTTTAAGAAGTAAAGATTAGAAGTCTATGAAAGTCCTCCAATCCAGATGAGAACCATCAATACAAGGACAAACGTAAATCGATCATTTCAGAACGGGGTGTGAAGCAATTTAAATAATCGTTAAATAAACAATTTACCCTACTATGACCCAATGAGCTAAGAATGAACGAAGAAACTAGGGCAAACAATAAAGTAGAAGAAAACATGAAACAACTTTGTACAATGCTCTTAAGGTCTGTTGGTATAAAATGAGAAATTTACAGATGGCCGGTGAATATCGGTCCGTGGATATTGAGGACGATCTGTAAATATTTATATTCCCGAGTTAGAAAAGTATAAAGGTCTCGAATTTATAATAAATAAGGAGTTGCATGATGCAAATTAGCCTCTGCTTTAACAAACAGATAAATACGAGGCATTAATGCACTTTCAAAGGATGTTTCCACTTTACAGCAACATGCAGCTCCCTTCATTTATAGATCTTGTACTATTAATAAATTTCTAGTTATATATTTTTTTTTCTAACGCGGTTGGGAGAGTAGCGCAGGGTTCTCCTGGAGTTCCCTCGCCTGATTGTATATAGGTATGCATGTGTTTTTTTTTTTGTTTTTTTTTGCTTAGTTTTAATTTTCTTATTTTTTAGGTTATTTTATTTTATTATCTATTGTATATACTTTTGATTATTATTTTGGTCCTATTTATTTTATTGTTTTTGTACATATAGTGTGAATGTCATCCCACCTCACTATAACCAATGTCCAAGAGACAGATTGCTATAATACTCAATAAAGAAATAAAAAAAATAAAAATAAAAAAAACGTCAATGTAAGTTACTTATCACCAGTTTTTGATAATTTGTGTTTTTTTTTTTTTTTTTACTCACTTTTAGAAGTCAGATAATTCTAAATTGTATGCCTCAGGTTGCTTTAGAGCATAAATGAAAGGGCAAACCCTTAAGTTACAGAGTGTTGATATTTTATTGATTTATTTGTTTTTTTAAATTGAGATATTGGCCGAGAAGATTATTCTGGGCTCCCTGAGGCTCATCCACAATTACCTATATAGTAATTGAACGTTATTTGAGAATAAAAAAAACTATAACACTACAACCCATTAAGGAGGTCTTGAGTTCAGTACTGTTTCTTAGTCAATGGTCACGCTCAACCGCCAGATTTTCCCCCTTTAATTAATTACTTAATTAAGGGTGCCCACTTTATAGAGGCTACGTGTACCCCAGGAGGGTTTCCTGATCTCAGGGTCGATCCACGGCTGATGAAATATAATAAATAATTTGTCTGACATTAAGCGGAATTCGAATCAGTGATCTTGCGCATTGGAACCCCCTAGCATTGGAGCCCTACCACTGAGCTACACCACTTCCTCATTATTTGAGGATATTTATAATTATTTATTTATTTATTCAATTTTTATATTTGGTCTAGTCATATATTTTTATTTATAAAATTCTGTTAGTGCATTATGCGATATGTGTGCGGTTTAATCTGTACTTTTAGTATTAGAATTTTTATTTATATTAATTGATAGTGATAATTTAACGTAAGTATATTAATGATATTTTACCACAAAAATTAAACAATGGAGCAATTTAAAGATATTACAATGAAACAGAACCAATAAAAACATTCAATGTTTATTTAATGAACATTTTTCACTAAGTTAAAACTATAAATAAGAATGTATATGCAAAAAATATATATTCATTGAATACAAATTCCTACAAAAATAAATCCACATTATGTAATTTTTTAAAATTATTTTAAGTTTATATGATATAATATAATATCATAACTAGAGGATTAGGAATTTAATTTTGAGGAGGGCCATACGTTTTTATTTTTTGTGACGGTAATTATAGATATAATTAACCTTATAGAGATATTTACTTTATTTAATAATTAATTACTAATGATTATTTATTAAATATTTTTCTTGACAAACGTTTATATTTAGCAACTGAAGTACACGTGTTATAATTTAAAAAGAGAACGTATCAAGATTTTCAAGTATTTATCTCATCAGACCACTCACAAAAATTAATATGGATAGAACTTATTTTTCCATTTGGGAGAGTGGATGAGGTTTCAGCCCGAAAGCCCTCTCTCAGTGGATCCGTTAGGGACCAGAGTAATGCATGGATGTTGAAAATAAAATTTAAAAAAAACATACAATAAACAAATCGGTACAATTAGTAACATTTATAATCTTCTTTATCACAAATAAAATTTGAACAACTTGAAGATCACAGTTACCTTTATACTTACGAAAAAAAAAACCAGCTACGAATATTCAAGCTAAGATAGATAATATTTATCTATTTAAGTTTAGTTTTTTAATGAAGAATAACATGAGGAGAAAAAAAATACTGTGAAACTTATGTTTATTCTTCCACTGAGTTCCCCACCCACCAGTGCGAAGATATACTTCTCTTTCCCTACCTGGTCTTTCGCGCCCTAGAATACCACTGGTGAGACACATAGAGTAACAAAAAACATCAATGTCATTGGAGCAATGTTATACCTTAAAAATAACTCACTTCAAGTGCTTCAATTATAGTTTATATTGTACGAAAGTATTTTTTATTATTAAAAAAAATTATCGTTCAAACCCAAGACTTTGTCAGTTCTAATCCCAATTTATTTCCGATGATCATACGATGCCTCAGAAACAAACATGACATCATTGTCAACAGTCACTATAATTAAATATCATGTTAAAAATTAACAAATTTAATAACGATTGTAAATATCGCCATTTTCAATTCAGTAAATATAAAAATGTTCTAAATACTTTCAATATATTTATCGTATATATATATAGCGTCATAACTTATCGATATCGTTGTCAAGTGTGTCATTGGAGATCTATATTTAATATTTTTCTTAACGATATGGAACAAAAAGATTGATCGTTTTATTGATTGCGTCCTCAACATCGTATGTAAACATTGATTTTATTGATAGCTGGTTCGGGGATACCCAGAACGGAGGGAAATGGCGCAAGTTGTGACACCAAAAACTATTTGTTTGGGGAATGAGGGAGGGAAGGAGAAATATTCTTACGGAATTATTTTTGGAGTGAATCTATTCAAACACTAACGCTTGTTCTTCATCAGCAAAGAAAAGTAGGTATATATTTTTTTATTGAATAAGTGAGGAGGTGGAGTAAAATGTTTTTATTTGGGAGAGAATGCATTATCGCCCTTAAGGGGTTTGGGCAATCTTGAGTGCTCCTTTGAAGGATTTGATTTATAACGAACTTCCATTCTTCTAAGCTTAAATACTTATCAATGCTGAAGAATGGTATACGAAGCATAGGGCAAATCCAGGAGATGCCGGGAAATATCCAATATACGAACTGAAAATGTTCTACCTGAGTCGATAAAAGGGATATTCTTTCGCAAGGTATTGTTAAATGTATGACTTGTATGCGATGTGGAAAATGACTACCTCTGAAATCCCCACACCTCAAGTGCCTCTTCCTTAAGGAACGGACACCTCTCAACCCACGGCTGCACTTCTCAATAGGCCGACTTTACAGAAGCCCAGTATTGATCCCGGGCGAGAAGAATGGGGCGGAGCTGAACCAAACAGTCCGGAGACTGTTGGGAAAGCAGAAACTCCGGATGGTATTTACCCCGAGGCCTGGAAACTGGAATCGTTCCGGGCCTGAGGAAAGTGTTAACTGCAGCTTGCATCAAGAGGAAGTGCAAGCGAAAGTGCACTTTCACTCGTCGAGGCCATCGAACCCTCCTCCCCACCTTTTCAGGATCATCTTCCTACTTCCCTTCCCCATTTTTCCAACTTCCACGGGAAGAAATAAGATAGTTCTGGGATATAGATGGCATTTTTAGACAAACTAATCCAAATGGTGGAGAAAGAAACGTAGAATCTGCTAAAGGATTCGCGATACATATAGTCACACTTAAAAAAAATCTTTCCCAAATTAAGAAGTAATAAACGAGTGCACATTAACACATTTCATCTACAACCGGATATTGAGATAGTCCGAAAATAATTAAGCAACATAAAGGATCTGAAACGTTGCTAATTCCCAAAATAACGTTTAATGATATACATATTGAAATAAATAACGTGACCACTACTTAAAATTTTCAAATACTATTTTCACAGATCTATTTCACAGATTCTGAGACAGACACAATAGGTTAACATGGCCATCAAAAGCGAAGATAAATGAGTTTCGTTAAGGGATTAAAATTGTAATTGCTAACATAAATGAGTATGCTAATACTTTTAGAAATAGCTTAACATATCTAAAATATAGAAATTATGAAAACTTCAAGAAAAGCTAAATTCATTTAAGATACATATAGCGACAATAGTAATGTTTCCCAAAACGACCGCCTAACTGTTTCAAGACCAAGACCAAGACTGGTAAAAAAAAAAATTTTTTTTTTGTATTATTGTTTATTGAACACGTCCACTGTACTTTATGTATTTTTTATGTATTAGGTTAGAAAGAGAGAGGAGAGAATGTGAGGAGTGAGAACATGTATAGGGGGAGAGAAGGAAGAGAAAGGGTACAGAATGATAATAAATGAATGAAAGAAATAGTAAAAATTATAAAAAAAAAAGGAGAAAAAAAAGGAAAAAAAAAAATAATATATATATATATATATATATATATATATATATATATATATATATATATATATATATATATATATACGTATAAAATATAGTATACTATGCTCATACATATTGTTAATCCTATAATTGTATAATAATTTTAAATAATGTCTGTAGTGATTAATAAGTATGCTGTGTTGTTAGCAACCCAATGTAATTGGGCAGCACCATTTTATTTTATTTTATGATAATAAAGTGATTCTCTCTCTCTTGAGTTTTATTCAAAAATAAGTTTGGTGCAACATTGCGTTATCGGTTGTTGACCTCCGAGTCAGAAATTCAAATGACACCGAGGCATCATTATTGGAAATGGCAATATTCCTAAAATACCAAACATTAATCAAAATTTTAAATTGTTTGTTTAAATTTTAAATTTATTCATTGAGGCTTCAGACACAGCAGAATTAACATTCAACAACATATACGAAGGAACTAATAAAATGCCATAAACCCAAGCAGATTAAAGAAATTTTAAAAATAAACGAAAAAAAAAATATTTTAAACAATAAATAAAAGAAAATAAATGCAGCAGGAGAATGAATAAATTAGTTGAGAAACTAAAACTATTTCTTCTACTTTCCAAATCGTAATAAATCCTGTGATTTTTAACAACAATTATTTATTTATTTTAAATTTTGATTCATATCATTCATTTACTCAGGTACATCCCCAAGGGAAAATTTCTTTTTTCAATGTCCTGTAAAATATATTCTTCTAATTAACGATTTGGATTCGAGAAAGATAAAGACAACATAAAAATGTTTTTTTCTCTGCACTCATTACATAAATACAAATTGTAACACTGAGCTGAAATTATAAATAATGTTATTTCATAAAATAAAGATAAAAGAGTTTCTTTTTAAATTTTAACCAATATATTAAAAATGGAATTTTTCCTAAAGAGGCTTGGTGCAATAAATATATCGACTTGAGATCCATGATCAATTGGAAGTTTAATAAAAGAAAACTATATACTTTTTATATGTATATTAATTGTTTGTACTTATAAATAAACATTAACACTATGCGAATATATTGTTATTATCATTAATAATAAATATTAGGAGTTACGTAACGTACAGGACCTTGTATTTGACCTTGCGTTATCTGTTTCGTTGGCTGTCAGATTTAGGCCATGTAGAATTCTTGTCCTTTGATCTTAAGAGCTTGGATTCCGATATTCATATAATATTATTTAAAAGAAAATAGACCTCATCAAAACAAAAAGAAACAGTTAGCTGATTCATCAAAATAAGTTCAATATAATTAAATTGATAAATCATCAAGATTTTTTAATATTTATTTAATGTATTTCTAAAAATTGCATTTTTTATCAATTTTTTTTTAACCGATTATTTACTCATTAAATTATCTATATCAATTATCGATTATCTAGTTTATTAAATGATCACTCCACAAAACCAACAATTATTGCCTCAAAAAACGACAATATGGACTGTTTGAAATAACAATGTATTGTTTTGACTACAAAATAATAATAATAATTAAAAATACTATTTTTTTTTTTCTAAATATACTTTATTTATTTTATTAATTCTTCTGTTTGGATGGGTGTCTACATAGTTGAAGGCCAAGAATCGCCTAGAACCCGGAACGCGGTAGATAATACGTTAGCAGTTATGAGGTGATAACGGCTATATCTTGTATCAGTTATCAGAGCGAAGAAAAACAAACTGTTACATAGATCAGTTTGATATAGATATAGAATTAATTTATATTTTCTAATATTAAAATAAAAACAAATTTCAACATAATAAGAATATATTAAAATAAAAGTATTAAGAATTAAATTAAAGAACATATTAAACCATTCATGTCATATAAAATAATAATAATTAAAATAATAAAGTTCGAGGAAATAAGTATGTGTAAAAAAAAATAAATAAGTGTAATATGACACAGTGCCGGTCTAAGCATGAGGTTACCGGAGCAATTGCCTCGGGACGATTTTTAGGGGCATTTGCCACTCATTAGAAATTTAAAAAAAAATACAAAAGTATTAAATAATTAATTTTAGCATATCAATAAAGCAACTGTATTAGAGAAATTTAGAATGAAATAAAAATCAAATATTAAATATTACATAATATAAAACAAAATAAACAACTTGAGAAATAAATTAAATTTTTTAAGGGGAGGGATATGAAGTCTTAGCACGGGGACGCCGAATGCCTACGACCGACATGAGTATTTGTGCGAGATATGTCTTTTTGTCGAAAGTTGCCAATTTCTTTTCCAGTATACACCTATTCGTAATGAGATTCTCTAAAAATGTATAATAATATTCATTTTATTTTTTTAATTATAGAATATTACTAAAAACAGACCTAATGTTAATACTTGAGTAGTTTAATGCGCCGTTAGAAGCAAAGCAAATTATAATAAATGGGCAATTACTTTCGCTAATTACTTAATTAGTTTCACTTTCACATAACTATTTTCCCGCCAAGTCTTCCATACAATCAAAATGAAATAGAAAGTTATAGGTTAGATCTTGATCATTAAAAGGCTAACTTAGAGCTGTAATTATCAAGCGAATTAATGAAATTATATTTTTATACGTCTAAAAAAAAATAAAATACTTTCTAATAATTTTATTTCCCGGCATTAGATCTGGCCTATACGGGGTGTCTAAGTTCTTGATGGCCGAACTTTGGGAGGTTATTCTAGAAAAAATTTCCAACAAAAAAATTCATTTGATTTCGACGAGAAAATGAGTTAAGTCTAATTTCGTATTTTCTTATAGTGGTCACTTTTCATAGGAAGCGAGAACAAAAAAATATTTAATTCAGGTAATTAAAAATTGCTTTATAGTAATCTAAACATAATTTCGTCGAAATACAAGTAGAGATGGTCTTTTGTCAAAAACATTTAAAGGGGACTTGTGACAGGCCAAACTATGCTAAGTTGTGTTTTTCATTAAATCATGGATTATTCGAACTGTTTTTTCATCGTAATACATATACCCCTCTTTCATAAAAACTTCCTTGTTTAATAAGCTTTAATTGTAGATCGATTTATTTTAGAATTGATTTGAGATTCATCTCTGTGTGAAAAATCATGATTTGATGTTCTGCCACTATAGATTGTCTGTATCTTAGGCAAAAATAAAAACCGAGGAATTATTACAAAGTTTTAATTCCGTTTTTTCTTGTGACCTGACATCTTTTTTTAGTAAATTAATTATGAAAATATACTTTTTATACAATAAAAAAAATATCGTTTTTTCAAAAATTTATTATGTGAGGTGATAATGATTTTTTTCTGTTCGAAATCGGCCTATACATCACATGATTATTATTTTTTATTTTTTTTTTTTTTGAAATTTTGCCTACATCGACCTTCCAGAGTTAGGCCATAAGATCTGAGACACCCTGTAAGTAAATACAGGGCGTAACGTAAGTAGAGGTGATTTTTTATAGGAGTGATAGCAGAAAAGTAGGAAATCCATGTTTTGTATTTTTTTTTCCGTTAAATCAGAAGCGATAACAAAATAAATATTTAATTTATGATATTAACAATTGCTTCGCAGTAAACTAGACAACATTTACTTCAAATGTAAATAGAGTTTATCGTTATTAAAACCATTTAAAGAGAACTTTTGAGCGGTTAAACTAAGCTAAGGAGTGGGGGGAAATGGGTAGCGGTGGGGGAACGGTTTTTATTAACGGAAAGTTCTGTTTAAAAACATCATAATTATTTGAGATTTTTTTTTATCAATAATAGACTATACGTCAGATAACGCACTTTAAGGAAAACTTCCTCGTTTATTAACCTTTATATCAGGATTTATTAAATTGAGATTTATTAGGCAAACATTTGAGATTCACTTGAAGTAGTGTAAAGAAATGATGTGATTTTCTATCCAGTCATCTTAAAGTATCCCTGTTTTCAGCGAAAATAACAACAATCGGCTTTAGAAAAGTTTTTATTTCTTGTTTTTCCGTGATATGGGATTTATTTTAATAAACACAATCGCCTGTAATAAACACATAAACGATGAAATTAAATTTTTATTTCTTTCGAGTAAAATTATTTAATGAGATGGGGATCCATTTTAATACAAGCAAGACCCCTTTCACCAAAAGTGGAGAATTATAATTCGCCACCCTTTACATAAATATATGTGTGAGAACTATTTCAACCTAAAAATACGCTTCTTAAAAAATATCGTTATCGTAGAATTCCGCCTGTTTATCCTATCCGCTTTCACTTCACTTCACATTTCACGAGAAAAGGCAAAAAAAAAAAATACACTTAAAAACCAAAACAGGTTTTTCAGTCTCGAAAAGAAAGCTTCCAAAACGGAATTGATTCCACATAAACCTGTCCGAAAAAAAAAAAAAAGATCGGATAAAAAATGTATGGTTTTATTAAAATATAGATTCCAGTCGACAACATCTTTCAAACATTTCAACATTTTTTCAAAACGTTATTTAAATATCCATTTTAATGTCCAAAATATTTGTAATACAAAATAAATATTCATATTTTGCAAATCTAATAAACTCCTAGTTTATGTTTATCTGTTTATTACTCATGCTGGATTAGAAAACAATACTGATTGATTAGAAACAGTCATCAATTCGATAGAAAACATGCTGCGATGCAAACATGTAATACCTTTTTAAACAAACCATAAACGTTGTATTATTAATAGCATTAAGTATATACATTTTTATATATTATAAATAAATTATTATATTTTTATTGATAATTTTTTATAGATAAATTATTAAAAGATTAAATGAGATTTGCAGTTGACAGAATGACTTACTCCAATTTCAACATCTTTTAGTAATGTCATTTTAGTGATATTTCTAGTGGGAAAATCTATAATATCTGAACAAACAGTGAGTAAGTTGATTCCAGAGAAGGTAATTGCAGTGTTGAGACATATAAATGTGAATAAAGGTATAAAGTGTGCAACTAGAAACATCACTAAAATTAATAATAAAAACATTAAAATTGGAGTTAGTCATTCTGTCAACTGAAATGCTCCAATATTTAAACATAATACAATTTTTAAACTTGAGATTTTTAACAAATATTTTCGAAGTGAAAACTTAAGCGCGCTTTGGACTTTTTTTGTGGGTAGTGAATGTAACGGTCATCCGGGTAAAGTTGGCTAGAGTCGACTAATTTAAGTGTTGTTGCATTTGGATTAAAATATTTCTGAAACTAAAAATGGGATCTGCCGTCTGTAAGCGAGAGAAATGTTCAGAATTTCATTCAAAAAGATTGACAGCGATAAAAAGTGTATGGTATATAAGGGTACTGAAAAGTAATCAAATTCTTTTAAATAGAAATCAAATATTAATTAAATAAGATATTGGGGGAGAGGGCTTAGAAAAACAGAAATCTAAATTCTGATAATAAATTCATACACGAAGCTATCAACCGTGAATCTGTTTCCCAATAATTCTTTAAATCCTCTAAGTCGCCTGGAATGAAAATTGCCACGCGTTATTTAAACAAGATATCTTCCAACTTGTTTTCATACCACGAAAAGATATTACTTCTGATATTAATTATTATTAGTAAATTCATAATTTTTAACAACAACAAAAAATACATTAATTTTATAAATTACACTTTTATTGAATTTTACAAAATATTCATTTATGTAATATTGAGCGATTTTAAAAATCATCCGAAACCCTTATAATTACTATTAACATTTATTAGTCATTATTTTTTCTCTTAGCCGAATTAAACCAGTATTGCTAACAATAACATTAATCAAATATGGGCGTTTTATTGAGATTATTGTTATTAAAATAATACTCATGACTTATAACAAAAAAATCTCTGATGCATTGATGAAACATCCTTTAGGTTTTGTGCTACGCGTACCAAACAGGTTTACAAATGCAGGTGGCAGTTGTAAAACTAAGGAACGTCAGAATGCCATGATTCAGAGAAGTGTGATGTTAGCTCAATAAAAATTTAATTTTATACATATGTATATATATATATATATATATATATATGCCATGATTCAGAGAAGTGTGATGTTAGCTCAATAAAAATTTAATTTTATACATATATATATATATATATATATATATATATATATATATATATATATATATATAAATTTAAAAAAAAAAACAACATCTATTAATTATACGAACAACCAGAATATACATATATTAATTAATTTTCAGAACAATTGTTATTTTTCAAAACAATATTAAATACAAGCTAATTTTCCAACTTCTTCAATCCATGTACATCACTCATATTTTATTTCTTTATTATTTATTTTACAAAATACGTGGACTATAGCAACTGATAAATTATTAATTTAAGGCAAGTGTATAATATTAATTTATAAAAATAGTGATTTTATTTTTGAAGCTGATTTGGAAAAAGTATAATAATAAATTATATAAGAATTCTATCAAAAATGATATTAGCTTTAACTTTATTTTTAATTTATTTATTCGATATATATTTACCACTAAAGAACTATTTATAACTATTTTCATAGATTCAACCATTTTTTTTTCTCTTAATTGGTTTTTCAACAACATTTTTAAAACGGTTGAGGAAATAAATCGAATGGAATCGAGTCAGCTTTTAGAGTCGTAAATTTTGTATGGTTAAAATAAATGATTCGTTTATTTTCAAAGTAAATCAAAATCATCGTTGGCAATTTTTTTTTCAGTAATTATTTTAAAAGGTATTTTAAAAAACATTGAAATTTGAATAGGGCGGCTTTTGTAAAGAAATAAATTTCAAGGCCCGTTTTCGAATAAAAAAAAAGGTTAAATGGGGCTCGGTTTGGAGAGAAATAATTGTGTATGATCCGAGGGGGGAAAAGTTATAAAAATTGTACTGTAAAATATTAACTTTTTGTTAACGATAATGGTACAATAGAATTAATTTATTATTAATTTTCATTTGAATAATTTATTTTAACAATACTTAAAAATGCAAGTTTCATTACAAAAGGTGCAGACCTCATCCTCCCCCTCTTTCCCCACCAACACAAATAGAGAAGGAGCGAGAATATCATTTCGCTCCCCCCCCCCTCGATATTTCAAAGAACAAAAATAAAATCAATAACAATTAATCTACATGAATGAATAAAATATGTAAACTATAATCAAATTTGAAAAGAAAATAGGAAAAGTCGACAAGGTGGCTAAGCAAAGGCCTAAAAGTAGCTACCGAAGTATTTTACCTTATCCTATGTTCCTATTATTAAAATTTTAGTTTATATTCAAAGTTAATTAGAAGTAGCAACATGTCCTAGGATTTTATGATTTATTCATGGCACCCTCACATTTTTACGTGAAGTTTTATGAAATTTCCCGTGGGAAATTTGAAACAGCGGAGAACTGAAAGTTCATCTCGCTGCTTCAAACCTTTAAATAAAAATAAAAATATGACATATATATTCAGTTGGTTTGGTAACACATTTTCAGATATACCCATTCGCAAAAAAAAAAATATATATATATATATATATAAATTTATTTGTATATATATTATTATGGTGTACGTTATACAATGATCATTATATTCATGAGGGTTATCAATCATAATTTTTATACAATCATTATTTTATATTTTTTTTTTGAGGGAGAGGGGGAAGGCGGGTCCATTGCCCTCCCCCCAACCAGAATGGAAGACAGTACCAATATTCATTACATTTCTTGAAAAATTTGTCGTTTTAGAAATAATCTTCTTTTTTTTACCACTTTTTTTAATATTTAGGTTCGTTTTTGAAAATAAAATACATATTGGTTTTTTTTTCATAGAAATCGACACATTTCGATTTCTAAAAAATAAAAATAAAATGGATTAGGGTTCCTTTTGAAAGTATGATACATCACTCTAAATTTTAATTTACTTTGGACTTGCAAAAATCACAACAGACAAGGCCATAATTTCCACTTCAAAATTATAATGTTAAAAAAGATTATATACTAGTTACAACCAACGGCGTAACTAAACAACATTCGCAGAACAGATAGGCCTCTGACGTTGAAAGGAAAAAAAAAAAGTAAAACTAAGGCTGTGCGAGGGAAGGAGAAAGTGGAGTCGATCGCGCGGCTTTCTCCGACGCGGGCGCGGGAAGAGACCCCACGTGGGGTCCGCGAGTCGTCCGCCAGGTCGTTCACCCCGCTCACTGTTTTCCACACACACACACACACAAACACGCACAACACACGGTGCCTCTCCTATACCTGTCCACTAGTCTACTGGCCATCTGCTTCTAGTCTAGAATACAGCCAATTCTATCCTAATAAAAAAATAAACGAAGACAAACGAATTTTTTATATAAAATATTACGATATTACATATTAAAAGACATGCATGTATAATGTATTATAACTAAAAATATTTTACTAGGTAAGACCAATATGATAAAGATTACGTATAGCGCAATAAATTGGATAAATTGTATACAAAAGCTTCTTATATATGTTCATATCCATATCCATTACTTATTGTCCTCAAAAAAATGACCACAAATATGATCACAGGGTTTTTCAATTAGAAAAAAAATAAGAATAATTCAAATAAAATATTATCAATACAGAATATACTAAAAAAAAAAAAAAAGGTCTATTTAATACCAAATCTAATGCCAAGCTAAATAGAGAACAAAAAACAGAAATATATAAATAAAACCACATTTAACTAAATTGGCAACTACCCGTTAACAACTTAAATAACTGGATAAAAATAATTTTATTTTATATATCATGCACATGGATTTCCATCCATTTAGATAAACAATGCTATGAAAAATCTGGAATGCCAGAGGATTAGAATAATTGCCAGCAATTATCTTTGATATTATTGAAAAATATTAACAACAACAAATGAGTAAATGAATGTGTATAAAATAGTTCAGTTCTTTTTTAAAAAGGATCTGAAACATCTGGTAACATAAATAAAAATTAAACATTCAAATAATACCATTAAAAAAAAGAGAAAGTGTAGTAATCAATAATATATGTAATATGATGGTACATAGAGGCACAAGGATAAAATTTAGTTATTAAAAACTCCTTCAGTTGAAACCATTTGGAAGGAAAGATTAAAAAAAAAAAAATATTCACACAGCGTGATCCATTACAGCACACATCATTAATCAACTTTTTTGGTAAAGATGGTTAAAAAATGAGGCATCAAGAGATAACTTCATTCACTTGGTTTTTACACGCCCATTTTTCAAAAAGATATTATATGGCTAAAATAAATATTGATAAAAAAGTAAATTTGCACTACAAAACAAAAAGCTACAAAGAATGCAGACAGATGTGCAATATTTATTACAACAATTGTAAAGTTTTACAGGATTTTGTAAAATTTTAGAATCTGATGCTATCTCTTTTTTTTTTAGTAGATGCCTAGAGGATGGAATGGCCTACCACGTTTGGGTGTGGGTCCCAGAGTGCGCGGCTCTTGGGTTGGTTAATTTTTATTTCTCGGTGACCCCGATAATTGAATCTTGACATTTCCACTCTGGTAATTATATGGCAGCTACTTAAAGGTAGCCATCAGGGGTTGGCCAAGAGGATCACAATAGGGCTCACTTGCCAGACTAGTTCTCCACACCAAGTATCAATATTAGGCGGGTGACAGGACTGTATACCGTTTACTGTAAATTAAATAAGCACCTTTACAATTTGGGTGTAAGTGAGACCTCCACCTACAGGCTATGTGGCCTGGAGGATCAAACAGCCCATCACATTATTTGTAGATGTGATAATTTGGCTAGACTGCGATACCTTCGATGAGATCATATCACTGACCTTAAGTACTGCGAAATGATTGATTCGGAGTTTTAAAAAAAAAAAGTATCAGTACCAGTGGTAGATGCCTCAAGTAATGTCTGAAATTATAAGCCTGTAAATGCATAAGATTTTCTTACTTTGGCTCTATCATCAACAATATCAAGAATGAAGAAGAAGAGGTTAAAAGCAGAACAACAGCAGGAAATAGAGCCTATTTCTCCATTTTAAGGCTAATCAAAAGCAAACTTGTTAGTCGTACTTGAAGTTTACGCTTTACATAACGCTCCAACATATGGTGAAGAAACATGGACCCCAAGCAATAAAAGCATTAACCTGCTAGACAGGTTTGAAAGGGTAATTCTGAGGAGAATCTTAGGGTCTGTATGCGAGAATCATGATTGGCGAAGGAGGAAAAATAGTGAGCTGTTAGGCTCTACAAGGAATGTAGCGTCTATGGTGTCCGCCGACGTGATAGACCGATGGGCCGATGGAGGAATGCTGTGGGACAGGATCTGCGACAACTGAGGATTCATGGTACCCTTACAGAAGATAAAGAGAGATGGTTGGCAGCTGTTGTGCAGCCCAAGGGCAGCTTCATGCGCCTGTAGTGCCAATAAAAGAAGAAATGCACAACAAATATTACAATATATTTTACTGCAAATAGTGCAAAAAAAAGCTGGAAAATCAAATCCACAAAAAAAGATTCTTTAATATTGGCTTGACCCCAAATTTTCTAATAATAACTCTTGAAATCAATCAAACTTTATTAAGCAGCAATAAGCATTTTTCCTCTCTCCTTCCTCGGCATTATTGTTTTATATTTATTTCACAAAACTTACTCCTATTATTTAAATGACCCCCTAAATGTCATATGACATTTTAAGTTCTATGCTTAGAGGATATTTTGAGAAAGTGTACCAACAGAGAGGTAGTTGCTAATGATCCTTTACTTTTAAATTGAACCTCTAATAAATTTTATTCTAAAAGATATCTTTGCATATTAAATTACTTTCTGAAAATAATCACTCAAAATAATACAATGTTCAGATCGAAGAGAGCAAATCCGTCTGTAGTTGTTTATATCAAAAGTTATTCATTGAAATAGCTTCTGTTAACTACTTTCCTGTTTTATAAAGCAATAATGATTTTAAAATATAAAAACTTCATTTCTATTCTAGGCTCTATCCTTTTTAGAAATTATTTTCACTGACACAGGTTAATTAAGTGTACAAGTACCCAATACAACAACAATCAGTAATAATACATACAAAACTAGTTTCTATAATTAGAAAAACAGTGACCCATCTGAAATGTTCAAAGCTATAGTTTATAATAAGGTCAATGTTAGTGAAGAAAGTTCCTTAGAAAAACAATTTAATTATTTTTAAATGAAATTATTCGAACATATTCAATAATGCAATGACTAAATACATGCAATACAGCAAAGTTACTCAAAAATTTGTACCGTATTTGTAAATGAACATACATAGCATTTTAAAATTGTAACATTTAAAAAAAAAAAAAACTGAAAGAAAGTAAAATGATGTACTTTTAAGATTTTTTGTTTATTTATCTATGATAAAACTTTTATTAACTGTTTAACTTAATAAAAAAAGAAGAAGAGTAAAACTTCCTTAAGGGCACCAAATCTGTTTCTTCAAATTCTTTATAAACCAAATGATTTTCTATTTTTCTTATATAGAAAAACTTTTTGAACTTCTAAGTAATTTAAATTTTAGTAACTTGCGATCGTTAATTTTTTATCTATGAATCTATAGCTAGCTCTACCCGATAACTTTAGAATGGTATAAGAATAATGTAATTTTATGCTGATAAATGATGAGAAGAAATTTAATCAAAGCTTTTAGCAGATAATGTCTATAATTGATAATATACTACTATCATAATTTAGTTATAATATAAATTAGCACCTTAAAACACATAGCTTCTTTAAGTTTCATCTTTTACAAATATTTTCAACAGAGAATTTATTTCAATATTAAAAATCCTTGGTGAATCAGTTATAACAAATTTATATTTGTTCTAATTCAAGTTCTATAGAAAAGAAAGTTTGTTAAACACAAACAAGCCATAAACATAAAGCCAAAGAATAAATCTTAATCTCAGGTTAATTGTATAGACAAATAAATTTTAAAAGATTTTAATAGCTATGATTAACGAGCGATATCAAAATCAATACTAAAGATATCATAATAATATAATTGTCATAAACAATTAGTGTTAATGTTAATTTATCAAGAGAGAAATGAAAATCAAATATAACTTAAAATACTTAAAATAAAATTTTATTGATGCTCATGATTACAAAGTAAGTAATATAATATATCTATCATATTGTAAAAATAAATGGGAATAATGAGATTTTTAAAATTATTATAAAAATATATGCATACAAAATGAAACCAAGATTTTCGAGAATAGAAAAAAAACTGACAACATTAATGAAAACCTATAAAAAATTAACAAAAGGAACATATTGATGCTAAATAATCTAAAGAACACTTCTACGTATGATATATCTACTACAAACATGCAATTTTCTATTCGCAGTATGTTTCAAATACATTTAAAAAAAATATTTACCATCATCTGGCTTTGTTGTTGGAAGAGATGGTGAAGGTAAATCTTGTTCAAATGACTCAGCGACTTCAACTACGGGTTTCTCCTGTAAATCATAATTTAAATGAATAAACTTACTATAACCAAAGGTTAATAACAAAATATCATCAACTTACCTTTTTTTTAATTTGTTTTATAGAAACACCAGCAGAAGTATGTTCAAATTTTGCAATATTATCATACACTGGAGCATCCTGGTTTGGAATCGGAATATCTTGAGCATATAGAGCACTAAGAGGGTCAAAACCACTTGATAGTGGATTTAATTTTTCATCTTTTTCCTCTTTATCACCCATTACATTGCTATCAAACTAAATCATTACTTCAAAGTATGACTATGAATCAAATTTAATAATGTTTCACATCAATTCAAATAAATGATTCTTTCCCTAACCACGATAAGACATGAATCTTATTTTAAATTATGATCATATATAATTAGTAGCTAACATTACTGATTCTTGGGAAGTTAGGAACTATAAATTTATCATTAAAACAGTTTGAAAAGTAAACCTCACTATAACCAACCGTCAGCTGAAGGACAACCAACACAAAGTTCTCTTTTCAACCACTAGGATCGCCAGCCATTGGAGCCAAAATGACTTCCTGTTTTCAGTTAGTTAATTCCTTTACAGCTTAAAAAAATTAAATCTTGATTTGAAAATAAAATTTTGTATTAAATTAATTTAACGTTTGAAAAAATGTTTGATGTTTATTTTTAAATTTTTTTACTCTAGGTTTACTGGGAGTTAAATAACAAGTAATATTTGAATCATTCATATGAATATTAATATTAATATATCTTTAAATTATCTTGGTGTAGTGTTTAAAATAATTCTTCCTAAATAGTTAGGGTATTATTAATATTTAAATTATTTTTGTAATATTATCATTTTCATTAATGAATAAAATTTTTGTATATTAATAAACTGCTATTAGATTCTTTACTTAAGTCAGTCATTGCATGTTTCAAGTTTCCAACTGAATTCCTTAGGTACTTTGAAATTATATAGGAAATCTTTAATTTTTTTTTAATATATTATTAAATTCCTTATTTGTTTATATGAAACTTCTATACTAATTAAGAATTAAACAACTGAATCACTCTGAATTAAATACAAAATATAGATACATCTTTTAGCTAACATTGATTCAAAATTATAAAAAATGGATGAGTTACCATCAGCCAGAATATCACCACTTCGACCAAGTAATTATTAATTAATTTTGCTATAATCATTATCATGAATGAAATTATCTTTGATAACATTAATGTGTTATTACTTTTATCTAAATGATAGGCATATGAAAAGATTTTCTTCATTTGTCTGAATGGTGTTCTGACTATATCAACTATTTTTTTTAGAAAAAATCAGTTTGTGCTTAAACTATATTATATTAAGGCATTGCTGATGAATTAGAATTCAAGACTATTAATAAGTTAATTTAATTGTAAATATCATAGTAAAACATATAATAATCAAAATATCCAAATTTAATTTTTTATATATTAATACCTATATTTAGGCATTATTCACTTTATTTGAAATATATCTAATCTACTTTTCTATTCTTTTTCAGACGGTGCTTCAACAACGAGGTTCATGTTTTGGTGCAAGTTGATTAAACTACGTTATAAATCAAGGTATAATTTTACTAAAATCATTTGAGACCAAATGAATCAATAATTGAGATATTAAATCTGATTATTTAAAAAAAAAAATCATTTCTGACTAGAAGCAATTTGAACAGGACCTAAAATAGGAAGGACAAAAAAGATGTTGCCCTTGGTGGCAGACTTTGAAGAGCAGGAAATTTCAAATGAAATTTTATCTTTAAGATGTGTAAAATACATTTGTTTCTATTTTATAATCTTAATTCAGTCAATAAAAGAAATAAATGTTTTGATTCATCCAATGATATAAAGATACATATTTTGAAATATATTCTCTAAAACGGTTAAAGTTACAAAATTGTTGACTTTTTTGGAGAATTTTCATAAATTTTTGTCAGTGAGCAAAATAAAGCTTTCTCCTCTGAAAAAATCCTAATTCTTTGCATTTGAATATATATTGTCAAAATATTGAATTTTCTTCCTATTACATTTTGGTTTTCAAAGATACAATTAAATATTTCAGTTTCTGTTTATTATGATAAGCTATCAATATTAGTAATAAAATCCTAAAATTATTTGAATTAATTGTTTGTTTTTTTAATAATATTAAAAGAATCCATTTTAACATATGTTGGAAGTCTGTTGAATATTTTTGATGTATTGGGTTGGAACATATGGAATGTCAGTTTTTAGTGTTCAACGCAAATACAATAAAAACAAACTTTACATTATTTTATGAATAATATTATTTTAATTCTATATTGATTTTCTCTATTTTTTTTTTTAGAAAATAGTGTTCAATTGGAGAAAATTCAGGAAAATATGATAGAGCTTCAGTTTTTAGATCATCCCTGTTTATCAGTAACTTTAAATTACATACATTTTCCAGAAAGTGAAGTTCTACCACTTCTGACACATTCGCACGAATTGTCCTCAACAAACTGGTTGACACATTTACAAAAAAAAAAAAAAAAAAAAAATTTAAATGAAAATGAGGTGGAAAATTCATATATCAAGTTTATTTATCCATGGGCATAATGTTTCTAGGAACCAGGAATCAAAAAACGTACTGGGGGTAGGGAAAAATGTCCTGAAGCTAATAGAAATTTATTTCAATAAAACTGAAAATGATATTCAGTTATGTTCATCCCAAAATTGTACTGGTGAAAGTACAATTACAAAAATTATAGTTCATGCACAACTTATGTGCTTCTCTTGTAGCTTGGTTTGAAGGTTCCCAGGGAGCGGGGTGGCCTAATGAACCAGATAAACAAGTTTTGAGATTGAAAAAAAGTACGAGTTCGCATCCCGGTGCCAGAGGGGATTTTAAATTTCCTGCCCTCGCTCTCCGGCACGGAAAATCCTGTATAGCTTAAAAGGCGAGGAAGGGAAGAACTGAAAAAGAAAAAAAAAAAAGGTTTGGAGGTTCCTTCAAATTAAATATCCACAAAATATTGCGTCCTCTACCTGCTTCAGGTCACCACTGCTGACGTTTCATATGTTTCATCACTATTTAAATCTACATTAATTTTTAGACATTTTCTATACCAAATCCTATGCTACTAGATTACTTTTATATAATTTTAACATTAAAATAAAATTTAGTTGAGTAAAATGTTTTTTTTTTAGCTTTAATGTAGTATTTTATATTGAAATCTAAGTATATATAAGTGTAATTATCAATTTATATAATTTTAGGTGGTTATATAAAGAAGAGTTAGGGTGGCGTTGGTGAGAGGGTCTGCGACGGCTGTCATGCCGTTCATTGAAGACGATCTTCTCTGGTCTCCACCTGAAACTGAAAATAAAATGGTTGATCTATCACAGTGCCTTGTAAGACAAAGTTTTTTAAATTTCTTTTTAATCAGCAATTAAAATTAAAATTGTTAAGTGTAAGAATTATTCATAAAATAGAATATTAAGTTATGTTTTTATTTATGAAAAAAAGAAACATAAAGAATAAAATGTAGATGAAATATCAGGAAGAACATAAATATATACCTATAAAAAATAAAGGCAAAATATCAAATTTGACAACTTAAACATTTATATTACAATATAGAATAATCATATATAACTATTGAAAATGCTTCGTAAGTTTTTATTAAACTGTTAACTTTGCTAATGATTTTTTCCAGTTGAAGAAACAGCATTACCAAAGCTAGGCGAATTATTGCTTTGCTTTCCGAAAATGTATTGATTGGAGTTCTGTTAAATTAAATAGTCCTTCCTTCCATTCTCATAAATTCAATAACTGACTCAAAATTAATTTGATAATGTTGCTTTGAATTCAGTTTTTTCAGAACTCAAAAAATGTTAATTATTACATTTATTCCCTTGATCCTTTAATTGTAACTTAGGTTAAATTAAGTTCAATAATGAATTTTGTGTTCAAGTTCTATGAAGAATATTCTGGTTGTTTTATTGGGTTTAATGCTCTTATATATTCTAATTAGTCCTGAATGAACAAGTTGTTACTCTCTTAGCAACTTAACAAAAGTGGCAAGGGCAGAAGGTTTGAGATTTGTTTTATGTCTTTTAGAAAATAAAAATAAATAAATACTAATAATGAATAGTTACTAGGTTGAGCTAATAAGATCTTCCATACATATTTTATTATTTTCTTTATAATCTGTTGACAATTTGAGACGGTGTCCCCATTTTCACATCAAATTAAAAAACTTCCTGCAAAATTCAGAAATAAGAAAAAATAAATAAATAACCTGACTTTATCAGCCCGAATTCGAACTACTTCTGACTCACAAGTTTCAAGTGCCCAGTGTAAAATATTTTAGTTACCACAGCCCTAAATCAATTGAATATATAACTTAAAATTAATATTGGTTAATATAAATCAGTAAATAACTCACCAAAAGTCAGAAATTCAATATTAGGTTATAATTAGAAAAAATTTAACCACACAGCCTAATGTCTCCAAAATGCAGCAAAAGAATAAAAAAAAAAAACCATCAACATTTTGTCAATTCAGACATCATAAGGACAGAAAAGAAAGTACAATCAAAAGATTTTATGACTCCAAACCATCCAATCTCATAATAGATATATACTAGCAGTATACGATTGAATGAGATGGTGTGATAAAATCTTTTGATTTGCCTTTCTTTTCTGTCCTTATAATTCCTGATTTTACAACTTTTTGATTTTGAATTTGATTGATTCATCAGATTTCCATAGTGTTAACGCTTGGGTAAATTTGGCTGGAGTTAACTAATTGAAATGTTTTTATATATGGATTAAAATATCTCAGAAACTAAAAATCGGACCTGGATACTGTAAGCGAGGGAATTGTTCAGCATTTCAACCTCTCAGTAATGAGCTATTATTCAAAATTATATTTTAATACGACACTGTGTTAGAGAGACGAAATAGAAAAAATAGTGTCGAAAACCAAATGATAAAAAGTTTTATGGAAGATATTGATTAAAAGATCCCAGAAACTAAAAATCAGATCTACATACTATAAGTGAGAGAAATTTTATGCATTTCATCCTCTTTATGAATGAGCTAGAGAGAGAAATACTTTATTTAAATCAGTGCTTCCCTACTATATAGGGTTGCTCAACACACAGCATACTCATCAATCCTTTTTTGGACATAGCATTTAATCATACTTGGCGGAATTTTTCCAATTATAACCTAACATTAGCATTGGACAGTTGAATGTTCATCTTATGGAATGAAATAATTTTTAAATATACTCCTTAACACTTGAAGCCTCTTTAACATTCTATTATACAATTTTCTTTTTTTTTAATTTTTTAATGAGCTATTTTACTAATTGTTTTTGTAAAAAATCTATATCGACAACTACTCTGAAAAAGCCTGCAAGAACAATTTTATTGTAAAATATAATAATTGAGCTTTCCTGGTCAATTTTGGCTTCACACATGTTATAAAATAACAAATAAAATAGTTTCTGAATATATTTCATCTTTGTTTTAAGCATTCAAATAAAATTTATTAGAAAATCTTATTTATAAAATAGAAACTCCACAGTTCTTTTTATCTTTGAAATGTATCTGTCATTATATTTCGTAGATGATTTTATTTAAATATATGTTTTATTTAAATATATGTTTTATTAAAATATATGTTTTATTTATTTATATTGCTTTAAAGGATGGGGGAGGAGGTCTTGGAGAGCTCTCTCAGACGGATTTAACAGGACTAGTTAGTGGTATAGATGAAGAGGAAGATATTTTCAAGCAACTAGACAGCTCATTTGAATTGGAACAGTTTTTTGATTTTTATGAAGAGGGAAAGGTAATATATAAAATTTATTAAATTTAAATCCCTGCCACTCACTGTATAATTTATGTTTTTGTCCATTGAATTAACTTATTTAATATACACATATACACATATACATTAGTTCTTGTGTAAGAGCAGTGCCGGCCTTAGACATTAAGCGCTCCATGCAATGATGTCATCTCATCCCTTCTAAAAAATTTAATTTACTTCTTAAGTTTTTTTTAGGCTAAAATTAATTGTTTTAATACGTTTTATATTTTTTTAAATTTCTAACAAGTGGCAAGTGCCCCTTCAGGGCGGCGCAATTGGCAGTGGATTTGCAATAGCCCCGATTGCCTCACTCTAGGGCCGGCATTGTGTTAGGGTATATATATTTTTAAAAAGATATAAACTGGAAAGCTTTTTGTTTATTATTTTTCCAAGCAACCTATTTTTTTTTCTCAGTTTTAAGAAGATTTAAATTTTGGTCAGATGAATTCTGAAATGATTCGTTTGTTTAATATCTAGTGCTTCAGTTGCTTCTATTGCCACTTGAAATTGGCGTACATTGTATGAGGTAGATGCTTTCTCTCGATCAATGTTGTCCCAAATGTTTCTTTCCTTTAAACTTGCATCTAATATCTAAAGATATGGGTCTAAAGTTAAAAGAAGCTACGGAAAAATAGAATGCTATAAACAGAGAAAATATTCACACTCCTAAAAAGTACACAAAAGATATTACAAGTATTGATAAAGAAATCATTGTGTAATAAAAAAAAATAGCATCTATATATTATTTGTTCTTTTAATAAAAAGTCCATGGATGGTTGGAATATAATAATTGGCAATGTTAAAATGTTTTTATTTTCAGTTTATATTCTTTTTAAATAAATCTTGATGACTGGTCTCAACATTTAGTCTAAAAACCTAATATTTTTTTACTAATGGATCTAAATTTCAATAATTTATAGTAATATTATTTTATTTTTATAATATATTATAGTAAATTTAAGTATTAAATTCTTCTCAGGATGGTTATGGTTAGTATCAGCTTATTGCTGTCAAGTTAATTCTACTTTTTTGCTTTTCAGAGCTTTATAATTTTTAAGTGTTTGATCATCGAAACATAAAAAAAAAAAAAATCATTCATATATAAGTAGTGCTTTGAAAAGATTTGGTCTAAGTTTATATGGGTTAAGTCTACTGAAATCAAATATAAAGTTATAGCTGAAATTCTATTTTGTTTAGCAGTTCATTTTTTTTTTATTTGACCAATGGGAGCTTAAAAAGATTTTTGGGGATCAATGCTCAAAAAGACAAAATGATTGTAATAAAAAATGACATATGAGAATCTCCAGATCAAAATTCATATTTTCTTGGAATTTTAAATTATTTATGTTAGTTATTTACTGAAAAATGAATTTAATCATAAAATCGAGAAAAACATTTTAAACTGGAGCTCCTCATATTATTAAAAAAAGTGCTGAGTGAATTCACACCAATCTTTAATGACAATTTTTTTTTTTAAATTATAGTATTCTAAATTTATCTTTTTAATTTTATTAAAAATTAATCAAGATATATTATTTTTCATATAATTGAAGAAATGTGCTGATATAGGTGCTATGAAACAATTTTTTGAAAATTGATTTTATTAAGACGTTTAATTTGTAATATAATACCATCCACAATGTCTTCAATTACTTGAAGATTTATAATATTAAAAAATCAACATATCTTTGACAAATTAATATTAAATTAAACTCTGGTAGTTTTATTTATAATTTAAAATAAATAAATAACAAAAATTAAACAAGCCAATTCATCCAATAATGACTTATTTAAGACAAATGGATAAGTTATTATTTGTTTATATTTACCTAATGCTAAATCCTTACAAATATTCTTATATTAATAGTTTGTTGTTTTTATTCATTATATTTTGTGTTTTCAGGAAGAGAACAATAATAGTTTAATAGGTGGTAGCAATAAAAATTCGGCAACTGTAGCGCTTTTACAAGAATTGCAGCGGAGTCAAGCGAATGCGAGAAAGTTCAATATAGCTGCAGCCAATCCTCTTTTAGCTGGTTTGTATCGTTCTATTGATAGAGGCATATATAAAGCTATTATGGCTTATTTTTAAATTTGTGCTTTTAAATCAAAATTTGAAAAAATACTAAAAAATAATGCCCTTCAGTTTGAAAATAAATAACTAAAAAGAAACATATCTAACTATATAGAGAAAGGCTTTATTTTTCACCACATTCATTTTCATTTCTCCTTCACATTGGCTACGTTTTGGCTATGATGCCATTTTCAAGCCATTTAGGTAATACTGTACATAATATAATCAAATTATGGACTGAACAGGAAAATCAGTATTATCTAAATGGCTTGAAAATGTCATCATAGCTGAAACATAGCCAATGTTGAAGAGAAATGGAAATAAATATGAAAAATATAGCTTTTCTCTATATAGTTAAATATGATTTCACCTAAAATATAAACGTAAATGAATTGAAACATTTAAATAAGCTGTACTTTTTGATACTCTATCATGGTTTCCAAACAATTAAATATCACTTTGCCTGCACCTAAAATCTAATTTATTTAGGGGTATGTTAGTAGAATATTAAACGTATTTTAAAACGCTATCTAGATATTTATTTTTTTCTTCAGCTATTCTAGTACATCATCCTATAGTGCATATTACTGATATAAAAAAATTATCTGGAATATGGTTTTTAGTTTGTTTACAATATCAATTTTCCACAACTATTGATGTTTTATTAAATTATAAATATTTTTGTTCCATTTCTCTTTTTAAAAAAATGTTGTATTCTGTCTTATAAATAAAAAAACCCAAGACATATTGTTTTATGATTTTTCACCAAAGTGAAAATGGGGAACATTGATGTGTTTTAGAATAATATCCTGTCAAAAAATTATTGGGTAAGAAATATATTAAATATTATTTTTCAACACATAGATTAGAGCTTGTATGAAATGGTCGTGACCCGAAATTATTATATCAAACAAAATAAATGGTAGATAACATACCTTTCAAATATAAATTATCTTTGTTTTTCATCTCTAAATAATTAAATGAAATGAATTGAAGAAATTGTACTTATGAATACTTGAAGATTATCCTTCAGGAATTTTCGACACAACTTGAAGTTTAGGATTTTCACTGTACAATTTAAAACGAAACATTTTTCTCTATCACTTGCAGCAATCTATATTCCTCGCATTTCCTTCTCTCTTCTCTGTATGAACATGACCATAGAGCCAGTGTAGCACAGCCAGTCTTTCTTTTGACTTCGCTTTCTGCCCAACTTTATTAAGTTTTTTTGGTCCTGGTTCAGACCTTACACCACCAAGATACTTGGCCTATGTTTTCTCAGAATTTTCTATTTTTATTTCCTACCCTACAATATACTTCCAACCATTCTAGAGAGATATCTCATCTCTGCTAAAGTTATTCTATTCTTGTTTGATGAACTGAATTAACAGTCCAATGAAGAATAAATACAATTGCATTTTGAAGATGAGAAGCTAATATTATTTACTTCTTTATCAATATTATTAGAAACCTGCTACGTGGGAATCTTGGATTCAAGGTAAGTCAAATTATTTGAGACTTCTGATTCCTCTCTATAGCATGTAATATGGTGATTTTTTTCTGGTCTTTTGATTACTTCTTTATATTTATATAGATTCCCATTGTAACCATTTATGCATTCTATAAATGCTTTTTTTTCTGCATGTACCATTACTTGAATTAAGATAGTTTGCATGTTTCAGTGCACAATTATCGACTTGGCTTTTCTTTATATTTCAATTATACCTCGTAATACGAACAGAAGAGGGCTTAGTCATATCATCGTTTCTCTCTCCTTTACATTGAAAAGATTTTTACCATTACAATGCTAAGTTGGAATGAGGTTCATGATTGAGAGCTGGACATTTTATTTTTATTTCAGTATATTTCTTAAACCATTTATATGAAAGAAGATGTTCTTTATACAGGATTTTTCTCCTATTGTTTTATTGCTCTTCTTCCCCACTTTGTTAATATTAATGTAAGTGTAAAGATTATATACATTACATAGTATTAATAAAGTAACCTATTATTTTATTGCCCATAGTTATTTTTCTTATTGTATGAGAACAAATTGGGGCCCTCTTTTGTTCTGAAAATAGATAAAAAATGTTTTGAAATAATTAAATATTACATTTGATTTTATGGTGTAGAACTGCAACTGAAATATGCTGACTTGATAATTTTATTGAAAAAAAAAATACCTAATAATCTTTTTTTTTTTTTATAACAGAAGTGGACATACTTTTTTGAAGTATATAATTAGTAAAATGATCTAAGCGATCAATTATGTTGATGATGCCACCTTTTTCATTTCTTTTAACATGAGAATATTTTATCCAAAATTATAAATCTGTCTTGTACAAACATACAAATAGAAAAATCATTAATATTACAATGAATTAATTAACAATTGAAATTTAAAATAATTATTTTATTAGGTAGAAGGAAAGCTTATAAATATTTTGAAAATGAAATTTCTGCAAAAATTCTATTAACATACCTATTAGCTTTATGGTGGATTTTAAATCATTTGGGTACTTCTTAGTTGCAGGTATTTTGATGCTAGACAAAGTCATAATATCAAATATTTTCTATGTTTTGAAATATTCTTGTTAGCTAGGTACAGATGATGCTGAAGTGATCTATACCGTTTGTAAATATCATCCAGCTGTATAATAAAATAATTGAACTATAACGTCTGATTACTTGTTGATAATCTAAAATAAGTCTTAATGGTAGAGAAATAGTTGACTGTAGATAATATGGTCGGGAAGTAAGTTATAGGTCTCAGTCGTTGAGAAACATTGAAATAAATAAAAAAATTATTTTTATTTTCCTCTACGACTGTATCTCCTTACTCCCCAATTAAAATAAGCCTTGTGTAAGATTCTTGGACTAGTAAATTGCTATTATAGTATTATTTCAGTTAATAAACTACTTATTGAAACAGCAATGATGTTAAAGCTTTATAAACTAATTACAATAAATAAAACTGATCAAATATCACAAAAAGTTTTCTTCAGCTTTACTGCGTTGGATTTGATAGTTGCATAATTGTTTAATTAAGTAGTTAATTTTCAAATTTCCACTAAACATAAATATTTTTTTGTTTTTAGTTAAGAATATTTCTTCAATGTACTGTAGTGATTTAGTTGCTAGGATTTTTATATTTTTCAACAATCTCATTTATCTGATTTTATTTTTATTTTAAAATAAAATGTGGATTTTTTATAGATTTCTTTAGAATGCAGGACTACGACCAACTACATCAATTTTTTGCATATCAGTATCAATATTTTTGAGAGTAAATGATCAATTTAATTATAATATGATTTGTATGTAATATTTAAAAAAAAAAAATTTAAAATAGGAGGTGAAATGAAAACACGATAGGAAAATTAATTACAAAATTGTACCAATATTGTATCATTATTGGCTCAGTTCTTAGAAAATGTTTACACAATCCATTATTTTTTAAAATTAAAAAAAATCGTTTGAAAAAATAATAAAAAATAGTGATAGTTTTTATTGTTTAAATAACAAATCATAACATTTAAATAAATACAAAAAAAAATCTCTTTTTATTATCAAATTATCGATGCAAGCAACCATAAAACATTTCATCCTCCTAAAATTAATATATTATTATGAAATAGGAAATAGTTTAAAATTAACATAATTGATTATTTAATTAAGTTCATTAATGGAAACCAATTAGCAATTTGTCTAATAAATAAATAAAATTCACAAATACAAAAATACATATATCATGAGATTTATAGAAGAAAAATATAATGTATATTTTCATTAACATATAATACAAGTATAAGATTATTTTTTTTTTAGTTTACCAGACTTGGGCTTATATTATTTAGAATAATGTTCAATAAATCCATTTGCTATTACAAAATTTGAAAATTATATACATAATGAATTACAAAGCATACATATCCATTTGGAATACCGAGTTAACAATTAATTCATACATATTTATTTATAAACAGCTTTTTTTAATATTTGAGAATTATAAACCGAAAAATTTGGTGAATAAATATTTTCTTGAAAATAACTTGCTAATATGTCATACGAGATTTGAAAGAGCATATATTATACCCAACCTCATTACAATCCTAACTTAAAATTACATTATGCACTTTAATATCTTTTTTTAATAAATTTTAAAGTTATTAATATCAATACATAAAGTAGAGATTTAAAAAAACAAAAAATTGTTTTAATGAATTTTTATACTCAGAATTAAATACATTTTTATATAAATATACATAGCCTAAAAGCAGCAATTTTTTCTCGATTGAAAATTGACATTTAAATACTGAAAAATCATGATCTGATTAGTAATCCTAAATTATTTTTACTCAAAATAAAAAAATGTATGATGTAATACAATTATTCCAAATACTGCCTTGAATCTCTAAAATAAATAAAGTAAATGTATATCTCTTTTTCAGTTGTTGATATTTTTAATTTTAAAAAACTTAATTAATAAATAAATAAATAAAATCATTAAAGATATTTTTTTTAACATATAATGAATATTGAACAATAAATAATAATAATTTTTCATCTCTTATGAAATTAATTTTGATTTGAATATTGCCCTAGTCTGATGATGAGTAATAAATTCTATAGGTTAGCAATAATAGAAAAGTTTTCTAGTTCATAAAAATTATAATTTAACTCAGTCCCTAGAAGAAAACAAAAAAGTTGACTGAAAAATCATAATTTTTATGGAATAGGAAATTAATTAGATTATGGTTATAAAACAAATATCTAGTTGGCTTTTTCTTATCTTCTTGTTCATAAATTTTGCAACAGACATAAAATTTTGCTTCATATTTAAATATTTTTATTAATATTGTCACAATTTTTTTTTTTATTTGGCAGCTCTATTTAGTTAAGAGTTATGCATTTATTGTTGTTTTTTTCATTTTCATTTTCATACAGTTAATGAATTAATTTCAGTACTGGAGTAAAATATTTATAATATAGGTGGAGTAAAAATCATAAATAATAATTAGAAACAAGTTTTTCCATTCATATTTTTTTTTAGTGACCATATATTTAAACAATTATGTAGCCGCAATCACTTTGGTTGGTTTAATCTATTTTATTGAATTATTAAATCATGTCTTGACATCTTAATTATAAAAGAATAAATAAATTATGGTTATGATTTTATTTATCTCAAGATTATTTTTTTCCCTTGAAGAGTGGCTCATTCAATTGCATTCACATCACTAAATTTCTCCTGGTTGATAAGAAAAAGCTTCTAGAATGTTTTATTACTCTTATTTCTTTTTATAGAATACCAAGTTAAAATTTAGCTCTTAAAAATTGAAATGTACTTGGCTTCTAGAATTTAAGATTCCAAGATACGTTTAAATATTCCTGTTTATAAAAATATCATTAAATATTTTTTTGAACTGAATAGTTTTATTTATTTAAGAGCTGAATTTTTCTTGGACTCCTCCTCAGGTTGTCTGCAATTTAGTTAAAAGACAGCAGCAAGTTTGTAAAATCAAAGAGGATGGAGAATGATATTAGACAGCCTGCTCCCTGTATTGTCTGTGGCTATTGTTACAGAGAAATTGGCGGCACCTGGACCGACGGTGGGGGATCAGCAGTTTCCGAGGATCAAAACGGAACCAGACTCCAGGCAAGGTAGGTCAGATAAGTTTATTTTCCCTGTTAAAAAAAATAACAATTTTGGTTTATTGCACGAAACTATCTTAATATACCTATGTTTTCATTCATAATATGTGAAAAATCTTTACTGCTTAAATCAAAATCTCCAATTAGTAAAATCAGGGGTTGAAACCTTTATAGAACTTTTTGAAAAAGTTTCATTTAACAGTTTTTGTGAAAATTTTTAGGGGAAAAGCTCTATTTTAACATGTGAAACTTTTTAGGAAAAAATGTTTTAAAATAAAAGATCTAATCCCAGAGTTAAAAGCTCCCCTCCCCCAGCACTGGGACATGAACTTGTAATTATGAGTTATATTGGTTCTCAGATTTTTATAATTGAAGACACCTCTTCCATTCGTAAATATTTATTTATAGTTCCCAAGTCCAACATTTCAGGTTTTTGACCCATCTTCAAGGAGAATTTATTTTCGTAGTTGATATCTATTATATATGATTGAAAAACTTTCTAAACAACCAACTTATTGTTATAATATTCAGAAACACGAAACATCAGGCTAGAGGATTATAAATAAATGTTTAAAAATGGAAGAGGTGTCTTCAATTATAAAAACTTATAGATTACTTTGTTTGAAAATAAATGTTATGTACAGCTAGATGGTGTAAATTTAAGTGGCATTAATTTTATAAAATTTACAAAACACTTTTTTATGTTGAAATTATTTTTTTTTTTCTTCAATGGTTATTGGTAAAGTGACAGAATATTTTCTGTATTATCTTAGGGAAAATAAGGACTGTTTTGAATAAAAATTGGGAAAAATAAAATAGTGACTTAAAATATTCTTGGAAGAATATTTTAAACACTTTTTCTGAATTTAACTTGTTTAATTTTGATTTTTTTAAAACTTTGTTCATGTATATGTTAATCTTTCTTATCTGAAATTGACAATTATTGAATTTCCTTTCAAAATCAATAATAAAACAATGGTATACTATAAGATGATGAAGAAAAGTACCCAGTAAAATCTCTTCCATAACATTGTTATGTATAAAAGAAATTTATGGATCTCTCATCTGTGACCTTTTCAGGCTAATAATGTTATTGGCATGCTAGTAGTGGCCATTTTAGCTATTAGTGATTTTTATGTCCATGTAGATAGAATTATTAATTTATTAATATTTTTAAAAGCTACACCAATATTATTTTTAAAAAATCTTCAAAGAATACATGTATGACTTTTATTTTTTTTTTAAAAGTCAACAATTTAGTATTAAAATCACTAAATTACATTACGGTTCTGGATTGGTGTTCTCATTTTTATATCTAATGCTCTTTCATAATCCAAAATGATCATGTATTAATACGGCAACAATAATTTAATTGAGTAATTTTCCAGATGTCTAACTGTACATTTTATTCTATCCATGATATTTTGTGAGGCACTTTAAATAAGAAGAATTTTAAACCTTTTCTTGACAGAAAAAAATGATCTCATTTTCGCTGCACGTATATTTTTCTTCTGAAAAGATACTTTTGAAAATAAGCTGCTGTAACTAGGGGTAAAGTGGAAATCCCAGTGTTCAATGGATAATGAACTCTTGACGGAAATGAATGGCTTTAGTTTCAGATTGCCAAGGTCTTTCTAAAGGAAGGCTTTGTCCACAAGATTTCCTGTTTCATTCATACTCCTTCATCACTTACAATTGTTTCGTCGAGAGTACTTGTTACATCTTTTAATTCCGTAGATGCTCTTTTCCTGATTTTTAGCTGTTCAAATAGTCAAGTCTCTGCCACCATTTATTTACTATGAATATCACTAAATTATTTTTCTTTCAAATATTTTGACAGAAAACTTTAGTAATAAGCAACTTTATTATTACTTTCTGTCTTTGGAATATTATTGTAAAATATGAATATAGACAAAATAAAATGAGATTGATAGATATTATTGATAAGTACAAAAATAATAATGATTCATAAGAAAAATATTAAATTGGGCCAATTATAATAATAAATAAACAGATAAAATAAAATAGTAATCTTTAAGTATATAAAATCCAGTTCCCTATACATGTTCAACTTATTATTATTTGAATGATTATATTTATTACGTACATTTCTCTATAATGTATCTATTTTTCATACCGAAAAAATCCTGGGATAAATTGTATTTCCACATTTTGATAATATAAATATTCTTATAAAAACTATTAATTGTAATTTTATTAGATTTTTTTTAATTATGTATTTTAAAATAAAATTGACAAATGTGAACATTTTAATAGATAAAAGCAGGGGTTGAAACTTTTTAACAAGTTCTTTTTTAATAGTTTTTGTGAAACCTTTTAGGAAAAAAGATCCATTTTACCTGTTTCTGTGAAACTTTTCAGAAAAAAAAATTCTTAAAATAAAAGTTCTAAGAAACCTTTTTTGTAATAAAGTTTCAGATTTAAGGTAAAAGTTTTATTTATTCAAGTTCTTAAAAAAAGTTCTGTTAACGGTAATAAAAACAGTAGTTGGGCTTGGATTAGAGTTATAATTTGTCTTAAATAAATTACACATGATTCTAATTTTTCATTTGTTTGAGTAGCTCTGAATAAAGGTAATTTTTTAGATCAACTTTTTATCAAAATCAACATAACCTCTAAATAAAATTTATTTACAAATAAAGGTTCTGTGAAACCCTTTCCATTTCAAGCTTTAGATAAAATTAATATTTAAGCAAATAAAACAAAAAAATGTCAGGTCGTTTTCTCTATTTGGTAATTAAATCAAGCTTAAATTTCACTTTAAATCTCTTTTTTTAATCATAAACAATATATCTTCATATAAGTTCTAAAACCTTAATATAGCTGATGATGTTTTTTCATCTAAGATTTATAAATGGTAACCATATATATTAAGAGAGTGGGGTAGCTCAGTGATAGGGTACTGAGCTTTCAATGCTTAAAGGTCCCAGGTTCGAATCCCAGCCCATGGCAGAAAAATTAGTTATTCTGTTTCATTGGCCAAGGGATGATCCTGACTCTCTCCTGAATTTCCTGACTCTCCTGGAGCACACCCAGCTTATATAAAGTGGATACCCTTAATTAAAATAATCGATTGAGGAGAAAAACAAATTTCAAATATATATTTCCTTGTCACTATGAGATTGAATAAATTATAAGAAGGTTATTAGTAATGTAATTAGGCAATTTTATTTATACCTTTACGAATTTAAGAGAATTCAGTTAGAACTTATAAGATGGTATTGATTTTTTCAAAAGATATAAGTCTAAATGAAATGGAACAAAAATGTACAAGAAGTATTATGGATGTGTGGCCACTTACATATTCTAAAAAAATTAAACTATTAAAGCTGCTAAGTTCAGTTTGGAATGAAATGAAAAACTATTTATATGTAATGAGTGAAATGATTGTAATTTATTCTTTAATGAAGATCACAATATATGTCCTGACTATTTATGTCTATGGCCTTCTCTGAGAGCTGTTGATAATTGCTGATCTCTGATGGTGAAAATTCGAACTACGTTCCTCTTTCCTTAATTCATTATGTTATAAGCGTCTTTTAATATTCTTGATTTCATTTTCGTCATTATTTACAGAAAAATAATATTGAAATTTATAACTAAGTTTTATTATAATTACAATAATAATACATGTTCTGACTCTGTATGAAAATAATCTCGTCTGGGAGTTGTTGATAAGTGCTGCTCTCTGGTAGGTAAAATTTCGAACTAGGCTCCTGGTTTCAATTCTTGGCATTATAAACGTATTATATTGTTCTTAATTCGTTTTTGTCTTTATTATACGGTAAATACTATTGAAATTCATAACCACGTTTTATTATAAATATAAAAATAATGTTAACTTATTTCTAAAATTCATAAATTCCTATCGGTATTAATTAATAGTAGGTAGAAAATATTCAAAATCTTATTGAAAACGTAAATGATTAATAACGTTGAGTGTTTATAGGAGTTTTAATGATAAATTTGAATATTAATAATTTATCATTAAAGCTTCTATCATATTCCATCATATTCTAATTTATCATTAAAACTCCTATAAGCACTCAACTCCTATATTATTATTATATATATATAATAATAATGTGATACTTCCAGATCATCTTTTATTATTTTATTTTATAATCAATTTATTTTACTTCAATTTTTATTTACAATCTGATAATAAAAAATAGGAATTAATGAAAATTTATAATTTCTAAACAAAGAAAATGTATTAAATATATCATCTAAAAATGGAAGTTGCCAAGACTGTTCCTTTATCTCCCTCTAAAATTTTCAATGTTTTAAGTAATGTGCATTGTTATTCAGACATATTTAAGAAGATTTACAAAATGTGAACCGTGTTTACTACGAGTCCAAATATCATACTTTAACTGATAAAAAGGGTACTTTACTAACAATTACAAATTCTCTTAAAACTAAGTACACCAATATAAAATAGATTTAACCCAGTTTATTTACTAGTACTACAGACTTAAGAAGGGCAATTCAAGACCTTGTGACTTTATTTGTTGAATTATCTTATTGTTGTAAAAATAATTTATTGGTAATTGTTATTTCAAGAACATAAACCGTTCGTTAAACCCACACCAAACTGCTTGGACTAGTAATTTTAACGGCAGTTTACCTAATGTTTAACAAGCTATTAGAGCACGTACGAACGAACGAATTTCTATCTTCTGACGTTGCGGAAAATAATCGCAGGTTGTCTCGTTGGCCATTACCCTTTCATTTCCAGTTACTGATCTATTTTAAAATAAAAAATATTAAGAAGTACTCAATAGTTTGGACAAACCCTCTCAGAAAAAAAAAATATTTTCCAGAAACCTTTTCTAAGCAGAAATGCCGAAAATTAAAACACTATTCATAGTATGAAGAATAATTGACTTAATCACCAGGAATCATTGACGATTTTCGCAATTTAATTTGTTGTGGAATGGAACAAACAGTATCATTTCTTATTAGCTCTACGTTCTAAATAAAAATAAATAAAAAAATACTGTTTTTCATTTTTTTTTTTTTTTTTGTTCATATCGTTTGACAACTTATTTTCCTGATTAATTAGTACGAATAGTTCGTTACGTTAGAATTCAAGATAAAAAAAAATTAATTTATTTCAAAATTATTTGGATATATCAAAACATATGAAGTTTTTTATTCAGTTTTTTTGTTTTTTTGCTTAACTAATCTCCTACAAATCTTAAATATGGAGCCTTTCAAAAGTTTTTTTTTTTCAAACTAAATCCTTAAAGAATGAGCTCTGTCAAATTTTCAAGTTTCTTTTCAATCTTTTGTCTAGTGTTTGAACCAAGCAGTTCTTTTTCTCCTGCTGCAACCCATACCTCTTTTCCTCGAGATATTCTATAATTATTTAACTAAAACAAAAAATAATAAACAAGATACTCAATTATCTATAATTGATACCCATTCAGGATATGAAAATAAAATTAGTAAATTATATGAGAAGTAATAGGTGATATTCAGTCAGGAAGAAATGAAATTCAAGTTGATTTTTTTTTGGACTTGGAAAAGATTTAATTTGACTAGCAAACGATGGAATTTTGAATTAAAAAATACTTATGACAGGTAACAGGAATATCTGCCTTATAGATACTATAAATAATAATTTCTTCTGACAATTGTATTAAATTCAGGATTTTTTAAAAATGAAGATCTAGAGTTTAAAAATAAATGAAACTTTTTTTAAGTTGATAAATCGAATAAAATTTCCTCGTCGATATAAAGGTCATGAAACATGAAGGTCAGTAGAATTAGTTAATCTTTTATGTTTTCATTTGTAAAAACGTTTCTTCAATAACATAAGATACCGATCCGTTAATAATCTGTGCTCCCGTAGTTCAATAACATTTATTATTAAGGAGACATCCAATTTTTTGATATAGATGTCAGTGACTCAGTCATTCTTCTACACCAATCTTCGGTATATAAACCATTTGAGTTAAAACGGAGGCCTGATAAATTTTAATAAAAGTCTGGAAAAACAATGTATCAGTGTTTGTACGAAGTACAAGCAGTAAGTAAGAATTATTTGGGGACGAATCCTTGGATTGGCACAGTGGAATACCTAATACAATTTTGTAATTTTGAAAAGTCTGTTTCAATTTTGAAATGCAAATGCAATACATTTGCCTGGAAGTCCATAAACGCAGTGAATCTATTGACAGATTCATAAATTTGGATTAGTCAAAATACTCAGTGTATGAGTTGATGTGTTTTAGAATGGTGTACTGTCTCTAGTCAGTGTCTTTTTTAGACTACTGATGTGGAATGTACCGTCTTTATCTGCGTTTATGTATCCTTTTTTCTGTTGTAATGAAGGCTAAGTTGGTGAAACTTTGTCTCAAATTAAGAATGGTAACGAATGTCTACATCTTCATATCCGAATAATAATAATAATCTTCATTTACTTTGGGACAGGTCCCTTTATAATAAAGTTCAATGATAAAATTGAAGATTTTAGAGTCAGATAGGAAATAGGAAGAATCTGGTGCGTGCACCACACGACTTTCACTTACTTTACTCTTAGTAAAAATAAGTATTTTTAGACAATATAAATTCAAAATAAGTATTTGAAAGCTTAGACAAAGTGGAAGTGAAAATAAAAATTATAGACGCTATATTTATTTAAATTTCATTGTGGGTATTTATAGTTGTTTATGATATTAGTTAATTATGAAATTCTTTTATGGTTCATATTTCTCCATTTTATATTTATACTAATACCAATGAAAGAAATTTATTTACTTTTAATAAACACAATGTAAGGTACTTTAGAGGAAGAAATTTCGTCATTTAAGCCCTTTGAACCTATTTCAATGAGGTTAATACGTGCATGATATTAAAGAGAATTTAATTTTATATCCGATATTATGATGTGCAGTTATTCTTAAAAACACAAAAATAATTTTGAAATCGGACTAAGTAATTCTTGACATCAGTACATTGAAAGAATCTGTTAAAGTTTATATGTCAGTATAAATAAATAATTATTTACTAATATCTTGTTATTATTGATGGAATTTTTCATGTAATTAAATTGGATACAGTTACAACTTAAATGACCCTTTGAATTGACAAACTTTATCCAAAAATAGATATGGATCCTCATATTAAATTTCAAGTATTTTGTTAATTAAGTTTATAGTTTATACATGATATATGATCAATTGATGTATAAACAAAAACTGGTTTGCACAGAGGAATTCCACAAAATCTCCTGACGACAATTACCTATAAAGCAGATGTTAGTAGTCTAATCAGTGCCTAATATTCTATCGATTTTGTGATTTTCAAAGCCTAAATATGTCACGGAATTATTTTCTATGAACCTATGTTATTTATTTCAATAAAAGGGAGGCAGTATCGTCTATTGCTATCCTCTGATGTAATACTTCGGGTATTACATTTAATGTTATGTATCATATATTGGGAACGCTACTAATTAAGTAATGTATTTGTATCTACCATCCCATTAATCGGTATAAATTAATAACTTGCCCCTTTTGCAAATTACTTTTATTAAGTCCTTCGCTGATGAACGTTAATTGCTTTATATCGTACAGCTTCCACGAATAAAATATGTTTATACAGGTATGCTGAAAATTTTAATCAAATTGTTGATGGTTTTCATATTAATATTACACAGCGTATATTGGATGTACCACATGGTAAGTTTTTTATTATAACAATAATGTCATAAAAAATTAATTTATTTTTGGAATTCGCTTTAAATTATGATTAATGGGCCTTACCTAAATAGATTTATTAAATAAAACATGGGTAATTTTTCCTATTTGGAGCCATTTTAATTTATGTATGTAACATACTTGCACGAAAAAAGGTTGAAAAAAAATAATGATTGATTAAGGATTTTATTCCCGAACAACTCAAAAAGTACACAATCTTTTGGTCCATTAAATCTATGAGTACCTACTTGAAAGCTTCACGAAAAGCTATATTATATAATATATTTACATATGTACTGCACAGAATTGTCTTCTTTCTTATTAATTGTCGTAAGTTTTATTTTACTATTAAATTAATACTCTTAAAGTTTATTTAATTTAAAAAAAAATCTGTTGAATGTTGGGCGGTAAGTTACACTGCACCAATGTTTTTTCCATTGATGAAAAAAATTGATGATATACATATATAGCAATGCTTGAAGAATATTATGTTTTTGTGGAAAATATTGTAAGCTTCCTTAAGACTTCACTGTATCAAAAGATAGCAATACAGTATGCCATGATTTGTTCATATAAGCTATTTGTCTAATGCACATGTTTGGATCCAGTAGATGTTCGATAATTTGCTAATCTTGCTTTAAATTCGTAACTGGATATTTCTTGTTTCTAATCGGAAGATAGATTATTTGGGGATTTGGAATGCTAAACCAAATCACGAATATATGAATCTATATATCCGATTGCATTATGTGAGATGCCAATTTTTCAATTTAATTTTGATTACTCCTGTTTATATATATTTAGTAGTAATCGAATGTTACACATTTTATTTATTTTGGGTCCTATCCCCATAATGAGAATACGCATTCTCTTGACTATATATTCATATATATTTAATTCCAACTGACATTTATACATACATCATTTCGTCATATAATGGAAATATTTAAAACTTTACATCTCCACTTTTTTTCGACAAGATTTAACGAAAAAATATAGTGAAATAAACACTCCTAATATAAAAAAAAAACATAATATTTTAATTATATGACTAATAATATAGAGATAAATCAAATTATAAGTGAAATATGATCAAAATATATATTCTGATGAAGGAGGTAGGACTCCAACATATATAATATATTATTGTTAATAAATATATATTTTTTAAGTTTAATAGTAAAATGATTTGAGAATAAAATAAAATCAAATATGTAAATCACGATAAAAGATAAATATATAAATTAAGTTATATTAAAATAAGTAAACAATCAAGATAAAGAAAATTAAAGTTAATTAAAATTATAACAATTATGGTTTTATATAAAACCAATTATATTAAAATAATTCTAGAATACTATAAAATAAATAAAATATTGAATTAAATATGAATTTTCTGTTCTCATTAGTAATCAATATAATTATTTTTGGTTTGTTAATTGTTGTATAGTAAAGGCTTTAAATCTGTTGTTTATCAACGCCTTTAATTAAGATTATAATTATTAAAAGGAATAAAATAAAATTTAAAAAACTTAAGGTACAAGTTAAGTTTAAAGTTTAGTTATTTAAAGTTAGCACGTTAATTTAAAAAAAAAAAATTAAAGGGGGAGGAACTAGCTGCGTGAGAGGTTCAGAGATTTTTAAAGATTCCTTCTTCAGAAAGGAAACGTATGATTTTACTCATCATTTCCCAAAGCAGTTGATGTATTTGCTGATATTCCTCTTTTTTTAAATTATCTGATACAAAAGCATAGTTCTTGAAGATATGAACCACTGTCATTCTTTCTCCACACTTACGACAAATAGGCGGGTTTTCTTTTGTAAATAAGCGGAGGTGCGTAAGACTCGTATAACCTATTCTTAGTCGCCTTATTGGAATTATTTTTTATAACCTCACATTTCATTAAAATCAACCATAAAACACATTTAATACATCCAGATGTATTCTTATTTTTTCAAGAACTACCTTATGTAATTATGATTAGAAGTTTTAAATATACTTATTTATATATTATTGAAATGTTCCTTGTTTGAAAAAATTATGGATAACGGTTTAAAGATAAAATTTTTCATTATTTTTTTTTAAGATATAATTTTACGAAACTATCACACAATACTTGTTAGTTACGAGTTCAGTTCTATAATTCCCACTGTGCATTTACAAACGTGTTGTTTGATTAAAATCCTAATCTCAATGACAACGAATCATATGATAAACCCATCTTTGTTTAGGCTAGTACAAAGATATAAATTTGAAACAAGGAAAAAGTATTTGATAAATAATACTTTACTAAAATAGAATTTTAAAAAAAAATCCTTTTTCTATACGATTTAATACACTAATGATTCTCAAAGGGCAAAGGTGAAATAATTAAATAAATGAATTCAGTGGAATTTCAGGATCAATTAAATGCTATATAGAGTATTTAATTGATCCGCCCTCATGATAGGAAACTTCAATCGCTTGTCAGTTGAAGCAATAAACATTTGTAAGTGAAAATAAAGCTATAATACTGAGTAAAACTTCATTTTTGGATTTTAGTTCTAAAAACAGCATTATCAAAAATAGTACTTTTTTTTTTAATCGTGTTGTGTCTTTGACGTTTAGTATCTTTTCAGAAGTTTATTTTCAAAAGTGCTAATAGTTTCTTAAAAGGTGTCTTGGTTTGGTAGTTTATTAATTGGAAACAACCTGAAAAAAAAAATAAAGACCAACAATTATAATTATTATTAGATTATAATATTTTTTCTAAACTGTCTAAAAAAACAAATAGACGTTCCAGCGTATTTTGGTAGCTAAATTTACAATCAAATTAATTAATAACATAGATTTAAATTTACCCTAAAATCTCTAAATATTATAAATTGGCACTTTCTATGACTAAAAATAATTTAAAAAAAAATCTATGATGCATATGTTTAACTATTTTTTTTTAATTTTCTTCCCTACCATGGCCTGAAATACATACAACCCACTTTTTATTTATTTATTAAATAACTAGAATTTCATCGTAAACCAAAATAAATTAATATCATTTCAATTTATTTTTTTTTATACAAGAATAAGAGGAATCTGAAGGAATTGGACACCATGCATTATACACTGCTTGAAATACAATGCTGGCCATACTGTGTCCAGACAATATTGGGTTGGCAAATAAGTCTTTTCGGTTTTTCTGTTTATTTTTATGTCACTATGATACACTTCTTATCTGATGAATTATTCCCTAAGGTGGATTATTTATCCTGTTTGTAATATGTCAACAATTATATCTGTTAACTCTTGTTGAAACTAGCTTAGTATTGTGTTTGCTATTGCACTGTGATTTGCACTCATAGAAAAATTTGCTACTTTGGACTCATATTCCAATCCAGTATTCCAGAATCTGAAAACATTAAGCGGTTGATTGAATTATTTTTAATATAAAATCTGAATTTTTATTTATTAGCTTCATATAGGCATAATTAATTATAAATAATTCATTATAACTGTAATTTATATATGGCGTGTAACATTGTATGTTTTTTTTTCATATTATATTTTGCCACTTGTTTATAAAAATTTCTCATATTATATTCCGCTTGTACAGAAATTTAATGTAACTAAACATATTGAAATGCCTTGTTCACATAACTTGAAATATTAGCGAGAATTGACTTAATTTTCGCTAGTTCATAATAAACTTAAAATTATAACTGAATGGTTGGTTATGTGATATGATATAAAAGGTGATACATTAATTAATTTATTTTTTTACATTTGTTTATATTTTCATCGCGTTATAAGGGACTCATATATTTATTGCTACGACAACTAATTAAATAAATACTTATATTAATTATACAGTGTAAGAATAAAATCAAATTAGAAATAGGTACTGGTAATATAATACAAGTCTAGTTAATTATTAAGTTTATTTATTTTTTGGAATTATTAAAATTTTTAGATTTTTAATTAAAGATGAGAAATGCCCGATTGAAAAGTTAATTAAATTGGCAGAAATTTAATTATGAATGTTATAATTAATTTTTGTTCTCATTTAAAATTATATTCTCGGACTGTAATTAGTGCTCCTGAAGAATTTTCGATTTAATAATTATCGATTGTTTATTCGTAACGGAAAATAAAACATTCAATACCAGAGAGACTTCTTTATTTTATTACATATATTTTTTTATTGTCAGCAAATTTATATACATGGTTCATAAAATCAATATTTTTAAGTACATAGGTGGTCTACAGCAGGGATGGACAAATGCTATGAGTACCGAGTACCAAGTATTTTACTCCAAATTAATCACAATTGAGAATTCAATACTTTAGTTAATCGTTTGACATCAACTGAAGTAGTAATTAAATTCTTTGGTACTCAAAAAAGGTCAGAATATGAGTACAATACTTGGTACTTAGGATTAAAAAATGACATATATTTTTAATTTAATTAAATTTTTATATTAACTGATTTATTAATTCAAATTAAATAAATAATAAAATTAAAGTGTTTGAAATCCTTCTGAAACACATAAGTTATGTACTGGATTCTTGAGTTTTAAATAAGAAACATTTATTTATTAAAAATCCTTTATGGTGAACTAACGATTTCTTATTAAACGATTTGTTCTTTTGGGTATTGGTTATATAATATAAATCTTATAATTTGTGTGAAGTATAACTTTTTTGTTTAATGTTTCCCAACAATAAATGCGAAAAAAAAACTTTATATTTCATTTATGTTACTATAATACTTGATAAGATTTGACTTATTTGATTATTGAAAGCCATTTAAATAAAGGTCAAACCTTTTTTAAATTCTACGAATTAGGAATTCGCACATGGTATTGCAGTTTGGTCATACCAGACCTAATAACCAAACATAATTTATTCGTTAAAAATAAAAATAAAACTCTGCTTTCTACATAACGAAAATGTTTAAAAATCCATAAAACAATTACATGGTTTTAGTAAAATGTTTAAAATATATATTTTTTATTAGTATTATTTTCTACAATTTATTTAATATAATTAATTTATCGAAAATCTTGTGTGTCACATCAAAGACCCTCTAGTAATAAAACTTAAGAATATTACTTTCAATATAAATATAAATGTACTACGATTAGTGTAAAATATGACAATGCTATATAATACATAATAATGGTTTGTCAAGCTGAATATTAATGTTAAAAGTTTGTATTTAATTTGCATGGAAATTCTTTATAGTTCTGAAGAATAAAAAAATTGATTTTTCATTTATTAAGGTAAAAGTAGACATTATTTACTACAACAATTTGTATTTGAAAGTTGTTCGCCATTTCTCATTACCTTCTATGAATTTATAAGCTATAGATTAATTTTTCTCAAATCTTATAAATATAATCTTAATCACTACTTTTATTCCTAGAAAATTATTTTCAATCTAAGAAAATATTTCTTATTTTTTTTCTCCCTCAGTCAATTATTAAATTCTTTCATAGTTGCCATTTATCTATTTTTTTTTTAATTCCAAAAATGAGTGACGGTTAATTATTTAATATATATATATATTAAAAATAAGAAGAAATTTTGAAAAACCGATATTGAAATTTATTAAACTATTTCAATAAGAATAATACCTATGTGATATTAAACTCGATCTAATTGTACATTGATAAAATGGGTTTAATCAAAATAGATTGAGCCGTATTCGAGAAAATTATGTAAAAATGTATAAAAACAATAAGTATAAAGTCGCTCTTCTTTTCGATTTCAGTATAGAAGTTGCTATAACCATTAAGGCATAAATCTATCTAAAAACATTAATTTTAGTTTCGTACGTTTTTTAGTTTTTTTTATTTTTTGAGTTAGAGAGTTAACATTGCAAAATTGAGTCGGTGCAAGAAAAATGGATCACTTTTTTTATTGGAAATTAAGTTAAACAGTTTAAAGAAAAAAAAATCAGTAATTTTTTAATACGAATTGAACGACAATACCTTGAAGATTTCATGAATGTTAAAAATAATTGAAAAAGTTAAAATATTATCATACATGTTCATTAGATTTAATTTTTTTGTTTCTCTTTGATTCTAACAATCTAATTTCGAAAAATGAGCCTATGGTTAAGGGAATGAAGTCTTGAAATAAGTGTAAGAAAAAAGACCACAAAGCATTTTTTGTTTTAAGTATTATTTTGAATAAGTATTTTTTATTAAACATCTTAAAGCCAGGTAACACAAAACTGCTATAGTGCCTCTATTATAGATGTTTCCTGCAGAAAAAATTCGTATTTTTAAAGAATATGAATAAAACCAGTACATTCCACAAAAATTGTTTAAATAATCATTTAAGTATTTTAATTAGGGGAGCTGAAACCCTGTAACTTAAGTAAGGTCTTTATGTTAATTTTTTTAATTAAAGTTCAATTAAATAATTCTTATTAACCGATTGCCAAATATAAGTTTTCTATTTGTCACGAGTAAATCACGAGTAAATTTAATGCATTATTTTCGGCTCGTTGATAAGTTAAGTCGCATTCGTTCCAAGCATGACCAACACTAAGAATAAATACATTGATTTATTTTTATTGCACGTATTAGTTGTGGAAATCGCAACTCTTAAAAGATATCCGATAATATAATGAACCGGATTGGTTCGAAGGGCGATATCCGGATTAGAATTCGAGACAGTAGTCACATCGGCCTTGTGTAAAGCAAACATCTTGATGCACGCGCAATCGAAGAATCGCTGCAATAAAACGACTAAAACAAATCAAAACAGGGAAACGTCAATTCCATCTTAGCTACTGATAAACCTGTCCAAGCGAATTAAAATAACTCAGAACACTTTAACCAAAACATTGAATTTATTATTTTGATAAATCACATTATACAAGAAGGATTTTTTATATAGTTTGTTGAAGGTATGAGGAAAAATTAAATCTTATTTTTGGGGTAATTTTTTTATTGCTCGTGCTTTTCGCTTACAAATTCACCGTTTCGGAGCTCTGTCCCATCTTCAGATAATGATAATTATATTCTATAGTATAATTATAATTATTACAATACATATATTTAGTGTTGCCCAAAATCGGTCTTGGTCTTGCACTTTGCATACACGATGGATCAGACCCTCCTAACCTGCATCCTCTCCCTCCCCCCCCCGCACATCCCTATAAATTGCATATCGTTGTAACTATTTATTTAAAAAAAGCCAATGTTCCCACAAAAAAAAAGTGAACGCACTGCCCCAAAATGTCATACAAACATAGCGGATTAACTACTTTGACTTTAGTTAGTTTTTTAGTCACTGAGAATTAGGATTTGGCTTAGTTTCGCCATAGTTGGTCTTTTATTAAAGCTGAATAGTCAGATAATAATAAAACATGATTGGCTTAGGCAATAAAAAAAACACCAGTAAAGTCAATGTGTTTTACAAAAATATTTTCAACTTGGGATTCAAGCGTCGTTTGTAATTAAACGGCCAACAATAACGCAAAACGTGCTGAAATAAAATATCTGTAGAATAAACTTTTTTTTCTAAAACACTGATTACTTTTTATAATATTTGAAGTAGTTCCGTAGAAAATGCACATAATGCCTCTACCACACCATTCGGTACTCATAAATGGCTTAGTTATAGTCCTATAATAACGTTTTTGGTACATTATATTGATTGTATTAACGAACAAATATTAATTCAATAATTTAATTGTCCGAAATCCCCTCTTGTAAATCCGCTTAGAGCTAAATACTTAAATATTCACAATTTATACTGTTTTTAAATTATAACGCGTGCAGATTAACTAAATATAAGAAAATAACAATAAAATATAAAAGGTTTATTCCTAAAAATATTATTAATTTTATATAAACATATTTTGTTATTACATAGTTACGTTGTTAATTTAGTCTATAATCATCCACTTTTGTCATGAATATACTAAGAAGTGTTAACGTCCCCCATGTAGACATAATTGGCTGATTTGGTTTACTTCTCGACTAAGTTTTAATAAAATTGATTTAATCATTAAGTTGTTTGTTGTAAGTTCAGCTTTGTCAGTAAATTATTTTACGTAACACAATTATTTCGTTGGATTATTTTCGCTTAAAATCGACTCATTCATTGACAAAATTGGAAAGTATTCCGATCGGCGACGCACAGTGGGACGAGTAAGGGAAAATTCGCGACATCTATTTAAATCTATCTATCTATATATGCATATATATATATATATATATATATATCCAATGTCGCGAGTTTTCCTGTACTCGTTCCACTGTGCGACGTCCCTATAACTGTGAAAGAGAATTCTCATCCGGCTGCCTGCCGAAGAATTTTCACTGAAACCGCAGAGTTCAAGGGAGGAGTTTATTGTGTATTGTTATTTGCTAGCTGTGGCGAACCGCCGAGCTACCGACCCAGAAATCTAGCAGCTCGTGGATACGGCTGCTGCAATAATACCTTTATCGCAATTACCTTTTCTCAATAGATATTTTACTCGTATCTTTTTAGATGTCTTTGCAACATCGTGCAGTATGCGATGAAAATAAAATAATACAGCAAAAACTCAACATTTCTGAAAAAAAAAAAAGGTGAGCAGTAAGGTGTATGCACCAGTTATGGACAGGGGGCCTAGTGATGGACGGTTTGGACCTTAAATGTAAATAATATGTTCCCTTGTTGATTTAAAGGTTCATGTTTTTCTAGGTTGAAGAACAATTCTCTCTATTGAGAACTGCATTAACAAATTTCCCAAAAGAAAATTTTAAAATACCTATCATTGTTGTTTCTATAGTGCTCTTCTGATCAGAGTGTTTCATAACTTCTTAAGAGTTTTGCTAATAGTAAATTGAACATTTGTGTTATCTTATCGTTATAGTTAACTAAAGATTTTAGAATTTTTCTAAGGTATGTCTATTACTTGTACAGACCCTCTGTCCAATACTGGAACAATTGAATTTCGGGGTGCCCATCGTTAGTGCAAAAAGGTGTTTTTGTTTAAACGGAGATTATACCAGCATAACTGTTTATTTTTTTAACTTTAAAGCACTAAATAGAAAAAAGAGACCCTAGAGATTCTAAATTTCCAATGGTGAAGTTTATAATTATAATAATTACGGCGGCATAAACCAAAGAAATACCCCTTTATGCCCATCGCTGGTGCGTTTACCTTAATGCTCTATCACTCAGGCTCTATTTGTCATCTATTTGTGATTGCAAAAAAGAGATAAAAATGGATTTAAATCTTTTATTAAAAAACAAATGTTATAATTTTTAAGTGTTGGAAATTATTACACTTAATTGTTAATTATTCTTAAATAGTGTTAAAGGAAATATATTTGGCGTATCCTCACACACGAATTTTCTTAACATACAGGGAGAAATTTGACCATTAATATTAGGCCGTGTCATAAATGTTGATTTAATAAATATCTATTTTATCAAGCTATAATTATCAAACAACGTTAAGACTCATCCGGAAGTTTGAAAAACAAAATAAAGTAAACCAAATTCACATGTTTACAAAATTAAAAATGCCAGATCTCTGAAACGAATTGTTCGATTTCAATGATTTTGCAGAAAATAACTTTAAATATAAACACATAATTATAAATTAAAAAATTCTTATTGTTAGCCTATTTATGACTGCCACTCCGGACCATCTCCTTCCTTTAGAATGCAACGGTCAACTATTAAATATTCAAAAATTCTTATTGTTTGAGTTATTCTCGAATAAACTTTTATGTTCATCAGAATTTTTTTTTCCAGCCCTTTTTAAGGGAATGTTATAAATAAAAAATTATTGGGTTACAAGAAAAATAATTTAGGAAAGTTTTATTTTTAAGAAAACTCAACACCACCTTCCACCAACTTTAAACACAGAGTCAATTTTTTATTTATTCCCGAAAGAAATAAGATAATAAACCGAAACCATTTGCATCACGCAATATCGTTGGAAATAACGCTTGGATTTCGAATATTCTTTTACAGTCGTGAGGCTGGGTGAGCCCTTCTTAAAGCCTAATTCTTTACAAAGTATATTTCCAATTTAACTAAATTTTCTAACATAATGGTGCCATTTACTGCTAACCGAAATAATACTTCCCAATCATTAGGTTGATATTTTCTTCTTCATTACTTGTGTTGAATATAGATTCAATTTTAATTTCAGTTCTAAATTGCACTTTTTTTTTTTACATTTTGTCTTTAATCTTTCCTAATACACATATCATCTGATTATTAGTTCAGAAATGATTAGGATAGTGGTTATACATCCTCCCTGATTGACTCCATCGTATTTTCATGGCCTGTGCCCCATTTCCCTTTTCATGAACTAGGGCCCTCTTGGCTTATATCCAGTTACTCTATTTTAAAATGATGTTTATCAAAACTGTTGGGGAACATTTCATTGCGAGGCCAAACGTATTTTTTTTCTTAGGATTTGGTGTCGAAAAATATTTAAATTTATATCCACTTATTTATCACCATTTATTTATTTGATTTTAAAAAGGCTTTTTCGATAAAATTCGGTAAATTATTAAAATTGGGTCAATATTTTAAATTTTACTTAATTTTATTGACAGACTTCCTGAACTTTTAATTCAAATATTCAATCCACTAATTTTATTATAACGATACTTGAAAATATAAAGTTTTCTTTAAGGTCTTAGTCGAAACTATAAATAAATGGTTTACTTAATTTTTAATAAAGAACCGTTGTAATCAACCTATAAAATAAATGTTGATCACTTCAAAATTTGAGGTTTTACATTTTTCAGTACGTTGAATCTCAAAATCGAAATAAATAAATATCCGTTCGTTTGTTTTGTCCGAGATATGGATGCTCTAGAGTTACAGTGCAGAGTTATTAGATTTCATATGCTCATATTTCAGTCATTTATGGGAAAATATTTTTTTTTTATTGTGAATTCATAATCATCACCATTAAATAAAAACAATGACCACAATTCAATTTTATATATTTTTGTACGTCGTTTTGGCTGCCTAGAGATTTCTCAATAATTGATTTAAAACATTAAAATCATTATTAAAAGTAAATAACATGAAAAATATGAACTGCTTTTTAATCAGTTTACTAAAGAAAAGGCAAAACGAATTAAGCTTGGTGTGATGATTCCAATGGATATTTGGAAATAATTATTTGGTTATTTATTTGAAAATAATAAACCATTAGGTAATAATTTACAATTTTTTAACAGTTTCCCTATACCCCAGAATATATCAGCATCTCTGGGAAATCAAGAAGAAATAGTTACCAAAGTCATCAAGTTTCTGGATAGTGAAAGACTTAAAAAACACATTTGACAGGCTTTTTTTTATTTTATTTTATATATTTTTATTTTATTTTATTTTATTTTTTTATTTATTAATTTCCTTTTTATCTATTTATTTTTATTATATTTTCTCTTATTATTATTATTATTTTTTTTTTTTATTTATTTATTTTTTTTTCTTTCACTTGATTTCATTTCATTTTAAATTCATTTGTTTATTAATCTCAATTCATTTATTGATTCTACTGCTATTTTTTAAAGTTTATTTATTTATACATTTTTTATACATCTTATTACCTATAAATGTCTATTATTATCCTTATTTATTTATTTTATTCTATCAATCCATTTATTTATTTATTTTATTTTATTCTATTTATTTATTTATTTTTTTTTATTTTTTTTTATTTTTTTTTTGTTTGTACCAATCATCCAAACAGTATTAAATGATGTTATTTAGTTGATCGGGCGCTTATGACCTGGATGTTTTGCGCCTAGACATCGAAACAAACAACAACAACAATTTTTTAAATTATAATTTTTAAAATACAATAGGCTGTTGAAGAAGATAGATAATTAATTCAATTTTAACGAAATACTCCATAAAAACTTAATACGATTAAATTATATCTATTAATTATAATTAGCTATCTTATAGTGATTAGATCTAAGGAAATACAACTTATGAACAAGTGAGCTGATTTTTTAAATTTAATATGGAGCATTGGGATGAAATATTGAGGCTAAACGGTTAAAGATGAACTGCGAATCATTTGAATAAAATAAATTGTTGATTACACGCATCACAAAAATTATTGAGAAAAAATGTATTGAATAAAATTTAATATTTTATTTATTCAATACAAAAGTTATTTATTGAATAAAAAAAACTATTATCCTCATTGTAATAACTACTTTAAAAAAAATTACGTGTTATTTTTTCTCTTAAAAAAATATTTATTGTTAAGAAAAACCTGACGAGTAAGTAATGAGTCATAGTACCTCTAAATATAAATTTATTGTTCTTAAAAAATGTTCCTAAGTCAATGTTTCCATTAAACAATATATTAAAGACAGAAACGTGAGATACAACGATATTTAACAACTCAAAACACATAAAACTATTTTTATCTTAACTATGTAATTGACGTCAAAGTATAACAATCTTTAATCGCTTACTTAGTAAATTTAAGCTGTCTGGACTATTTATGCGGTTTCAATATTATTTTCAATTAATTTTTCAATTATTTTTTTATTAATGTTGATATGCTGTTGTTTGTAATAATTTATATGTAATGTTTGAAGTAACTTTGTGGTTGTTTTATTTCATTTATATCTACTAGGGTTTAAAACGGTCGTAGTTTCGAAAGACTTGCTGCTTGCCATGTAGGGAGTTGATTTGAAAATCTATAGCTTGACCTCAAAGTATCTATGTAATTTGAATGAGCGTTATTGGTAAACTTATTTTTGAAACTATGGATACCGTATTAATATATATATATATATATATATATATTGTAACAAAAAAAAATATAGTTAAGATTTAAAATTTGAATTAATTATTGCATTCAAAATTCCAGTTATAATCCATCAAAGACTGGAAATGGATATGATTATATATAGATACAACCAAACAAATCATTCAACGATAAATAATTCCAATTTCTTATTCATTCAGATACTACTATTTATCAGACGATTAGTAGATTGCCACATTTATAGCAACAAACCCTATTAGCAAGTCAACAAGTGCTGAAAGAATTTGTAATAAAAATACAATTTTCGCTACTTAGTTTAGTTTAATTGCTATTTAATTACTCTCGGTTTAATTAAAGAATTAATTAAACTCGTGTTGTTTTCGAAAAGGTTCGTTATAATTAACATTGAAAAGGGAGCTGAAGTCAGATGAAATAAATTCTTATTTTTTATTTTATTTTATTAAATTCGCTTAATATTAATTTAGGATGGAATGTATATGAAATTCGAGAGACGTCCGAGTTAATTATACACGTGCTCTTAAATTATTACAATAAACAACGTTTATTTAAAAAAAAAAAGAATAAGATTATGAATTACAGTTTAATAAACCCTATTCATAATATCCTAATATCTAAAAAAAAAAATCCATTTATAAAGGAATGCGCTCCAAGTTGATTTGTTATCAAAGAAGATATTTTCATTTCATATAATTATTATATATTACATATATAATAAATAAATATTAAATAAAAATATTGACATGTCTCAAATCATCTTCAGTTTGATGATTTTGTGCTAAGAAGTTCTTTTACGAACACAGATCGTTTGAAAATATTTAAAAGAAACTTGCTGTAATAGTTTCATGACATTCTTTGTTTGCTATGAAAATAAACTATTTTTTTTTCGGCAGCCTCAAGCGAATGTGGTAACATATAGTCTACTCTTAAGTCGACACCAATATGTTTAAAAGTTTGTCTCTGCGCTATTTTTTAAAATTTACTTTAATTTGGTTCTATTGATTCCTCGGGGTGATCTTTATAATAACAGCATTTTTTTTATGAAACATTTTTTTGCATCACTTGTATTTACTGAAGATATCGTTGTTTTTTTTTTCAATGCTGTCACTGATTTTTTAAAAAATATTTTTATTTACCAAATTTACTTGTCTTTAACATGCTTACAATATTTAAACGAAATTAAAAGTACCTACTTTAGGGAAAGAAATTTTGAAAAATCTTGCATTTATGCTCTGTCAGACTATTTCAATGTAGTTGATACCTGTTAAAGACCATTTAATTTTAATTGGACATGACGAGTTTAATAAAAATCGTTTGAGTTGTTTTCGATAAAATTGTAAAAATTTATAAAATCGATGATGTTAATTACTATTTACAGTTAGTCAATTTTGACGAAAAGGCTTACAAGTGAAATGATAATGTCGAATTGTAAAAGACCACCAGAGCAGTCAACGAGCAGTTGATTTCGTACGAACATAACACAAAGAATCTTAGAGCAACAAATAATCTCGTCAACGATATGTAATTGAATTCAAGGTTTAATATTATTCAAGATTATTAAAATTCCGCAATATGAGTATTAACAAAGTCGAACTAGCGATGCTAGAAAAAAAAAATCAACAAGATATGAAATCCAGTGCTAACAAAGATAGGCACAATGGACTAGTCCGAAGGTCCCTATGGATATAGAAGATAAAGAGAGGATTGGCAAGTTGAGCTTTCTGAAGGTGAAGAAGTTAATGCTCTGGTTCCAGTCTCCATGACCCACATCGCCCTGGCATTGTCGCAGTCTTCACAAAATGGAGCTTGGTTCCTCCTAGACCAAACCGTGGCATTGCCGCTAATTAAAACAAATAGATCGTTTACGGTTGTGGGAAAAAAAAAATTGTGTTTCGCAACGCCATGAGGAACCAGAAGGTTACCATTTCCACAAGCATCCATCAAGAATAACAATAAGATAATTAATCATCAAGGTTAATATTGTCTTCCATTAATTACTTATATGATAATCACGCGAAATACACAAATACAATAAATTAACATATCAAATTTTTTTTTTCCACTTCAAATGGTGTTGTTGATAACAATTTTTTTTTTAGCTTCGAAATCACTTATTTAATCTTTGACTTGAAAATTATTTGAACGTCTAATCATGAGATATTTTGCTCCGACATCGAAGAACCGGAATCACCAAATTAACTGTCGAATGATGCATCAAAGCTTGTGTACTTTCAGACGCAAATTCCGAATTAATTCTTTGTATTACTTTTATTTAATTAATTAATTTTTAAGTTAATTATTGAAATAATTGAGTTAAATTACTTGATCAATACACTAATTCATTTTATTAATCATGATTGATTTATATAAATATGATTACGTCTGTAGAAATATTTTAATAATTTGTAGGTTAATTTTCTATGATACTAAATACATACAATAAAATTCTAATGCACCGAAACTTTTTAGAAATAAAATTTTCTTTTCTTTGTTTCAAGCTCTTATCATTTCATTATGATCACCACTATTATCTTTTACAATTTATTAAATGTAAAAAAAATTAAAAAAAAAACATTATAATAAATTAAGTAAATAATTAATAAAATCATTGATTAGTCCAATTGCTTATTAATTGCCTGGAAATGCTCGCACTTCTTCTTGATTTGAGGTATCCATCCATCTAATAAATTTGATTCTGTGCCCTGTTGAAAAAAATTAGTGAGATTTGTAGGATTTAACCCTGATGAAATTATTCAACAAAAGATTTACATCTTGAAGTTATAATCCTGAAAAATTAAAGCATTAATTCTTATTTAGGATCGACGAAAAATTAAACTCATACATTTATCAGCACGGATGCGAATATCATGCCATGTTTTTTCAGATTGATATTAATGCTAAAATGACGCATCGTCGCATTCTTTGGCAATGAACCAAGATTTTTTTTGCAGTTAATTTGAAATGAAGTTCATAGCAAGTTGTTTTCTAGTATTTTTCAAATTTTGATTACTTCTAAATAATAAATAATGATAATGATTAATTATTATTTTTTTTGAAAAATTATTTTAACACAATCTATGCTTGGTGTTTGTGATTCTAGGATTGTTTTCATTATGAATTTTATTTTTTCATATAATATCTATATTTCTATAATATATTCACCCCAACGCTTTTGAGGAATCTCACTTTCATGTCACTGTCATTAAGAAGTCACAATTTGCTATTTCTATATCAAAGCGAACTATTTTTAAGTTTATAAAATAGTTCAGTACCTTAGAAACAGAAACTAAAAATAATACGTAAATTTTATCCATTGTTTTTTTCATTGTATGCACAAATAAAGGTTATTATTATTATTATTATTATTATTATAAATAGAAAAAAAAAGTAATAACGAAAATAAATATTTGCCGTCAAGATTATACTTTATTTTTAAGATACTTTATTTTTTATTTATTTTAACATTTTATGAAATTTGCACCTGCGCTACAGCAAATCTGATGTGTGAGCCATTTGTTGCGAATTTGCTGGATTATTATCTTTTTTTTCTTGTTGTTAATATAGAAGTAGGTCCCTTGGCCATTTTCTTTTCAGTCTGCGTCGATCAGGTAACAGGGAGCAGGAAATAGAAAGGATTAATGGATTGATTTGATTTAGAATTGAAGAATGAAATGAACTATATTTGTTGTGGATGTAGGATTTTAGTGTTGGGATGTTTAAGTCATTGTGTATAGAGTCTATTCGAAATGTACCAAGTTGCGTTGACAATTTTTCGTTGAATTTTCTATTGTATTGTTTGTATTTTATTTACGTGTGTTTGTTTTGCCGAACCCCTAAGTTCTGTTCCATATTTCCAAATTGGTTTCAGTGTTGTAGATCAGTTGCTTGTTTCGTAAGTTAAATGAGTATCTGTAGTCCAGAAGATGTTAGAGTCGGTTGTATCGTCTAGTCAATTCTTGTCTTTTTAATTTCGTATGTCTGTTCCAGGTAAATCTTTTGTCTAAGTAGAGTCCGAGGTACCGTACATAGTTTTTTGAAGGCACTGGGTTATTGTCAATGATTATGGGTGAAGGCTTTCCTAAGAGAGAAAGTCACATAAGTGGATTTGCTACTATTAATTTTAATTTCCATCTTTCGAACCATTTTTGAAGATCAACTTATGATTAATTATAAAAATAATTACATTATTGTCAATTTTTCAGAATATCCAGTACAATTATAATATTTTAGAATTACTTGCGAAATGAATTGCTATTAAATATCACTTCTGTTAGTACAAAATGACGTATGTAAAAATTGAGTTTTTTAAACAAGAGTTTACAAATTTATTATTTCTTTATGCTTAATTAGTATAATTTCATATATTATTTTCCTATACTATTGTCCATAGCAGCAGACTACTTATTACAGTTACAGACTACAAAATGTCACCAATGAAAAATTTCTACATACCACCATTTGCATGAACAGCAGCGATACTTATTTTGCAAATAAACGTCATATAAAACCTTTGATTGAAAAGTCCCGTATATATATATATATATATATATATATATATATATATATATATATATATATATTAGTAAATTTATGAGAGTTTAACGACTTTGTGTTCCAAAAAATGAGAACTTTCGAAGTTATTTATTAGGTACCCATGTTTACTTATACAAGATTTGTTGAATAAACCTCGTTTTGTTGCATATGTGGCAAGCATGCCTGACATACTTCATTCTTCCTTCGAATGTTGTTGGAAAAACATTTTAAATATCCGTTCGGTTGCGGAACCAAGCAAGGACAAACGCCGCCAAATAGCCTAGTAAGGAACACGAGGTGGGGCGTCCTGGCCCCATTCGATAAGTCCTTGCCTGGACCAGTTACAACTTAATCACTTCTCGGAAAATCTCATTTAAATGAAAGAACTTTCAACTTATGCAGCAATAGATTTTACATATACCTATATATAAAAATGAGTAGGTATATAAAACTTAGCAAATTAATTCCCGGACAAATTTCTTATGAAAAAAAAAATATATAAAAACATTAATTATAGAATGTATTAGAACATTAATTATAGAGGTATAGAATGTAGAAGTGAAACAATCTAAATGATTTGAGAACATAATAAATCAACAATGTATAAAATAAAATCAGCAAAATTTAAGCATTATCCCCCCTAGGAATAGAAAAATACAAACTCTTTCAAATAAAAGCTTTTATGGTATTAATTAATTACATATAAAAATAAACATGTAAAATAAATAACGTACAAATATAAGTACTTATTGGAAGTCGAATATAATTTAAGAAGTTTAAATAAAAAAAAAATTTTTAATTTAATTTTTTGATTCATAATAATTGTTAATGTCACAGTGCAAATAGCTATTATTTCAAATAAATAATTTCAATAAAATATTAAGTGGTAAATAATAAAAATTTACACAGATTTATGTTTACTAAAAAAAAAAATAAATAGATATTTTGGTCTTGCGCCTACATATTATGAAAATTGATTTTGGGCACTTATTATACTAATAATTTTTTATTATTTTTGTTTCAGGTGAGCTTAACACTGTATTATTCGTAAGTAAATAGATTATAAGCTTAATCATGTTTATATTATTTTTTAAGAGATTATCTCTTCGTCAGGATACACAATTTCTTTGACCAGCGCCCCTCCGATGTGATATATATTTAAATATTTTAATTACGATAATCTACTCCAGTAAGCGTTCAGAGTGTCTCATTATTTTATAATTAATAATATTTGCTCATACCATTAATGCTGAAGCGGCTACTGTTATAATACAATAACCTATGAATCTTGTCGATTCTATGGAACAAGTAAAATGAAATTACTTAGACCCGCATGTTTCACATCATCAAAGGCTTCTACGAACTCTAAAAGTAACTCGCGCGGGGCTTTTATGTGCTTGATCGATGTTTCCCGTGAATATAGTGTAGCATATACGGTAAATACATATACATATATATTATCAAAGGGCATTCTTCCCCTCCCAACCGTGTACGACCCTTTTCACGTTATTTAATAACAGGATACAGCCACGAACTGCAGCTCTCTGATATAACAGGTTTGTTTATAGGGCAGTTATAAGACTAGGTCGCCGCTCGTTAGGATTAAGAAATTCGGGTAATCACCCCTCCCTGTTTGCCTTGTATAGCTCCTTTCCTTATTTTGATGAACTCGTTTCAATCGCAAAAAAAAAAAAAAATGTATTTCTTAACAGTCAATAAAGTTCATATTCAAAATTAATGAAAAAGATTTAAGTAACTTATGCTCATTTGTCTACACTGTATATAACACGGTGTAATATAGATCCTCTTTTAAGCCCTTAAGATCGATGGATTTTGATGAATGAGGTATCTAAAGAAAGAGGATTTCATGGAGAAGTAACAAATCCTAATTTTAAAACATAGAACTTAACTATAACTAATGGAAAATCATAGGATAGATTGTGTTTTAAAGATTTCGACGCGGATATCAAGATAGTCCCAAAGGTACAATATCGAACGAAAATTACAAAAATATCCGTTTTCGAGATAAATCTTAATTGTTAACGAAAACTTTTGAGATGCTATTGACGCCATGGGATATTTATTACATGTTGTTTTAAAAATAAAAGTATCACTATTTATAGTGACTTAATTCTTCAACGAATTAAAAATCTATTAAAAAGGTAAATAGTGGAGAATAGATCTATGATCTCTTAGGGACCTCGAATATTATATACAGAAATTATTAATATTTCTAACAAAGAAATTTTCAAAAAATGTGTTTTTGTGTAAATGAAAGTATGTTCTCATAAAGATGGACAAGCTATTTCTGGAATTATTTTTTGTTAATTTATTCAGTTTTTCAAATACTGACAATGTACATTACATATGATCATAATCTAGCAACGGTTTGATAAGATATCATAAAAAAAATGTTGGGAATAATTGAATATAACAAAAATTCAGCATTTTAGCGCGATTTTTTTCAGACCACTCGCCAGAGCTCATTAAATAATTCGAGTCCCATAATGCTTTGAGGTACAATTACTGTGCGTTTTTAATAAGTTTTGAAAATCGCATAATTTGAGTTTTTAAACCTAGAATGTTACATGAAGAATTTTATGCCACATCTTGAAAAAAAATAAGGCATTTTTCTCTTGGAAGATGATTTTTAGACAGAATCTTGTGAATTTTAAAACCTAAAATAGTTCTAAGAAGTTTTGAATTTATTTTTCCAGTCTAAAATAGAAATAGTAATCATTGAGTTAAATTATTCTCATATTCAGGTCATTATAATAAAATTCTAGGTATATATATTATTTTGTTAAAAAAATAGGAACTATAGTTAATGACCTCGTTTGTAGATAATTTTACAATGGATTTAAAAATTTTCCTCTTGTTTTTACATGTTACTTGGAGTTCATTGCCATTTTAATGAAAGGACAAAAGCCATCTTCACTTGTTACGTGCTTTATCAACTACATTTTAATTCCAATGATCCGCAGTTTAAAATTATTTTCTTTTAAAAGAATAATTATTTCATTATAACTTATTTCAAATTATTTATTTAAACTTATTTGTATAAAAGGCCCATTAATATAGTATGTTTGATATCCATATTCTTATAGAAATAATCCTTAAATTATGGTCAAGCTTGGTACAGAAGTTATTGAAATAAAATATGTTACGTCCTATGACCATAATGTAAATCTTGGTCTCACGACAAAGACGAATATCTGTAATTTCCAGAAATTCGAGAAAAAAAAAACAATATTTCTCATCACGATTCAATTTAAAACAATAATAATCATTTTTTCTCAATTCAAGTCAAATATTGTTTAGGAATTCTGTGAAGGATTTGATATCAATATAATTTTAAAAAATAGTCAAATTCATCTTTGGAAATACGGACGACGGTTTTTATTCAAATGTATCCTAATAATTCGGTCTATCAACGAAATATAATATCAGCCTTAACTTATATACATAGATTTTTTCCGAAAAATAAAAAAAAAAAATGTTAAATTTTTACTACCCCAATATTTTTCACTACAAAAAAAAAATCGGCTTATTACCGATTAAATTTCAGAAGTTCCACTACTTTAGGTTAATGACAAAACTTAGGCATTGAAGGTTGTGAGTGCTATGAAATGTTTTTTTTTTTTTAATTTATTATATGGAAACAATTATATCAAGTTTAATTATAGTTTGTCATCCGTTCAATGTAGAATTATATTCTTTATTAAATCAATGAATTTTATTCACAACGTTCTGTTTGCTCAGAAGATGATGAATAATCAGCACGTTGCATGAAGATGTGGCTCGGATTATTTTGTTTAACAGATAGGGTAAAAACACCAGTTAAGGACAGGGGATCCAGTAATGGACAAGTTGAACTTTAAATGTAAATAATAAGCTTCCTTGTTAATTTAAACGTTCCAGTTTTTTTCTAGATTGAAGAAGAATGCCATTTATATGAACTGTACGACCAAATCTCCTAAAAGACAATTTTAGAATGGCTATCATTGTTGTTTTCATAGTGCTCTTGAGATCAGTATGTTTCATACTTTCCTACTAAAAATTTTGCTAAGAGTAAGTTGGACATTGATGTTATCTTATCTTCATCGTTAAATAAATAAACAATTTTTTTTTTATAATTTTTGTTAGTGAGGTATTTCCATTACTGATACTGATCCCTATCCATTACTAGAACAATTGAATTTCGGGGTGTCCATCGCTAGTGCAAAAAGAATGTTTTTTTTTTTTTAAATGGTGATTGTACCTGTATAACTTAATATTTTATCAATTTTAATCTGGTAAATAGAAAAAGGAGACCCTAGGAATTCTAAATGTTCAACGGAGAAATTTATAACTATAATAATTACTTTTTGTATAACTGTAATTTATAACTATTCTAAGTCCTCCAAATTACTTTGAAATTGCTGAACAGATACATAGTTTAGTACAGAAGTAGATACAGGGCATGGTGTGTGTTGCCGGACCATTTTATTGCGGTCTCGATAAAATAATAACATTTATACCGAGTTTAAAATTGGTATAAAAAATATCATTAGGTATATAACATATCTACCATTTTGATCAATCAAACACAAACATTCACTTAAATAAACGGGTAGATAAATAGATGTAAATCACATGGGTGGGGCTCGAACCAGGAACGTGGAAGCCCTAAGCAACTATTCCAAAATTAAATCTGTAATGAATTATTATGTTTCAAATTATGATATTTAACCATTGCAGGCACTATATATGATTTTATTTTATCTGATCCAGTTTTAAGTAGATTCTTGAAAACAGGCTCTCAAACATTTTCTGATGTTATATGCTATATTCATCTTTTATCCATTGTTGGTGGTTACCCTCAACAAGCTATCATCTACATGGATATCCCCCGACGATTGCATTCCTGTTGGGGTAGATCAGACGGATGGCTGAGCCAAGATCTAGGTTTCCGGTCCGGTGATTGCTCAAGACGCAGAGCCAAAAGGCGGCGGATATGACCCGGGTTTCGTAACCCCCCCTAGCGGGCGACCTCGCCCCAAAACCCGGGCAATGGCTTTCACTCCTTCCTCCCTCTCTTCCATCTCTGATATTTCCTACTTCCAGTTCTTCTCAAGGACGGCCTCCCTTCACCTTCCCATCCTGGTGAGCGCTGGCATCATCTAGGACGTGCCTTTTGAAAAACCGGAGATAGTAGGGAGAGAGAGAGAGGATTCTCGACTAGACATGCATTCATCAAGAGATTGGCTTGTAGCATACTTGCCAAAAAACATTGGGCTCAGACTTATTTATTGTGAGGAGCAAAAGTGCATCTGTACAAGTCGGTTAGTACCAAATTACAAAAAAAAAATTCAGTTATCCTCGTCGGAGAAACCTTGTGAAACCCTACAACACCTGTGCGATTTAATTTTATTTATTATCTATGTTAAGATTTTTTTTTTTTCCTTGCCTCTAGTTAAGATGGGTACTTTCATATCTAAATATGTTCATACTCTTTCACTAGTTTTAATTTCTCTCATCTATGCCACGGAAAATTATCTATCGGTTTCACGATCATTATTCTTTTAGGTTCTGATCATTCCTACCAATAACTTTACGCGTTCATTTTACACACTCCGATACTATTATCTTTTGTCTTTTGCGATTAGCTACTACCATGTACTATATATTTAGTATCGATTGTAGAAATCGTATTCTCCAGAAGCATACGTTGTGTGTAATATACATTATTAAATAGTTAATCATTTTGTCAATGGTACTTAGGGTAGAAGTGATAACCATATAGATAAATAAAATTGTATGACCTCTTACGTATTTTAGTTCCTTCGGTATGGTATGTTGAAATTGTTTTATTCAATTTGATTATATCCATCGCTTAACGGAAAAATGCATTCCTCCATCTCGAGTATTGTGATAAATATTTTTAGACGCATTTGGTATATTTAAACTTTCAATGGAAATATTAGCTTAGGATTTTGAGTTGAGGTGGAGGTGCAGTAAGCGAATGAATTCCACCTATCTTGGGTATGAGTTGGTGACGTCATCGCTTACAGCTGTTGAAATTAATTTTATTTAACGAAAGTTAGCACTTTGAGTAATTCTGCGCCTTTAAAATTCCACCGGTATTTAACAAAAATTACAGCTTCTTTCGGATTTTTGTTTTTAAATTGTGTGAAATCAAGTACTCAGATAGTCAACTTATGGCTATTGAATATTTTTGATTAATCGAAAACTTTTTACGTTTTAAACTTTGAAATATTATATTTTGAAGTGGGATAAGTTTTCAATAATATTTTACTAAAAATATTTAGGGAAGGAGATGGTCCGGGGTGGCGGTCATAAATAGACTAAGTAGTGGCAAAACTATTTTATTTAAAGCCAACGTTTCGATTCGACTTTGCAGGTCTTCTGCAGGGCTAGCACAATTCTCTATATATTTTTGTATCTTGTCCGTTCTAGCCCTGAAGAAGACTTGCAAAGTCGGGTCGAAACGTTGGCTTTTAATAAAATAGTTTTGCCACTATTTAGTCTATTTATGACCGCCACCCCGGACAATCTAATCTACATCCTCAATAATGCAACGGCCAAATATTAAGTATTCAATAAAAATATTTAGAACAAAAAAAAAATGTTAGACTTATTTACGTAGTTTTGTAATATGTTGTAGGTTGTTATTTTTATCTTAATTTTGCTTTTATATATATATATATATATATATTTTTTTTTTTTTTTTTTTTTTTCAATTTGCCTAAGTCGTGGACATGTTTTTTGAGTTCTTGATTATAATAATTTAAATAATATCATTTAAAATCGTTTGAGTATTTTGAATATTATTGCTCTGATATCCTTGACTCTATGACGTCCTCCTACGAAGGTGATATCCTTAAGATAAATGATTTTTATCTAAACACGCAATCTTTGCTTTGTTTTGCATATTTTCCTAGAAGATTAAATTTAGTTCATGTAACAGCAGTCGTTGATGGACTTGTTATTTTATGTCATAAATACGTTCGTTAATCGGATCAAGTACTTAGAGAGGGAAAACCTGGCCATAAAAATCTTAAATCGTAACAGGAAATCATGCCCCCTTTGGGTGCGATCGCTGTTTGGTTTTGAATTCGTTATTAAGACTCGCCTTTGATTAGTTCTGATAATGCTTTATCCTTTATAAACATAGTTTTCCTGTTATATAAATTGAAAATAACCAGCCAACTACTGTGTTAGCACTCTTTACGTATAATTCCGTACATAAAAGGATTTATTTGCATATTTAATTTTGAGTAATATTGCTACAGTTTTATTTATTTGTTGGTTTATGAAAGCGAATATTTTAGTTATTTATTAGTAATATTTCCACTTATAGATTACTTGAAATTATTGCCCATATATTATAACAAACGTTTTTCCTTGTTCGCCGATTTTATTTATAAATGATTAGCAAATACATTCATACTTCACACAGGCATTGCCATACTCAGAATAAGCAGCAATTTACCTGGTATTTTTTCACAGGTACTGATAAGTATCAATTACTTTAAAATTTGGCAAAATAACACTATCAGTTTCTTTCAATTCAAACTTTATCATTACAACACATCGAACCTATGATTCTTTTTTATCCTTCGAAATAACAGATTAAGTATCTCTATAATAGTTAGTTATGTAAGTAATTAAAGAAAGAAAGAAAGTAAATTTTATTCTGGGACATTTAGTCCCCCTCTGAATAACTATAATAAACAATGAAATGACAATTGTGTAGTGGTTATGACTAACTAAATGACAATTAAAAACAAATTAATTTACAAAGTTGTCTAATCTTAATATTAAAATAAAGAAAAGACACTGAAGTAGACATATGAATTTAAAGATAAATACATACCATTGAGTTCACGTATTTGAACAAATAAGCAATATGACACAAACATAGTTATCTCCAAGATATCAGTATAATATAGGTGACATCTCTGAAGTACAAAATAACTTTATTTTTACATACATTCGGATGATTGATTGCTGAAGATATGTGTTGTGTAAAAATGAATTGTGTTTAAATGAGGTCAAGGATGAGGACTTCCGTATAGTGGTTGGTAAGGAATTCCGAAATGCGTTAGCACGTATGACGAAGAATTTTTTAACACACTATGAGATGGAATAAACAAATTTATTATAAAAATTAAACGTATTTTTTTTATATATATATTTGGTTCCTCCCCTTTCTTGCCTTTTAGGCTGGGGGATTAATGCCAGAGTTAAAAGCCCTCATGCCCCAGGACGGGAACTCATAATTATTTTATCAAATTATCTTCCATCAGGTTGCCAAGCAAAGCGGCGCTGTACTCACGCGTTATACTGCTGTAACATCCCGCCCTCACAATTGAATCTAAATAAGGTGGTAGGAATAACAATGATCAAAATAACTACTTCTGACCCATAGCACACCGAAAACTGTTATTTCTTACTGGAACATGATCCTCCCGAAAGATGTTATTCAAGTTTGCTCCATAACTAGAATAATGAAGTAGTTTATTACGAATGATTTTATGAATGGATATATGCTTTTATTCATTTATTGTGACTCTAATACAGGTTTGGGAGCATTTTTTTCGTAAATCTTGAACGTTTGCAGTCATTGGGTAATTGCAGACCAAAAATACCGAATTCACCTTGAAACGTTAAAGTGTTTTTCATATAACCTGATAAAGGGCACATAATAATTTTCACAATCCCTAAAAGCGACAAAATTAGGACCAGGTTATTAGAGAGTGGTTAGCGTTCTCAGGCACTAGGAATCTGTTCCAATGATTAAATAACCGTTTTTACGCGCTGGGGATCAGAGTCAGGTATTTTAATTAATTACTGAATTTTCATCTGTTTATCTTAATTTTTTAATCCAATTAAAATCGGTTTGTAATAGATAATCGATTTTTGATGACGCTGAACTTTCAAGAACTTTTTTCTGAATTTCGACCTTATTAATAGATATATAAAGCAAAGTAAGTGAACTAAAATAACACGAACCATTTTATATATCAATCTTGAAACATAGTTACCAAAATCGTACTATTTTCTGATTTTACAAAGGGAAAATTCATCAAAACTCTTAGTGATGTGAGGTTATGAAAAGTCACTTAATGACTTCTGCAATAAACCGGCAATATATTTTTAAAAAACATTTCCTACCTCCAAGTCCGTGATGACCGAATGTGTTGAGGCGGTGCTTGCTTTAATATTCTCGCATCTAGCGGCGTCGGTATCCAGCCTGGGCGGATTGAAATTTATTTTGTGGATGCCCTAAGGAAGGAATCTCGAACTTCTCACTATGGTCTTATTAGGTTTGATTTTTCTTAAGAATAACTCCTCCGCATACCAGAAAACGCGTGCCAGTTGATAACCGAAAAAAAATTCCATATATGAAGTAGCAAGATATAGGTTGATGCATAGACGTAGACTTTCTATTTTTTTTGGGTGCCGATGGACTAAAAAATAATAAAAAATTTTATTATGTGTGAAAATTCAACATAATAATTTTGAACCGAACAGATGTAACATTGAATATTTAAAATTAATTTGTTTATATCTTTGTATAGCTGTAAGGATTTTTATTTGTTTTGCTAATTATATACACTTGAAAATATCAAAATAAAAATAAAATTGAATATATGACGCATTTGCTTAGGTTAAACACAGGGGAAAGAAGAGACAGCCTTCTTAACATTGGCACATATCTAGAACATTTTCAGCAAAAAATTATAAGTTTAAAAAGAAAAAATAGCTTTGATTTCGTAGTGTGTAAAATCTCAAATAAAAATGCAACGTTTTTCACATTCCAACAAGTTTATCGCAAAAAAATGTTATAGGATATCATGTGAAAATTCAGGAGTGATTGAATCATAACATCCTAGGATATGTAGATATAAAACGTTATTTAAGAGAAAAGATTCACATTATTGTGAATTGTGTGAAGTTAAGAACGACCCGAAATATATGTTGATGTTATGCATTAAATATGCTGCGGAAAGATACCATTTTATAAATAAAATTAAATCTCTAATGAATAAAGACAATCCTTCTTATATTAATGTAATAACAAATCCGGATTCACTTCTGAAAGCGTTATTTCACTTTGTAAACTCCATAGGTATTAAACTATAAAAATATAAAGGATGTTAGTTAAAGATCCAGACAATAATCATTTGGAATAATTACTATTTAAGAGTTTGGCTAATGGCATTTAGTCTTGTGGTAATAATATAAAATATATGTATATTATTGTCTTTTAATAAACAAAAGACAATTTAAATGAAAGTAACATTTAAGTAACAAAAAAATAGTTATCTACTACTATGCCTTAGCCTAGCCAGCTGGTCGAATTTTCTTTAACAATTTTAGTTTGCACATTTTATTCATTCATATAACTTATTTATGATTGATTTTAATTTTTTTTATCACAAATTATTGGTGGAGGGGGTTAAACGATATTCTTGCCCCCACGATATTTTTCTTAGGGGTGGGCGATCTTCCTCGCCCTGAAATCTGCGTCTATGGGTTAATGCATTATCAGGATGCCTTCCCACCTAAGTAATAAGATCGAATTAAGATCAGGTATTGTGGACCAAGTAATTAAAATTTACGCTGTTTCTGCCAATATATAACAAAAATATATTTTCCAAATATATCCATAAGATGTCATTAGGAAGTAGATGGTAGATTTACGAACGACAATAAACAGTTATCGATAAGGCTAATCCGCTGTCTGGTCCCCTATTCAGCTCGACCCGAATCGCTTTTATTACCGGATATAAATAAAAAAAAAGACTTGAATTATGGCTTTGATTTAGCGGCGGTTATCAAGGCGTTAAGATCGCTCCTAGTGTAATCTCTTAAGGACGGAGGCAGAAAACAGATTAAGGAGGAGACCACGTGTTGAGGGCACAGATGGACCTCATGAAGAAGTAAGTGTGGAGTTGAAAAAACTAAGAGGAGGCACATGGGCACCAACGACGGGCTCGCGCTGGCCTGGAACAAACCAAAGGATGTTTTGTCTTCTTTAACATACAATCCTTCCTTTTTTTTTATTCTCTATTTATTCAGCGCATCTTTTTAGTTTCCTTGTGCTTTCTCAATGTCTAGAAGAGATAGAAGGAAAATAAATAAACTAGATCGCATATTAATACGAATGCTTAATATTCACACTTGATGGTTGACCGTTGTAGATTTTAGAAAAAGGAGATGCTCCGAGATGGAAGGAATAAAATAGTGAGAAAAAAATATTTTATTTCAAGCCTATTTCTATCCGACTTTGCAAGTCTTCTTCAAAGCTAGAACGAACAGAATAAAAAATGATATAAAAAATTGTGCGTTACATAATATTTTGATAAAAATTATAAACAGTGTAAACAGAAAATACATAGAAATATTAGGAACAATAAACTGTTTAAACAGAATAAACTAAGTAAGAAGATTCTAAACTGTACTATATAAATGGTAACAATTATTGAAAATTATTGTAGATGGAGAAAAATTGAATGTAATAAGGAGGATGGAAAATATACATAATTATGAATATTATCCTGCAGATCTCAAGAAAATTTTTAAAGAAAAAGGAAACATAATGGACATGAAGGGAATGTAAAGAAAACTAGACAATAGAATAAAGAATAAATAAAAAAATAAAAATAAACGTTGGTTTGAAATAAAATAGTTTTTTTTTTTTTACTATTTTAGTCTTTTTATCGTCACCTCGAACCATCTCTCTCCATCCTCGTTTAATATTCACGTTCGTGAAAATGGAAGCTTTTAGCAGGAGGGGTACCTCTCGACCTTCTCCTGCAAGAAGACAAGCTTAAGTATATTCTTAAGAAAGAAGGCTCAGTAAGTCTTTCTGAAAATCACCAAGAAAGGATTGCGGCAGATCAAGATAAATGGCAAAGAATAGTACGGGAGGATACTATTGAGCAGTGGAATCGACGGTGGATAACTACTCATGAGGAAATACTTTCTTATCGTCTATTCAAGGTTGGAAGCGAAATGGGCCCTCCCTGATTATTGGGTGTCACAATTACTGACAGGGTATCGGGGTTTTCGCATCAAGCTTCATGGTTTTGGGAAAAAAATTAACTCCTTTTGTCTCTGTTATGGTGTTCCGAAAATTGCTAAGGGCCAGACTACTGAGGGAAACTGGACTCAACACGGAGGAAGATTTCACTCAGCTAGTAAGTATGGATAACTACACGTACTACGAAGCATTCATATACGGGTGGAAGGAACTAGTGGGGGATGATCATTTCAACCTCCATTAACGAAGAACCAGGAGATAAGTGGTAGAAGTATCAAGCTACTAGTACCAAAAATATGTACTGCCGTGTGGCAAGGAAAGAGGAAAATAAAATAAACTGAAAATGGAATGAACGGGATTTCCGATTAGTCTAGTTATAACAAACAAACAAAAAAAAAATTAAACAATTCAATATGGACAAAGCAAGTTGTCAAACTTTATTAAACAAAGGATTTTTATAATTCAAAATGGCTCATCCAATTCTGGGAATTTTTTTAACGAAGAGCAGTTCACTGAAATTCACAAATTGTACATTTTGAAAATCCCTGAAGTTATAAAAATAAAAGGATATAAATTTAGTTCATGTCTTGTGCTTCTACATTTTATGAAGGTATACTATTTTAATTATTCTTCAGTTTTCTTATAACAAAAATCAACAAACAGTATTTTAAATAATATATTGAATAAGTAATACCATTATATTATAACAGAAAATTATTTTATTGACGGAATTAAGGTAAAACAAAAAGCACAAATACATTCTGTTCAAAAATTTGGCGCCTCTTAAATGCTACCGCCTCGCGGAATAGTCACTCTACCCTTTTCCTAGTTCCGGCCCTGTAATTCTATAATAAGGAAAAATGATTGAACGTTTATTCCATGGATGGAATCCATCAGTCGATTGAATCCAATATCCAGAGTTTATCTATTTATTTATATATTTAACATCCGCAGTTTAGAGGCGATCTGCTTGATTCAAGCAGAAGGTTGGGACTTCCATAAAGGTAAAAAAACAAACAAGTTTTGATATAACAGAACCATAAGTTTTTGTTTTAACATTACTAAACATTTTTTTTCGACAGTAATCTTTCGTTTGCCTTTCGAGAAGTTTGTGTAATTAAAAAATTGACAGTCATTCGTTTTATAAATTATAAATTTTGATATAAAAAAAAAATCTTAAGTAGTATTAATTATACCATAATATATTTATAGGTATATGTCTTATTCATATTTAGATGTTGTTTTTCTAAAAATGGCATTATAAATTCCTTTAATATTGTGAATACCGATATAAAATTGAAAGTTTTAAAATATCTTATGGAATGGATTCACAAGAAAAAATTATAATTTTTTACCTACTTTATAATTAATTTTAATTTTAAAAAATAACAACATATATGTTATAGGTAATAAAGTTACATTCATAGGATCGGTCCATCGATACACAAAGTCGGTGGAACTGGTGGGTCATCGATGATTTAATCCTTGAATATAGTTGAAACATTTTCATCAATGAGTTCAGAGATCTCATTCTCATATCGTCATTTTGTCAGTCCTGAAAATAGCCAACGCCGAAATTTCGGGTCACATTTAACAGTAAATGTTTTCATCGTATTTCATAAAGTAGTGAATTGAGAAAAATTTAATTTGACGTATCTTGTAATAATAATCTATTTTAATTAGTTCTATTTTTATATGAAGCAATTAAAGCAATTTATATCTTCTTCATATTTCCTATCGTAGTTGGATTGAAGAACACATTTCTATGATTGTATTGACAGTGACTCACTGGAATGAAGGAAGTCTGGAGCTACTGACGTCATTTCCACTTCCATAACGTTCTTTTTATTTTCATATTTGTGTCCATTCTCATTCCTTTTAATTTTATCCCTGTTATCATTTGTTACGCAGTATCATTCATTCTTACTGAGCAAATAGCTGTGATTATTCTGAAATAATTTCATTGAAAATTATAGGGAAATAAGTGGGTCATTTATGGTTGTTACGATCTGTTGTCGTTACAGATTTTATAACGGCTATTTTTATGCGGGTAATAAACAATCACTGAATTCCTTTCTCTGATTTAATAGCACGGATTTTAAAGATGAATGTTTTGTCTATTGTATATAAATTGCTTATTTATTTATTTTAATATTTTATTTATTTCAGATCGTTTTAAATATTATTACTAAATAATTTTAGTAAGCAGGTTCTGAAATATTTAAAAAAAATTCTAATTACGAAAGAAAAGTCTATCGAAATCATTTTAAAGAACCTTTGGTTTGTTAATTGTATTGATAAAAAAAAAAAACTTTTCCAGCTAAATAGCTACTCGAAGATGGCGAAACAATATTATTAAAAAAATTATTGTTTATTATTATATATTTATTTACGTCAATACGTCTTTTCAAATTTCTTTTAAATAACTCGAGGCAATTAGTGAGTCTCATCATACCGTCTTTTCAGTTCAAGGGATTTTATACCACTAAGTTATGTTACGTCTATTTTAATAAAACATCATTGGGGCTAAGAAAAAAAAAATGTTTTTCTTCTTTAAAACTTAATTTGGTCGAATTGTTTTTTACCCCATTTCTTTATTATTGTGTCATTCTCCATGTCTATTCAACACAAGGTATGAACCTTACATCTCAGATTTACTTGCAATTTGGCACGATAGTATAATTTGTAGAGACACGGATAACTATGAATTTTTTCTAAGATGTCAATAGGTTTTTGAATTAAACAGCTTGAATGAATACATTTAGTGGGATGATGGTATTTATAATTTTGATTTAAAAAAGAACAACAAAAAATTCTTTTAAATTTTTTTTAAATTAACATTTCTCTGAAATCAATCTTGAATTTTTTTTTTTATCACTGAATCGACTGTCACTTCATGTTTTGCTCAATGATTCACTACAATCATAACTATTTATAGAGACAAATAGAATATGTACTTTCACAGATAATTGAAATTTTTATTTTTGTTTATGAAATTTACAACTTTATAAAAACAAATATACATCTAGTAAATGTAATAAATAGTAATACAGTGACATGAGAACACTAGTAGAGAAACCAATCATTGGTAGCTCTCTAATACAAATTCTAAATTAGGAAATCACGAGGCCATCTTCTTTTCAGACGCATCGGAGGGTTTTCAGGGATATAAGAGGAAGCTAGGTTAGAAACGAGAGGATTCGGATGATTAATAAAGTTTATTATGGACGGATAGGTATCTGGATTGTGCCAAATCGGAAACGTATGGAACATTAAGGTTTTTATGGATAATTTCATTTCTGCCAAAGTAAGGAGTATTAGGGATTTTACGAAGGATTTTGGATTGTAAAGATTGGATGCGAGAGAAAATTGAAATTGTAATTTGATTTTTTTTGGTATTCATCTATAGAATTTTGTATATCATAAGAAAGAGATTCATAATTGGTAATTGGTTGACTGTCGTGGATAATGAAGAGAAGAATAGTTGGGGTGCTGACAAAAAATGGAAGACAAAAAATAAATTATAATATTTATTTTTTACATATGCCGACGTTTCGACCTGAAGTTCAGGACTTCATCAGGGCTAAGAAAATAACCAGATAACAAGGTATGAGAAACATAAGTAATGATGGTAAAAAAGATAATAAAAAATGAGAAAATAAAATTAAAAAAAATATTAGAAAAATTAAATAGATAGATATAAAGTAAAATGAAATTGTTAGAATAATGACTAAGAACTAAGAGATAAATAATAAAAACTGTTACATAGTGTGGAATGATGAAGTTGGCATAATCAAAAAGGGATGACAAAAGTGTTACATTGGAAATCTTAGAATAAAATGTAAAAACATAAAAAAGAAATATAAAGTTATATAAGAAATGAAAAGAAAATAAATAGTAAAATTAAAACATTGAGAATGGAGTAGTTAGATAGAAAATTGAGGTATTGTAAAGTCTATCAAGATGTACAGACAATGTATAATATAATAAAGAGTTAAAAACAGAGAAAAAAGTTTTTCTTAAATTAAAAAAATTTTCTTAGCCCTGATGAAGGCCTGAACTTCAGGTCGAAACGTCGGCATATGTAAAAAATAAATATTATAATTTATTTTTTGCCTTCCTTTTTGACTGAGCACCCCAACTATTCTTCTCTTCATAAGAAAGAGATTTTGAAACGCTTTAAAATGGCATCAATTCCAGACCTATAACCAAATTAGAAAAGCACCTACAGTTATTTTTATTCTGGTTTTTTTTTTTCTGTTTTTGAATCAACATAGGCCTTGTGTTGAATCAACATGGGATGATCCTATTATGTTTTCCACCGCGCCATGAATCTTATACACACACACACACGTGTATATATGTATATATATATATATATATATATACATATTTTATATATATATATATATATATATATATATATATATATATATAAAACGTATGTATATGTATATGTATATATGTACTCTACACACATCTTTGTATTTCACCTCCTTTTTGATGTCCGTTGAAGATTACTAAGAAGGCTTAGAATCGGTTATGTGTGAACCCGGAAAAGACGTAATTGTTAGTTGGAGAAGGAAGCAAGAAATTAAAGCATGAATTAAAAGGATGTGAATTTTGTGAAGTCCCTCTTGCGCGACGCCTTATTGTACTAGCTGCCTATCCCATTTAACCGTCGCTTCTTCCTTCTTAGCAACAAACTATAACTTGTTTTTCTTACATCATGGGAAATAACATGCAACATACCTAAAAATAATACTCAGAGGTAATTTTGATATTTTAATAATATTTACCTTTATTTCTGATACTAAATAAAAAAAGTAAAAATAATATCCACCATGCCTTAGGTAGTCTTTAAGCCTTTACTTACAATTTAATCACTGTACAGTCATAATTATTTGTTCATTAAAATTAAATCAGTTTTGTATTTTTAATATCGTTATCAATAAAATAAAATATCTAATAAAAGAAAAGTATTAATACCATGATGTTTTATTGTTCTCGCGACATAATTCTATTTCGTTATATTTCATAATTCTGTTATTTATTATTAAAATTATAATACATATAATAATCAAATAAACTTGAATCTCCTTGCCAATTTTTATATCTACGTGTTTTATTTTTTTTTTACTCCAGTCTTTCAGTGTGTTAATAATTTAGCATTATAAAAACACGAGTAATGTCGAAAATCCTCTTTATGTTTCAGACAAACTGTTGTTTTATTATTACTTGAATCGTTTATTTTATAAGTATTTATGTTTTATAAGTATCGATTCTCATGTAAAAACACCCAATGAATACGATGGTGCAAATATATTATTAATTCAAAGTGAAACTAAATATTAAAAAATAAGTGTGAAAATAAGTTTATTTCCGAAACTGGCCTCTTTCAAGGAATATTACGAAACTTTTATTTCTTAAGTATTATTTTTTTTTTTAAATTCATAAAAGGTTTTTTTGTCCGTTTTATTCAGATGAAAATTTAAAATAAATAGTTTTTATCGTACCACTATGGTAAACAAAAAGTTAATCTTTTACAATACTATTTTTTTAACTTTTACACACCATTCAAGAGAAATCCCTATGAACTTTTTTTTTGTTGTCAAAAACAGATTTTGGAATTTACTTATGTCTAAAGGGACAGGGACCCTATTCAAGTTTAAATGTTTTTAAATGAATACTAGAATAATCAGTTAAGTTTGGAAATATGTTGCACAATTAAAGAATTTCTTAATTTATTTTTGAAAATATTGGTTTTGATATTATTGTATAATTGGAATAGAAAATATGTTTTTCCTTTTTTTGATTTAGGAATTATTTTTAAACCGTAGTATCCTTTTTTTCTTCTCTACCTCGCCTTTTGGGCTATACGGAGGTTTCCCGGGCCAGTGGGGTGAGGGCGGGGGATTAATGCCGTAGTTAAAAGCTCCCAAGGATACCGGGACGCGAACTCGTAATTATTTTACTGTCTCCAATTTTGGTTATCACACGCGTTAGCTCGCTTGATCACACCGCCCCCTGAAACCGTAGTAGACTTAAACAACACATACATGGCACGTCCATAATAAACATATCTTACAATACATGCCAAAGACTGGAAAGGAATTGTATGAAAGATTTTCTTATCTAACTCACAATTCAAACTAAAGTCAGGTGATGCCATCACCGCGATGGCCGATCCCCTTGGTCTCTCATTTTCTTTTTTTTTTTTCTTTTTTTCAGATCAAATCAATCGATTGTCTTCAATCTCAAGATAGGCATTAATTAAAAAAAAATAAGATACCATAAAAAAAGTTAAGCTTTGACATTCCAACTTCAAATGTCTGCTCAGTATTAATCTTCCTGACTGCCAAGTCTCGATACACAACACGTGTAGGGTTGAACGGCTCCAAGAATCTAGGTGTACACTGCAGAGGCGCATACCGTTAAGATTCGTAACTGTACCGTAAGAAAAGAGTTCAGTGTCATAATTTGTGAGAACAATAGGGCTCATAATAGTATAATTCTCGGGTGTTAGAACAATTAGCGCTGCTGTATTGTATTTAATTGGTACAAACTGTTATGTAAGTGCGACAATGAGGAGCGGGTAGAGGCCACCCTATTCACCCTGGCTCCATTTAAATAGTCGTTCTTACACAATTACCATTCCGCGGCTGAATAGCAATGCATCGGCTCCAACTGTAAACTGTATGGTTTCTGGTATTGTCGAGCCTAAGCTAATACCGAATATTTACCGCTGAATAATATATATAATATTAACCACAGTAATCGAAGTTAATCAACATTGTACCAACAGATGAACGTGTTGGAGTTTGACCGAGAGGTAAGTGGGAGGATCGTTTTAAGGCAAGTCTCTGGTGGAATGATGTGTTGGCATCAACCAGTCCTTCGTAATCGAAGCAATCTGTGATCAGAATACGAACGCTTGAAGGAGAAGGACCAATAGAGTGCTTACAGAAATTGATCAATCAATATCTCATGATATGAAGAAGGCAAAGAGGTTAAGATGGGTGGAACATGTAATTCGAAGAAATCCATCAGAAAAACTCTACACAACAGGGAATACCTCAGCATTAGGCAAGAGAAGACGAAGAAGGACAAAAACCAGATGGATGAATCGAATCAACAAAGACGCTGTAGAGCTCCATGCAGATTAGTGGAAAGAAATAGCCCAAGATAGATAGACATGGATAAGGCAAGTGAAGGCAGATAAAATATATGTACAGAAAAAAAATTATTGAATATTGAATTTTGAATATTTAATAGTTGACCGTTGCATTATAAAGGAAGAAGATGGTTCGGGGTGGCGGTCATAAATAGGCTAAGTAGTGGCAAAACTATTTTATTAAAAGCCAACATTTCGACCCGACTTTCCAGGTCTTCTTTTTGTATCTTGTCCGTTCTAGTCCAGAAGAAGACCTGCAAAGTCGGTTCGAAACGTTGGATTTTAATGAAATAGTTTTGCCAATATTCGGCTTATTTATGAACGCCACTCCGGACCATCTCCTTCCTTTAGAAAAAAAATCACTATGTGTATCTAATTCGGTTTTCGCAAATATTTATTTTAAAATTAAAAATATTCACAAGGAAAGCCACCTCACTCAAGAGAACATCAAAATGAGTAGTTTTTGTTAGACCAGAGGTGCCCTGAAGGGGGTTAGATGGTGCAACACCCGCCATCAAAATTTTTGAGGGGAACGTATATTGTCGGTTTTTTTTCATTTTTGATAGGGCCACATTTCGGCGGGGGCATTAATTTTCCGAATGAAAAGTTTCATACTAAAGAACAAGGGAAAAACATGGAACAGACAGCAGCAAGTGTAATTTTACATGATTTATGACTTTTTAAATTCTGCATTCGCTTGCTCAGTTTTTTTAAGAAAGAGTGAGCGAAAATATCTTGGGTGTGGAGGAATAGGTTCTTGCGCCATCGACCTTGGGGGGATGGGTACCCTTTGTTACATCATTTAAAGTCTTTTTTTTCAAATAGCCTAAACGTACGCACAGTCTATTGTGAATAACATTTGTTGTGAGCACTTACTTTTTTGTTCAAAACAAAATAATTTTGACATTAAAGAAAATGAAGTAATAAATAAAAAAAATCAAAAGAGAATATTTAATGAATTTACATAGAAAATATCTTCATGAAATATCTGTTTCCACAAACATCATACATGTAAAAGTTAAATTCTTTCGCAATATGAGTATATATCTCTCTGTATATAGGATGACTCTTTGGAGATGGGGAACGTTATATCAAGAGGTTTATTTATAACTGTCACAGATCTAAGGGTTCCTGAGTTAAAAAAAAAAGTTGGTGGAAAATCGGTTGGCGATTAACCGGTAAAATCAATTATTTGTAATTGATCGGTTAAATCGAAAAGTGATTATTTCGAAAAAACAAATATTAAGACAGTTGCGTTTTGTTGTATCCGACTATCTTAAATTCTAAAGTTTAATTAGTAATAAGTATGTCATAATTAAATATGAAATGTATGTATTTTTTTTATTCCAACATTTTATGTACATTATACACACAACACATATTCGTTTATATAAATATTTGTGTTGAGTATATACATATCCATTTTTTATAAATGTTCTCTCAATAAATAAAAAACATAACACAGAATTTAATTATTTGTTTTATAGTGCTATCAATACCATATTTCTAATAATAAATTCGATCGTTACATAGTAATTTATAGTTATACCTGAACTGTTTGAAGTTCCTCCTTTTTTTTAACTTTTAAATTCCTACAAATACTACATACTCATTTAATGATGTACAGGGTAGGAAACATATCTTTTCTCATATAAAATTCTCTGAATTTAATAGCTTATGCGTTATAAGGTTTGTTCCAACGATTTTGACTATCAGTTAACAACCAGTCACATGCGTTGTACAGTTTTTTCAGTTCCGAAAACTTTATCTCGCACGCGCCTAAAACGGAAGAACCGTATGGCTGACATTTTGCTGATAGTTAATACTTAATTCCCTTGAATTTTATACGCATCGTTTCTAGCCTTTCGTGTATTAAAATACTATCGATTTTAAGATTGTGCAATTACTTATCGATGTATTTCAACGTTTCTGATTTCTTCAATATAAGGATCCATTATTATGTTTTCGGAGGCCTAGTTTCTGAAAATACAATCGATACTTAGATCGTGCGCCCACATATCGAAAAAAAAATAATGGTCAACACAAGCATGAACGTTCCTGCATATAGTATCGATTTATATATTTATTTAAAAACCCTAAGGTTTAGGTTTCGGCCAGCACGAAAAACCAAAAAGTAAAAATGTTAAAAGAATTTAATCATCTTGCGATGGAAATATTAAATTAAGCCTTGCAGTATATCTTAAAAAGTAAATATTTCTATAAGCTGCATGCATCAAATCGTTAATTAAATATAAATACTCTAGAAATTGTTTAGTGCAAAATCATTAACAAAAATATGTATCATCAATACAGGTGGAATTTTGAATTATTCAAATAATATGCATAAGTGTTATAAAATAGAAACTGGAAATGGAGGGAAAATAAAAGAGTGCTGTGCCGAATTCCACCAGGTTCCGAAATAGCCCAAATCCAAATCTAGAAACCGGCGCTAGTAGCAGATTTCCGGCAACTTCCTTCCCTACACAAAGCTAAGATTAGACCAGACGCCCATAAAAGAACTTCCTCTACATGTTGCAAAATTATCATTACAGATTTATTTAATACGATATAATATATTATAATTTATTGAGTTAATAAAATTATATAAAAAACATTATAATAAAGGTTTGCATCAGAGGATTAAAGTCAGTCAATTAAATTATAAAACTTCATCTTGATTGCTGACCGTAATTAAAATTGTTATTCAAATCCTAGCTGCAGTTCAGTTATTTGAAATAATTATTTCAACTGATATTTGATCTATATTGATATTTAATTGGTATTTGAGTTTATATTGAAATTCAATTATTTTGTTTTCAACAAAACCTTGGATTTTACATATTACAATAATTGTTGTGAACTGTATTGTATATTTACTCACCCTCACATACCTCTGTCCTATACATTTAATTAAAACATAATTATTTAAAGTTCGATTTTATACAATTCCCTCATACATATATATAAATATATACATTCCTATTCGCTCGACTGTTCTGAGAAAATATAGCTATATATATTTACTCTGAATCTTGAGATTCAGACTCTACTTTGGTGAGGTTTTTAATTTTCTCACATTCCCTATAATAAAAGTAATATATGTGCAGATGATTTTTTTCGGTGATAATTTAAAACAACTAGGACGACTAACAATTCCAACGCATTTCAACTATTGAGATACTCGTAATGTAACAAAAGTGAAATTAAATTGTACCCACAATTTTGGAAATTTATTAATTACTCCATTGAACACTTAAATAAATGGTTAATGGAGTATGAAAAAATAGTTAATTTCATTTAATAAAAATATTTAAATGAAAATAAGTATTTTTAGTTTGTTTTTTACTGAATATATAGGAAATTTTCATTACAACTATTGAAATAATTCGATAAACATTTCTAATGTTATTTTTTACAAAATTGGAAATATTTGAAAATTAAAATTGGAAGTTTCATTAAAAATTTTAAAATAATTTCCATATGGCAATTATATTATATTTTTATCAGTATTTATGTGATATTTAAAATTAAAAACTCATTTAAATAAAATGAAATGTGCCTAATAAAAAAATTGTTTATTATTTTCAAACAATTATACATCTAAAGTAATCGACAAAAAAGTGCATACTTTTTAAATTATTCGGAATCTAATTTTACCAACCCTCGTAACTTTTTTTGCAGCTTCTTTTCTTTGAAGTATGTAATACAGATATATTTAAAGGGCATCGAGAAGAATACTTTAGCGAAGTTTCATTGAAATCGGTACATTCGTTTAGGCGCGACAATCTATAGCAATGCAGGTTTTTCGGTCGTCATCTTGAAAGGAAAAGGCGGATAGAAATGTCGACGAAGGAGGATCATCCTCTGGCGACCTCGAATTTTAAATACAAATTTGAAAAAAATCGATCCAGTAGTTTTGGAGAAAATGCGCGGACGGCGGACGGGCAAAAAAAATTTTATTCGTTTTTCGAATTCTACGTATCCTGAATCGTAAAACCTTAAATTTTTTTTTGTTAAGAATTTTTTGTTTGATCACAATGGTTAATTATTAGAAATAATAAACCAAAATAAATATTGTGCATTTACGGTTGGCTAATTTTTTAATCTTATATAAGATGTTTTGCTGGCCAAACGTTTGGGCCAAATTAAACTAAATGAAGTAGCGGCAACAAATAGAGATGGAGCAAAATAATATGTTTTAATAAATTTGAATAATTCTGAAGAATAAATTTGTAAATTGTTTTATTTTTATTTTTTGTTAAAATCAGATTACCTCCATAAAATGTTTATGATCTATTAAGAATGTACAATAAAGCTTTTATTATTATATCATTAATAATAATTTATTTTTAAATTTACGACCTTTTAATAATTGGAAAAAAAAAAAACAGTCATACAATGAAATTCTGTTCTGTAGATATTCTAAAATGAGAGATAACGAATCGATCTATCTCCCTCATTTATTCACAAATCCTTAGCTGGCTTCGCCGCAGACGTTATAATTTTGGTAAGATCTGAAATAGAGGCAGGAAGTTGTCTGTGAATCGGCTTTGAAAAAATATGGTATTTCTAAAAACAGACAGTTCACGTGTACTCCGAGGAGGTCCTGTGTGCACCCGTCGCATCTGCTTCACGGCTCAAACTTTCGTTCGAGGAGTGGAAAATTTTTATAAATTTTAAAAATCATAATTAAATGAATTAAAAAAAAATGATCTGTAACATAAATTTTACGATTAATAGAGCCAATTATTACGAAAGTGAACCCTAATCGATTTTTTTTTAAATTGAGATAAGTATCGATTCCCATGTAAAAAAACTAAATGAATAGGATGGTGCAATTTTTTTTTTTAAAGACAAACTTAAATATTAAAAAAAATTAGTACAAAAATAAGTTTACTTTCGAAACTGGCCTTTTTTCCTTAGGTATTCTTAAAAAAAAATAATAATAAAAATTTTACCAACTAATTTTTTTATCCGTTTTACTAATAAACATTAATTTAATGTGTCATTTTTTAAACTATTTTTTTTTTTTATCTTCAATTCTTCATCTGCACCTGTCGCGGTAGTGACAATTAGCAGATTTGTTGTTAAGTAGAAGATGGCATGATAGGCATGACGAAGAATGGAACCCAGCAACACCTCTTCCCTGGTCTGTTTATATCCTAAAATCAGGAAACGAGATCTCTTATCCAGCTCCTTTTCAGTCGCCTCCTGATAAGCATATAATTTAATTTTTCTAACTTTTCTTCACGAATCATACACAACTTTTTTTCCTGTAAAACAAACCCCAATCAACTTTCTTTTTTTTTGTTCAAAAACGGGCCACCAAGTTAATTTTTTTTTTCCAAAAGAGACCATATTTAAGTTTTAACCTTATTTTTAATTACTATTGAAATAATCCAGGATTTTCGGAACTATGCCCTACAAATTAGGATTTCTTAATTTCTTAACTTTTGTTTTTTGATATTACAATTGGAATAGAAAATATTTTTTTTTTTGCTTTTTCTGAAAAATTGTTAACAATTATTTGGATTCACTTAGGAAATAAACGAAACAGTTGTCATATAATATGCTCAAATATTAAATCGCTTTTGAACCCTCCTATTGGTAATAAACCTGTTTAAAAGAAAAACTAATTCTTTCTAATTATACAATACATGAATGAGATTTATAATCGGCCATAATGTGAAATTGCTTACTTGTCAAATCCCAGCTTTGTATGAAACACAAAATCAAGTTAAGAAAAATCAACTTACGAGAAAAAAAATTAATTAATTTCAATAAAATTTAGGTGAAAATGAAATAATCCTATATCAAAACGGTTTGAACTTAAGAGATTTTACAATGAGAATATCAATATATCATATATTTTCAAGTTATATGCATTGATACAACGAAGGGTTATCTCGGTTTTTATAATTTTCAAATTAGTGACCAACTTGAAGATAATTTGGAAGCGATTCTTAATTCTTTCTGCATAAATTCCTTATATTTATTTTTTTTATTCGTGGAATTTATAATTGTATTAAAAGGTATCAAAATTACACTATAAAAGATTAACTTGTTGTTTACAATGATGGTACAATGAAATTAATTTATTTTGAATTTGAATTTGAATAAGAAGGAAAAAAAAAGATTTTGATCAATTATTTTTTTAAAGAATACTTCAGAAATGTAAATTTCATCATATTCCTGATAGCCCATTTTCGGAAATAAACTTATTTTCTCACTATTTATTTCAAAATTGTTTATTAAAAAATATTTTTAAACTATCGGACGCATTGGCTGTTTTTACATGTGAATCCATTCTTTCAATTTCTAAAAAAATCGGGAGTCCCTTTGGAAATAAGGGACTCATAATAGTCCAGACCTCTTTTTATCGAATTATTAACATATGCCTAAAACTTCGTGAATGGCGGCTGCAGCTTAAAAGTTTTTTTTATCTACGAAGTTTTTTTACAAATGGAGCGTTTTCTCATAAAAATAAGTAATTCAATCAGCTTCTATAAACTCATGAATACTCATTTCATTTCTCTTGAAACGTAATTTTATCACTAAATCGAAGAAAAAAAAATTGGCTTACAAAAATATTGGGTCTTTTTGTCTACATAACTTGGTTATTTTGACAAGTTGGGAGTGAAGTTTACACCAAACAGCACAACATTTTTGTAGACAAATTTTTTTCATCAAATTTATCTTACGAAGCCAAATGCGTGTTCTTGATTTGTTATTATTTCAATTAATAAACAAAGTTTACCGGCCTCAGCATTAAAAACGCCCGATTTCTGAGCATTTTTCTATATAAAAAGTTTTATATTACGATATCATTCACCAAGTATTGGGTGGATGTTAATAATTTGATGAGAGGGTTCCCTGTCAGGGATTGTAAATTGTCGACAAAAGAATAAGATGAAAAATCTCATATGCATACATTAAAGTGACAGTTCTCTGGATCGCATTAAACGAAAATTAATTTCTTGTTTGAAGAAACTTAAAGTTTTATTTAGAAATAGTCTCTCTATATAAAAAAAAAATTTTTCTCCTCCATAAAATTCCATAGAGCGACCGCAACATATGGTAACCATGATATATCTATTAGGGAGCGGAGGTTTCGGGGTTAAAATGTAAAACTTCCTCAGGGTGAGAAAGAGGATGAAAAAAGCCGAGGAAGGCAAAGTGGATACGCCGATCCAAAAAAGCATAGCTATGTACGGGAGGGGGGGGCGAGGGGATGCACTTGTCACTGCATGTGCAAGCCACATGCCCCCATCGCCCCCACCTGATGCCTCATCATTTCCTAACCAGCCTCTTTGGAGCTTTTTTCTTAACACGTCTTAGCTCTTTGTAATAAATAACTCTTAAAGTTATTCTACGTCCAGGAGCACTTCGTCAAAATTAACTACTCTTTTTTTTTTTGGTTCTATTTTTTTTTAGTATTTCTTAAGCCTAAAGACAATACAGATTCCGTTCATTTGCGGATGCAAAGAGTGGGCAGTTCTATTATCACAATTGTTTAGTTGCAGTTAATTAAAAACAAAACCACAAGCAAACGATGTTATACAATAGCCTATATAAAAACACTTTATGAAAGTGATTACATTAAAGACATTGATTTTTTAATTTTTATTACTGAAATTAACAACTCTATAATGATAAATACAACTAATAAATATGAAATAAGAAAATTGACATGTACAACACGAAGAGAAACTACCCATTGGTAGCACTCCAATTATATTTCTATATTAGAAGGTCCCGAGGATGTCTTGACGAACATTAATAATAAAAAATAAACTGCAATTATGTCAATAAAAATATTTTTAATTATGAATTTCTTGGGATCAGTTTCGACTTTGTTCGTAAGCATTTGAGGCTAACGTTTTATATTTTTGGCAATATAAATAAAAGTAAATATTTTAACTTTGTCCTTTTCTCTTAACAAAGAAATGGTTTAAATGTAAGGCATGTTTCATGCTACCTTTATTCCTGCCTATTTCAGTGACACGATGTTCCTACGTCTATGACCCACGTGATGTTTCACGGGCGATTCACCGAAATGCCCACGTTTTCCACTATGGTTATGAATGGGAGACAAATACGAGGAAAGACACTATATATAAGTGTGTCAAGCTGAAACGAAACGAAACGACGAAGGGGATGAAATGGAGCAGACGGAATAATACATGAAGCCTATTGGCTATCTGCGGCCTAGTTGCCGTGCGGTCACGTGTTCATCAGCTAGTCCGTCCTTGCCTCACTTTCCACTCCTTCCTTACACTTTCGATTGCCCCTTCTTCCCGCATTAGCAACCTCACGTTTCGCCATCTCTGCCTTGTTTGCTGCTTCGTTTCGACACGATTTGAGCCGATCGGAACAGCCAGAAAGTGTATTAGGCGATGAAAGTAGGGATTCGGAAAATATCCTATCGTTCACATTATGGCTGGGAAAAATATTATTAAATTTAAACTTAATATAAACTCCTCAAAATGAATAGAGATATTGTTAATTATGGATGACTTATTTTTCTTAGAATTTTATATTATTTTGATTATAAAATGAATTGAAATTAATTTTAGACAGACACTAACCATTCACACTCACAATAATACTGCTAACTACTCAATATCATGTCTTTACGTCGTTAAACAGATTTTTTTCTTTTTATTTATTCAGTATTTGAAATTCTGTCACACGGATAATAATTGTAATGAGGCGAGAACACATCCACACCATATATACAGAAAACGTAAAATAAACAAAAGCAAAATAACAACTAAATAATGTTAAACAAAATATTACTATATTTATTAATTATAATATAACTAAAATCGCTACCTTATCGCTCTTTTATTAGAATTATGAATTTCTTGGATCAGTTTCGACTTTGGTCATAAATATTTGAGGCTAACGTTTTATATTTTTAACAAAGAAATGGTTTAAATGTGAGACGTTTCATGCTACGTTTATTCCTGCCTATTTTCAGTGACACGATGTTCCTTCGCCTATGATCCACGTGTTTCCCGAGCGGTTCACCGAAATGCCCACGTTTTCCACTATTCTTATGAATGGGAATATTACTATATCCATAAACAAAATATTACTATATCCATTGAAAAAAAGTCGAAAACAACCATTAGTCAATAATTTATTAAAAATAAAGAATACTTGTATACTTTTTATGTTTACCAACAAACTTTCTCTATCTCTCTCTCTCTCTCTCTCTCTATATATATATATATATATATATATATATAGATATTTTTCGCACCTCTGCACCTCTATGAAATGAGTGGAACTTTGTATATAAGTCGATATTTGCAAAGGGTCTATTGAGACCTCAAATTTTATCTTCCTGCCATTTTGAAAATACAAATTATAAAATGATTAAAAGCATGAGAAAAAATGTATCAATTTATTTAATTATTTTTATTTCTTTAGTTAAATATTAGTAAAATCTCTTAACTCGCTAAGAAGAACTACAAAATTGTAACAATAAATATAATGTAAACCAAATAAATCACTTACAATTGTTCTGGAAAAAGTGAAAAGAATCTTAAACTACCGACTTTTATGGATTGAAATTTCATTGCCTATATCTAAAAAATAAATAAATAAAAAAGTAGGTGTATTTATAAATTGTTGACTAGGACTGCAAATATAGAAATTTAAAGACCATTCAAGATTTCAATGACCAATTTTTGAACGCAGGTTGCTCTAAAATAGGTAAATTAAAATGGAAAATGTTTTTTCAATAAATTATCATACTCTATTGAACCGGGGAAGAAATATAATTATATCACTTGATGGAAACCGTTCGTGTCTACATCCTCAAGAATTCGACTAAGGCCTCGCTGATATGATAAGGTAGGTAGCAGTGATTTAGGGGTCGTTGTCCTAGGTCATGGCTAGGGACGGTGCCAACGGCTCTCACCCCCACCACTACCCCTCCACCCCCTCCTTCAACCTCCCCAATAAGAAAAAAATATTAAATTTCCTCCAGGGGGTGGTTTGTTTTTAAGGACGTCCCCCTTACCCCGACGCCGGCTTCTAATAATTTTCACAGTTTTTTTTTTCAGACCTTTTCGGTCGGCACTTTTTGGTGTGTCCCGTTAACCCCTTGCCCCCCCGCCCAAATGGCCCTACCTACATCCTTTAGGGCCCCTCCTCTATAAATATAAACCTAACACGAAGGGCTATTTGATGTCGTTTTTTACCTGATATTTATGGTTAAAAACAATTTTTTGTTTTTAACCTCCGAGTTTGTTTATATTTGAAGTTTCCTCTTATAGAATGTTATTTTTCTAATTTCAACATTTTTGTATATAGATAAGTATCAATGAATTTTTGATGACATTTATTTCTTATTCAATTTTACTTTAAATTTTATTATCCACTGATCTTGTTGACTTTTACTTGTGAAGATCATATGCTATTTTACTTTTATCATTATTCTTTCTTAATTACTACTTATTATCAGTATTTATTTGTAAATTTTTACTTTATTCTAGCAATTATTTATATATATATATATATATATATATATATATATATATATATATATATATATATATATATATATATATATATATATTGTATGAATGGCTACTTACCTTTAGCACTAATACTTATTGACCTTGGATATGGCAAAATTTATTACTATTCAATAAATGAATATAGATATTAAAAACAATTACACATTTGAAATTTAATTTACAAAAAAAAATTTAAATATTTTAAGTATTTTAAAAACCAATAGTCATTTATTATAAATTTTATTAGGAACAATTAATCAGATCTTCATATTAGTTTTTTAGTTTAATGTTTAGAGCTTTTTTTGTCTATTATGAAAGGTTCATTATTTTCTATTTTCTCTCTATATTAATGCAGAACGTCGTTCACATTCACACTGCCCATTGCAACTAGTATTTGTTAAAAATGTCTCATGCAATCTACTACACCGCATATTTTAGAAAACATCATTTAATGTGTTTTTATTCCTTATTTTGTTGAGAATCCGATAGCTATATAATGTAATTAAATTTATATAATTAAATTTTTTTTTATTGGATTTACATTAAAGCAGAGCTTGAACCGAATAAAAAAATTATTATTTTTAAAAAGTTTCGATGTCACTGGAATTTTTACTGTCCATAGTTTTCACTTCTTTTGAAAGTAAAACGTTTTTCGTAGCAACGTTTCAAGTAAAGGTTTTGCAGAAATTTTATTTTAAAAAATCTCTTATTTTAAAGTTCTGTCGATTTCGCTAAAATGTAGATCTTTAGAAACTTTTTCTTGGACGTTTGGACTTTATCTTTGGAACTTTTTTCTTACACCTTTTATGGCAACTGCTAAAATGGAATTTTTTAAAAAAGTTTCAACGTCTGGTTAAAACTATTATTTATAAAAAATGATCTTATACAATCCACAACACCACAGATCAGAGAAAACCATTAATGTGTTTTATATTGTTGTGCTATCGGATGCACATATGGTGCATAGTTTAGTTTTTATTGGATTAAAGATAGGGTAAGAAATTAAAAACATATTAAACGGTTTTATCCAAAATATATGTTGTAGTAGTTTGCATGAGGTAATTTTTACAGATAATATTTTCCTCATACCTCAAAATACACATTACATTTACTTATTTGCATATATTACCATTTAGTTACCAATTACTCGAAGGAATTATTCTCAAGGGGTGCAGTTTCTAAACTATTGAACATGCATAGGCATATTAGAAATGTAGGCTTTTAAAAAGTGTTTTTTAACTTTTTGGGGATACAATATGCTAAAACTAAAAAAATGTAGGTTTAAGACAGATAATTAAGGTAGATTGATGGGATTTGATAAAAACAAAATAAATTACTACGTGATTACTCGCTTGTTTATTCTACGAGTTTACTATTATAACCTAATCAACTCATTTTGCTAAATTAATATGAAAATATGATCACTAAAAAAAAAATGCATTATAAACCTCTTTAAGTGCATTTTAAACCGACGGAGAAAGAAAGAATAAATCGTCAATGCCAGCTCAACCGCAAAATTGGCAAATAGCTTTCACAAAAAGATTAACTATTGTTGCGGAAAAAACGATATTATATAATATAATCATAGTAAACCTATACATTTGTATATCTACAAATCACTTTATAGAAAATGGATGAAAACATATAAAATGCATTTGTAAAATATTACTCCTCCACTCATTATTCATTTTTTAAATTCGGGGGTCTGAAATAGGTTTTTCTTAGTTTGCTCATCATATTAAAATTCAAAGTACCTTAAAGATGGTATTATCAATTTCATAATAAAGTACGATGTTCATATGTAAAATTTGTTTCAAAATTGCCAAATTGGAACGTATCCATTTTTTATTTTATTTTTTATAATTTAATAAAATAAGTCAGGTATTTTATTATTTTATTGCTATTATTATGAGCCGTAGAGGTCCAGGGTTTATTTAAATTTGTTATTTGTCATAAATATTCTCAATTAACTAGTTAATATTCTTGACCTTTCTGAATTACATTTCTATAAAAATATTTGAACTTTTTATTCATTGGTTATAGAATGTTCAGTCATCGATTAAACTTAATTATATTTAACCTAAAACACTGAAACATATTATATGCTGAAGAGGAGAAAAAAAAAAACATTCCTGAAACCTTGAAATAGCGTTTTTAATTTCGATCTATGGGCAAAGGTATGGAAGAAAAATAGTTTTTAATGTCATCACATATCATTTTAAAATTACATATACATGCATTGTAGATGAATAGACTAATGTAATATATATATTTACGCTTAAAGAAGTTTCGTGAAGTAAAATTTTGCTAATCGTTTCTTTGAATTTTACGATATAATTAATTTTTGTAAATATTTGCAACGTACTCACATTGTGTAATGTACAATCCTATAAGATTGATTTGAATTTATTTTAATGAGTTCAATTCAAAATAAGATTAAATAAACAAATTACGAAAAAGCATTTTGAATTTAATTTTCAACAATTTACTGGTATAATTGTCGTGGCGGTGGAATAAATAAATAAAAAATCCGATAGTAATTAACTCTACACAATACAAATGAACCCTTCTCTTCTGTTAGTAATTTATTATAGTGCACGTGTTGAGTCTTCAGTAGGGAACATGCTTGGCTAGAATTTTTTTAAGTGACGTTTGGAATCCGAAAGAAAAAAAATCAAAACAATTATTTATGTTTCTGTTTCCTTTATATATTTTTTTCTTATCCTTCTGTAGGATTGTATATAAATATAGCTACCTAAACATATCAGTTATATATTTATCTGATTCATCAAAAGGTGTTATCAATTTTACTGAAAGGTACTATATATCTAAATGAGTTTTCCTTATATCGTTATAAAAATAGATACTACATTAAATAAAAAAATATTAAAATGTAAGTCTTTTTGTCGAGGCATCAATATGTTAATGCATTCCTTATATATTTACAACTATTAGGCATATATTATACAGTCCAGAAAATATATAAGGAGAGTTAAATTAAAAATTTAAATTAATTACTTAATTTAATTTAAATTTAAAAAGTTCCGTTTTTATGATTTATTGTTAACATCTGCGATATTACAATTTAAAAACAAATTATTTTTGTCTTTAGGTATGGATTTTGTACCTCTTCTTGGATTTATTATGACCAATACTCTATGATATAAGATCTCTAATAAATATCTGAGTGATATTTTTATAATTTTCAATCAGAGAAATCCCTTAGCAACTGCGATTATAGTTGTATAGGAAGTGTAATTGTGTATACGTTTTAAATATTGAAAAGTCGTCCGTTTACCTTGCCCTTTCTTGAATTTTTCGTTTAATAATATGTTAAATTTATTTATTCTTTTATTTAAATATTTATTTTAAACAGCCAAATTGTGTCGACAATCAGCGAATGTGCTTAAATACGAGAAATAATGAATGACATGTCAGGTATGAGGAAGCGCAGTACTCAGCAGCACATGTTCTCTGACTTGCTTCAATTACTTAGTTTGTCTGGGAAAGGGGATCTCTCATCCAACGCCTTTTTAGTCTCCTCCTCATATTCAGGGATGTGTCAGCTGGGACATTAAAATTTAAGTACCGTTTAGTTATCTTTTCAATATTTCGAAAATAACCTCCTTTTTCGTCAGAATAAGTAGGGTAAAATTAGAAGCTGAAAAACTGTTTCTGGAAGTTAAGTGTCCTTTGTTCGCTCATCAGTTTTTTTATAATTTTAACTTGTTCTGCTTTTTCTTCACTCAGTTATATTGTCTATCAATCACAGGCTTAAGTAACAGGTTCCGAAATCCATCAAAACTATCAAGCCAAGTCTTGCTTCTCAATCTGCACAGACATCTGTTGATCTGATGCATATTTTATTCTTTGCCATTCTAACGTCTATACCAAATAGGTACGACTAAATTTAAAAGTTGATTTTTTTCAATCTGTGCAATTAGAGCTTATTCAAGTTTTAAACTTTTTGTATATATATTTGTTTACAAAATTCTAAAACAATTAGATGACAGTTAATGGTTCATCAACTTTTCATTTCAAGTTTAAATATAAATACGTACAAATGCACGCAAACTTAATACTGTAATGTTTATCTGTATTTCAATATATTTATTATTAGTTACACATATTCCTGGCTCACAATAAATTTGCCATCTACCTCGTTATTCAGCAAATATGATATCAAGGAGAATAAACGGTAGCATACAAAAATAAGAATAGTAATAACAAAACAAAAAACAGTAGTAAAAGCAAATACATCAAATATAAAAACCATCCATACATTCCAGTCAAAAATCCCCCAGAAAATTGGACACGCACCCTTTTATGTTTTAAACCTTACCTTACACACTGACCTTAAAACTCCTTTCATCACAGCAACTGCCACAGCCCGCTTTAATAATTTCCATGACGGACTGACTCTAAATTCAAATCCACTTATTCAAGCTCTATCTACTGCCTCAAATCCATATAATCCGCCCAGAAGACTGCTGAGGCGCTGGCCAAGAGACTTATTGCATTGAGCTACTTGCTGCAATATCTTTTTTTTTTGTGTGTTATTATGTTATCATTTCAATATAGTATATAAATTATATCATAGTTCAATAGTTGTATAATATAGTTCATTACATATACCACAAAATATCTCAATAAATTTATCATTTTTACTTGATTTTAAAAAAGAAGTAGGTATTTTATTTTTTTCAGAATTACAGAAATCAGATAAAAACTAATTTTTCTATTATTTTTTTTACTTACTTATACTTTCTACCACTTTCAATGTAAGTGGTGACGTTTTCTTAAATATTTTTATCTCGTTCACTAAGCTAGAGATTTTTTTTTCTTTTTTTTGGATCACTTAAGAATTTTAATTATTACAAAATTCTGTATAACGATTGACTATATCAGAGAGCCCATAAAATCAATATTTTGGATATCAGTAAGATAAGACTTGTAGCAAAACTGATTATAGCTTGTATGCTTGAAGATATATTTGTAATAAGTTTCGGATACTTTCATCATCTTCATATAATAAGTCTATCCAAAAAATAGTTACTTTATTATTGCACTGATATTCCTGTTTTCACTATCATGTATTAGTTGATATATGCAATAACTAAATAACTGAATGAAACATGAAAGTAATATACTATTTCTTAATATCTGACAAACTAAAATTGTAACTTTGAAAGACTGTTCTAGGTAAAAACTATAATCTAATATATATTTCCCCAAATTGATATCAAAGGAGAACTTCAAAAAAGTAGTAATGAAAAGATGGAGCTGAAGTAATTTGAAAAGTTTTTCTTAACCAGACTTTCACTCTCCGTATATAAGTTTTCCCCCTTCCTTTAGTTGAAGAATTTTCAAGGAGAAAAGCACTTTTTCCTTAGTAACTGCAGAGGTAAAGGGACTATATCCTTAGGAATAGTATAAGACCTTTATTCCATTCTATTCCCTTTTTCCAGGAAAAAAAAAAAAGATTTCTTATGCTTTAAGAACTTTATTTTCTCTATAATAAATTACATAGAGTTATTTATAATTATCTTGTCACCATATCTTGAGAATCTTACTTAGGAGTTTTTCTGAGTCATTCTACAAATTTTAGTTGTTCGAAATTTCGAATATTATTATCTAAGATTACATGAGTTTTCTAAAATGAACAGAATTAACTTATGATCAAGCGAAGTAGAGGTATGAAATATATATTTAAACAGCTAGTTGATTCAGTTTGATATCTTGAAAAAAATAATAGTTTTAACTTCAGTTGGCGGAGCGTTTGAACTTGAAAGATATAACTAGGCGAAACTAAATAATAGGAAAATATTTAACAGATCTATGCTAAGATGGTCAAAGCCTTTGACCAGTTCTGCTTCATCCTTCTTTAAATCAACAGAAGAAGTGAATGAAGATTGTTGAGGAGGTTTACGTCATTCACTGGCATGACAAATGAGTTTAGTTGTCATAGGTTCTAAAAATATTTTATAAACTAAATTAAAGGTAAATATTACCAATCATTTACACCGGAGTATACATTTATAATAAACTATAAATTTTTACTTAACATATTAAGGTAGTTTAGAAGATGTATTTAGAACATGTCAAACTAATTAATAATTTTTTATAAATTTTCAAAACAAGAAATATCAGATTCAACATGAAAAGCCTTCCGATATAACAATTCATCAAAAATATTTAAATTATTAAATCAATTAAAATTATAACTAAAAATATTGCAATAGCTATTATATTACTTATAAAAAAGCTTATATTACTTATAAAAAAGCTGTGGTACAGACTCCTTTTTATCAAATTATTAACATCCTTCTGCAACTTCGTGAATAGCTTCTTCTCATCGTACAAATATTTTATTTACGAAAACGCTTGGAATTAGGGCGTTTTCAATCTGCGGGTCGACGAAATTTGTCTATATAATTAGGTACTAAAACTCCTAATTACCCATTCGCTTTCCACTTGGACCGTCAAATAATTTGATCACGAAATCCAGAAAAAAGGTGGCCTACAAAAATATTGGGCCGTTTGACCTACATAACCTCGTTGCATTGACATTTCTGGAGTGTAGGTAATGCCAGGGGAGCGGCGTAGCTCAGTGGGTAAGCACTGACTTCCAGAGCTCAAAGTCCTAAGTTCTAGTCCGACTAATGACTAGTAATTTTTCATCAGTCTTAAATCGACCTTGGGGTCTAGAGACCCTCCTGGGGCATACCCAACCTCTACGATGTGGGTACCCTTAATTAAAAAAAATAATTTAGGGAGAAAACCTGGCGGTTGAGCGTGATATCGGGCCCCATCACCTCCCTGCACAACCGTTGGCCTTGTAACAGTACTTCCTCACTTAGTACTGCACCCAAGACCTTTCATGGGTTGTAGAGGTACAGGAAAAAAAAAGGTCACGCCAACCGGCTCAATATTTTTGTAGTCCAAATTTTCTCGATTTTCAGCCCAAATTATCTTACGCTTCGTGTGGAAAGCAAATGAGTATTAACGCGTTCTTAGCACCTAACTAAATATACAAAGTTTGCCGATCTCCAGATTGAAAACACCCCAATTCCGAGAATTTTCGTAAATAAAATAGTTGTAAGTTACGATGAGAAGAAGCCATTTACAAAGTTTCAGGCGAATGTTAATAATTTCATTTTAAAAATTGATAAATTAATAAAATACCACGGGCTATTAATTATATTCCAAACAAAATATCTTAAAATACACTAAATTTAGATAAAACAGAATGATTATTAGTTTTATTATTTTTTATTCACGAAATATAGATTTTTTAAGGGAATTAAATATAATTTTATTTTTCTTTGATCAATTTCTTTTTTTCGAACAGAGCTTCCAGAACCATTTGATATATTTTCATTTTATTTCTCCCAGAGAAATTATAGTTACTACAAAAAAATAAATAAATAAAAGCTCCCATCTTCAAAATTAAATCCAAAATCCGCTTCTGATTTAATATATATTTTAATCCAGGTGCTTTTTTAAATATTTTAATTTATCTTAAACTATATGAAGAACATATTTATTTAGATTTAATTATTAATATATTTAATTAATGTATTAATAGTTAAATCTTATCTCATGGGGCGATAATTTCTAAACTGGGTCAGGCATGTAGCTAAATTCGAGGGGGGCTGTTAGAGCCTGTACTCCACCTGCATAGCAACAGGAGACTGCCCCTTTCTTTATAATTGGGGCCATCTTCTCGGTACTCTATAATTAATTTCCATTTCACATTTCTTTTTTATTACTTTTTTTCTCATTTTATAAGATATTTTAGTATTTATAAGTTTTTTTTTTTTTTTTTTAACAGGTGTCGTACGTTAAGGTTTATCTGCGGGGTTGTCTTCGATCACGATGAGAGAAGGGGCTGTAATACACCCCTGTATTGTAAATAATAAATTTTAATATAAAATGTTTATGGCTATATAGAGAAATGATGTTATATGGTAGGGGTGGTGGGGGTGGATCAATACGGGGCGGTGGAGTGACCTTGGTCGGGGGCGGGGGTTGTGTCACGGGGTCGCCGTCCCCGCTCAAGGCCGGCCTCTCCCTCTCCACCGAGGAAAACCGAGACCCCTTCAAGGGTACCTCTATGTATTATATTATATATCATATCAAGTCATATTACTTATTGTATCATATACAGCTTACCATTATGTGTGATAATGTATATATATATATATGCAAACTCTCATTAAGTAACTTTTCATATAGTTAAATTACTTAGTACATGAATTATTCCTCAATGAAATCGGAACATAATGCCTTAAGTGTTACCATTCTTGATATATAAGGGTATCCCTTAAGTTTCTTCTTTTTTTTTTATTTGTTATTCACAGTTAATTTACTGTGTTATATATGAACTGTTCTTCTCTTTTACCTCATCCTCCGTACTCCCCAGACCTTGCCACAAGTGATTATTACTCGTCTCTTTCATTAAAAATTTCTCTCCGTGATAAATGTTACAAACTTGAAAGCGAAATAAAACCGCGTCTCAATGAATATTTTGCAATTAAGTTTCAACAAGTTTAGGAAAAAGGTCATAATTAGACTTCCTGAGAGATGGAAGAAGGTAATCGAGCAGAACGGTTAGTATATAACTCAGTAAATGAAACTTAAACAAAAAATATAAAAAAGCAAGAAAGTTATAGGACACTCTAATATCAAATCTAACGGGTTTATCTTAAATTGAAACACATTAACTTTGTATAAATTATAACCAAATCCAAAAAAAAATTCTTAAGATATTATCTCCATAAAAAATGAGAAAATGTATCTATGATACATGATTAATACTTATATCATTTTAATTTAAAATATCTAAATTGTCCACTTGTATGACTTTCCTTCCAATTTCGGACAGATATAAGCCACTATGAATTTCAGTTTTGAAAGCATTTTTTTTTAACACTAGGGAGGGTACCTCTTGCCTGCCTAACGATGGACCAATCCTCTCATTTTACAAATTATATACTTGTTCATTTAATTGTACCTCTCGGTTCTCATATTGAATAACCATAATTTACATATATTATGTAGTTCAAATTGTATTATCTTTTATAAACTTAAAATAAACGGAACGAATCCACTATTTTTTAATTTCTTAAACACCTTTATTATACATCGCGCCTTATTGCCAATTTATATTATTACATAATTATAATTATTTTTATTGGCCATTTGTAACTATAATAAGGTAAAAATTATTGTGAGAATTACTAATTGTGGTGTCATCGTTATGGCCCGTCTCGTTTTTTTTTTTTAATATTTAAAATAAAATAACTCGTGGTGTTCCGCAGGGATCTTCGCTCTCTTCAACTTTTTTCTCCATCAACATCAACGACCTTCCTCATTCCCTCCGTTATTCACAATAGCACCTATATGCCGACGAATCAGCAATCAATCTTCTGAATATATATGTAAGAATAATATTTTTGTGTTTTAGAGTTGTCGGCCTCATTTTACTGTTATTCCATATACTTATATATTATATATTGTTCATATGTGAACATATATCTATAACTCAAATGTTAACTTGTGCCTTTATTTTTTTTAAATTCCAAGACTCGATAGCAATGTAATTTAATTAACAAGAAGATGAATCAACTTATTCAGACAAGTGTCACTAAATTGTTCATTATAGTTATTCTAATGGGACTGAAAGTACCAGAATAAAATTAACTTTTTTTTATTTGTTCTTTCTTTTCAAAATATTACACGGTCACTAAAAACTTTTATATAAGAAAGGGATTGATTCTTCATTCACACCTGTCACAAATGTAGACAAATAGTGAGCTATTAGGCGTGAGGAAATGGAGTGCCCTGCGATGTTCTTTCCTATCTTCAGTGTATTAGTATGTCTATGTATGTTATCGTGGAATCTTGTTTATCTACTCTTCTATCACTATTACTAATGTCCTTAGATACGACAGATATTCCTCAATGAAGAATAAAAAATTAAAAAAAACGTCTCTGGATATGCTTGTTAATTATTCGAAGGTCTTTATTTAAAGTAATGTTTGTGACGTACCATGGAGCTTTAGTTACAAGATCGAAGGTTTTTCAATGAATAGATTTTAGTTTATGTATCTGGTTCTTTTTGGCTGCACCGTAAATCTATGAAGTGTAGGTAAAAATGTGCATAAGCAGAGAAATGTAACAGTTCAGTTTTCGTTTTAGTTTTAATTTAAACTATGGTAAAAGTAGCGAGTATAAAGTCTGAGGTTTAATGTTTTCCTTTTTTTTCTTTTTTTTTTCTTTTTTTTTTCTTTTTTTTTTTTGTTGATATGTGGTGGTTCTCATGTAATTCTTCTGCCAAACGTAAGTCCTGAATTAAAAAAAAAATTAATTTTTGATACCTATAGTTTTCAATTTATTCGAAAAATTTAAAGAAAAAAGAAACTAAAAGTGGTTCTACATAGAACATAGAAACATACGCAAATATTTTTTGAAACCGACAGTTTTTCAAAAATTTGATCCGATTATCAAAATAATATATTTATGGTTGGGATCAGGTTGAAGGGAGCATTGATAGTGAAAAAAGCATTTTAAAAATTTTTAATTTTTGCTAACGTTTCAGTCGAAGTTTCAGGTGTTTGTTGGGGTATCTTATTTTAAGAGTCTGAAAAATGAAGTTCTACCTCATCCTAGCACTTTCATCTGACTTGTCTCCAACTAACTACTGTTATTTTCAGAGCGCCTAAACCATTTTTTGTAAAAAAAAAGCAATACTTCAAATGGAGGTTAATTTAGTAAATTGTTCCATTTGTTTTATCCAAGGGGAGAAGCAGAGATTCCCAAGAGCTCTAACGTCTTCTCTCGGCTTGTCTCATGTCTCTCTCTATATAGGACAGTCGCCCCCCTCTCTCCTCCCCTCCCAACCTCTAAACTTAAAAAAAATTAAAGCAACAAAAATATTTCAATATTTTAATGAAATTAATTACAAAAGAACACCCTATAGTCGAAATAATGTAAATTTTAAAAGGGATTATTAATCATGGCCTAACTTATCAAAATATGAAACAAGAAAAATTATAGGTTCTATAAAGTTAGTGGTCATTAAAATTCAGATAAAAAAGTACCCAATCAAAAATTCTTTATTTTTTTGTAATTTTTTTATTTAATAGAGACTCTGGTGTACGGTTAAACTGACATGATATCATATGATTTAATATAAATATGATACCATATAGTTTAAAAATTCATCCGAGAATCAAATCAACTAAAAGGAATTGATTAGTTAAATGAATGAACCGCTCTTGAATGAGGAACTGTGCTCTGGCATTCATTCTTTTTCGGGCAATCGATACTGATAGGTGCCGATAAGAGCTTCTATATTTAATTCATTATTCGAAGGGAAGTTTCTCTTTAATTGCCCTTTTTCTTGAACGCGATCATTGAATATTTATAATTGTCAATAATTTGAAGGCTATAATGTTTCTGAAATTATAAATATTACATTTCTTAAAATTTTTAAGGTTTCATCAAAAGAAACTAACAATTCTTGGCTAATTGGCCTTCAAAAGTATTTCCTTCTTTTTTTTTTTTTTTTTTAAGTTTTAGAGTGGGTACCAGTGGGTAGTTTCTCAACAAGCGTTTTCATGTAATTATATTCCTGCATACGCATTTACTTGATGCATTTATATTGAAATGAGGAAGGAGATGGTACGGGGTGGCAGTCATAAAGGGACTAAGATTGTAAAAAAAAAATTTACTTCAAGCCAACGTTTCAACCCGAATTTGCAATTATATTCCTGCATACGCATTTACTTGATGCATTTATATTGCAATGCAGTTGTAAATATCATGAATAAACAATAATAAATAAAATATTTGAAGTTTAAAAAAAAAATTTACTTCAAGCCAACGTTTCAACCCGAATTTGTAATTATATTCCTGCATACGCATTTACTTGATGCATTTATATTGCAATGCAGTTGTAAATATCATGAATAAACAATAATAAATAAAATATTTGAAGTTTAATGAAATAACATACATTAGTAACAAATCCGATCTTTAATATGTTGATCATGAAGAAGAATAAAAAATAAAATAGAAACATAAAATAGAAAATAAACTTTATTCTGGGACGATTTCCCCTTAGAATAACAATAATGAACAGTTATAAAACAAAAAATACATATCTGGCCAAAAACTAACTTAATAAAGATTCAAACAATATATACAACAACTTGAATTATAGTATGTAAATTACTAAAAAATAAAATAAAATCTTCTCAACTATACACATAATTTTACTGGAAAAAATAACAAAAAGAAAAAGAAAAAAAAAAAAGAATTACATGTATAGAAAAGAAAAGGCAAAACCTCCAGAAAAGAAAAAATATCAAAAGTGCGGGAAAAAAAAGTGACTTATGTAAATACCCAAACAGCTAAAGCATACAAAATATATACATATATTAAACAGGTATATAATTGAATATAATATAATTGAATACTTGATGATTGACCGTTATATATCTTTGAGGAAGGAGATGGTACGGGGTGGCAGTCATAAAGGGACTAGGATTGTGAAAAAAAAATTTATTTCAAGCCAACGTTTCAACCTGAATTTACAGGTCTTCTTCAGGATAAATGCAACTCTGAGTATTGAGTACCAAATATTTTACTCAAATACTGATTTTTTTTTAATACCAAATAATTTAATTACTACTTCAGGTGATGTCAAACGATTAACTGAAGTAATTATAAGGCATTTTAAAATTTTCTTTTGGGAACTTTGTTCATATAGTTGTGAATAGAGGGCACTGTTCTTCAATCTAGAAAAAACTGGAACCTTTAAATCAATAAGGAAGTTTATTATTTATATTTAAAGTCCAACCTGTCCATTACTGGGCCAACTGTCCATAACTGGTGCGTTCACCCTACTTATAATTATTTTTAGTAATTGAGAAATTTTCATTCATGTATAGAAACTTTATTTCTTACACAAAAATATTTCTCTTATAAAATTAATATCAATTGACAAAATTCACAAAAATACATATTGGAGGTTGGGATCCAGGAGTTTAACTATTTAACCATCATAAAAATATTTGTTAAATTTTTGCCATTGTAAAATAAATTTTAACCGAGTGACTTTTAAATTATTTAAAGAAACCATATTGCTTGCTCGAGGTTCATAGATTTCATAGATAAATTATTAAGTTTTAATGACATCCTTGTTTACAATTGATAGGACACGATCCTCTACAAATATATAAGCAAAAATGTCGCCTACCCTATAGGAGATTTTCATTTTGCATCACGAACTCTTTCGATAGGTATACTATCATGTGCTGTGTGACCAAAATGGATCGGCCATCACAAAATATCACGTATTTTCGAAAAGTGTTTTCAGCTCTTTCGATACAACTAAACATGGAAAGGAGAGCGTCTATTTTGAAAAACACGAGATTTCCTCCTGACGTAGGTTTTCGGAACTCGGTCAAATAATTTTGATCAGCGAAAAATATTATGCTGATCGTTCGGATCGATACAGGCTCAATTCGTTGAAAATGAAAAGGCAGAAAACGTTTTCTTACTATTCATCTTTAGTAACTCTCTTATCGCTGCTTGTTTTTTAAGAAAAAATTATTACCGAATGTAAGTTTAATTTTATCAGTTCCTCTATTCTATAATAATTAAAATATAAATGAATTAAAAATAAACACATCTATTAATTTTAAAAGGAATCAAAAATATAAATAATTATACAGTTGAACCCCGCTTATCCCACCTTCATGGACCGAGACATCACCGGATAAGCGTGAGAGCAGTTTGATCCGGTTGGCAAAAAAGAAAAAATTCTAATATCAATTTAACTTATATATAAGGTAAAAATTGAAATAGAAATATTAATCTCCTGGAGATTATTTTTAATTGATATTTAACGAAGTTAAATTGTCAATTATTTAATTAATACGAGGAGCCCAGTCCGTAACGGATGTTGCATACATGAATGAATGAATGAATTTATTTTAATTTTAGGTGAACATATATTTATACAGGGTTTTCTAGTTGTTAGTGGCCAAACTCTAAGGGATGATTCTAGGCAAAACTAGCAACAAAAAAGTTCATCTGATGCATGGACCGATTCCGAACGAAAAATTAGTTAAGACCTATTTTGTGTTTTTCTTAAGGTGGTTATGTTTTTTATCGAATAAGAAGGAATCGCTCAAAAACTATTTAAGATAATAAAATTCTAAGCACGCCATCGTAAAGTAGACACTTTTTTTTTTGTTGAGAAAAGTGATTAAATTTACTAAGCTCAATGATAAAAGGGACTTTCAGGAGATCTTAATAAAGCAAATGACACACATGTTTGGGTTGAAACGTTGGCCAAAATAAAAAAAGACTGCGTCCTGAATATTTATCACCCATGAAAATGTTATTTATATTTTTAATAAATCTTTTATAGAATATTATGAATTTATAGCATACGTTTAAAGCTTTAAAAAAATTTATATTAAATTAGAAATATATTCGTGTATTTACACGAAAAAAAATTTAACAATAAGTTTTTTAATTAAATAAAAATTTTTTTTATATATTTATTTTTGTTAAGCCCTTAAATTATCATGAAGGATTGGTCGCACGAACACGTTTCAGGTATCAATCGATTCAGCACAAACAGAGCTGTAAAACTCAATCATCGATTGTTAACAATCTCGTATCGTTTGACTTTTACGGAATTTCGTTCCCAAAAAGATGCTTTCGGTACACTGTACAGCAGCCGTATTAGATCTCCTGAAAGTTCCTTTTAACATTGACTTTCGTAAATTTATTCACTGGTTTCTTAGACAAATTTTTTCTACGATGGCGTACTTAGAATTTCATTATCTTCAACAGTTCTTGAGCAATTCCTTCTTATTCAATAAAAAATATAACCACCTTAAGAAAAAGAGAAAATTGGTCTTTTTCCTCATTTTCCGTTTGAAAGAGATGCATGGACCCATCAACTGAACTTTTTTGTTGAAAATTTCGTCTCTAACCACCCTTCAGCATTTTTCCATTAAGAATTGGGACACCCTCTATACATGATTCAATTGAAGTTCACAAACAATATTTATTTGTACAGTTTTTCATTTATTAAAAATTTGTTTTTAATAATTTTGTTCTGATGATAACGAAAATTTTATCGTTTTAATTTTCACCACCGATTAATACGTGGAAATTATTATTTGGAATTCCACTATACCTTCAAACTACAAATCAATAAGTAAATAATGTAATTGAAAATTTGTATACATATGTTTCATCTCATTTAGTGCATCCATATTTCAGCCTGTTATGGATGAGATCTATATGCTGTTGTAATAAAAAAAAAATTATGCACCAGAATAATCATCAAAGGTACACTACTTTGTCCTTTTACTAGTAATTTTTTTTGTTTTCAAAGAAAGAATTTTATTTTTTGATTTAATAAGATTCAACGTCAGTTTTATTATCTTTCGTTGGTTACGTTTTAATCACAGTCTTTTCTCTTTTATAATTAAATATAAATTTACTCAAAGGCATTTTTTTTATATTTGTTGAACCAGAGAATAACACGTAAACAAACCAAATTCATCATCTGTACATTTAATATATGTGTATTCAAATTAAATATTTTTTAATAACTGTATTTCATTTATGACTGCTTGGATGAAATATATATGTAAATAAAAATGACATCAAAAGTATATCACGAGACATATTGATGAAATGTATTATCTTATTATTGAATACTAAAATAATAAAAAATACTTTTATTTTTTTACTGTAAGACTTTTGTATATGCTTATATACAACTTTATATGTTTTAAGTATTTATTTATTAATCTAATCCAATAAAAAAATTAAAAATTAATAAATGTTAGATTCATAAAATGTTTATACATTTGTGAAAAGTTAGGTTTTATATCAGAGTTTCCCAAACACTTACATATTATACGAATTTAAAACGATCGAATTAACAATATTGTTTGTTATATTTCAAACTGTAGTATTATAGTGTCTAAAGATATTCTGATATTCTTTATTTAAACTTCACAAGTTTATTTTTACTATGTGATTTAATCAATTTTTTTTTTATTTGTTAACATTCTGTCAATAGGACAATAGCTATATAGAGATAAGACTACATTCACACTATACTAATCACTATAACTAAAAATATGAAAGAAACAGAAGAATAACGACTAAATAATAATTAATATTTATAAAATAACTTAAGATATATAAATTTAAAAAAAAATCAATTAATAAAGCAAAAATATTGAAAGTTCAATGAATCGTATACTCCAATTTTATTGTCTTAAATATAATTAGTCAAAGAAGCGATAATCCAATATTATTTTTGAAAGATGAATTGAATATGACCACGCACTATGTGAATTACACCGGATTTCAATATGAAGGTGTCCAAATTTTAAAAATTAATAATTTGAATATGTAAGTGATATTCCAAACATTGTTGCAACTAATTACTCTGCCAAAAATAGCCTCATGTTTGACATTTAACGCAACCTATCCAAAAATATCTTCCTCATTATTATGATTAATTTATTTAATGACTGTTGATTTAAAATTTTACACGTAATTATAAATGAAATCGAACCAGAAAATATCAATTAAAATCTTTTTTTATTTTAAAAGCGATAATTTTTTTTATTATTTGAGGGCGTTGCAATGATACTAGAATATATCAATTTTGCTTTTTGCTTAGAAAGTGGGCGTTCTGTTAATATACTTTAATGATGTATATATGTATGATTTAAGGACATAGCATGTTCTTTAATGATATTTGTAATTTCTTTTAATGCTTCAATGGGAATTTATGCTTAACAAACTGGAAGGTCTTTCTGAAGAGATTAGGTCTATTAAGAGTGTACTTAGAATACAAATCTGAATTTTGAAAATAGCTTAGTGCTAATATAAAAAAAAAAACTGCTTCGTTATGATTTTGCATCTTTCAAAGATTTCATACAATCGCGTATATTTGGAGCTTTGATGTTCAACGAAACCATTAAATTCTTCCCACATCTAGTCCTTATGATCAAAAATCCTTCTTAGAATTCTTAATGCTTCTCAATATAATATAGATGTAATGATCTTATCGTTTAGACTGGGAGCCGTATTTGCAATAGAATCATAAACTTTCTCAGAGCAGATTAAAGATCACAAAAAAAAATTGTTATTAGTACAAATACGAACATTTAATGCCATTAAACTAATATCATAAATGTTTCTTGAAGATGTCGATCAACCTGAAAATTAAGCAATTTATGAGCCCTAATTAATATAGATGAAGATTGAAAACGCTCTTTGACTTTTCCGTTGATTAAATATATTTTATGAGAAAGGAAAGGGTGATTGACCAACTTGTTTTAATTGTGGATTTCTTCGATATGCTTGGACTTTAATCAGTAATAATAATAAAGCTTAGCGAACCCGAAGGTTCGATATCGATACCACCAATCGATGTTTACATTATTTCATCCCCGCAAGATCTGCCTAAACGTTATCTTCTCACCTTAGCTTTGGTCTACCTATCGGACGCACATCGGATATTGCCTTTTTAGGAAATCTTTCTTTGCTAATCCCAACGATTTTTAATGCCCATCCTTCTTCGGTCCGCATATTCTGAGCAATACTTTATTTTAAAAAAATCTTTAAACGTTGCTCATTCCATAATTTAAGCGGCCAGGTTTCGCATCCATAAAGAACCGTTGGAAGGATAATGGTTTTGTAAATTCTAATTTTTAAGTTTCTGGCTAGAAGGCGGGGGCTAAGTAGTTTTGACAAAGAAAAATAACAAGCATTTCCCGCCTTCAACTTAACCTTAATTTCCTCTTCAATTCCGTTTTTTCTTGTTATCGTAGACCCTTGATACTTGTTCTCTACGTATTCAGACACATCCCCTTCTATATCGATATCACCGAAATTGTCACTGTTTTTGCAGCTAACCATATATTTTGCCTTATCCGTATTTATTTCGAGCCCCAGTTTTTTGCCAACTTTCATCAACGTTGTTATATTTAGTTTTGTTTGTGTCTTCTCTTAACAGTACCAAATTATCAGTTATGCAAGTACGGATATTGTTGGAATCAGATTCATTTTTTGGCATGTCTCCCCTATCTAACGCCAAATTAAATAGGACTTTTTTTTTTATTTCTTTATGACATTTACAACTGTATTACATAAATACATCAACTAAATTAAATAGGACTGGTGAAAGAGAATCACCTTGTTTTAAGCCGAACGAATCTCAAATTTCTCGGATGAACAATAACCGAATCTAACTTTACTGATTGAATTACTTCGAATCAACAGTTGATTAAGGAACGATCCATCCTCATCTAGCGCCTTTTTAGTCTCCTCTTCACAATCGGAGGTATAGCCAGGTCTGTTATAAAGCTCTTGGTATGTCAGTTCAAATTTGTACAAAATCGTTAAATCGTTGGTGAAGGATTGTTATATGTTGTTCAACCGTTGGCAGGTGTGAACGATTTGAATTTTGTTATTATATTCACTGTTTAGTCAGCTTCAATCAGAGACCAATTGTGGCAAAATCGAGTCGAATTTCGCACAAGAGTGACAAAAAAACTAAGTCAAAAGTTAAGTTCACCATATTTTGCAACGTCCTGGCCTCTTTTTTCTAGGCCATTGGTTACTTTTCCAGATCGGAAACCTCTCCTTCTCCCTGAAATCAGGCTCTAATTTGTACACCTACTAAAAGTTTGTTCCATTAAAAAAATAAGGTACAACATTTTTTAATGTTTTAGATAAGGGTTCCTCCTCCCTCCAAGATCGATGATGCATGCGGAATGCCTCCTCTCTCTCCAAGAAATTTGATTACTCTCCTTTTTGAAAAAAAAATGCAAGTAAAATAAGAATGATAAAAATTGTAATTCATGTACAATTAAATTTACTGCTGATTCTCCATGTATTCCTTCCTTCTCTGGAACCTCCTCACGAACTCCCTGTTCTGATGTTGCGGTCTCTTATTAATAAATTATGATTTCGAATGTGCTTCTAGTGATACAATTCAATTCCAACCTTTGATAAATCGGTAATGTATTGTACATCGACATATTGTAAATCGATTAAAAGCAATTAAATTTTGAAAACATATATGTTTATGTTTAATCCGACCTCGATTTAAATTTAATTACTCCTGGAATTGAACAATTCGCTCCATGTCCTATTATAACAAAAAGCTGCTGCAAAGAGGTCGGGCCAAGCAATAAAGACAAAAGAGGAGCGAGGACAAGGACGAGCGGCGGAGGCGGCACAAGAAGGGCGATGATAAGGGCAGAAAGGGAAAGGGGGGAGGCCTTGAAGGGCTGGGGGTGGTGGAAAATAAAACCCCCCCTCGCTGAAATTTCCCTTTTCCTCAGCGAGAGGGAAAGTCTGGCAAACTAGGACGAGCCGGTTGCCATGGCGGCGAGATGGGGCGGCGACGCCATAGGTCAGGGCCGTCTAGACGGTTCCCTATCGACCCTTTCCTCTCCACTTTCACTGTCTCATTCTCTTCACCTGTGGCCTCTCTTCAATATTCTATAATTAGTTATATAGTCATTTTTTATAATTAGTCATATATACATATATATATATATATATATATATATATATATATACACGAGGGAGGAAGTCATATACCAGATAACAGAAATAAAGTTAGTGATAATCTGTAATAGTAGGATCAAATTAATTTTTGCTGATCCACTATGTTGAAAATTAGGGTCTACGTTTATTATCATTTTTAAAATTTAATTATATTTTATTTTTTAGATATGAAAAATCATAATGAATAATTTAATCTCCTAATATACTTATTTATTTTCGGTGTATGATCATTTCATTTTATTTTTTATATAGGTATTTTTCTTTTATATCGATCTAATAGGATTCGGTGACATATCTTGATGGCCACATGGGTATTGCAATAAATAAATAATATATTTATTATTCGAAACATAAAATATAATTTAATATTAAAAAAATAAAATATAACTCAACTGACGATCCCTCCTCAATTCTTTAATATATGTTTTCGAGGCTTAAGTTTTCTTAATTTATAAAAGCTAAAACAATTTTTATATATAAAATTTTCTAGATATATATGCTTGGTGGGATAAAAAAATAAATATAAATATTTATATAAATGTATGTATATAATTATATAGACAGTTTTATAAGTAAAATTGTACAATTTCAGATAAATACTTATCTAAAAAAAATTGTATATTTTTTTAGTAATTTTAGTATTAATTTGTATTTAGTATTTTACAAAATTAATTTTAAAAAATATATAACTTACATAAGATGAGTAATAAGTAATAAAACATTAATATTTTTTTTATTTATATTCAAACATTTTAATACTTAAGTACTCCATATTGTGCGGTCCTAATAAAGAATGAAAATTCATCTTGAAATGTTATTTTATTTTCATTAGTATAAGTAAGGCCAAATATATGTACAAACGATTAGGTTTTAATTTTCTTTTCTTTTTTACATGCCTTCTTTAGATATTTCAATATTTTGAAAATCATTCTTTCGATTTCACTATCACTCGAAGAGTATGTTTTATTGGCTATAAAAAAATATAGTCACAATTTTTTCTCGTATGACGATTCATTCACCACATTTCTCCAATAATTTATCCGATGCAACAATTTAAAAAAAAATCTATTTTAGGATTATTCTTTGTAGAGTTTACTGTGTTTAGAATATGATGGGGAAAAAAACAAAATATTTTATTTCTTCGTTATCATTTTCTTTTTTTATTTTAATCGAACTATTACATTTTTCTTTTCCGCATCGAATTCCTGTTCAATATATTGGCGAAAAACAATTCATGATTTATTTTCCATTAATTCCTCTTTTATAATGGAAACTAGGAAGGGATGGTTAAATGTTTGATGGCTATGGATTTGGCCGATATACCCCCTTTCAGGGTCGCCTCCTATGAATTAATCATCTGACACTCCTGGGTCCTTCGCTACCTAACATTTTATTTATACTACATCAACAACTTCGCACTGTTTCCCTCCCCTTCTCTCCCTTCCCTCCTCCCAATCTAATGGCGAAAAATAAATGGTATCCCCCTGTATTTTATATCGTTTATTTAGGAAGCAATGAAAATTTCATCTGTTTTCTTTGAGGGTTTTATTTATTTTAGTCGGCAATTTAATCTTCCATTTCATTGGTAAATTTTTTTTTTTAATATGGATACTTTTTTTTTTTCTTCTCGATTTATTAAAGGGTGTCTGCTTTAGTATATTTTTAAAAAATGTTTTATATATACTTAAAGAAATGTAAAAAAGGGGAAAAGACTAAAATCGTAGAGGGTGGAGCACCGAAAAGGTATGCATGTTGAGTCTATCCAGAGCGCCGTGATCAATACTACCCTACTACCCTGTCCCATATACACTTTCCATCTCTTACGTTTTCTTCCCAAATCATAAATGATTTATATATTTTTTTTATTATTTTTATGAACTATTTTTCGCTATGCCTCTACACAGCGACTTTCATTGTCCAAGGGCTTCCAATCTAAAGATTACAGAATATCCTTGTAAGCTTGAAACATATCAGAGAATATCCGGTATTTTCCAATCAATCGCGGTCTATTTGTATTTTATTTTATAACCAAATCTTAATATAAATAAAATCAAATATTTAATTTTTTTAAATTTTATTTAGAAATATAACAATCTGTCACACGGACAATAATTATAGTGAGATATTAACACATTCACACCGCATATACAGAAAACATAAATAATAATACAAAAAACAAAACAATATTTTTCAAATATATAAATTAATGAAAAAAATATTTTATTTTTTAAATTTTCTGTTGATAATGCAGATTACTCATTATATTTTACCGGTGTAATATATGATTTAATTTAATATGGTAAATTATTAATAAACTATATACCTATTAAGAATTATAATTATGAATAGAAAATTTATTGCTAGTTATGGATTATATTTGCAGTTAAGATAATTGCCGAAATGTTACATCTCAATAAAAAAAAAAAAATTGATAGGCAATGAAAACAGCAAAAAAATGATAATTGAAAATATTTAGTAAACCAATGTTGATATTGACAAAAATGGAAAATTAATATTATGTGTATTACTAAGCTAGTGAAAATAATATTCAATACAGAAAACAGTGTTAAATTAGGTTTTTCATATATAAAATGAAAAAAAAAAAAAAATATATATATATATATATATATATATATATATATATATATATATATATATATATATATATATATATATAACTGGACTATTACAACCCATGTGTCTTGGGTTCAGTTCTATTATAAGGGGGTATAGTTTTAAAACCAAGGGCTACAGGAAGATGATCGGACCAGGATCACGCTCAACCGCTAGGGTTTTTCCTCTTAATTAATTATTTAATTAAGATTACCCACTTTTCAGAGACTGGGTTTACCACAGGAGGGTCTTCCTATCCACGGCTAATGAAAAATTATTAGTCATCAGCCGGATTCGAAACCGAGTCCTTGAGCTTTGGAAGTCATTTCTTACCCATTAAGCTTTCCAGATCCCTACATAAAATCAAACATTTAATAATTTTTCAAAGTATAATTTATTAAAATTCTATTTTATTTTTCTGTTATTAATTTACATACTCTTTAGCTGTAAAATATAAAATTTAATTTGACCAGAACTTCACAGTTTGTAGCCAGGTGCGGATAAATATATGAACCTAAAAAATATAATATATTCATTGAAAACTATGTACATATGGAAAACAAATATGAACATGAGTTGCAAATTTAATGCTAGCTATAAATTATATTTGCAAATACGATAAGTGTAAAAACGTAGCCAGAATGTTACGTCATAATAAAAAATATATATTACCAGGTCAATAAATGAAAAAGTTATTTATAAATTTAGTTAACCGTCGTTGACATAGACGATAATTGAAAATTAATTTTAGGATCGCTGATATCCAAAAGACTTTTGATTCATTTAAATATTTCCGAATCTCAAAGAAATCACAAAAGTTAAAAATAAAATCATTATAATTGTATTGAATAATTTAAATACATTTTTATGAAATTTCCTAAAGATTGGTCAAATTGAGTTGCTGTCTCCGAAATTGACAGTACCGTCCTGATTCATTTTACGTCCTAACCTCTTTTGATAAATTAAATATGAGCTGAAGCTATATTTGAAAAAAATAATAAATAAAATGTTGCACTAATCAAGCAACTATATATTTTTATTAAAATTATAAATTAAGAATTACAGAATAATTTATTTATAACTAAATGTTAATTTTTTTTTTTTTTAGGTAAGAATTTTCTCACTTCAACTAGTTTAGAAAACGCAGGTATGTAGCAATAATTTATATACTTTTCGTTTTTTTTTTTTGTTTTTTTTTTATAAAACAAACGAGTTTGATTTTATCACTGCTTTACACATAAATATTTTTTTATTAATATTTTTTCATTATTAATATATACAGTATTTCATTTGATACTTCACTTTTGTTTCTGTTTCTTCTTAATGATGATTTTTCATTTATATTCATCCCGTCATTAGGTCTTTATTTGCTCAGCATGATCCATTCTATTCTTATAAAAATAAAATAATATATGATTATATTATATATAGAATATAAACAAATGTGTTAAGTTATATTGATTTTATTGACCTCATTAATTTAAAGAAAAATGTATATCGAAAATAATAGAATACTTAACTAATAACATAATTTTATATTATTTCATTTTTATCGATATTTTAGGATTCATAGTATTCCGTTTTTTAAGAATTGACTATGTCTTGAAATAAGGTAAAATATCACAATTAACATCAAAATTTTAAAAAAAGTAAACACTCAAAGGAAATATATTATGCAATGCATTTTATTATTATTTTTGAGATCAGGATAAATTAATAAAATAATCATATCCATAAAATCTGTTTAAGTCGTTTAATTATTATCTTCTAATTAGGTTACCTAGTCTAATTATTTTTAAAAAATAGTTAATAAATATATTCAAATCTGCTCTCAATTATGCTTTTAAATATATATATTTGAATATCTGCATATGTTAAAATCTAACAACAGTTCTATTGTTTATTCAACATAATACATAAAAATTAAATATAATAAAATGTTTATATAAACTTATCTGTTAAATCTAATAATTATTAAAAACATTTTTTAGGTACGAAAAAATTAAGCGACTACCACTTTCCGTACAGTTGGCTTTTAAATCATACTTTAAATATTCTCTATCTACATTAAACAAATACCAGATAGTAAATAAATAGGAAAAACATTAATACTCGAGATAAGGCTGAAAAATAATTTGCTTTGTTGCTAATTGCAAAGGCGACCCTGACTGAGAACCCATTATTCGATTCCGCTTCTGCTGATAAGAGCACTGATAAGACCCTAACACTATCACACATGCACAGATACGCATGTGATTACTATACACACTAGCGGACTCAGCTTCTGGGTTAACGACACTATATTTATTATCTCACTGCCCTCATCACCTACTGTCTTATCTTCTCATGTTGTTCTGTGTTCTTACACATCTTCGAAAAACAAATTAAAAAAAAAAAGAAAAAAATTAGTACGCTATGACATCAAAAGAGTTACGAGTGAAGGTAAGAGAAACCTTGCTCTGAGATGATAGTTTTATTTTATATTATGAAATACCTTTATATAGGAGATGATAGAAAATAAATTCATGATAAAAAAGAAATGGATATATGAAATAAATAAGACCATAGAAAGCAACAAGTTTGTTTTTCAATATCAATAAAAACTTTAATCGTCCTTACTCAAAAGTTTTCCTTTTTTTCCCTGTATTTTAATCTGAGAATTATTGTTTTACTTAAAACGGTTTATGATACTGAAAATATATATACATGTCTAGTGAAGATTCATATTTTTATTACGGTTAGTTTATGCCTTGTCTACGTTGAAAAAAAAATTTATTAGAGATGAATAGCAAAAATACATTAAAATATAAAACTAATAATTAATATTATAATAACTAATTAATTTTATAATTACCAGCTCATTTATGCAGTACAACTTTTTTCATTTATTTTTTCCCATTTAAGTTTCCCACGTCCCCCAAATGCTGCAAACAAACACTTAGTAAAAAAAAAAAAATTATATTACATAGTTTTTCTAACTATTGAGAAGCATAATTGAATCGCTCAAATATTTTTATATAATGGTAGTGAATAAGAATACTTCCGTATAAAAGAATAGAAGTATTTACACGCTTGTGTGTCATATAAATATATTTTGGTTTAAAATACTTTTATTATAAAACGAAAATATCGGACCGGATATACACCAGGGTGGCAACGAACTTATGTAAACATAAGCGATTCATGCCTAGTGTTCCCAAAAGGCCGCCTAATTGTTGCAAGACCAATACCTGGACTGGTAAAAAAAAAACGATTTTAAAAATCAAAATTAAGGAAAAATAGCTACTAATACTTGACAATCCTAGTTACTATGTATAAATAATTGGTATAACCAATATAATTTTGCATTTAACTCCTCTAATTTTTCATTCGGGCTTAGTTAGGTTTCTCCTATCTAAAAAATTACAATAATATCTTTAGGGTATATAAGCTAATAAGTAACTGCAAGACTGTTGCGAGGACTCTTGCTCAAGACCAAGACCATAACCAAGACAAAGTTTGCAAGACCAAGACTCTTCTCGGTCTCGCATTTGGGCAACACTATTCAAGCCGAATACTCCATTAACACAACTGTGTTCTCGCCATGACATGGATAATGTATAAACGCACTTTTCTAAAGTAAGGATTTAATAAATTGTAAAATAAAATAAATAAAATAGAAATTTTTATTCTTAATAAAAAGAAAAAGAAAAACATAAGCAGTTAGTAATGAATATAACATGTTATTGGGAAGTGAATAACAAAAAAAAAATGCCGATACCATTTATTGTTTATTGCTGATTTATTTGTTTCATTACTTAGTAAATCCTTGTCGAATCATCATTAAATCATTTTTTTAAAGTCTTTTCATAACTTGATTCAACGCGGAAAAACTGTTAATATAAAATCCCAATGAAACCTTACACCGTTTTCCACTTGGTTTATTGTTCTAGATTTTTTATATTTTTTTTTCTATTTTGGTTGTACAGCTAATCAGGCTTATGTATTAAGATAAAACTGTACCATTTTATTGTATATATATTTATCTAGTATTTTTATATTTAATAATATCGTTAATAGTTAAATTCGACCTTTTTAATTTAACTACTAGTAGAAGAAGAAGAAAAAAAATATATTATGTATGCAGAAAAGTTATTAGACACAGTCGAGTGGCCCGATTGCGTTCGTAACCGTGTACCTAAAGGAGGGGGGGGAGGAAGAAGGAGTGGAGGAAGAAGAGAGGGAGAGAGAGAAAAAAAAAGGAAAATCCAAAAGACGGTTGACCGATTTGAACATATTAATCAGCACGAAGCGGAAGGGACGGCTTCCTTTATTTCTATACTTTCCGGTCTGAGGGTCAGGCAGGAACCGGGATTTATCTAAGATCTAGGAGGTGCTTCCGCAACACCAACTGCTCCTCGGTTAACGAAGTATAAAAGAAGAAACCGAGTTTCTTGTAAGGATGAAACATTGTCAGGACGCGCAGTCAAAAATTTTCAATTTTGCGGTCGCCAACGTTTTGACTCGGACGTGTGGATCATCATTCGAAACCCCTCTTCATAGTTTAAAACATAGAGGCCGTATATATCATTTTTTTCAATGTTTTTTTTAAAACTATTGACACAATTAATTTATCGATTTGTTTTTAATATTCACATTCTTAACATGAGCTAATTAGCAAGGAAGAACATAATATGTTGACCGCTTGGACAACTGTTACTATCAAGAAACTCACTTCGATATTTTATACCTCCTAGACTGAAGGTGCTAAACGGTAAATTTGCAAACTTTATATAAATATATGTGAGCTTAAACTAAATTTTAAATTCAAAGTTTTCTCAAGACAGACCAAAGAAAAAAACACGTTCCGCCAATGTTCCGCCGTGTGATTAACTGAAAGTCATTTTTATGTCCCATTAGTAGTTAATTTTTAGCACTTATTTATTACATTGTTGACTCATTATTCTGAATTTTAAACCAACAACAAGAGTCGTCTTTTACTGTTTGAAGTATGAAAAAAATGAAAAAAATATACCTTATTTCAAATATTTGCATTAAACTACACTTAATATCAAATACATTTAAAGTATGTTGTGTTTCGAATCACACGATTATTTGTTGCTGTATCATCGCTAATATTGAACTCTTAGATATGAAATATGTTCCCTAATTTACCTCAACAATATTCAAATTCTTCAAACAGACAAAGTGGGATCAATATCTTGGACTGACATTTGACAGAAGAATGACAAGTGTCCCATATATCAACAAAAAAAGAATAATGTTAAACCTCAAATCACGACTATTATACTGACTTCTCTCAAGACGTTCAAAACTAAATCTAAAACAGAAACTGAACACATAATCTACTTGAACCCATTTGGACCCACGCTTCACAGGTATGCCACAGCCAAATAACAAACATACGAAAAATATACTCTCCAGGAAAAAGCTTTCAAAACTATAACTAAAGCTCTATGATATGTCACAAATATTACTGTACATAAATACCCACATTTCACTTTAACTTACACGTACATCCTAACACTCTCATAGAATATAAGGCGACAATAAACATACCCGATAACTGACTTAGGAGGCTCAAAAGAAGCTGGATGAGGGATCGTCTCGCTTAAAAATCAATACTAAAATTAAGACTGGAAGGAATGCCGCTGGGCACTCTTACGCCGATCAATGCTAATACTCATATTATTTCTGACAGCAAACTCACTGATTGCCAATATATTTGACACGTGTAGGTTAAGAAATAAAGTTATAAAAACCGTTCAAGATAGTACAAGAAATTCTATAATATGGAAATTAGACAAAGTACAGCTTTTTTTTTATCTTATTAATTTTTCGTCTCAAAAGAAATACAAGATAAAATTATTATATACATCGATAAATTATGTAAAAATAAATACATCAATGATAAAGTTAAATAAGTTGATAGTAAGGCATTATACAATATCCAGGATCCAAGAATTAAGTAAACTACCTAAAAATAATAAACCCCTAAGACCTATTGTAATGGCGTCACCGAAAAATCATCCAAATTTCTAAATCCTAAATTGAACAATAATAATCCTAACGATACCAAGAACTTTATACAAGTTAAAGATAGCATTAAATTAGTAAATAAAATCGATGAGGATGAAAAAATAGTAAGTTATGACGTTGAGTATCTTTTTACAAACGTTACGCCTAAAGAAATATATAAAATATTAGAAAAAGAATGGTCGGAAATAGAACCCCATACACCAATTAAAAATAAGGCAATATTCCTAACAGGAATAAGATTATATTGCGAAAATGATTATTTTGAATATAATAATACTTTTTATTTTAAAACGTACCCGATAACAGACTTAGGAGGCTCAAAAAAAGATGGATTACTGTCTTCTCGCTTAAAAAACAATAGTAAAATCAAGACATGAAGGGATCCCGCTGGGCACTCTCACGCCGATCAATGCTAATACTCATATTATTCCCGACAGCAAACTCACTGATTTCCAATATATTTGGCAGGCGTGGGTTAAGAAATAAAGGTATAATTTCCTTGAAACTAGAGTTGTAAATCTCAAATCGATTGTTTACTTGATTTTTTGCAAGTACCAAAGATATTAGCCTTAGGGTTTTTTTTTATTACAAATTTAAGGAAATAAATGGGGAAAACGCAGAAGCTTTGTTTATAACCTTGTTGATTATTAAAGGTTTAGTCTGTTGTTATTTGACGATCTTACTACAGTGTGTTCTCAGGTATCTTTGCCCTAAATTAGGATCAGGATGAGGGTTAAGCGTTTTACTTTTATTTATCCCCAAAAAAGATGTCCAGTCGATTTTTTTGGAAGAAGGGCAGTTATCCTTGCAGCTATGAGCGGAGGCAGCTGTGCAGAAACCTGTTGAGTTTTTTATAATCCCGAGTTTGATATGACTTAAGTGGATGGTACGGTGCTAGCAAGGTTATAGTCTGAGGATCGTTCGTGACTCGAGTATTTTCGCTTAATATTCGGTTTTTACATTTCACATGCTTTCTTATTCCTTTTTTTTTATTCTGATGAAGTGAAGATAAACATTTGGGTCCTGTATAAGGGCTGAATTAATTTCTGAAAAAGAAGGAAAGTTGCTTAAGGGCTCATAAAATAAAAAGTACGAAACTTGCCGTTAGTATTTTTGAATTTTATTATTTAAAAAAAAAAATATGAAGTGGGCATATTCTCGAAACGAGCAGAATACAATAATGTAAAATTTGCTGTATTCAAATGATTAATTAAAATAATATCAATATTATCGCTTCAGAAAAAAAACTAAAAACAATTCTTTATATTTTTATTTAAATGATGCATTATATAAGTAAATATGATATAATAAGTGAAGTCGTTTTAAATATTTTAGCGTTTGAGATAATCAACCTTTCATCGTAATATGAGATTATTATGAAAATAATTTAGATGAATAATTAATTATTAGAAATTAAGGCCATGTACATAGTAAAATACTTATTTTGACGAATATCTTATAGATGATTCTAAATGGTTGATAAAAATAAACGTCCACAAGATCGATCACAAAAATAAGGTCACGTTGACACATCTGCATCGATTCATTTTGTATGTTAATTTTATTTTTACTTAGTAGATTTATTATTTCCGTTTATTATTATATTACCAAATGTGGCCTCTCCATAACTGAATTAAAAAAAATGTATCTCTTCAACCAATAACAAATGAATTATTAAATTTAGAGTACTCACTTTATAGAAGCAGGGTTTACATTAGGAGGGTTTCTCGAAAAAAAATAAGGCTGATGTGACTGAATTAATCATTAATTATTCTCATCACGACCAAAAAATTTGTTTCATCTTCAGTATTAGAATTTTTTGCTTTAAATAAAGCCTAAAGAAATTTTGTTCATTCGTTACTTTATGATCTATTAAAAGAAGGTTTGATTTACGAAATGCCATTTCCAATGTTTTGAGCTAAGATTTTTTAAAATTGGACTAATTTTCCTTATTTCACTTCTAAAAAACGAACTAAATTTGGAACAGTAGATTTATTGTTATCTAAACTGTGTAATAAATGACACTGTATCAATAAACTATATGTGTATAATATTATAATAATATTTGTTTTTCAATAACGTTTTTTAAAATCTTTATATAAACAACTGAGGTTTGAAGGATACCTACGAAACATGGTCAAATATCTTTAAAGAATCTTGATTTCAAATTTTATTTTGTTTAAATTATAACTATATCAATACTCTTCTACAGAAGCTTTTAAGTATTTTTTGTTTAAATAAAATTGAACGCAATAACAATTAAAATTTTTTTTTGGCAATGTTTTACAACTTGCCTGATAGCAGTATATCTTCAAGGTCAGAGATAAAGATTTTTTATTATTTCCTTAATATTTTCATGATATCGTTTCTCCATAATGGAAAAACTCTCAATATTTGAGTGGCGTTTACGTTCTAAAATAAATTTCGCAACAGTAACGCTTCTGTTTAATTTCCTTTCACGCCTCTTTTAATACGCACTCGAGTCTAAAATTAATTGAACTTGAAGAGTATAAGATTGAGAAACAATGTACAAGTACAAGACAGGTGCATGTCTGGCTTGTGAGAATGGTTTATTGTTCTGGTCGAAGAACAATTTAAGATTAATTCACGGTAAAATTAGTTTCCTTCTTTTCCTCTTAAGGGGTACAATACAACAAGATAAATATTATAATAAAACATCGTGGAAATATTTAATTTTTATCGCATGTAGATTTTTTTCTCATTTATAGAAGCCATTTGTGATTTTTATAAAATTTCTCAAAGATATGCGAACAAATGTTATGCTATTGTGAAGTGGGTCTCTTATGGAAATTTTTTTTTTTTTTTTTTTTTTTTTTATTTCAATGGAATTTACAACTGTATTACATAGAGAATACAATAAGTAAATGAGAAATTTGTAACATGGCATGTACAACATGAAGAGAAACTACCCATTGGTAGAACTCAAATTAAAGTTCTATATTAGAAGATCCCGAGGCCATCTTCTTTTCAGATGCCTCGGAGGATTATCAGGGATCGAGGATGAAGCAAGGTTTGAAACGAGAGGATTCGGATGATTCTGCAGTATGGAAATTTTAATTATTTAACTATTGCTATTGACGAAAAAAATATTATAAAAATAATGAATGTAGAGAAAATTTTAAAATTGAAAAAAATAGTAATAAATCTCCTAAGATAAGGAATAATAACATCTCAAAACTTTTAAGAAAATGTAATGTATATAATGAAATAAATAAAAAATGAACTGTTCACAGATTGATTTCAAATTGAAAATTAAAAATTTCCTGATCTAGTAAAGTTATTATCATGATCAAGTTTGTAATTATTTTTAGAAAACAATAATTAATTTTAATTGTTTTAGAACGATTCAATGTTTAAGTTATTAAGCATTACATACATGAATGTTTATTTATTATGAAATAGATATATTTTTTCTCGTTTTCCTGAATTACGTTTAAAAATTATATGTTGTCATATTATTTTATTTACGAAAACTCTTGGAATTTGGGCGTTCTCAATCTGGGGGGGGGGGGTACAAACTTTGTCTATTTAATTAGACCCGCAAATAACCATTTGCTTTCTACATTGATCGTTAGATAATTTCATCACAAACTCGACAAAAAAAGTGGCCTACAAAAATTTGGGCCGTTTGTCCTGTATAATCTCTTTATTTTGAAAATTTGGGGGTATAGGTCACGCCAAACAGGTCAATATTTTTGAAGGCCCCATTTTTTCTCGATTTTGTGATTAAATTATCTTACGATCCAAGTAGAAAGCAAATGAGTATTTACGAGTTTTTAGTAAATAATTAAATATACGAAGTTTGCCCCCTTCCAAGTTGAAAACGCTTCAACCTCAAGAGTTTTCGTAAATAAAATAGTTTTAGGTTACGATGAGATGAAACTATTTACGAAGTTTGAGGCGGATGTTAATAATTTCATAAAAACGGGTCTGTACCACGGACTATATAAATGCTGACGAAAGACAGGAAAAATTACATTAAAATTATACTCACTCTTTCCTTACTTTGCAATCTCAGTAATTCGAATTAACTGCAGCAATAGCATGTTCGGATAATCGAAAACTTCGAATTTCAAAAATATAAAATATGATGAGTATCCCATGGTTATCATAGCACCTAGGATGATTTGGGTTAGAATTACGGTTTATCTTAAAAACGGAATATTTTATGTCTCAAAATCCTTAAAACACAAGTAGGATGAACATAGCAGTTATGGGCAGATTGGACTTTAAAGAGGTTCCGGTTTTTTCTAGATTGAATAACAATATCCTTTATTGACAACTGTATGAACAAGATTTTCATAAGAAAATATTAAAATGCTTATCATTGTTGTTTCTGCAATACTCTTGAGATCAGTGTGTTTCATACCTTCTTACTAACAGTTTTTTTAAGACTAAGTTGAACATTTATGTTATCTTATTTTTATTTACGTTATTTTTATAGTTGACTAAAAATTTAGAATTTATGTGATGTATGTCCATTACTGGTAACGACCTCCTGTCCATTACTAGACTAGAACAATTGAATTTCGGGGTGTTCTTCAATAGTGCAAAAAAGTGTTTTTTTTTAAATGAAAATTATATTTCCATAACTGAATATTTTTGTCAATTTTAAAATACTAAATAGAAATAGGATACCCTAGAGATTCTAAATGTCTCATGGAGAAGCTTATAATTATAATAATTACGGCGGCATAAACCAAAAAACACAAACATTTCCTGAGCTATGTCCATCACTAGTGTTGCCCAAATGCGAGACCCAGACGAGTCTTGATCTTGCAAACTCAGTTTGGTCATGGTCTTGGTCTTGCACAAGAGTCTCCCAACAGTCTCACAGTACTGTATTTTGTAGATAGGAGAATCCTAACTAAGCCTGAATGAGAAATTAGAGGAATTAAATGCAAAACTATATTGGATATACCAATTATTTACATATAGTACCTAAGATTGTCGAGTATTAGTAACGATTTTGCCTTAATTTTTTATTAAAAACATAGATTTTTTTTACCAGTCCTGGTCTTGGTCTTGCAACAGATAGGCGGCCTTGGTCTTGGTCTTGCAAAGTGCAAGACCAAGACCGATTTTGGGCAACACTATCCATCACTGTTGCGCTTACCCGAATCCCATCACGATACGCTGACTTTTGAAACCTCCAGATTTTTCCGATCACTTTTATTGTAGTTTTAATAAGATTTTAAGTTTTAAAATTGGCATACTTCACTGCTCGTTTACTGCTACTATCGTTCCTATACAAAACTATATTTTATATAGTGTAGATTCTTTGATATAATTTGTTACGTTCCGAAATATAACTTATGAAACTTAAGATGCCATATTTTAGAAGGAAATGCCACCTAGCAACGACCTAAATGAGAAAATAAACCAAGACTGGGTTATGATTCGGTAGGCGGTGAATAAGACGTGGCCTTGGACTGTAGTTACTATGGGCAGCCATGCTTGCTGCAGCTTCCGGCTTCTTCCCTTCCGCTACGGCTAGACCCAGATTTTCTGTTCCTTCTCAGGCTGTTAGTGGTGCCTTCGTTTGTACTCCATAGAATCTTCCGCGTCTAAATTAGAAAAAAAAATTGTAAGAAATGTTTAGCACATTCAATCAATATCATTGAAAGAATACTTCAACGACGCTAAATATGAAATCACAGGCGGATATATGGGAGAGAGGGGACTTTCGGGCTGAAGTCTCCCCTAAAATGGTAAAATGTAACTATCTTTTATGGAAAACAAATATTTAAAAATTATCTCCTGAAGAATTATTGTTCTTGTATTTACATTTAATAGCGCTTCAAGAATGACTTAAACGCCATTTAATGTAGGTAGTTAGTATCTTTATTATTTTTTTCAAAGTAATTATCGTTATATATATATATATATAAAAGTTTTGGGCTGAAACCTCCTCCACACCAAAAAAAAAATCCTGGATCCGCTAGTGTATGAAATAATAAGGGCATTCTTGTAACTTGTCATAATATTTGATGTGTAATGGTGCTGAAATGTTAGCCTGAATCTTAAGCGAACGATTACTCGTGCCATACTGCTTTTATATTAATATTAAGTTGATATGTATATTTTTTCTTTTCAATATATATTTTTTTCTTTTTTTTTCTGCTTATGATATTTTATATTGTTCCTATTTCTATGTTTTATTTTGTTTTACTTTATTTATTTATGTCTCTATGTATATGGTGTGAATGTGCTCTCTGAACTCTATTATAAGTGTCCTTAACCGAGACAGATTGTAATATTTCTTAATCAACAATTTAAAAAAAAAATATTAAGTTGAAACAAAACCTCCACTCCGCGATAAAATTTGAGCTTCATTTGTTGATTTCAATTTATAAGTACTTTTTTTATTTATTTTTTATTTGAATACTGTTTGGTATTTAAAAAAATATACAGAATTTCATGACATAAAACATGACAACAGTATTAAATTATTATTTTTTAAACTTATTTATTGAGAAATCCGTATCAATTTAGTGCATTTATAGTGATCATTCACCACACTCTACTTACAATAGATTAAACAGAAAAATAATCATACTGAAAGTGAACAACAAAAATATAAAAAAAAACACCTAAACTAATCAAATTAACAACTTAAACACAAGCATACTTTTATACAATATATATAGAATTATTCACTAAGGAGAACTCTGAGCCAAGCTATTCCTCTTGGATGGAAAAGCAGGACTCTAGGAGATCCCAGTGCCTCTCACTCAGCCTCGTCACTGGTATTAAGGACCAGTGGAGGATGAGCATAGGCACCGCTATAACCACAGACGTACATGGCTTGAGTGGATAATATGGTCATTGCCAGAACTCCGAAATATACTTATTTACAAAATGTCTCAGGGCCACTGTCACTTAATTAATTAATAAATAAATATACAAGAATACTTGTAAAAAAAATCTTCACTTCGAAATTTATCGATTTTTTATAACAGATAATATATAACAGATTGTTATACTGTTGTGTCTAACATTTTTCAGATTCATTTTGCACATTTTTTAATATTCCATTTCACTTTAAATAAAAGTAGTAAACACATGATGAAAATATTATATTAACCCCCTCCATTCATTTACGAAGTTAACATCAGCTTTAACAGACCACAGGCTATGTTAAAATCGAGTTTGCGGCTATATTTAACACAATAAACTTAAATAAGTTTATCGACTTGAACACATTTAAGAGATTTACCATACTTAGCATTGGTTGGATGAAATGGATGATAACCTAACATTCCTTAGCAGTCTAAAATTTTTATATCAAGTTATCACTATTTGAACTGGGTAAATTTAAACGAACGAGTAACGAAAACTATTTATTGGGTATTTGGAGTATTACCGCCATGTGGAGTACAACTGTATTGGTCGAAAATTCAATGAATTCTTCTTCCATGGAGATATATTTTTGGAACATGTCAATTCCGCTTTTCATTTGCGTGGCATGCCTCCAATCTCTTTCTCTCAAAGGGAATATTAACCGAAACAACCAGCATTCGATGCAGTAATGTAATTAATCAATGTCAGTACTTTTTTAAAATTCTATGAAAAGATGTCGACGTTCTTTTATTTAGCTTTATCTTATGCGATTTCAATTCCGTGAAATGGAGATGGAATCTTTATAAAAAAAAAAAAAACTGGCAAGCGACTAACTTGGAATCCTCATACTAGACTGAAACGACAAGGAACCGCTCGACGTTTCCGATTACTTCAGCACTTACTAGACAAACGCTCTAAACTTCCCATTAATTACAAAAGACTCATATACTTAACTATAATAAGACGTATTTGGACTTATGGAGTTGTGCTATGGGGCTCCACTAAACCATCGAATTCCTCTCGCATCCAATCCTTACGATCCAAAATCCTTCGTAAAATCCTGAATGCTCCTTACTTTGTCACTAATAAAATTATCCATAAAGATCTTAATGTTCCTTATGTTTCAGATCTGGCCCAATCCAGATACCTATCCTTCCATAATAAACTTCAAAATCATCCTAACCCTCTCGTTTCTAACCTTGCTTCCTCTTCAATTCCTGGTAACTCTCCGAGGTGTCTGAAAAGAATATGGCCCCGTGATCTCCTAATGTAGTCATATCATTAGAGTGCTACCATTGGGTAGTTACTCAGCAAGTGTATTCATGTCATTATATCTTTTATGTCCAAATTTCCTTAATGTATTTATGTAATACAGTTGTAAATGTCATTAAGAAATAAAAAAATAAAAAAACTAAGATATGTGCTTTAGACCATGCAATAGAAGTAAAAACATCAACAAGGCGAGATCGATAATATAAAATATAAATTATAAATAATAGCTCATTATAAAGGGAATGAAATGGTGAACATACACCTCGGTTACACAGTATGCAGGTCCGATATATTCAATAAAATTCGTTGTCATTAGGTTTTCGACACTATTTTTTCCGTTTTCGCTTCTCTAACACGGCGTCGCGTTAAGATACAATTTTGAATACTAGCTCATTACAAAGGGAATGAAATGATGAACATTTCCCTCGCTGGTCCAATTTTTTGTTTTTGAGATATTTTAATCCAGATGCAAAAAGACTTAAATTAGTCTACTCCAGGCCACTTCACCCGAGCGTTACACATCGAAAATCTGATGGCTCATAGGATGGTCATAGGATCTTTATTTTTTGTTCCAAAGCCTCTCAAAATGAATATGAGAATGCTATTTTATATATTCAAATATTACCAAGGTAAATTTTTTATTTTATTACTATAAGTACATTTTTCAATATTATGAAAGTGTTATGTTATTTTTTAGAATTTCTAAATTTCTTCTTCGATGAAGGGTAAACGAGATTTAATAAAGTTTATCTCAATTTTTATTAATACTTTAGTTTAAAAAAAATAAATCATTTTATTGTTAGTAGACAGTATAATTGTATGCGTGACGTTGATTTTTAAGCGGTATTTCCATATGATTACTGCTACGCGGAAATAATAAACTACGAAATATCTTTTAGACAAAATATAGTGAATCAGTGGATTTTTATACGCTTGCCACGATTGGAATTTCCGAGTTATATACGTCCTAGAAAGGATAAGCATTAACGGAAATTGTATGTTTCATACAAATCTGTATTCATTCTATGAAAACATATTTGTTGATTTTTTTTTTAAGTGCGATTAGTGTACTAATCGTTACACTAAAACGCAGTAGTATTAACACACGTGCGAGTGAGTTAATTCTATTTGAACTAGGTTTGTTTTTATTTTTGAGCTCAAAGATTTAAACTAAGAATAGTGATTACACCAGTTATGGATTAAGTATTAAACGCGTGTTTTATATTGATGTGTATATATTTGTTTTATATTATCGCTAATGCTCCAATTCATATTTTAGAAACAACAATATATATTCACGGATATGTAGTTTTTTTTATTCAACGATTACAACTTTTTAATATCTCAACAGATGTCTCCGATTTTTTAATATTCATGTTACAAAATAAAAAACATCATGTATTTGACGGTTTGGAAGTGTTGTCGTGTACAGATTAAAGAAAAATACATAAAATGCACCTGAGAAAAAATTAACAATTCAAATCAATGCGTTGCATTCATAAATTTTAAAAAGTTCAATCTTTGAAGAGACATTACGTTTATAAATTGCATTGTCTTCATTATCATATATTTGCATAAATCTTTGGATATAGTATGCTATGAATTATAATTATCATATTCGTATTAAATTTATCTAGAACAAAAAAAAATTATATAAAAAAATTATAATTTAAATCAAATTAGAATAAAGAAAATAAAAGAGAAAATAATCGAAACATTAATACCATGCAGGAAACTGTAAAGACGTACTGAATTATCACTCAGATATGAAATTAATATAGCCTTTTCTACCTAATTTAAATAACTAAAACAGATTTTGAATCAAGTTCCTGCGTGTCGAACGAAACCTAACTTAATCTCTGAAGTATTCTGTATCTGTATCACTTACGAATTATATTATTACGATTTATGATTATAACTTTATTGAGGCTAGGTGTGTCCCAGGAGGGTCTCCTGATCCTAGGATCGACCCATGTTGATTGTAACAGAATAAATACTTTCAGAGCCGGACTCAAATCAGAGACTCAGAGCATAGGAGCACAGTGTCTTCCTCACCGAGGTGTCAATATGAAAAATTCTTTTTCACATTTTCCCCCTTTTTTAATTGATACATCAATATTGAAACATTTCATATTGTGTCCTGGTGAAAAACTCATAGGACTTCAATCGTAAAAACAAAATATTAAATATTTTTTAAAAATATTTTTCTTGGAATGGAATTAATCCAAAACTAGAAGCATTATGTCGGTATTATCAAAACTGAAAAAGTTGTTTGAACGACAAAATCTCAATATATTTGTCACCAAACTCTTCATAAACAGTTTTGTAATTTTTGAAAACGATGACTCTTGAAAGAATTTTTTAAAATTACGAAAATCGTCTCTGGAAAATTGGGCAAATTGTCAATAATTCGTCTAACTAATATATTAAGCAACAGTTAAAAATAAAATATCTAATTTTATTTGTTAATAATAAAACTATATCGTTTCTTATAGTTACTTACTTCTGTCCTTCTACAGTATAGTATGCAATCTCTGTCCTAAGAAGTATAGGAATAAAAAAAAAAGTGTATTAATTTTGAATATTACTAATATCAGTCCCTTTAAACTGAAATTTAGTATAATTTTTTTTAATACTAAAATAAGAAAGTAGCTCGAAAAGAGACGGATAGTGATTTTAAATAAAAAATCCAAACTATAAAGTCATGATTCTCTAGCATACAGGTAAACAGTTAATCTGTTTCGTTTCTTCAATTCGGGCATCAGGGGCAGAAAAATTAAGATCATTTATATATACAAAAAAAAGGCAATTGACATTTTATCTAGCCACCCAAATATGATTGAAACAGAAGGTTCTTAAACACATCAGAGAACACAGGGCTTTCGTGCTGAAGCCTTCCCCTCCTCCCACAAATAGTAAAATATAACAAAGTCTTACAAAAAAAATTATTCCTAAAATTATTATTCTTCGTGTAATTAACTTTAATAGGACTTCTAGATTCACTTGAACACTCTTTCATAAAGGTAGTTAGTTTCTTTCTTTTTCTTCCAAAGTAATTACCGTTATATATATATATAAATAAAAAAATCTTTCTAGCTGAAGCCCTCTCCAAATTTAAATTCTGGATCCGTAATTAGCAGGGGATGGCTATATTAAACAGGTGATTAGCATGAATAAAAGGGAAAAATAAAATAAAGTACGCATAACTAAAATATATAATAATACTAAAATGTGTTTTTTTTTTCTTTCATTTTTTAATCTCGTGGTCTTATAGCTTATTGACATGTTTTAAGTCTTCATTTCGTCAATAATTTTTTTTTAAAACAAGACGTTCTGGTATAATTCATCTCTATTTCTGATGATCTCTTAACCGTTTAGAGGACAATGGGACATGTTTGTCCCACAGTATTCAAAACACCCATGGGAAGCCTTATTTCACTGTTGTAGAGGAAAAATAAAGGAATATTACCTGAACCAATAATAACTATTTTTTTCATGTTTTTATTTCTGTCTCTGCTCGTGATTGTATTTTCTACCGCCTCAGCTTTGCTTGGAGAGGATTGCTAAACTATCGAGCACACTTTCCTCCCCTCGGATCCTTCGATGACCATATACCCAAGGAGGTACCCCCGGCCACTCGATGGCGAGGGTAAACAAGGACCTTAAATCCTCAGGACGACTAGTAGCGAGCGGGCCTAAGCGGAGAGAAGGGTAGTAGCGGCAGACGGTGTCCACGACCTCCCTCAAGGACCCCCCCTCCTCTTGTTTGGCCTACACCCACCTACGGCAATTACTTCACTTTTATCTCCCCTCCTCACTCCCTCTCTCTCTGTTCTTCTCTCCCCCCTTCGTCCCCTCTCGCTCTTCTTCTCGAGTCGTCTTTTCCTCATAGTTCTCCTTCTCCCCTCTTTCTACTGGTTGGATACCTTTGCTAAATAACTTGCCCAATTACCGACCGTTACGTGATATACTATGTAATATCAGGTCTCTGGGTTCCTCCATTTTTTTTTTATATAACATAACGTACTTAAAAAAAAAAAAGGAAGATACTTTGTCCCTTATTCCAATGAGCACACAAACAAAATATATCTATGATTAAAAACTCAACCATTGCATTTCCAAAACACTTGAAACGTACATTTTCAGTACGAGCTTAAAAAGTAAAAAAAAAAAAGATAAAGTATGTTTTTTTTCTCATTTTATTGAAGCAGATAATGCAAGCTGTAAATTACCGAAAGTGAAAATATTTAAAAAATAAATTAAATGAAAATAACTAAAATAATATATATACATCGATAAGAATAAATAATCAGGATGAATGGTGTTGACATTCATAATTAAATACACATCTATGTCTAGTCTATAAAATTTCGAATCAAGCTTTCTCATAAGGCAAAGCAAGATACTGGGAGATCCCAACGTTTCTCTCCAACCGCGTCACTAATATTAGAAACCAATGGAGATTGGAAGAGGGTACTAGAGCCGCATCAAGACTTGATTTTATAAATTATTCTAATATTTTAGTTTTTGTACACTTGATACTAATTCACAGATTTGAAATTAAATGAAAAAAAAAAAAAACTTCTGCAACGAAAGTTAATTTTCAAGATACTGCTTTATGCTGAAGAAGTGAAATATATACAAAAGTGGACATATCTATCTAATGATTACATCTATCGATATACAATTGTACATAAAAAATTATAATATATTTTCAATATGAAAAGAATTATTTTATCCATTTTATAACGCTCTAAACTCCCGGGACAAGGTTGGAGTCCAGCTATAGTGAAATAAAAGTTTTATTTTTTATCACTCAATTTTTACGGCTCTCCTTTGACTTCTTTCAGTCACATAGTATAAATTTCATTACAATAATTTTTATTATATCTAATATCCAATATGTTTACAAATTATTCATATTATTTTCCCATTGTATAGATTGGATTGAGGTCGAAATAATCAAAAAGCAATAAGCAATATGCTGTAAGTTAAAAAAAAAAAACATACAATAGCGACCCGGTCCAAGTTTGATTCCGTTTATACCTAAACAAATTTCATTTATTATTCCTCGGCCGAACACACCCGGATATAGAAGTCCAAAGATGGCTCCTTAGTCGGAAATCCAAATGAAAAAAAAATAAGCAGCATCACCACATCCTTTCACTAACAAGACACGGAAACCTATTCTGCCAATCTTACTTTGGTTAAAAGAAGACCAATTAATGTTGTACAACTGAAATTTTTGGTTAATTATCGTTGTTATTCTTTGTCGTTTGTCTTGGTTTATGTCTTTGACAATGCTCCAATATATCCGTAAGTCAAACAGATTTGAAAAATGATCGAATGACAAGAAATTGCTTTTCGTTTCTGTATTCTCCAACACTTGCCTGACAAACGCATAAAGCCCTCCAATTACGAAAATCGGACTACAAGTCTCTGATAAGGTCTGATTGGATCCGAGAACCTCTGGCTGGCTTAAAACTTCTATCGAAATAATATTAACTTTCTTCCGCAATTCGCTATATTGAACTTCCGTCGGAAGATTCCTTTCGAAGACATTCCTCGGCAGAACCTATTAGATCGACGCTTGGGATGATAGGGGATGAACAATGAGTGGAAGTTGGGTTTTGGTATACAGGAAGCGCTGGCAATGACGCACCTAGCTGGGCTCTGGAGGAAGTGAACGTCGGATTCTTGCACAGGTCTGACCTTGAATGGATCCCATCACAGCATCCTATTGAAATATTTTTAGCAAGCCCTGCAATATATATATATATTCCTCAGTATATAGTACTTAAACAATAATAAATTTGAAATTTGTTCTTTTATACTAATATTGCATGATTTTATTTCACTGAAAACACTGACCAAAAAAAGTAATACATTCTATATTATAGATTTGAATTCGAATGATTTTATTTTTAATTAACAAAAAGTATCAAATAAAAAAATATTTTTGTGTGTCTCGTATGAGAGTTAATTGCAAACAAAAAATGAACATTCAACAAGCTTCAGGACATAGACCATTGATTAAATTAATAATTAATCAGCTATTACAGGTAAAATTATTTCATAAAATTCAAATGAAATTAAAACCTCTAATGAGATCATAACCCATTTTTATTTATTCGATTTTTAGAAAAAAATATAATATATATATATATATATATTTACATTGAGGGTCATGAATAAACTCATATTTTTATCAGTGTAGCCTTTTGGCCAGATATGATTTGTTTTTTATTGTACATCCCCAGATTAAAAGTTTTTTTTTCTCTCTATCTAATTTCTCTTTAAGCAAAAAATAAAAGAAAAGAAAGATGGACTGCTTCCTAAGAGTTTTTATCAAAACCTATTAGTTAGTAATAAAGTATGGTCTAGACATATATTTTGATTTGAACTAATTTATAGATGGATAAATTGTTGACAATTGTTTTTAAATTAAGGGGATGAAAATAAGTTGAGATTTGCAAATCAGGAAAAAACCATCGTCGAAACGTCAGCAAGCGTAACAAACCATACATGGACTGCAATTCATGATTATTTTGAAGCTATATGATCTAATTAAAAATAAACTCTCGAGACGTGTTCTTTGGTTTTATAAAATTTTAATTTTGAATCTTCCCAAAATTGCATAATAAAATAAAATTGGAGTACATGTAATTTCAATGATCATAGATAATTCAAAGAAATCAAATGGTATTATATGAGTTATGATCAATTTTATTTTATGTGAAATATAGTGAAAAAAAAATTAAAACAAGTAATTACAAAAATCAAAAATATAAAAAAAATGTTGGAACATTATTTAGTTCATATCATGGTTATTCTCTATTAAATCTGAATTATTAAAAATATTTAAGTAGGGAAACATTAAATTTTTTCTTCTAAAATTTTAATGTGTTAATAAAGGGTGTGCCCACAATTAACGCAATATTTAAATTAAATATACAACACAGTCCTTTCTTCTTTTAAAACTATAAGCTGGTAAGTTTAGGGTTAGTAAAAATGGAGCGAACAACGTGTTTTCATTTTTGAACAATATTTTAAAAACTGCAGCTGTTAAATTGAATAAGAAAAGGGGAAAAAAAGAAGAAAGAACTGTGTTTTATACTTAATTTAAATCTTTTTGGGCTTAAATCGTTAATTTTGGGACACCCTATATAATGAATTTTCTTAGTATAAAGTTTACTTAATAAAATGCTTTAGATGACTTAAAAAATGAAATTCGTTTTCTAAAACTCTTAGTGGCTTATTAATTAAATGTGGCTATGGATACGTACGTGACTGAATTTTAAAAATTAAAATCAAATCGCCCAAAGAATTTAGTATGTACTTTATAATTATTTTTTAAACCATTACTTGACAATTTTTTTGCTTTTGAGTAATTAATTGACTTATACTGGGTTTTAACATGTTGCTCCTTAAGTTATCATTCGTTCGTAATCGTCTCTAAAAGCAATCAAAACATCATTCCAATTTATTTATTTTTTTTTCCGTAATGATTAGAGTGTTGATGATTCTTCGAAAACGGCAATGAGGTTTGCAAATTATAAGTTCAATATTTTTGAAGTTTCCGGGTTCACATACCCAACCCAACAAGCATTTCTTATTCGGTATGTATATCGAAAAAACAAATTATATACGAATATATAAAACGAACAAAACGACAGATTTATATTTTCATTTGGTTGTTGATGCATTAGTTTTGAAAGAAACACAGTATTTTTTAAATAAAACAAGAGGAGTAAAGAAAATTGTCGGGCTTGAATTAGAACTTGATACCCTGCTTAGGTTTCACTGAAATAGTTCGAAATTCTATCTATTACATCTAAGCCCTCCTACAAAAACTAATTTATATTCTAGTGTATTATTTTTAGGATATCGTTGGTTTACTTTTCTGAAATCTCTCGTGTCGAAGGTCTATTTTCGAATTCTGTGCTACGTATGCTTGCCCTGACCCCAATACAATTTTATCATTTTTATTACTTCTGTACTGGGTGCTTTGTACTGTAAAGAGATTAAATTCTCAATTCTAAAATTTATTTAACGTATTTTTTTAAATATTCTTTGCACTCATATGGCATATGATAATTCTCTCAACGATATTAACACTTTTATTAATAAATAAGTGATATTACATCAATTTATATTTTATTACTTATTTATGTAATCTGTTAACGTTAATTAATTGGAATTATATTGCTTTTCGAAAAGGATTACGAATTATTCGAAGTGTTTTTAAATTTTTTTTGTTTTTATATCTGAGATCTTCCCTGTGATATTTTTTTCCAAACTTGTATCATTTACAAGAAAAATAACGAGGTCAAGAACCTAAAGTACATCTTGGATGCAACTTATTTTTAAATTTTACGTCGAGCAAATATAATAATAATAAACTTAGAAAAGTTCAGGGAATCATATCAATTACTCACCATTAACATAGAAACAATTCAAAATTTATAATTATACATTTAGGCTGTTACCTCAAAGTTCCTCAGACAGTTTAGAAAAATTAGGTTTCTGAATCAACATGGTAGATCTAAATCCTGAATCAGCCTCAAAAGAAATTTCAATTCATACTGACGGGAATAGAACTTGTTCCACTTTTGATTAGAGATCCCAATGCTATTCCAATACGCTAGGACAATCTATTTCTGTGTAGAATTACTTTATGAACATTATATGCGCTCCTTCTGGGTAGTTAGAACGGAAAAATTTATGCGGTTTTGGTGTTATATTTGAACGCTTATAACTCCGTTCCTATAAATACAAAAAAGTATTGATTGGTATCATTTAAAACGGAAAAAGTGCCATTAAAGACTGCAAAAATAATTTATGTATTTTCACTTAAAGCAAAAGCACAGGTAGCAAACAAAATTGACCAATTTTGGATGTGATTGAATACGTGATTCCTCACAGCTGTTTAAATAAATTTTTTTCTTCGGGACTCAGCACTGAAAGTAATTTCTACATTAAAATCGTGCTGGCTTGTGGTGGACAGAATCTCTCTGATTTTTAAAAAATAATTATTTACCAAATGTATTTTAGCATTTATAAATTTTATCCTAAAATTCAATAAAGATTAACACGCTGTTTTGTGCGTTAATTATATTTAGAATTTTCTGCGAATATTTCCAACATAAAAAAAAAAAATACATTCCTAAAGTCTGTTGAATTACGTGGATCATGATAGTTTGAATACACCTATGAGAGAACTCGACTATAATTTTAGTATAGCATATATTTTCTTTTTCTATTCAGACAAAAGACTTACCTGGAACATAATATTAAATTTAAAAAAAAAAGAACTGACTAGACGTTAGATGCTCACTTAACTTACGAAGAAGTGACTGATCTACAACACTAGTGTTGCCCAAAATCGGTCTTGGTTTTGCACTTTACAAGACCAAGACCAAGACTTGTAAAAAAATGGAATTTTTGAATAAAACTTAAGGTATAATATTTAACAATTTTAATTACTATATGTAGAGAATTGGAATAACCAATATACTTTTGCATTTAACTCTTCTAATTTTTTAATCGGGCTTAGTCAGGTCTCTCCAGTCCCAAAAATTACAGTAATATTTAAGCTAATGGGTAAATGCAAGACTGTTGTGAAACGCTTGCGCAAGACCAAGACCAAGACCACAAGACTCATCTCGATCTCGCATTTGGGCAAAACTATGCAACACCATACTAAGAACAATTTGAACTTACGGAGCAGGACCTTGGGGTTCGGCAAAACAAACACACAGAAATAAAATACAAACAACACAATAAAAAATTTAACACACCTTGGTATATTTGAAATAACGCTATACATAACGACTTAAACATCCTAACAGTAAAATCCTGCATCCACGACAAATCCACTTAATTTCATTCCTCAGCTCTAAATTATATCAATCAATTAGTCCTTTCTATTTCCTGCTATATGTTACCTCATCGATGCAGACTGAAAAGAAAATAGCCAAGGGACCTACTCCTACAATTATAACAAGAAAAAGCTAATCAAGCAAACGCAGTTAATGCCTAACACGTCAAATTTTCTAGGTGCGCTGCATCGCAGGTGCAAATACTAAAAAAAATTTTCTTATTTCGTTTTATTTATAATTATATAACACATTTTCATAATTATTGGGTTTCGGCCATTTCTAAATAAACGTTGGTATCTGAACTGCCACGCTGCTCATGAAGTTAATTAATGACTTTTTAATGAAGAAGAGTTAATGAGATAAGCTGACAGGTTGCCTTCACCCGAAATCTCATACTTTTCTCAGCTGATTCAAGGTTAGGGATTACATGTTTTGTTTCCCCTCCGAGCGGATGCTAATTACAATGGGCTACAATTTTTACAATTTAAATGATGTAATAATAAAGACATCATTCGTCCCACATCGTGACGACCGTTGCCTAATTCCATACTAACAATCTGTATGAATTGGCGGTCTCTCATTTCCTTCTCTTCGCCGAGCCTCTTGTTCCTCGGTCCAAGGTTATCAAGCAAAAATATATATTTTGTAAATATATAAGCTATATATTTATTAATAAAAATTATTTGATTAATTCGTTTCTAATACCTAATAATTCCTTAAATATTAATTTAAAATTATAATTATTTAATGTGTAAATTACAATCATACTTATCTGTCAGGGCTGTGGTAAACAATTTAATTGTTTAAAGGGAACATTATCTGACATAATCCCTGCTGAGCATCTCCGGGATGAATGATTAAAAAATTATTTAATCCTGGCAAAAGAAGTCAAAAATCTGCTTCTCGTTCCAAAAATCTGCCAGTTTTAGCCATTGGGTCCATGGACGTTATATTAAAGCTACATAAATTTGCTACAATTTGATTTTCAACAATTTTCTTCTCAGACTCAGTATGTAATTTTTCCCTATACTTTACTTAAAATTTTACGCAGATCTTGGGAGAAAAAAAAAATTTAAAGTGGTACATCTCTGAAATAACTGGGCATACAAAGCTTAGATTATGCATAAATTATGACGAATCTAGTTTAATTTAAAACAAAAATGACACTGTTTTTTTGCGAATATCTTAAAAAATTTGAGTACCATCCAAAAAAAAAAATGAAACAATTGGATTTATTATGTGAAACTACCATTTCCCTATATTATTTGTTTTGATAAAGAAAATGTAAAAATGTTTTTAACCTCCGTGTCTTTATAAAGCGGAATATTAATTGATCAGTTTCTGTAAGCAGTTCTTTATTGGTCTTTCTTCTACATGTGTTAGTACTTTGATCCCAGATCGCTTCGTTTATAGTGTGGAGGATTTTTCTCTCAAATCTTTCGACATTTTTTTTCTAGATTAGTGTCCACGTCCCACAGCAATAATATATATATACATATATGTATGTATTATATATATTAATATTTAACAGATTAACAAAATATCTTATTTCTTCATTATTTGAAGCTTTATAATTATATATTTCGTCATAGTTTATCGTAAACATGAGCTTAATTTTCACGTTAGCAATGAGTGGTAAATTTTATTACACTGCTACAATTCGGTAGGGGGGTTTTATTGTTATGGATTGTCAGGTATAAGCCGAAAAGAATTTTAATCCTTTGATAACATTTATTACTTCATTTCGACATAAACCACACACAAACTAAAAAAGGAATCGTTTCTTCCTCCTAAAATTTTTAAGAAAAACATAGTTCATTCACTCTCACACAAACACTTGTAAAAATATTCAATTATTAATGAACAGCCTTTAATGTAATATTTATTTTTCATTGAAAAAACCTTTCAAGGTTCGCAATTCATTTACAGGTCAAACATCCTTTAGTAATTTATTTTTATAAGATACAATATGATTTTGAATAATTAAATAACTAGAAAAACGTATGATGTAGCAAATCTATGATTTATGTATTAACATTGAATCATGTGAATATATCAAGATTTATTCATTATTGATAGCCAATATATTTTTTCTTAATTTTAAAATCTTTAATTTTTAATAATTATTGATATTAATTCAGATGTCTATTACTCAATAATTATCTTAACGTGTAATAACTTTGTTATAATAATAAATACATAAACAATTTAAAAATAGAAAAAAAAAATATATTGTGGAATGATAGTTGACCGTATTGAATAATTGAAGAGAAGAATGGTTGGGGTGAACGATTAAAAAAAAAAATAGTAAAAATAAATAATTATATTTATTTTTACTATTTTTTTTTTGGTTTTTTGACCGATCACCCCAACTATTCTTCTTCAAAAAATATTATTGTATACATTTATTCACGATTTGCTTATTAATTTGAAATTTTCATTCCGTTAATATACCCTCCGGGATTTAAGAATTGGTTATCATTCCTTATTGTTATTTTTATTTTAATCGTTAATTCCTGACTGCGTAAATTTTTATATGTATACATGTACAGACACATATTGTGGTTCATTCATTAAATATTTAATTATAATTTTGCTACTTTTCGATTCCTCACATTTCTCATAATCACACCATATAGTGAAGAAAATAAGTACATTAACAATTTTTTTTTATCGAAATTACTTTTCCAATTTTTATATGTTTAAAATTATGTTTGGAAAAGAAATCTTTCATAAAATTCTCTCCACAAGGATATGAAAATAATGTAGTTTCGAAACAAGCTCAAAATTTAATTAAATATACGAACTGTTCCTCAATATCCTTAGAATATAATTACATATGAAATTATATATATGAACTTAAATGTACGTTTAACAGTCATCATACAGTGAAAAAATTACGTTGTCATTATTCCGTCTCTGTCCTTAAAACACCTTCACAATTAACCTTGAATTTGATAAATTAATATTAGATTTTTCTCCTTTGCTGATAATGATAAGGAAGAGTATAGAAAAAAAAAATTGCTACCTCCTTTATAAACTTTGTTTCAAAACACTTTAACCTATGAGTTCGCCGCCCCTTGATTTTTTGAGTGTCTTACGCAATAGGAAGCAATTTAATTTATCGATAATACCATTTATTCCTTTTAAGTATTCCCTGTCTTTGGGTTTAAAAAAAAGGATGGTTTGCGATCGTACAGATATATTAAATGCTTTGAAATAATACGTTCAGTTTGGATATAATCTCAAATAAAAAAAAGTTTAAAAAAATACATTTTCGAACATGAAAAAAAACAAAATTATTTCCACTAAAAATCAAAACTATACTACATCCGGACATAAACATATTCGTCAAAAAAATTTAAAAAGTATTAATACATACATATATTTTTCAAAATTATTAAAACAGAGTTTTGAGTTCCATATTGATTTGTAAAAAAAAATCCAGCATTATCACTTTATAGATCAATATTAGAATAAGGAGTATTTTTTAAATTAAAAACTTTATTTTTTTATTATGTTTAGTATAGTGCATCTCAGGTCATAGAAAACACGATGAATTAAAACTGTTATAATTTATTGTAATCATGATTGCTGAAAACACATGTACTCTGTGAGTTTGTATCAAATCACATCTTTTTTTTTTACACAATTAACGGTGAATCTCAACTTACTCCGTAAAAAAAACTACAACTTCATTAGTATTGACTTAAAGCCTATTAAACATGGAAGTATTTCTAAAAGAATCTATGGCCTGATTGAACGATAAAAACCAAAATCACGAATAATTTATAATTTTTTTAAAAACTGATTTTGTTATAGTTCAACTGCACACTAAAGGATCCAGGATTTAATTTTGAGAAGGACTTTAGCCCGAAATATTTTTTTTTAGATGTATATATTAGGATAATTCCTTCGGAAGAAAGAAAGAAACTAACTACCTATGTGAAATGGTGTTTAACTGATTCTTTAAGCCCTATTTAATTTAATTAGACGAACAATAATACTTTTAGAGATTTATTTTTCATAAAACATGGTTATATTTTACCATTTGGAGAGGGGAGGGGTTTCAGTTTGAAAGTCCACCCCCCCCTACGTAGATCCGCGTGTGCGACCGCTTAAAAGTCATATATAAATATAACTTATTTATATATATAAAGAAATTAAATTTACAGTAGAAAATTCCAGTATGTACTTTTTTTTTTTTATAGATTTTTGCCTAATATCATCTCTTTAAATATTCTCCTTTACTTACCGTACACCTTTTAGGGTACGTTAATGATTTTTTAAATTAAATTAAACTACTATAATACTGTATAATATAGTAATTATAATAATATATTTTTTAAATTATATAATTCATTGCAATGCTCATTATTTTTAATCTACGTCCGTTCTGCTAATAAGTTTAAAATGTATTCTTCATCTTATTCTCAAGGGCACGTTCGGTTGTGGTTGCCAATTCGAATTTACGAATGACGCCTTTCGCAAGCTTTTTGACGGTTCTATTTATATTTCATTCACGAAAAAATAACTGATGTAATTTCCGGATATATATAAAAAAATAAAATAAATACGAAATAATTTATTGGATTGCTCAAAGTAAAAATGATATTAATGCTGAAAGAGATCAAATATATTGTTGATGTTATTATTAGTTCAGGGTCCTCAATTTCTAATTTCTTTTTTTTTACATTATAAATCAACAAGTATGTATTTCCAGTATATATATCTAGCATTATTAAGCATTATATCATTATTATTATTATTACTCGTTAAATAATAATTTTTTAATCTGTTTTCAGGTAAGCGGTTGACTTCATCTCTTTTTAACTATAATATCACTTTATCAGGTAATGAAATTTCAATTTTTTTTTTTTTGTAACAATGTTGAAAACAGAGTCTGTATTTTCCTTTCTATATTTTGATTGTTATATCAGTTCATTTGAAAAAAAACAATATTATAATTCGTACATAAGTATATATTAATTTTATCCAGCAATATATTTCGACATCATCCTTTATTATAAAAATAAGCTATAAATATTGAATAGTTGGTTCAGAAATTTTTTCAAGTGATAAAAAACGACGGTTCTATAATTTAATCACTAAGCTTAATAGATCATTTGACTTATATATATATTTTTTTTTAAATATAGAAATAAAAAGACAGATTTTGTTTACATCATTGTATAAGTTAGATTAATTTTTATCATTGTTTGTTCTACATTTATAGTAGGTATATATTGGGTATGAAAAGTGAAAATAAATATTTTACAATAAGTCAGTGAAAAAGAAAATTACTTCTGCTTGACAAAAAGTTTCCACATTACTTAAGTTAATTTTTTGCTGAACTAATAATTCCCAATCTGTAATTTTTTGGGTACCAAAAAGTGATTGTATTATTATCCGGAAATATATAAATTTTAAATTTAATTGTGGGTGAATATTATTTCATTTGATTGGTTCTGATCTCTGTTGGAAGCTGTGATTATTAATAAATAAAACATATATTTAGCATTAAATGGATATTAGATATAAACATAATCCTCCTGTTATAAAGTTTAAAATAATAATAATTTTAGTTCGGTCTGTAATGTAAAAAATAAAAAAATGTTTATATTAAATATAAATTAATTATTTGTTTACACTTGTTTGATGGAATTCAGTCTTAAATTTTAATCATTTTATTTTCATATAAATGATTTTCACATTCTGAAGCGCTTGAATTACTAGAAAAAAGTAGGCTTTATAGACTTTTTCTTATTATTATTAATTTATGGAATAATTACATCAATAATAAATATTTCAAGTTTTTCTATTTCTATTTAAATTACTTTATTTTAAAGATATTTAGATTCCTTTTAGGTTTCAGTGTGTAGTAAAGTTTCAAAACTTGTTTTCAAAAGAATTTCTTTTAATTGTATGATAACTAAGCACCTAAAAATGGGTTGATTCTATCAAACGTGTTTTATTATTTACTGATATTTAAATCAAATTGGGTTAATAAGTGCTGGTCGGAAGAAAATATTAGAATTAGCAAAAAAGAAAGTTAGCTGAGTTGGCCAAATCTTAGAAGGTTGTTATTATCATTATCATTTCTAAAATTCTTTCTTTATATTCTAATGTTCCTACTTTAGAAGAAAAATACATATAGTAATTATTACATTTTTATTAATATTTTACTAAACTATTTTACATTAAATATAGAAGCATTTTACCTAATTTCCATATAGACATAAAAATATGTATTGTCAGCGTGTTTTCTCTTTATTTAGATCCCAATTATTATTAATTTTCATGTAACTATTTATCTACTTCATTTTAATTTTTTTAGCATAAAACTATATTATCTTGAATAAATTAGTTCCATTATCAATTAAAATGTTAATAATTTATATTTTTTCATCTTTTTGAAAAATATAGTTTTCATGTTCTTGTTTCATTGAATGAATTCAAAACAAAAATAACTGTAGATAAAGAATCTTTTTAACGGCTTTAAATAGAGAACTTTAATATGCTTCAAATACGTTATTAGTAATCGTTATTTTTAAGTAGTAACTGAATTAAATTACCTGTATCCACTGAATCAACTGGCTCCAACGCACCCCTAAGTTTTATTTTTTAAATATTTTTCGGGTGTGTAGTTTAATTAAACGATAGATTTAAAAAGAAATATATATATTTTTTAATATTGATCAGTCACCATTTCTTTTTCCAGGTTTAGCATTTAAAGAATTAACATTACAATGCTTAAAGATACAGCAAACAAAATAAAACATGAATAATTTAAAAAAAAAAGTAAAGGTAACATCCGTTCCTAACGAGAAAATTGTCATCATTATTCTATCTACCAACCGTTTCATTTTTTTTTTTTTATTAATATTGTTGACACAGTTTAAATGCAATCGATCATATTAAAATTACTGTAAATTTTTTATTATTATTTAAAAAACAAGCCTGAAGATTAGAGGTCCTTTATTTGGGATTTTTTTTGTCACATATAAAAAATAATGTTTTTCATATTATTATTATATAATGGTTCCCATTACTATCAAGTTATTATAATAGTATATTACAATAATAAATTAATTTGGATTTTGTTTGCACGGAAAATATATTTATTCATTATTAATATTTATTTTAAACAGTAACAATTTGAAAATATAAACTTAAAGTCATTAGTACGTAAAAAAAATACTTTGTTGGTTGAAATCATGTATAGTGGAACAAATTTGAAAATATTAACATCTGAATGCTTTACTTAAATTTACAAAACATGAATAGTCTTAACTTTAATTGAATTTTATTTTTTCCCTAAGATATATTTTTTAAAATTATTTATTGTGTTATTTACAACTGTATAAAAAAATACAGCTAGTAAATTTGTACAATGGTTTTAATGACATAAAACACTTGTTGAGAAACCAACCACTGGTAGCACTCTAATAATATATCTACATTAGGAGATCACGGGCTCATCTTCTTTTCAGACGCCTCGGAGGGTTATCAGACATCACTGAGAAAGCAAGGTTAGAAACAAGAGGGTTGGATGGTTCTGAAGTTTATTATGGAAGGATAGGTATCAAGATTGTGCCTGAAATCTGAAACATAAGGAACATTAAAGCCATTATGGATGATTTTATTTGTAACAAAGTAAGGAGTATTGAGGATTTTGGAGTGTTAGGATTGGATACGAGAGAAATTTTATGGTTTGATGGAGCTCCATAGATCAACTCCGTAAGTCCAAATAGGCTTTATTACTATAGTCATATATATGAGTCTTTTTCAATTAATTGGAAGGTTAGAACGTTTCTCTAGTAAATGTTGAAGTAGTCGGAAACTTAGAGCGGTTTATTGACGTTTCAGTCTTGTATGAGGACTCGAAGTGAGACATTGGTCCAGGTAGAGTCTAAGATAAAGGATTTGTTCAAGTCATTGGTTTACAACGAAGGGTAAAAGTAATTTGATTGGATTTATTGGCATTTACTTTAATCCTCCAGTTTTGACAATAATTCTTCAAGGTTTGTGATGTGTGATTGAAGAGTTTGGGATGCAATTGATGGGTCGTTATTAACTGATAGGATACATATATAATCGGCATACGTGGAGATGACAGTGTTGGGATGGGTTGTAATATCAGCTGTATAAAGTGTAAAGGATAGGACCTAGGATACTACCTTGAGGAACACCTGCAGACTGAGAAAAGAGGGACGTATAGGCATTGTTGTGACTTACTTTGAAGTATCTATCAGTAAGTTAGGAACTAAAATGTTTAATTATGAATTAATATTAATTACAGATTTTTTATATTATTATATTATATATTTTAATAAGCATTTTGAATGGCTCTGAAGGATCTTATAGTTTCGTTAATCATACCCTTTTTTATACACGACTTAAATACATTCTGTTTTGATTAAAAAAAATATATATATAAAATATTTTGAACGTAAACAAAAGAGCTTCTAAGACCAAAGGATCTTTGTACAAACATAAATGATAAAACATTACTTTTTAAAAACTATTTTAGAGTCGCTTTTGGTTGATCTAGTAAAATTTTTTTTTGTATTTTCTTTTATAAAAATGATATTTCATTAGTGGGTAGGTGCGAATTATTATTACATAGATGAATTATGAATTAGATGGTGCATGCTTCTACTTAAATGGATTCCTCCCAGATCTCATACGCCTCTTTATAAAGTAGTTTTCAAAGCATGAAACGACAGCAGGAGGTGTATTTTTAAAAAGCAAGAAGGTGAGACATAAGAACGGAAACACATCAAGGACATAGCTGGGAAGAAACAATGCTGCTAGCGACCTGCGAAAGACCTGTCTTTAGCTTCGTCCGGGAAGTGATTCTAACATCACCCGGGAAGGAAGACCAGTTTCTTGTCTTATTTAATGTACCGTGTAACTGGGAAAGCGTTATATTTCTATATATATTGTTCAAATTGTTTCATTGGACTTACAGATCTCATAAATAATCTCTGGTATAGTAAATAAAATTTACGAATAAAAAAAAAATATATAATACATTTTCTCATTGCAATGTGACAAAAAGACATTAAATTAAATTACATTTTTGATGGAGTTGAAGTTTTAAGTATGTTATTGTAAATTTTACGCTTATTTATCAATGCCATGTAAAGACAGAATATTCTGATTTCACAGATGGAAAATTAATTAGAGAAGTTAGTAATTTAATTTTATGAAATATTATTTACTGCATTTTTCAATAAATCGAGGATATATATATATTTTTTATCCAGTTAGTAGTTCAATCCAAATTATTGGAATTAGAAAATAATCGGTACCTCTATAAAAGATATTTAATAAAAATATTTTTCAATAATATTTTCACTATATAAGAAAACTATTGAAATTTAATTTTCATATATTACCATTTTTAATCAGTGAGCATATATATATTTATTCATCAATTTGTCTATTTTTGAACACTTTATAGGCAAGATTTGAAATCAATTATTAAAAAAATCAAAATCAAATCTAATCTGAAATTTTTAAAATCATTTGATGAAGAGCTATATTTATTTATGATCATTGAGCGATAAAAACCATGTCCTGATCATTATTTTTGAACCAAATTTATACAATTAACAATAATAATAATTCTAGAGTAATACTTTTTGATACCAGAAATATAATTGTTTTGGAATCTCTTTGATATATTTTGAGTCTGGATTAGTAGATTGAGAATACTCTTGTCAAGTACTAGCAACAGAACATCTTCATGCCCGAAATTCACTTAAAAATATGGCTTACAATATATACATATATATAATGCAGGTCCGCGTGCCCAATTAATCAATTTGAGAAATATAATGTTAAAAAATGTATACATTAATATCGTATACATATATGTTAATATTTAATTTAATTAGTGTGAAAAAGATGATTTTCATTTTCTGATTTTTTTATCACAATTTACTCATTATTATTTATGTAAAAACGTATCTGTCTCTCAGTGAGTGATCATTCTTTTTAGTCGAATAAATAAACATCAAAGAACAATTTAAATTTTTATTTACAAATGAGGCCCGATCTTAAAATTAAAAATCAAATATAATAATTATTACATGATTTTGTGAAAAAAATAATTATCGATTTCAAATCCTGTTTATAGGAGTAGAATTTTCAATACAGCTAAAAAAAAAATATATATATATTTTATGGATGAATTATTTAAGCATTTAATTACAGCTTCCAAAATTCTTTTCATTTGCTATGGCGGAATGTTTGATAATTCCTGTTTAAAAAAAAATAGAAAATATATAACAAACCGTAGCAATAAGTATATTTTTTTTATAATTTTTAAACATCTATTTCAGATAAATGTCATTATTATTTTTTTAAATTGATCTTAAGTGCACTATTTTTTGCCAAAAATTATTAAAATTATGACATTGAGAAATAACCATAATTATCTTCCTAAAATCCGTGAAAGAAATTTCGGTAGCTATTATGTTAAAAATTGAAAATTCCACTTCCTTTTCGAGCTTTCATATATATATAAAATTAGTAAGTAACTATTATTTAAATAATGAAGGATTCGTTTCTAATTTCCTAAATATTGCCTAACAATAATATTTGCTAAAGGTTACTTTACTATTTGTAATAAATATCTACATATCCCCAATAATCCATAAATTATTTAATATTCTTATCTATGATAAGGACGAGCCTACTGATCCGAGATGCTAAATATTTGAAAGGAAACTTGATAGCTGTGAGAGGGAAAGTGACTAAGATCAACAGATAGCGAGGGGGGGGGGGCCGGTGGGGGATGGGGGGGCGTTGAGAGGAGAGGGGGGGCCCACCCCCGACCTTGGGGGGCAGCACGTGACCGCCCCCAGGGTCGTTACCCCGCCAACATGGCCGCCGCCTCCCTGAGAGCTAATTAATTTCCTCCACCCCCCACCTCCTTACAATACCGTCCTTGAACCTAGCTCCATTATGTATTTATGTATTATTTATTAATCTATAAATAGATATATAGATAAATGAGAGATTTAATAAACTTTTACTACATAATAATTTCATTAGTAATTATTATTGGTTTTTTATCTTTGATGTCCAAAAAGTATAGATTATTAATTAATAATTAATTGTAAAAAATTAATTATATTTACCTACAAAATAACCTACCCCCATCTATTAAGTCCATAAACTAATCCATTACTTTGTAAGATTTCAAGGCCAACTTCTGTGTGGGCCGTTGATTGGTGTGTTAACACGCTCAACTTCCAGGTTTTCTCCCTTAATAATTATTTTATTGTGAATACCCACTTTATAGAGGCTGGGTGTGCCCCAAGAGGGTCTCCCGTCCACATGTCGATCCACGGCTGATGTAACAAAATAAATAATTACCTGTCATCCATCAGCCTTAGAACTAAGAACCTTGAGCATTGGAATTCATTATACAAAATACTTACTACTATTAATTTATAAAAAATTAGCATTATGAATAAGGAAATAATATTTTTTTTCATCTGAAAGACGTATAATTTTGTTTATTTGTCGTTTTGAATTGTGTAATGTTCGTTATCAAAAACTAATTATAAAAGAATTGTTATTAATAGTTTTAATGTAAATTTCTTCCACCATCTTTTTTTCTTTCCTTTATATAAGGTGTTCTTTAAAGGGTTTTATGTTTCAATTTGCTCAAACGGAATATTTTATATTCTGAAATTTATTGGATACAAAAAGATGAAATTGTAAATACTGTGTAATAATTAGAATAAGATATTATTATTTTATGAATTGTGTAGACTTGAGTTATCTATAATAGAAATTAAAGATATCACAACTTTTTAATCAAAAAAATGTTTTATCGTAACTCAATACTATAAAAAATCTATTTTGATACTATTGTTTAAATGTGAAAAAATAGTTTTAAATTAATATCAAAGAATTCTGCAGTTTTATTTATATAATTAATATGAATAATAAGAAACTTGAAATGCAATTACTTTGTTTTGATAATTAATTAGTAAATTAAAACCCTTTAGTGATATACCCCTTTCGCGAGTAAAAGATTTTTGTTTTGTTTTTCCCTTTAGGGCACCATTCTTCTCAAAGCAACTATTTTCCAATAAAACAAACCCACTGAATTTTATGAAAATTCATGCTGAGCATAAATTTAAAAAATAAATCTTTCTCACAAAAATAAATAATAATATATTTTTTTATAACGTTTTTAGTTTGATTATTTATTCTTTTTTTTTTTTAATCCTTACTTGAATTAACATCTGAGAAACCAAAACACTCTCACTAATTAGGAAACGTGTATTATAAAACATATGAAAAAACTATTGATTTAACATTTCATTTCATTTGAGTTCTACCAATGGGTAGTTTCTCTTCATGTTATACATGTCATGTTACCAATGTCACATTTACTTGTATTTTTAATGTAATACAGTTGTAAATTTCATTAATATAAAAAAAATTAATTTTTAGATTTACAGTTTTTTTTAATAGCGCCTCAGGAAGTGTTTACCGAGACATCCGTGACATTTTTACTATAATATTAGAAACCATTCAGGTCAGCGGACGTGTCTACAAATAACCATTGTCATTTGCTGCCGCATTGGTACAGTACTGTGACTGTTTACCAATCTGGGCATTAAAGTCACCAAGGATGCTCTTGATGGCAGGGTTGAGGAGTCTAATTTGACCATGACCTGAATATAAACCATCCATTTATTCGATTTTCGTCTGTAGGTTTTGGCATTTTTTTTTCTCTCTCTCTCTTTCAAGTATTACTTCTAATGAATCGAACGCATAATTTTTTTTTTTTTTTACTTTTTTAAAAACAGAAAATCATACAATGTTGCTCACTGAATCAAACAGTTTCCTGGTATTTTGTAAAGCAAATATGGCTATGACTAGTTGTTTTCTCAGTTTTGCAAAATTTATGTAAACTAAAGCAGCATTTTTTCTCCTTAGATACAATTAACCTAAGAATGAATTACAATCCATTGTATTCTGCCAAAGTGAACTATACTGGCTGGTTTCATTATGACGATTTTCTATTTGTTAATTTATGAATGAAACATGGCAATATTAAAAATTACTTATTTTATATTAAATAATTGTTAAACCCGATCATAGAAGCTGTGAAATACATCAATTTCACAACCGAATATCTCTAGAGAACAAAGGTTTTTAATTATCTTCCATTGATAAAATCTTTGACTTTTAATAAACTGAGTTTTTCCGATCTTTTACTACTTCCATGTATATAAATATAAAAATAAACAAACTCCGATTGGAGCAGAACAATTTCAATTAGATAAAATATCCGGGAATGGACTCAGGGGTCGAGTGCCTCTCCTAGGGTTCACCCAGCCTCTTTTTAAAGTGCTTGGATTCTGATCCTTCTCGGATTCGGCAGATAAACCTGGCGTATTTAGAAGCGTTGTTCAAGAAACATTACTTCCTTATCAAATACTGAATACAAGTACCTTCATGAGTTTTTTTTTTATTGGTATGATTTATAATTTTTTATTTTAATTATCTTTCAGAAAATCTTTAAAGATTCATACCCTTAAATATTTGCTAAGCCAAACTTCTTCTTGATCGATCGTTTCGGAGATAAGATCTGAAAAATGTTAAGTGTTGAATCCACCTTAAAATTTCTGACATTGAAATAGGAGTGATAAGAGCGCATCGGTCGAATATTTTGAAACGTACTGTGGTAATACCTTCATTCTTTAATTATTTTATGTCTGCAGCCAAAGCCAACGTTCTCGTTTCAATTTCTATATAATAAAATTTCTATCGCCTTATCCGATTATTCACGAATTTTGGTAGTCATTATCATTTTATTGAGGATGAAAATCATTAAGTTAATAATGGTTATAATATTAAAATTTTATCACTTCTTATAGTTTTTAACGGGAGATTTTCTTATGAAATAGTGAATTTATGTCTTGCAATTAGCATAATTTGAAAAGTCTATCAGTCAACAAACGTCATTTCTGAAATTACTGTAATTAATTGCTTGTTTAGAAAGAGTCAAAGATGCGTTAAAATACCTTCTTTCTTTTTTTTTAATTCTTATTTATGAAATTTAGAATTATATTAAAATAAAAATGCATCAACTAAGTGTGACTCAGAAAAATAATGTAGTAAAAATACTTGTTGAAGAACTAATAAAAGTTCTAAATTAGAAGATCACGGGGCCATCTGGGATTATCTGGAATCGAAGAAGCAAGATTAGAAACGAGATGGTTTGGAATGCTGGGATGGTTCTAAAGTTTATTTCGGAAGAAAAAGTATCTGGATTGGGCCAAATAGAAAACACATTGTACTTCATGGTCGTTATGTTTGTGATACAGTAAGGAGCATTGATGATTTTACGAAGGTTTTTGGATATGAGAGGAATTTGGTGGATTAGTGGAGCTCCAAAGCTCAACTTCAAAGACCAATAGTACAATGTGTATCAGCTTTTTGTAATTAATTGAAAGCTTAAAGTGTTTGTTTATTAAGTACTGAAGTAGGCGAAAATGGTTTCAGTCTAGTAGGGGGATTCCAAGTTGAATGTTTTCCAGGTAGAGTGCTAGATTTTAGGATTTTAGATTAACTAGGTATAGGATTCGTTCAACAGGGATAATTGTAGAATTATTAAATGATTACAGGGCATGAAGTCATTGGTTTGGTACGATGGGTAAAGGTGATTTGATGGGATTTATTGGAATTAATTTTAATTCTCCAGTATATATACCGTTCTTCAAAGTTTGTGTGTGGTATGTATGACATATGTCATCGGTATACGTGATAATGGCAATGTCAAGATTGGACCTAGTTATACTCATTATTTTGCCTTACTTTAAAGTATCTGTCAGTAACGTAGGAACGGATGATGAGAGAGTATGTAAGATGTAGGAATTTACGGAGTTAGTTAAGCAGTCTCGGGCGCCAGTTTCGATCAAAAGCCTATTCTACGTTGAAAGAGAAAGACTCTCTTGAAAATAAATTTAAATTCGTGAAATTAGGCGGGTGTGAAAATACTTGTTCAAAGATGAGCGATCCAATATTGCTCAGAGAATCAAGTAATAATTTTTTTTTTTTTACATTTAGAGAAGTATGCTTAACGGGGTTATAAAATATCTGTTCTTTTAAATAAATAAAAAAAAAAAGACAGACTAGACTCCAATTCTATTAACAAATCTATTACATTTTATTGCGCCATTGGAATTGTCAGTTCAATTGCTACGTTTGTGGTCTTCCTAGATTACCTGAATATAACCTGGCCGTTTCTGTTAAATTCAAGAAATAAGGCTAAAAGCCGTTTCCTTCGAGATCATAAATTAAGTGGTGTAATAGGAAGAGTTGCCACCCTGCAAAGGTTGTAAAAGTTTACAGCCCTATAAATAGCGGTGAGCCTGTAGTAGTTGTCTGCTTCCAGTCCTCCTTCCTATTGTCTCTAGTGCTCCTTGGGTATTTAAGAGGAACGAAGTGATGTTCAGTGGGGCCGGGGTAATATGTCAAAGTTGCACTTTGTACATTGCTTCCATGTCTATTGGGAGGAGGAAGATTCAATCGTAGGTAGGTCACGTGAGCTCTCTTTCTCAAAGAGAGTGATTGGTATGGAAAGGAGAAGCTGAGGGAACGATGATGGTATTTGAGTCGAAGAATCTCAACTCCCTGCTCGTAAGAGTGTAGATCATAAATCTTGTTCCCGTTCTTCAAAAAATGATTTATTTGTATGAGTCTTTTCTTCAATGAGTGAATCATGAGAAAAAAAGACATTTTTCCAACTCTCCCTCTTGATGTTCAATATTAGGAAAACTAGGTTTTAATGTTAATAATATTAATAATACTAATAGCAAATTAATTACTAATACTTGACAATCTTAGTTACTATATGTTAATAATTGGTATAACCAATATACTTTGGCATTTAATTCCTCTAATTTTTCATTCGGGCTTAGTTAGGTTTCTCCTATCTAAAAAATTACAGTAATATCGTTATAGTAATAAGCTAATAAGTAACTGCAAGACTGTTGCGAAACGCTTGCGCAAGACCAAGACCATGACCAAGACTGAGTTTGCAAGACCAAGACTAGTCTCAGTCTCGCATTTGGACAACACTAATGACAATATCATATGAAAATAAGTAAACTCAATTACGATGAAGGAATTAATGTTCATTCAAAATAATATACCAAACCAAAAAAAAAAATGGTTCGATTTCAATTATTTTTGTACGTTTTTTTTAGAAGATTTGGAAGTCTGTCATATCATTAGGCGCATAATCAGATATAAATTATATACCTTTACTATTTTCATTTTGTTAGTTCAAGTTGTAGTGGTCCAGTTTTTTTTTTTTTTTTTTTTTGTATTATTATTATTTATTAGCAGTGTTAGGATTTAGCTTTATTTTTTTGTGTCCTCACCCCTAAATAGTCTATAATAATAGTCTCCCTATTATGTTTTTAAACAAATAATACCTACAAATTACTTACAATTTCTTAACTTAAGAAGAAAAAAAGAATGAACTGATTGTAAAACGTTAAATGGCTAAGTAATAGCTAATGCTCTTAGGAATCAGTTCTTTTTTTCCTAGTTACAGTTATTGTTGGAAAAATAAGGAAACAGCAGGTTTTCTTAGTTCTAAAAATTGTCATGAGTTGACATATGATGGTAGTCCACTCGGCATTCAATATTAATTTCTTAATAAACAAAAGACTCTTAATTTTTTACTTAAATAATATATTTAATATGTGGAACTGGTGCTATAACTTCTAAATTGGTAGATATAAACCGCTTGTATAAAACACCTGTTCAATTTCCTGGGGCATCCGTTATTAATTAATGTGAATATATAATAATTACAGAACAGGTTCTAGTACTATCGTAGTATAATTGAATTTTAATCTATTATTTTATTTTTTCATTTTTTTGTCAAGATAAGTTCGATTAGATTTCAATTATTTGACCCACCTTATCGTTGACATTCGTTGAATGATTCGTTTCATTATTTTTTTTTATCAGGAATTTTTCTTCAATATTTGATTAGCTGTTGCCTAAAATATTTTTATAAAATAAAATTTATGCTTATTTTTTTATAATTTAAAAATTATGTAATTTTGTTATGATTGATAGTATTTTAACAACTTTGTCCTTCTTTGACATTGTAAGGAGGGACCTGTCGGAATATGAGTACCTCCAGTTGATTTTTTTCTTTTAATTGTATAAAGAAACTTGAAACCATACTAATATATATATATATATATATGGAAGTTCTCCCGACTAGTCTATCATCTGTTGATTTTTGTTGATTACTGTTTATTAATTTAATCAGCATTATAATAAACAGTAAGTCAAACTCACCTATTTATCATAAAATATCAAACTGTCGCAAATACATGGAATAATATATATAAATAGTTCTTGTTTCCTAATGTAATATTTTATTCCTTAACACATGAAGCATTTTAATCTTCATAAAATATTAGAAAAAAAATGGCCCCAATTTTATATCTCGTCTCATGTTTCAAATTTGCATTTATTTACAAATTTACTGTGATTGGATTTTCTTTTGAAAATTCAAGGTTTTCAGAGTATATATATACTTCTTATATCTCTTGATCACGATTGTTTTCATATTTTTAAGAATTAGGCGATATTTTGAAAAAAACAAATTCACATGTTTTTAAAACAAAAATAAATGTAGTTACTGTTTATCTTTATTGTTCATTGAAGTTAACATGTCAATATCAATAATGAAGTTTATGTAAATAACTTACCAATAATGAACTTAACTTGTAAGGATTATATCTTACTTAATTTTATTTTTTTTATTTTTTAGGTAAGAATTTCCTTCACACTACTAGCTTAGAAATATTAGGTGAGTAGTAATGGATAAGTGCATATTTTAATCACGAATTTTGTGACAATCCGTTCAACTCCTGTAAAGATTTTTATTTATTATACTGATCTAAAGACAAAAAAAATAGTGAAAACAATCAAGAATATCACTTAATAATATTTGCGTAGATACTCATATATTTTAATTTTCCCTTAATTCTTCGAAATAACCTTTAAAGTTTTATATATTCTTACATTTTAAGAATGAGTTCAAATATTAGCAGTCAGGGTCTGTTCAAAAATAGCCATCATAGTCTGTGTTACCTATTTATGAAATTATTAGCATCCGCCTGAAACTTCGTGAATAGCTTCATCTCATCGTAACCTACAAGTATTTTATTTACGATAACTCTTGGAATTTGGGCGTTTTTAATCTGAGCAAACTTAGTATATTTAATTTGATACTAAAAACTCATAAATACCCATTTGCTTTTCCCTTTGATCGTAAGATAATTTGATATCAAAATCGAGAAAAAACATGGCCTACAAAAATATTGGACCGTTTGGCCTATACCTTGTTATTTTGACATTTTGGAGAAGTAGGTCACGCCGAACGGCTCAATATTTTTGTTTGGAACTTTGTTCAAATTATTATAAAATTCAAGTGGAAAGCAAATGAGTGTTTACGAGTTTTTAGTATCTAATTAAATAGACAAAGTTTGCCGATCTCCAGATTGAAAACGCTCCAATTCCGTGAATTTTCGTAAACAGTTGTAGGTTAAGATGAGAAGAAGCTTTTTACGAAGTTTCAGATGTATCTCAACAATTTGATAAAAAGGGGTCTGTACCACGGGCTATCGTGGTGGAATTCAACGACGAATGAAATTTTGGTTTTTTTCCAAGTCTCTTTTAAGATAACATATTTAATCCGGCAAATTAATCGGATCAGAATGGCCAACATTCTGTACCTTGACTAACAGATTTAATATGTTTATGTACAGTAGTCTTAACATAATGTTAAGAAAATCTGATTGCTCATGTACTCATGTACTCATGTAAGTTCCTATTATTTCATCACAACCTGTTGACGGACAAAGTTGACGGTCGGTTACACGACTTTCCGGCGGTGCGAACGAACGCTGATGGCTTGTTACGCACGTCGGCATTCGCGACGCAGCATCGCCGCGGGGTTAAGAAACTGCTCCTCATCTTTTGGAGGCCGTTGGTTTTTGGTGAACGTGCCCCCCCGGCCTTAGAGGAAGTGAGCCAAAGCCGCTCCGTGCGGGCGAGCTGCAAACATGCTAGCCCGAACGTTACCGAAAATGAGACGCACCGCGCGATCGGATCACGTTCGCAGAACCGGGCGACTGCAGCTGCTGATGTACGTGATCCCAATCCCTTTTAGGAAAGTATTTCAATTTCTGAACTGACAGCGCTTTTGATGGCATGCCACGTTTTCTGGCACATAAGTTGTATAACGTTTGCCAAACATTTGGACTGCAGATAAGTGGCTAATTGTGCCTGATAAGGAGGGTTCCAATCTTCTATTTTTTTTTTTTTTTTTTTTGTTTCGTTATTACCAAGGTCATCTCCTTATCTCTGCCAAATGCTTTTCCGAATTGAGGCACGCAATATTTGATTTGCCGAAATTTAAACATACCAAACCTAATCAAATATTGTTGAATTCCAAACTACTAATAAACAACCGAATGACTTAAATATTCTGGAGATGATTAAATTTATTTATCAAATATCGCTGCTTAATGGCCGATGTAATTAAATGATACCCAGTTCCGACGAAATTAATTGATTAAAAATGGTAATTTTTGCTGAAATTCTACTTAACGTAAAACGTTATAAAAAAATGTTGGATTTTTTAATTTATTAAAGAATGCCGTATTAACTTTTTTTGTATCACAGTTATATTTCAGACATTTTTAATAATATTATAATACAGTATAGACCTGAATAGTTGCGTGGAAACGCAGATTTAAAATTTTTTTTTCACCACTTTAAGTATTTTTATGACCGACACCCCGAACCATCTTCTTCTTCCATAATACAGTATTACATGTAACTGATAATAGATTTGATGTTACCATATTACTAACAATTTAGTTGTTTTTTTTAATACCATTTCTAAATTAGTATTTCAATGCATACATACAATCTCATTTATTTATTTATTGTATTATTTAAACTGGAGGTTATAATACTTGGAAAACAAACTAATTATTGAAATTGGTACAAAGTATGCTGAAAGGACCTCGTCATGCTTAACTTTAAATTTTTAATCAGGAAAATATTTTTTCCCAAATCTTTTAATGCGGTCGATTTGGATAGAACATTATGTAAACTTAATCCATTTATCAACGTATAATTAGTGATATTACATTTTTTTTAAATATTCAATAGTTCAAAATATCGTAGACGTAACGTAAAAACGATGATAATTTATTTGCTTTCAAATTTAAAATTTTAATGAAGGAAGAAGGAAAAAATTATTTACATATTGCACATAACACGTGGAGGAATATGAATTAAAAATAGCCCGATACAGAAAAGGAAGACTTATCACACGTATTATAAATTCAACATTGTTTTTTTTTATTTTCAAAAAATAAATAATAATCATTTATAATGTTCGTCCATTAAAGTTGGAATCACATAATTGACATGAAAACGCAAAATAGTTCGGAATAAATTTTGTAGTTAAATATTTTTCTTTTAATGTTTTAAAACATTGTTGGTGATTTAGTAAAAGGAAAATTAGTTATAAAAAATAGTTTTCAGTCTCGATCTTTTTTCACAAAATATTTTCACTCAAATATCAATTTTTATTAACTTATTAATAACTAGGGCTTAACCTATTTTAGGGCATATTATAAGGTAAAGGGGGAGCAGAGATTCCTCGAAACATATAAATTAATAAAGAATAATCAATGATTACTTTATTGAATACGACCTATACGCAAAAAGTAGAAAATAATTTATGTAAATAGGTCAAAACTGGAAAGTGGCCTAATCAAGTACTCTATTAGCCTAATAATATTGAAATGTATGTGGATGAGTTTAATTACAAGGATATTTTATTTCATGTGAGACCAGTCTATTGCTCTTTCCACCTTCTCCATGGAGAGTGGATGGCGATTATCAGTATCTTTCGACACAACACACTCCCTAGCAAGTACGCGAGTACTTGTGGACGGATTTGACTCAACAGCTTATTGCAGAATCTCATTAATTTTGAATTTGTCACCTGGAGCCCTTCTTCCTTTCCAACGTCGTATCTCCACTGCTAAATTTTTCAAACCAACGCCGCGCAGTGCGCTGGTCAAGGACATCTTTTCAACTTAATAATTGCACGAGTTGCTTCAGCGGCTGTGATTTTTTTTTTCATAATGGCTTAAAATGGCGAGAATTTCGTAAGACACTATCATATTTCTTCTTTGAAACAAATAACTAAACTGAGGCTTTTTGTGAAGAACTCGAATGGGATTAAGCAAACTTATAGAATGCTCTAAAGGTATTTTTAAGTATTAAATAGGATTAAAATATTTACAGTCCTTTGAAATCTTGAATTTGATAAAATGGTCATTTTTTTTATGCACCCTATTTTTAGGGGAATAGAAGAAACATCCCTTATTTTAAGGTATAAAATTTCAAAAATATTTTTTAATTTTGTATATAAAGTTGAGGCATATTATATGCTGGAGGTGACAGAGATTATCCGAAATTTACAATTTAATAGAGAATACTCAACTAACAAAGCGTAATTATTTTATTGCATATGGTCTATATTCAAAAAGTAGTGAGATGATAAAAAATAATTTTGAAAATCGCTCTAAATCCCTTTAGAAGCTTATGCTCAGAGAAAAATCAGTAGATTGCAATTAAATTGTTGACAAGGAAAATGTTTATATAACATATTTTATTGTCTGGAATATATTTAGAGACTAAAAACGTCACATGTTAAGGTTGTTCCAATATTAGTTAAAATGACGTGGATGTATTACTATGTCGGCAAACTCTTATGTCTGCACAAACGCTTATCAGCTTCTGTTTCCTTTCCCATATCTAGCTAGCATTAGTTGGTTCCGCAAACACGCCGCTTGCGTGCCGTAAGCCATTTAACTGTCAGGAAACACTTGACAAGAATTAAAAAAAACAAAAACAAAATCTAATCAAATTTATCTGACCATCCTTTTATCTTTGTTCGGTTTGATCGATCGCATATTTAAGCTGCATATCACTTTTTCGGTAATTTTTTATAAGGATATTTGTGCATTCTAAACATTTTTTTCCCTCATCTTTTTCCGTAATCATTAACGAGATTTTTTTAGTTTTTGTTATACTTTCAGGTCAATTTCTTAATTTCAGTTGCCTGTAAAGATACGTTCACACATTTAATAAACTGTAATAAACACAATTATCTAACTTAACTAATAGTTACATTAGCGCCAAGTCCAATATTTTTTTTTATCTCTCTTGTTACTGACAACTAATGGAATATATCAAAAACAAGAAAGAAACACACCAGCCATAGAATACAACCATTTAAATATTTGCGTTTTCCATAGTTTGTTAAATGTCTAAACTCACCGTAAGGTTGTAACTGAATTTATGCTCGACGCCGAATCGTTCTCGTTATCATATAACTCAATATTTAATCTCTAAATGATTCTTTACGATTCTCATTATAAAAATTAAAGCAATTATTATAAATTATAATGTAACTTTAGCGCATTCTTTTTTTTTTTAATTTAAAACTAGTTCAAAAAAATTAATAAATGATATGTTAGTGATAAATTTAAATTGGTAAACCCTTGATAAAATCAAAATTATTTTTAAGAAAAACAATTGATTTCCACATCCTAAAAGATAAGATTTGGTGTTATCTTTTACTTTTGAGGTTTTTATCTGAGTAAATGGTTTATTTATTTTATTTTTTATTATAATCTATTATTGGATGTACGCATAGAAAAGTCCATATTAAGTATATAAATAACACGATAATATTTGGTATAGTGTTCGTTGTCATTGGAGTGATTTTTTTAAATAAACAGAATTTATTCCTTAATATTTATTAAAGTATACAACTTCGCCGAGAATTTCGTGAAAGGCTTCATCTTATTGTACATTACATTTTTTTATCAACGAATCAAATTATTTAAAAATTGTAATTAAGATAATTTGATCACAAAACGAAAAAGAAGGCGGCCTACAAAAATATTGGGCCGTTTGGCCAATATAAACTCGTTATTTTGATGTTGGGGTCGGAGGTCACGCCAAACGGCCCAATATATTTGTAATCCATCTTTATTCTCGATTTTCTGATCAAATTATCCAACGATTCAAGTGGAAAGCAAATAGGTAATCGCAGATTTCAAATTCCCCAATTCTAAGTACATAAAAAGTTATATGTTACGATGAGATGAGGAGAAGTATTCACGAAGTTTTCGGCGAATGTTATTAATTAGTAAAAAAGGTGTCTGTACCATGGACTAATTACTGATTATTACTATATAGAAGCTATTCCTGGATACATATGTCAAGAAGTGTCTTTCTTTATTATCAGAAGTTCAACTCCATTTACCTTTTCAATAGATTTTTATTTCGTCGAAGACTATCATAAAAATCATTATTTTAGTTTTTAAAATCTGAACACGTGATAACTATGTCATGGCAATTATAAAAATTAAGAGGTATTCGACAAGAATTAAGGAAGGAAGTTAGTCGACTTTTCTACATATCATGGGTGATAAATATTCAGGAAGCAATCTTTTTAAAAAAAAAATTTAATTTTTTATTTATGCCAACGTTTCAACCCAAATATGTGGGTCATCTTCAGGGCTTGGTTTGAGCACTGGGGGTGTTCAAGTACCCCCTATTACTCTCCCCAGTACTTGAACACCCTCAGTGCTCAAACCACGCCCTGAAGATGACCCTCATGTTTGGGTTGAAACGTTGTCATAAATAAAAAATTAAATTTTTTTTTTAACTTAGTCCAGAGTATTTATCAGCCATGGCAATAATTAAGATTTGTCTCAAGAACGGGATATTTTCGGGCTTCAAAACGCAGGGTCCGATTGTTCCTTTCGAACTATCCGGCTCTTAATGTCTTTCGAAATCCTTAAAAGAGTTTTGAAACCTAGCATTTAATGACTTTTATTGTAGTTGTAGGTAGTAGGTTTAAGGTTTTAAACTTGGAATTAGTCACTTCTCTGTGTGATTTCTTTCCGTCCATCAAAACCAATCATTCCTGAGGGCCGTAATAGGGATCCGTAATACGGTGCTGTATCTGGTATAGATGATATAATATATTAATAAATATCTGTAATGAACAATATGTCCGTTGAGAAGGCTGGATCCGGCGAAAAGAGACTCGTATTGACTGTAAGAGGAGCACCTGCCAATTAGGGTTGGATAGATGGGGGCGGCTGGGGGGTGGTTGGGGGGGGCGGCTGGGTGGGTGCGGGGTGGTTATAAACGAGGGGCGGCCCGGACGACCTTGGACGGGGGCAGTGCACCGACCTTGGCTGCCCCCTCCACGGGGGTGAATTCACCCCACTCGATAATACCCCCTCCCTCTGCGGTTTTCCTTATTCTCCCAACTTTCCCTTTACCTCCTCCGATAAACCTCCATGCTCTTTAATAAATATAGTACTTTATATAAAATTAACTTAAATTTTAAATACATTTTATCAAAGATTTATATATTTGGAAATATATTTTAAATAAAGGTCATTGGGCGGATAGATATGAGGTAGAAGCTGGATTTTTTCTCTGTCTAATCTATCACTATGGAATGATAGTCCTCAGATACATTTCATAATACATGCTATCAATCTCATGAGACAGTTGTTCACTAAAACAATATAAAAATAGAATATCAATATCTATCTATTAATAAATATATTTTTCATTACTTTTTTTTATCTTTACACTCTCCTTCTCTATCTTGTATTCTAAAATCATATTTTAATAAGTAATATTTATTTTGTATATAAGATTTGAAAATTAGTCAAATAACTTAAATTTATATGTAAAACATTTTTTTTAATAACAGGTATATTTAATACGAAGTGTTGTACTTATTTAAAAAAGTATTTTAATAGAAAATTTTATTTCTTATTTCATTTTAAATTGTAATATCGACATCCACGTTGCACAAGTTGGTAGTTGCAAAAACTAAAAATAATCTAAAAATGAAGAGAACCGCGTATTTCTTATTTGATGAACTATATTTTCCGTTTAATTTTTATTTTATGCTTAAAGCCACAGCCGGATTTACGGGGAGCCTTTCGGACTGAAGCCTCCCCCCCAAATGGTAAAATATAACCATGTTTTATAGAAAAAAAATATTAAAAACTATCTCTTAAATTATTATTATTCGCATGATTACATTTAATATGACTTCAAGAATAACTAAAACACCATGTCATATGGGTAGTTAGTTGCTTTCTTTTTATTTTTCAAATTAATTATCGTTATATATATATATATATATATATATATATATATATATATATATATATATATATATATATATATATATATGAAAAAAAAATCCTTCTGGCTGAAGCCTCCCCCCAAAATTAAATCCTGGATCCGCTAGTGCTTAAGGCTATTAAAGAAGATTACGTTTTACTGTTGTATTTCTGAATATGAGAGAGACCAAAATTGTTTGTTATTATCAGATAATAAATTAAAGATAAAACCCATTTCCATAGAAATATAAGATTTGTGTTTTTTAAATAAGTCACATATTTGATAAATTGGGGACGATAACTAAAATAATATTTAATTTGAGTAACTGACAATTGCTTTACTGTAAAGTAGAGAAAATTTGCTTCAAACGAAACTCATTGCCACATCTATTTAAAAACAGGTATTTCAGGAGCAACACTAAGCTAAGTTCTGTTTTTAAAAAAATCTTGAATTATTTATGTTTTTTGAATTATTTGATATCATAGGGGTATACGTGACCGTGTTTTAAGAAAAATTTACTACAGTAAATTATGCAAAGCTCCTTTAAATATTTCATCCGACTTTCGAAACATCCTGTATTATGTCACCGTGATATGCACATATAAAACATATTCGTTTTCTATGTCATGTTAACTCGTATATATATATATATATATATATATATATATATATATATACATATATATATATATATATGTATATAGACACATACAATGCATCAAAAGAGCATTGTTGGTTAGCCTGTGAGAAGGCCACAAAAGGATCTTCACCCCGCTAAAGCAGAATCCTTGGCGGTACCATTTATAAAACCGTGGACTCTTTCGAGACGTACCTCCCCTCCACATCGCTGGCCCCTTCCGAGAACAGTGATATACCAGTTATTATATCACACTCAGTCACTGTAACCGTTACCAATAAATAACATGCGTCGAATCCAGTTATTGCGGTCAAAAGTACCGAATTTAATGGGAAAAATTCAGATAAGTCTAATGAACGATACCGGAGCAGTTTTGGAAAATATCTTTTAATATATTATATATTTTTACAATAGTTCAGTGAAAAAAAACCAAGAAACCAACGTATATAAAAATTTGTGTATGGAAAACCTTTTCCTAAAAAACATTAAATTTATAAAATAATTGATATTAAAAATGTCTGCAACGAAAGCCGCTTCACCTAAGAGCACTATGGTATATTTATTTTTTGTTTCTTTATTACGGATAATCTTTATTTCTCTTTCATTTCAATAAAAATGTCTAATTCCCTTCTGATTTTCTTAATTATTTTTTTTATTTTTTATGTTTCTCTAGTTCTTATCAATAAATAAATATTTTTAATGAAAAGTGTTAATTCATTATTAGTAATTCACTCACTTTTTTTTTTGTGATATAAATCAGTTACTTTTGTATAACGCTTATATTTTTTTTAATCGTGCAGTTCTAATAACTAATTATTTAATCATTAAAACATACTTACGTTCAAATAATTTAAGTTTTTTATGGTCTATATATTCCCTTAACAAAGTACTTCATACATTTTTTTTTCTAAATGTTTCTACTTCTTATGTAAATTAAATATCAATTGTATCAAACATCAAATAATTGAGTAAATATATCTATTTTTATTTTAGAAAAAAAAAATATATATATATAGTATACAGTTTTTTTGATGACCATTAATTAATTTGTGTTTAATATTTTATAATTGTTTTATTATTATTTAGTTATTATTTTACTTTTGTTAATTTTATATTTTCTGTATACATATTGTGAATGTGTTCATATATCACTATAATTATTGTGTACGAGACAGATTATTATATGTCTAAATAAAATATAAAAAATATAATATGAAAATTAATACAAATAATAAATTAATTTATAAGTTACTTTATTAAGATTTAGACGGATGTAACTGTTATATGAATATATGTTTTTCTTCTAGATCTATATTTATTTGGGTTGTTTGTCACCACACTATTTTTTTGAAAAATGATTTGAGGCCGCCCTACCCTATTCTAAGTTAAGATTTCCCAAATCCGACCCAGATATCGGGTCCGGAGATTTGCCAAAACCAAATTCCCATAATCAAGAATGCGCCTTGGTTATATAAATAGTCAGCGGCACAGTTCAAACCCCCGGGAGCTTGTCAAACGCTTTTCAAAACAGTTCTATCATAATACATAATAATTTATAATTAAATTTTATATTTTTAATACAATAATTTTATTTTATTATAATAAAATTGTTACTAAATATAATTGATAGAGGGATCTGTCTTTAGTACTGTACCTAATTAGTCTAATTGGATTAAGATTCTATCGAAGGCTCTGGTCTTATAATATTTAATACTAAGAGTGAATTATTATTAATTTAATTTAATTTAACCGATTTGTTTAGAACGTTTGGGACTTCATGTATATATAAAAATAAATGAATAGCAGTAATATATTGAATAATTATTAAAAAAATCCATTCATATGAGGTTATATAATAAGAGTAATTTTATGTAAGCCGAAAAAAATAGGTAAATATTAATTAATTACAGAAAGATTAATTAATACAATGCAAGGACCGAGGGGGAATAAACGCTTTTAGCATTGACCACATTCTCACCGCTTGCCTACTTCCTCAACAACCTGAATTCATATCATAATCCCTCTTAATGATGTAAATAAAATAATAATAATATAAATCGTTGTATTTTTTTTGTTCTCCACTAATTTTAAGGGCCAATCAAAGTTGTAAAGAAAGAAAGATTTTAAGGAAAATAACATACGTTTTACAATTCAAAATCACACTTACGCTGTGTAACCAAATCAATCTCAACACATTCGTCCGGTAAATATTTACACCGCTATTCACAATCCGACATCTTTTTATCTCAGTTTGGTAAAAATTAAAATTTAATTTATTTAGAATTAAAAGTACAAGAATCAATTATTTTTTTTTAAAGATTAATGACAAATTTTTGTCATTTGGCTATTAATGATAGTTTCCCAAATGACAAATTTTCATTAAGCGGAGAAATATTTGTTTGTTTTTTTTGTTTTGTTTTTTTGACATTAACTGTACATTTTTATTTATTTTATTTTGTTGTGGTATTAAATAAAATACTTGTGGAATAATTTTTAAAAATCATAAATACTATTTAACTGATTTAAAAAAAATATATTTCAAGAAAATATTATATATCATGAGATAAAATATTAAAATTCATACCCCTAAAATTTATTTTTATTTTTAAGAAATCTTTGATTGACATACATTCCACGTATAATTCTTCATGTTTCAATTAAATGGAGTATAAAAAAAAATAAATTGAACAAAAACAACGATCATTTTATTATTTTTTTATTGTCTTTTTAAATGGATTATTTAGCATTAAATACCAGTGAACTTTGGCAAAGATCTCTTCAAATTTATCAGTAAATAAATTTTTGACTTGTGAATTTTGATATTTTATCTCATATTTTTTCCGTTAAAAAATTCTCTGAAATTATTTATGATTTTTTTAAAATTACTTCACAGTCCTAAAATTCAATTTTGTCATAATTTTTTTTTAATAATTTCTTTCTAATGAAACAACTAACTTAAGAGGTAGAACATATGTGTTTGTATATATAAATATTTTTTACGGAAGATTTATTTAAGTTTTATAACATCTTATAACATCAACCTTTCATCACGGAAATAATACCAATATACTAAATGATAATTCTAATATATTTTTCCTCGTGAATGAATGAAAAGCTGTGAGTATGAAAAATTAATGATGTAAAAGGATTTTGACCTAGTTGCTCTTCCAACGTGAAGCGCGACTCCCCCCTCCCTTTCTTTCTCCCTCACCAGAGGCATTTCAATATTAATTATGCCGCTGAGATAATACAATATGACCCCAAGGATTGTATAATTTGTAATTCAATAAGATAAAGAATATTTTCTCATCTTTCATTCTTTCAATGCCGTGTCACGCTACGCTGCTTTTTCCTGAAATGTATGTCGGTCGGTAGAAATTCCAGAAATGAAAACCCTCTACTACTTTCCATATATACATTTAAACTTATCCTCATTTAATCTTAAACCAAGAAATAATATCAACTTCAGAAAAATCTCAGTTTATTCATATAACGAATAAAAATAAATGTACACGTTTTATAAGATTGTTCTTTATATATGCTAGAGAAATATACTTAAATAAGAATAGTAAAGGATTATTTCATGGCAAATGGTTATGTGATAGTGAAATAATACAATAGTAAAATATTTCTGATTTATTTATTTTTATTTTTTTTTATATAGGAAGTATAAGAAATATGGATTTGAAATAAATAAAATAAAGTAGCCATCGTGAAATAAATAAGGACGTAAAGCAATTTTTTTAAATTAATTGTTTATCAAGAAAAAAAATCCCTAAAGATGATAATTAAAGAACTCGAAACTTTGAAGAAGTAAGAAAAGACGTATATATAAAAATGATTTTTTTTTTTTTTTATCACAAAATACTTAAATAATCTTGTATAGTTGGACAAACGGTAGTTAATACCGAATATCCAAATCACTTTCACATACAAATAATATCGATGTTCTATTGACTATGTTCTATCTTTACTATTCATTGCTATAGGCACTTGAGTAAGATAAATAAGAATAGTAATTTTAATGGACAATTGTTATGTAATAGTACATAAAAAAATACAATAGTACAGTGTATCTTATTTATGTAAATAATTTTCTTTTTTAATATTTACGAAACGTAAGAAATGTGGACGATAGAGGATAAAATATAATTAAATGAAAAAAGCAAAATAAAGTTAAAATAAATAAGTGTAACAGGGATATAAAAATAATAATATAATAATAATGTGTTTACTAGAGAAAAAAAATCTTTATGAGATATGATGAGTACAAAGGTACTTGAAACGTTGGTAGAGTAAGGAAAACAGTTTATATAAAAATGTAAATTAATATGTACACAGTATGACTGTGTTTTTATGTTTTTAATTAACTTATCTTTAGTTTATTGTTTTATTGTACATAGTTCTTTTTATTATTATTATTATTTTACTTGTTCATAAGTTTTCTGTATATGGTGTGAATGTGTTCATTTATCACTATATTTATTGTCCGCGAGACAGAATATTATATATCTAAATAAATAAATTTAAAAATATATATATATATATAAGAATTTTTTTTTTGTGTAAGAAAATGAATACAAATATGTTACAGTCTTGTCTAGTTGAACATACGGAAGTTAAACTCGAATATCATACTATCATTTACAATGTAATTTCTATGTATCGAAATTATTATTTTTTTTTTTACTTCTTAGGAATATTTCGTAGAGTAAACCTTGGCAATTTTCGGAAAAAAATACCGTTTGCGGTTACCGATCACATCCTCCTGATAATGACTTTATCGTAGGAAACTCCTTCCAGGGAATCCTGACTAGGCGTAACTGCAATTTCCCCATAAGGAAACTAGCATGAGGCAGAGGATGACATTGCGACAGAGGTGGAAGAAGGAGAAGAAGTGGAGGATAGGGTGTAGAAACGACGAGCTAGGAGGGAGAATTGGGGGCAGGCTGTGTGCCAACGGGGTGAAAGTGGGAGGATATGTATGCCAAGGCTGAAGCTCAGTTCATCTTCCACATATCAACCAGCTCCTTGGTTCATCTCCATTCTTTCATTATCTATTATATCCTTCTTCCCTTTATTATTATTTATTTTTTATATAAAATTCATCAATCATATATAATAATAAAATATTTTAAAACACCTAGTGATTTGAAGAGACGCGATTAAAATACCAAGATTATATTTAAAAAAGCATCGATTGTTCTAAATTAAAATTGATTTTTTGTATTAAGCTTCTTTCAATGCCTGAAAACCGACTGCCACGCAAATGTCTTGTCAGACTCATCAATTTAGATACAAAAGAGAGAGACTCAGGTTTTAACTTGATCTCACAAATTAAAAAAAAAAGCAGCAAATAATTATATTGATGTCGAACCTTTCGAAGAGCTAAAGCCAAATTACTTACTTACTAATAAAGATATAATTATCGAAAAAGTAAAAAATCATCTCTACTCTGTAGATATCGATAGAGCTCTCAAATCTAAATACGACCCACTTTACAGAACTGTAGCTTTAACAGCCCTCAGCCGCAAGAATATTTAACTTATCATGTAAATATAAACAAACTGAAGCTAGTTAGCCAATTAAGAATTTCAGACACGGAAAAGCTGAAACTTTTTCATAAAAATACCACTTTGATTATAAAAATGTGGATGGTGTCAAGAAAATATCTCCCAAAACTTAGAACACCTGCTATTGCAATGCCCCAGACTAAGTATTGATAGGGAAAAATACCTAGGAGATTATATTGTCCAAAACAATAAACAATTATCTTTGGAAAATCTTCTAAATATTCATAGTGCGGACAAACTAAATAACACCTATTTCTTTTTGTTAAAAACTATATATAGGTATTTAGAGTAAGGACTATATTATTTTAGGAATAACCATTTAATTATTTATATGTATATAGCTTTGAGAATAACTATTTACTGTAGTTCTATTTGTGTAGTATTGGGAATGAAAGGGAGAGGGAGAGAGGAAGAGAGGGAAAAGGAAGAAAAAAAGTCTAATACGATATATTTTTGATTCATTAATTAATTTCCAGATATGCACTTTTTTATATTGTTTTGGGTTTTAGAAATAATTATCTACTTGTTTATTTATTCTATTTACTTATTGGGAATATATATATACAAATTTTATATTTATTTTTTTTGTTTTTTGTTTTTTTCTTTAAATTCCTTGTATTATTGGATTATATTGGGAGGTTATAATAAGCAAGAGGAATTTACATATGTTTACGTATTTATATCTTTATTTATTTATGCTTTCTTAGCCATTCAATACTAACAACTACTAACACCAAATGGGTCAAACTCCATGGCTAAAAGATGCACATATTAGCTAATAAACTATCTATCTATCTATCTACTCGTTACACAACTCTCGCATTATATTTCTATCGTTCTCAATTGATTCAAAAATAATATAATGTATTTGGCATAGAAGTAAGAAGCAATCTGCCAAGTGCTCTACAAATGCATAACCTGTTCTCGTATATTCCATGGGCAAGTTATTATACCCACTTTAAACCTTTAATAACCCAGAGGTTGTTGATGAGCATTGTAAAACCTTCAGGCCGTTCCTAAATCCACCGATAATACAGTGGACAAGTTCCTAAACTCAGCTCTTATATCATTGATGAGCATCGGAAATCTATCTATGGATTAGCGCTGAGTTAAGGAACTTATTTTATGTATACCTACCTCAGAGAAAATAGCTGAAGATTACTTCAACAAACGTCCCTAATTATTCTTAACTTACAAACTGTTTCTTTACAGCTATCTGCATGAAGCTCTATTGCATCTTTGTTGATTCCATCTATTGATATGCATATTATTGAAACATTCACCGTCGTGTAGATGCTTCCAAACGGATTGCTCCAAGCTACATGCCCCGTCCATCTTAACTTCCGTGCCTTCATATCATGAGCTATCGATTGACCAGTTTCTGTAAGCTGCTCTTTATTGGTGTTTCTTCTCCATGTGTTACTACTCTGATCCCAGATCGCTTCGATAATCGTGTGGAGGATTTCTTTTCTCAAAAAACTTATTGTCGTAACATTCAAAAATATCCGTTCCAAAAATTCAATACAAATGCAAAAAATAGCTGACCACCATTCTACGTGACAACTGGCTCCCATCAAAAGGACTTGAAACACTAACTTAGAACATGGACCCTTTAACACAAATACAGATACACTGTAAACCATTAAATTCCAACCCCTTCCCCCTCACCCAAAAAAATATTATTATTACAAATTAACAAAATTCTTATGAAATAAAACAAATGGAAATATTTCTTTAAAAATCAAGAATTGTGATTAATAATAAAACGATTTAAAAAAGTTCTTGAATTGTCTAAATAAAACGGGATTAATTTTAAAATCGAGACATTATAGAAAAAAAAAATCGCTCTGATGATATTATTACAATAATAGTTTTTAGATTACCATTATTTGACAGCGATTGTAAAACGAACATGTCTTTTATAAGATCATTCGATAGTGAAACCAATTAAAGAATTTTTTTTCATATAAAGATTATTTTAAAACGTCATGCCGAAAATTTCGTTTTATTTATTATTATTAATATATTTTGTTTACACCAAATCTGTCAATTTTATATATGTTATGTAAGTCGTATTCGGCAATATTATAAGATATATCTGTGAGCTCTCAGAGATGAATATATGTTGCTTTGTAGAATTCAATACTGGGAATATCCACGTGTACTCCCCCTTCCTCTTACATCGACTAAATGCCGACGATTTTCAGTCGCTATAACCTATCTAACCATCTCGAATAAATTATTTTATCTTCAATCTTTATATTATAACTTCAGTTTATCACACGCTTCCTTAGTAATGGAAGGACGTTCAATAATTTAATTTAAAACCGACGACATGTTTTTATCACCATATTACATTTGTTTTGTATTCAGAAAACCTTAAAATTCAAGTTATAACATCGAAAAAAAAAATTAAAATTGAAAAAAATCCGAGAATTCTTATAACTTGAAAATGTTACATTTCTATTTTTTTTTTAATTAGAAATTTTGTTTTTCATTTAATAAAAATCAAATTTATAAATATTTTAAGATGAATTTGGTAAAGTTGAGTAGCATCGAAAGTAAAACCCTCAAATTTCTGAAAAGGATAGTACTATTTTCAGGTGTCAAGAGGAAATAGTTGATGATAATTTATCGATCAATTGGATTTAAGAGTGGCATAAAAAATTATTCAGAGTTTTTTAAATAAATTCAATAATCTTAAATATCTTCAACCATATATTGAACTTGAGCGATTGAGCGAAAATTAGTATTGTTATTGTACTAAAACTAACCCCTATGAATTTTTTTTTCTAGTATAGTAACCATATGTAGGAGGAGTTTATTTGCTAAGTTTACATACGACATGCGAATTTGCATATTGTATGTATGAATGACTTATATTTTAGTTATTCTATCGATTTTTTTGTTGTATAGATTTAAAAAAACAAAATAAAAATCAAAACTAAAAGCTACAACGACTACTGCAGCACTTACTAGACAAACGCTCTAAACTTCCAATTATTTACAAAAGACTCATATATATTACCATAATAAGGCCTATTTGGACTTACGGGATTGAACTTTGAGACTCTACTAAACCATCCAATTCCTCTCGTATCTAATCCTTACAATCCAACATCCTTCGTAATGCTCCCTACATTGTCACATATAAAATCATACATAACGCCCTTAATGTACCATATGTTTCCGATTTAGCTCAATCCAGATACCTATCCTTCGATAATAAACTTCTGAACCATCCGAACCCTCTTTCCAACCTTGCTTCCTCTTCTATTCCTGATAACGCTCCGAGGCGTCTGAAAAGAAGATGGTCTCGGGACCTTTTAATATAGAAATATAATTGGAGTGCTACCAATGGGTAGTTTCCCTTCATGTTGTACATGTCATGTTACTTATTTCATATTTACTAGTTGTATTTATCATTTAATACAGTTGTAAATTTCAATAATAATAAAAAAAGGAGAAATAAAATCTACAATACTTCTTTACTTTTTATAGTTACTTATAGAAGTAGTTATAACGTATTAGTAGTTTATGAATTTTAATACGTATGATCTGTATTCTCAGTGAATAATAATTCGTATTGAAATTTTTTTAATATACCGATTTTTTTTTTAACTTAGACCCTCAATCATTTGTAGAGCAGGTACAAATTAACATTATTTACCTAACGTAGACATAATTAATTATCTTAAATCGATTTGACCACTTATTTAGAAGGAAAAGAGGACAAAAATATTGAGAAAATTCTATATTGAGAGGAAAATGTTTTTTTTTAGTGATGAACTCTTTGCCAAAATTTCATGATCTTTAATTTTTATCTCGTACAATTTATAATTGTTTTAAGCCTTTATCTCATTTATGTTTACCACGCGGAGTTCAATTTAAGATTCTCAGGGCCATTGAGGTTTTACTATCCTAAAGTAGGCGACGCTACAAGATATGGTTGAGTATTTCCTTAAGTGAATTCTTCTCTCGCGGGTTGACCTTTATGGCTGTGTTGCGAAACTCTTGACGAACGACATTTTGTCTCCTTCATCCAGGAAACAATAGTTTTTTATATTCATGACGTTTATTATGTCAAAATGTGAACAGAAATTCAAAAATAAATAAATAAGTAAAAATAAAGAACAGAATTAAAGCTCAATTATTAGTTTTCAAGAACGCATTTGAAAAATTTAATTGATTAAAAATAAATATGACTTTGATAGAATCTTTGCCTAATCTGACTTAATATGCATTTTAAATAGTATGAATGTGACTGACAAAGAGCTATTTATAATGACTATTAATAATTAATAAAATCTTGATGATGAGAAATTGGTCGACAAAAAATGTATTATAGATTAGCAAAAAATGGAAATCAAGGAAGATTTTATTCACTAACTCTCAATAAAATGGTACAGCTCATTTTCGGCTTATATTTTTAGGTATCATATAATAGATGAATGTAGTAATTAATTAACTAATCGGAATTTAAAGAAGAAAAATAACATGAATAATGAAGAGGATATATTTTAGCATACAAATCTTCTTAAAATAATGATGATAAAGATGTAGAAACTACAAACTATAATAAAATAAATATTTTACCACAGTATAATATTAATTAGAAAAACATAATAATAATTCCTTAAGTCCCTTAAAAGCTAAAAAATAATTAACTATTTAACGTTCTTTCAATTCACCTATCATTAGACTTACAAAATACAACACATGATCGTATTAATATATACAAAAAGTATAATGTAATGTACTTTTACATATATACATAGATAATTTTTTTTATAATAAAAAAGCATTAACAGCTTAAAATTTACTTTAATTAGAGACAGTAAACTTATTATTTAATTAACTAACTAATTACTTTTTGAGTTTTTGCTCTTTTTTTTTAATCAGTACATTTATACACATACACAATGTTTTCAAAGATAATAGTCACTATTGTGGTTGTAGATAATTATATGCTATTAAATACATGAAATTAATATTCTAAAATAAATAAAAAAATTTAAGAAGATTAAAAATAATAATAAAAAATAATTATTAACAACCATGAAATGATAATAAACAGATAAGATTTTTAGCTATTAAAAATATTTATTTGTGAATTGGCTAAAAAAAGTAGATAAAAATGCTGCTATAGTTACGTACGTTCCGGTACGAAATCATAGATAAATAATAATAATAAAATAGAACAAATAATTTTCTTGTCGATTATAATAATTTACATGTAAATTATTAAAAAATATTTCGTCTTCTGTTGAATTATTTTTCCATGGTTTTAATTTAATAACAATGATAATTCATAGAATAAAAACGGTGGCTTTATAGTGTGGAGTATTTTTGTAAATAGTCTCTGAAAAATAAATAACTTTTAATTGAATGAATAATTTGATTCATATTTTTCCAAAGATAGTGTCCAATTCATTAACATATCAGCTGGACTATATTTTGTAGCTTGCATAACTTCAGGACTATTACGTCAATCCGATTTCAACCATATATGGTATTACGTTTGTAAATAAATAATTTAGCTATCATAATAATTATGCATGTGGCCATATTCACCGTGTATTAATATTCAGCATGTTTACTTAAACCCCAGTTACATATTAGTAAACTCATTATAGATTAAAATGACAAATTTTGGTTAGTTAGTTTTTTTTTCTGAAAACTATTGATTTAGTACAGAAAACATTAACAGTTTCAGAAGTGAGAAATAAAATAAATTTTTAAAACTATTGAAATGCCGTTCATAAACGAATATTTAAAATGTTTCTTAATTTTAAATGACCAGTGTGGGGATATTATTGCACTGTGGAAATACATCTGAAATGTGGACTTGTTTAATACGTATACTATATTAATTTTATTCTATAAGATATTTATTTAAAAAATCATTATAAATCATGGTTAACTAAAATCCAGTGTTGAAATCACCTATGGTCATAAGAGAGTTCAACACTCAGTTTGTTTTTTAACTATTTGAGTTTTTGAAACATTTGCTCCTCAGCGTGTTTCGAAATCTCAACTAAAGCAAGGAAGAGGACTTCCGGCAGAAACAGGAGGTTTGGCAATATTGTCACACTTCTTGCACATTCTCTCCTCAGTTACCAAACCACGTTATCAACATCTCGTTTCCCTGGGTTCAGGTTTTTCCGACTTGTTTATCTTTCTAGGTCGTGTACTTCATACTTTTGAAAATGCTCACTAAAATAAGCCCTACATCTCTGATAAATTTCTTCAGTACCCATTTCTAGCTAGGGTTATATGAAATCGTGGTAATGTGAAGTTGATAGTGAACAGATCATTAAGAACGTTTTGTTTAGGTACTTCGTGCTAGTGTTGTCCACAAGACCAAGACCGGTTGACTATTGCAAGACCAACATCAACACTGGTAATAAAAAAAATCGTTTCTGTGAATAAATATTAAGGCAAAATAATTACTAATGCTTGACAATTTTATTTACTATATGTTAAGAATTGGTATAACTAATATACTTTTACATTTAATTCTTAAAATTTTTCATTCAGGCTTAGTTAGGTTTCCCTCATCTTAAAAATTACAGTAATAATTCTATAGTAATAAGCTAATAGATAACTGCAAGACTCTTACGCAAGACCAAGACTCGCCTTGGACAACATTACATTATGCTGAACATAACAGATTTATTTTAGGGGATCACATATAATCTCAAGTTTTGAGTTTTAAAGTAGAAAAAAAAAGTAGTAATTTTTAACCTTCTTTCCTAATTAAAAAAACAACTTATCTCAACGACTTTTTATTTTATTTTAAATGATGAATACATATATTTAAAAACTATAAGCTATTAATTTTTAATAAATTGTTTAATATTATAAGAGTTGTAGTAATTCGATTGGATGAAATTGCAAATCCTTAGAAAGAGACTGCTGGCTCCAGTTGACTTACGAAATGGAGGGGGGAAATGGAACAAGGCTGGTCGCTTCTCTCGCCTTCTTTCCTGTATTTTTCTAGCGAGATAGATTTATTTATTCTTATTTTTACTGTATAAATAATATATAGGTGATTTTAATTTGTTACTTTTGTTTAATTATTTAGTTTATGAAATTATTATCTTTAATTATTTTCCAATTGATACTTCAGGAATAAAGCAATTAAATTTTCAAAAAATCCCATCACCCATGACCAGAACTAGCTTTTTTTCTAAATCTCCTCTCATGCTTCACCAATGAAAGCCAACAGTTTTATAACAGACAACTAAATTGAAGCCAAAACAACAGAAACAAATATTTTTTGCTTAATAAAAAAATAAAATTTAGTTGACAATTCTACCACCCGGGGCAGCAAATTCCCACCTCTTTTTTTTGCCCTGCCTTATGTTACATCAAGTATATAATCATTTTTAAAAAATATAAAATAATGTGTTTATATTTATTCTGAAATATAACTTTATTCTGGTGCAAAGTCCCTTAAGAAAGAGAAAAAAATTACTTCTGGCCAAAAGATCAATTACATAGAAAATAAAAACTCATAAGCAAGTAAATTTACTATATGTAAAACAAATTAAACTATGAACTAAAAACATACAGCTTTGAACAAAACCCATGAAAAATAGTGAAACAATATATTTACTTCTACGATATACAAAATTATATACAAATATTTTAATTATTTATCGATTAATATTATTATATTAACTAAATTTTTATATTCATTTTAATGTATTGCTACTTAATGTGTTTTAATTTAAACTTAACGATTATGCAATATTTTTGTTAATTTTAATATTTTGAAAAATTTTGTTGTTCGAAAAGAATTATTAAATTCTATCTAAATACATATAAATTTATTAATTTGAAAATAATACAGAACAAACATTTTTTTTAAATGACATTAAATAAAGAAAAAAAAAGGATTTTAATTGTAAAAGGACATTTAATTATCACATGAATTTTGATTTTTTATATAACTATAAAATATTTGTATTATGTGCCTAGATGATAAAGCTGATCTTGTGTAAGCTTTGTAAGTCATGAAAAATTATATAAAATCATTTTCACTAGATATTTTGCAGATTAATTGAAGAGAGGGACTGGTTGGCCGAGCGGGCTGACGCGTGTGCTGATATGCGTTGCCCAGCAACCTGATAAACTGAAGGCAACATTATAGAATGAATAATTACGAGTTCCCGTCCCGGTTATGAGGGAGCTTTTAACTCTGCCATTAATCCCCCGCCCTCTCCCTTGGCCCGAGAAATAGCCGAAAAGGCAAAGAAGGGAATGGAAAAAAATTACATAAAGAGTTGAAAGTTTTATTAATTAAAAATGAATAAAACCATCTATTGTTTGATTTATTTGAATTTATGGTAGTTATAAGACATTTTACATATTAAAGATTACTTAAGTCGAAATTATTTTAAAGATATTCGTTCTTTGCGCAGTTTTTAAAATTGTGACTACATTTTTTTTTTTGTTTAGTGGATTTAAAAAAAAAAGGAAAAAGTGTTTCATTTATTAGTTTATTGAAGGCCACGTGATGTCTACCGCAAAAAATTATTGCCTCATCTTGTTTGTTCAAGTGCGCCGAAAATTGCAAATAGACGCCTCAACTCACTTCAACAAAATTTTATCTCCCATATCAGTTCTTCAATTACAAACATTTTTTAAAATTATTTTTTACCTTTTTAAAAAAGCACAAACGTACTTAAAGCAATCGAAATAAAGTATCTTAGGTTCAATTTGCGAAGATAAGAAGGAAGATTGGGTAGAACGGTAGTTTGGAAATAACAATTTTGAGTGTTTGGATTGGACTGATATGTATCTGTCAAAATGTTGGATGAGAAGACATAAATGCCATTATCGCTTCCTATATTGTATTTATCAGTATATTGTTTATTTCATTTGCTGTTTTATTTCTCTTAAAATAACAAATTCAATTAATATATACTTGTATACTAAACATTGCATAAGCGAAATATTCCAAGATTTACGATAAGCATTTCATTGAAATTTCGCATTTAATTTTTATCTAACTTAATCAAATTCTACTGAATAAATTCAAGTGGTACATGTGCGATACTCTGTGCGTTAGTTTGAATAATTGATGATGTAATATACAAAATTGTATATATATATATATATATATATATAATTATAATATAACAAAAATAAAATTTTATAAATAAAAATCGTTTTGGCTTAGGTCGTTTAAAAATACAAATATTACAATTGAAGTCATGCAAAAATGAAATTTATATATCACTATTATTTCATTACAAGATACAATTTTATGAACCCTACATAATTTTTTTAATAAATAGTAGCAGATGAATAGTAGAATTATATTTAAGAACCAACAATTACTATCTAAAAATTTTGGAATGACTAATGAATATAAAATTATTTAATTATTATCACTACCAAAAAAAAATGGATAGAGAACATTTTCAAAGAATCACGTAGTTTTGTGTTAAACTGTCGTCCTGATTTTCCTGAAAAGAAAAAAAAAAAAATACATACAAAATATATATACAAAATATTTTTAAAAAACGCATTTTATTTTATTTTTAAATTTTAATAATTTTTCATCTTGAATTTTCGCTTAAATATTTTCACAAGGATTCCTCAAGAAAAATAACTTAAATTTTTTTTATATTGCAGTACAATTTTTTTTTTAAAACGGTTGAAATTCTTCACGTTTCTTTTCATTTATATATCTTTTTCCAAATTAGGTTGATGGGTTTTACCTCCGTTTTTAACAATTCAGTCTCCTGAAAAAGACTTCCTTAAATGCTCATAACGTTCATAGTTATTAAATTTTTATTAACTCTTAAAGAAAGTAAATAACTAAGACCAATTGAGAATACTTACCTTCAAAAGGTCACATATTCATAAAATAAATCAAGTGTTTTTCACGTTTTTTGATAAACTGAATGACTGTGGAAATATTTTCTATCAAAACTCATTCTAATTCTTTTGAATTTGATTTAAACCAAGATAATTTCTTAATAAGTACTCTAATAATAGTTTTTCAAGTTCTGTGCACTGGAGATAAAGGACACCATATCCATTTTTATAATTAAATAATTTATGAACCAAGAAACAAAATTTAATGGTTCAAAGTTGTGGAACATAGTCTCTCCTGAATAGATACAAAAATGGACATGCTGTTCTTTACATTCGGGGTTCAGAAATTAAATTATATAAATTAATAAATTGCCAGATAAACAGTGACAAGATGCCAAAACAATAGTAATATCTAATGGAAAAGGATGGACATAAAAAAGTAAAATAAAATAACAAAAAAATAAAATAATATTTAAATTACATTAAAATTTAATAAAATTTGTGTTTTAGTTCTTTGTAGGTGTTGCGCAAGCCAAAAGTTTGGTCCATTTTGTTTTTAAATATCTGCTTCTTAAATTCAAAATATATTTCTCTGTACACATTTACTTGATGTATTCATAGAAATACAGTTGTAAATATCATAATAAAAGTTTTAAAAAAATAAAAATTCAAAATGGAGTTTATGACCACACTGATTCTTTGGTTGCTTAGCTCATCCCAATACTCCTTATAGGTCCTTATCTTCCTTACCGTACGACTTCATCCTTTTCGGGACTATGGATCCCGTTTAATCAGCTATAGTTTAATTTTATTCTATTACCTACTAAAGTAAATTCGGCGAAAATACGTGGCGCAGTATTTATTGAAATTAGTGCACTAAATCTTAAAATGGTTCACAATTTTGATTTTGATTAGGATTTGGAATGATGCGTATTTTAAAAGACTCTAGGAAAATTCAATGATTTTTTTAAAATCTCAAATACAGCTACAAGGGTATAATTTTTTTAAAGGAAAATTTTGTTATTATTACAATTTATAAATATTTTTGTATGAAATACAACGTATACATAGAACAACAATTTTCTCGAATTTTCGGCAAACGGATTTAATATATTATATTATGTTTTATTATATTTCAAATTATTTAGGTGGTCAATGACTTCCTACTCTGCTCTTCTCTGCGTATGCTCATATGTAGCAAGTAAAAATATATATAAATTATCAAATAAATCATGCAATCGACACACAATCGGAATACGCGTTTAAGAGCAGGACCTAATTTTTTAAACTAGATTTAAAATTATCAGCAACTCATAATATGTATTCCGCGTCATAGATGGGATGATAAATAATACCGACTACAGGACATACCCAGATTTAAGGAGAGTGTAAAGCAGGTCATGGACTCGCCTCTACTTCCTAATCACATCCCTCCACTTCCTCTCTGTCCGTTCAACATACCACAACTTCTTTAAGAAATATTACAAAGATATACCTAATCATATTATTATTAATTATTACAATATAATAATTATACATTTCATTGCCAACATGTTTCTCTGTATGTTTCTCAAGAGTAAATACATTAATTAATTGTAATTGTAAAAATATGATATTATGAATATCCTAGTAGAATAATGAATGATGTGAAACATACTCATTTAAAATATTTACTTATTATATTTTTTTTTCTTACTTGTCTAATCAGAAAAAAACGTATGCGTTTTTTGTCCCTGACCATCTTCCACGAGTGTATATTTTAGATATTAATTTTTCTAAAATTTATTGCTTTATTGCTTTATAATATACATCGGTAGTTCTGTTTTATTTTGGGACATTGGTTTACGACATGAGAAAATATTGTATTGTGAGCAAATACCCTTCTTTTTTCTACAGCTAATCATATAATCTTTCGTAGTTAATATTTATCCGGTTTTTATTACTTATAATAAAGAGAGTAATCATTTTAATCTTGGTACTGGTACTGGTGGGGGGACTTAGTCCGGCAAGTGGGCCTATTGGTACTTTTTGCCAACCCAAAAAATTGATACTACCAATGGTTGTCTATTGTACCTCTACTCTGTCTCAAATCTTTTTGTTCTTCTCATGAAATTCAAGAGGTTGGGCCATTTTATGGTGGCAGCTTAGCATACTCATTTTGCATGAGTGCATAAAGCATTACATAAAATTTGCATAATCTTACAAAAAAAAATTAAACTGTAGTCAATTTTTAAACAACCTTAGCTTTTTCTTAAATTCTTACGTACATTATTATTTTATTTTTATTAAGTCTTAATTTTAGGAGGTAACTTAATTTATATCACCATGGGTAACGGCTTTAATACTCGTATAATGTCGGGAGTGCTCGGTAGCAATCGGTAGCAATGTTAACCAGCGTTTATTTTTCCTTCAGTTAATTATCGCAAAGTGTTTATCTTTTATTATTACTGACAGTGTGAGAAGGTACAGTAATTTCAAATAACCAAAATTGAAAGTTATTTAGAAATTTGGAAAATCGGTGTTTAAATACATACTATTTTAACGATTTAATACCTACTTGACATTTAAAAAAAAAATTAATTTTATAATGGTGTCACTGGTTTGATCAAAATCGTTACTGATGTTATCAAATAAAATTCTAAAAAATGTATAAAAACGGTAATATAAAATGTTACTTCAGAGTTGTCGATTTAAGATGGAAATGTAACTGTAACATCCAAAGCACACAGCTGAAATAAGAAATTGAAGTTTCGTATACTTTTTTTTTTTTTGTAGCTAGATTGTTACCAATCATACAACTTAAAACATATTTCTGTCGAAACTGTTAACGATTGCAATACTTCGCAATGTATCCTGACTATATATTTCATTTATAGATATAATGAAAGTAAAACTAACGTAATCTTTCGCTTGCGTGCTCGTAGTAATGGTAGAAATTGTACGAAAAAAGTTGTGTGAAAAAAAGGACATTACACGAGCAGATACATAATTTCTTAACATATAAATTTATATGTTAATGCATTTAGTTATTTTTTATAGGTACTAGTACCGTTTCATTAATATTACCATGTTATTATGATAATATAATCTCGTTGTGGGAAATAGTACTAATAAATAACAATACATCATCATTTTATGAACGAAATAAAAATTTTCATGTTAATAAAAAGTATCAGTTCTTCTTATTTTGATATATATATACGTGTGTAGAGAACTGCTTATGAAATATGTATGAGCCGAGCTATTTGTGTGTAAATGTTATTTAAATATGAGCAAAATATATCCGATCATGGTAGGGCTACTGCAATAAGGAAAATATATATTTTCGGGGGGATTATTTAATTTGTTTCATCTTATCTTAATAACCTTGTTTTAACGATTTTTTAAATCCGTTTTAAAAACTGCTTAGTATGAATTGCTTGGGCAAAAAAGAAATTGTTAGAAATATAATTTTGACATATTTTATTTATTGTAATTTTTTAATCAAAAGTAAATATTTCAGATGTGCCTTAAGTTATTGATTAGTAGTTAGTTAATTTAAATACAGTCTTATTTCTGTATTTGAGGGTTTTTGTTAACCTACATTAGCCTAGAATTTAAAAAAGGTTTTTAGGTTTAAAAAATAGTCAACAATATGTAGCATTTCGGTGTTACTCACATATGTCACGCATGTTGGCTAACCAGTTCATTTTAAACTAAATAATCGATTTTTTTTTTACTTTAAAGTAGGTATTCAACTTACTTATCTTTTGGTTGTTGATTGGGTACATTTTTTGTAATTCGTAATTTCTTCTGCTTTATTAATACATTTTCGAGAATAAACGAAAAATCTACTATCTTTTTTATTACTATGGGGAGGAACTTGGATTCCTTCCGATTGCATAGAATTTAAAAAAAAAAATAATAATAATAATCCTCAGTCCATCATTATTGATATTATAGGAAGGGAAAACTCTCAATAATAAACTTAACAGATCATATAATTTTTTTTTTAAGGGAAAACTTCTTTAAGCCGTCAGATCTTCGATGTGTAACGCTCGGGTAAAGTCGGATGGTATCGGCTAATTGAATGTGTTTTTGCATATGGATTAAAATATCTCGAAAACTAAAAATCGGAATTGCACACTGTAAGCGAGAGAATTGTTCAGCATTTCATCCTCTCTGTAATGGGGTATTATTCAAAATTGTTATACAATACAATGAATAACATGTGACGCCGTGTTAGAGAGGCGAAAAGGAAAAAAAAAAATGGATCGAAAACCAAACTATAACGAGATTAATTGAAGATATGAATTAAAATATCTCAGAAACTAAAAAATCGGACCTGCATACTGTAAGCGAAGGAATTGTTCAGAATTTCATCCTCTCTATATTGGGCTATTATTCAAAATTTTATCTTAAGGAAAAGTAAAAAATAGAGCCGAAAACCAAATTATAACGATATTTATTAAAATATCTCAGAAATTTAAAATGGGACCTGCATACTGTAAGCTAGCGAAATGTTCAGAATTTTATCTTCTTTATAATGAGCTATTACTTATAATTTATATTTCATATTATTAATCTTGCCTTGTTGATGTTCTCACTTCTATCGTGTGGTCTAAAGAACAAACCTTAGTTGTTGTTTTGTTATGGTGAATACAATAGGGAGGAAGTTATATGCCGTAGAAATGGAAATTTTAACTCTCAGTTTTAACCTTGCGGAATCCCCTGCAGAATTGATTAAGTTTTGCCAAGATTAGTAAGATGTACGATAGATTCGTTATCCATTTTATGTATCATACTTTACGAACCTTCGATAAGGCGTTGGGTCCATACACAGCTAGATTTGGTTGCATATAGGAAAACAAATTCAAAAAGCACATCTGTTCTTTATTTTAATTGGTTTACATTTTATTGGCATTACATTTCACAAATATGCAATATGTCACACATGTATTAGCAATTCGGTTATCGTAGTCTTATTTTAATTAATGTTCGAAAATACCGCCATAGCCTTCTTAACATTTTCGGTTTTGTCTTCGAGGGTGATAATTGTCCTCCTGATTGTTTTTTATGTTCTTTTAATTACGCCTGCAGCATTTTTAATCCGTTGAATTAGTACATACCGAGTTGCATGGATCAGACTTTGCATACTTTATCTTTGAGCCAGGCCAATAAACAATAATAATGTAAAGTTTGGAGATCCTGGAGGCAAACTAATTGGACCACCGGAACCAATTCAACAATCTTGCTTTCGTCCAACTGTTGCTTTTTCCGACAAGAAAAATGAACAGGAGCTGCGTTATGCTGAGAATGCATTTGCATTCTGATGCTTTGTGGGAAATATTCTAATAGTAATTCAAATCGTAAAATATCTAAGTAATCCTGTGATACGATTCTTTAAAAAGGGTCAATAAAATGACCGTCGAATCATACCATAAGTTTACCGAAAAGTTAGGTTCAAACTTGTCAATTGACTTTCCACTTTTGGGTGTGGATTTTTTTCGGCCCTCACATATGAGTTGTGAATGTTTTAATGCCGTCAAAGGTAAATGTTGCTTCTTCCGTGAATAGTATGTGCGATACAACATGTGAGTTGTCATTTATGCACTAACGAAATTCCATAAGTTTATGATAATCTTTCGGTTTCAGGTGTTGCATATGCATGTGTGAAATATTGTTTGTTTGTGAATTTTTTTTTTTTTATAATTACCCAATAAAACTTAAACAAGTGAAAATCGGATTGGAACATTTATGAATTTTTACATTATTTTCTTGTGTCGAACCCATTCCTGGAGTTTGCCCAGTTCCTCTCGACTCACACAATATGTACATAGCTGATCCAGCAACTTGTAAAATGTTTATGAAGTATGATATATGGAAAGATCTTTTGACCAACATTGTTGGCCAAGTTTAATCACTTCTGCAATGGATTACAACAGGTAAAAGCTGAGAGTTGATGTTCTCAGTTTTAGCGATATATCTTTCGCACTATTGTATGAATTAATAACATGTAGCATCATGATATATTTTTATTTTTGGTTTTGAACTGTTGCTCTTTGCGAGATCCGACCACAGCCGGAGACTTGTCCTTCGAGATCCACTCGGCAGCGACTACACACCGACACCGACATGGAGGGGGCGGGGCTAGCGGAGGGAGGGGGCGGTATAGAGGCGGGGTGAAGGGCCTTATAAAAATCAAGGGGTTGGAACGCGGAGATAGCAACCCTCGCAGCCCATCCCTGTCTTAATAAAACATCAGTCTCCCTGTACGGGCGATTGCCTTTATTGCTGGTCAGGAATCGGTCTATTTTATGATATATTACTGCCATAAAACCTACTGTGTCCGTTTGGGGTCTTGTTAAATATCCTCTTGTCTTTTCAGTGATTGATAGTAACAAGAGGTAAACTGTTAATTGCAATATTAATTGATTAGGAGCGGAGAAGTTCAGTAGTAAGGAACTGACTCCCAAGTTCCCGGGTTGAAGTACAGATAATTTTTCATCAGCCGAGGGTCGACCCCGGATTCGGAAGGACCTCCCTGGGACACACCCAGCCTCTATAAAGTGGGTATTTTTAATTAAATAGTTAATTAAGGAGGGGGAATAAAAAGGGTGGGGTGCAGTTTGCAAGACCATGGCCAAGACTGATAAAAAAAAAAATCGTTTTTTGAATAAAAATTAAGGCAACATAGTTACTTAAACTTGACGAGTTTAGTTACTATACGTAAAGAATTGGTATAATCAATATACTTTTGTATTTAATTCTTTCAATTTTTTGTTTGGACTTTGTCAGGTTTCCTCTATTTGAAAAATTACAGTAATATATCTATGGCAATAGGCTAATAGGTAACTGCAAGACCGTTGCGAGACTCTAGCACAAGACCAAGAACTAAACCAAGTGCAAGACCAAGACTAGACTTGGTCTCGCATTTGGGCCAAACTAGTAGCAGTACTTCCATACATTCTACAATGTAATCCTTCATGGATTGTCTTCGGTTTTAATTAATTATTAATTATTTTTTGGCAGAGTGTTGAAAGAAATTAGCTCCAGAGTATGACGGTATCTATTATGTTGGACTCCCTGAGAATCCTTCATTACCACCTATATTAATTGTGGCCAGTACTTTATGAATTCTAAGAGTAAATATATCATAAAATTCAGTAATTAAATAAATTAAATAATTTAAATTAGCCATAACATTCGGTAATTAAATAAATTAATTTAGGCATAAAGTTTGGTAATTAAATAAATCATAACATTCGGTATTGTGGTATTTCAATTATAGGAAAGTTTCGAAAATTTAAAATAAAAACGTTTGGTAATATGTAATCCGTCCTACCTGGATTAGATGAGACAATAATTAAAAATCAAATAGTTATGAAATATTTAAATTTATTTTGTCCTTAACATCGTCTGAAACATTGCATTTTTAATACAAAAAATTGATGGCAGAATTAATGTATTATTATATAAAAATTCTCCCTTAGCACAATTTTAATAGAATGGGATGAAAAAATCAGGAAGAATATTTTTAAAAAATAAAGTATTGTTTAAAAAAATAAATCAAAAAATTATTTTTTGTTGCTTTACAGATCTTGTGAATCTTTTTCCGCCTTAACCAGACCTTATCTATGCCTATCTTGGACAATTTTTTTTTTCTGTTATCTACATGGAGCTCTAATATATTTGTTGATTCGATATGTCCATCTAGTTTCTGAACTTCCGTGTGGTTTCTTGCTTGCTATTGAGGCATTCTTAATGTTTTAGAGGTTTCCTGATGGATTTACATGCCTTTCCCATCTTAACCTCCTAACCTTCATATAAAGCAGTCTATTGTTCCTTTTCATCTATCCGTTAGTATTTAACCAAATTACACCGAGGTTTCAAAATACTATAATATTTCCACAATCATCAATAAAATATTAATGGAACAGAAGAAAAAAATTTTTAAATGTTTTATTAATTTAGTAATTTTTTGGCATTATTATCACATTTTAATTTTTAAAACAACAACCAAAACTCTCAAAATACTATATTACATAACACTCGATGGCTGTAGACGTTAAAGATAAAAAATATTTATGTTTCATTTTGTTTGCCAGTAGGGTTAGCAACATTTCTGTTAACCTATACATCATAGATTACAAAAAAAAACATTTATTTTTATTATATTTGAAGACATCTTCTATTTTATTTAAGAAATTCACATCTTTAATTTAGAGTACTACATAGGATTTTTTAGGCGCCCTCTGTAAAAATTAACAACCACAATCAACTTGTTTATCGCAAGAAATCATTAATGGAAACTCACCTGTGATAATCCCACGATGTAAAGGAATATAGGTTAAGAAGGAAAGGGAATGTATTCTTAAGCTATAGAGTGCATCTTCTCCAGACAATCATAAATGCCATAGGTATTTCATCATTTGCCAAGGGACACAAGGCTATGTAAACATCAAATTTAATTTAAAAGTTTATTTAATAAAAATAATTGAGTCTTGAAAAAAATAAACCTTTTTTTTGTTTTTTATATGTATATATATCACTTGCTGTTAGTCATAACTTCTCTCTTGTTTTTATTTTTTCACCATTACAACAATTAAATTTACTCTGATTAAAGAATCAAGTTTATTAGGTTGAGTTTAATGCATATTACAAGTTGAGTGGAATGGATTCACTGAAAACCTTAATAAAACCACGATTAAAATTAAATAAAACTGAGATTCTAATAATTTTCCTTTAATTTTGTTGGTAATTACTTTGGCTTCAAATAATTACATATAATTTTCCAGAAAAAAAAACTTTTTGAGTTATTCTGAGAACAATTTTCATTTTAAGAATTTGAAATAATATTTTTTTAATCGTCACACTATGAATTTTTCTAAACCCTCAGTTTTATTGCCCTTCTATAGCATAAGAGAAATTATCAATTAAAATATCAGTTTCATTCGCATTTTCAACGTGGATGAAATGCATATATATATATATATATATATATATATATATATATATAGAGAGAGAGAGAGATGAGAGAGTAGAGAGAGAGAGAGAGAGAGAGAGAGAGCGTGAGAGAGATTACCTAAATAAATATAAAAATTTAAATAATTATTCTTAGCAACTGGAAGGAAAATAAAACTGTTATTGAAAGCTAATAATAAAATTTTTACTGGTCACGTTAAAAATTAACATGTCTTCGTAAACAACGGAAAACTACCGCGAATATAAACTTGTTTTTAGCGGATTAAATCATAACCTGTTATCCTGTAAGAATAATTCACACAGTATATTTGTCAGTGAATATATGATATAATATGAAATTAAGTAAATGTAATTTATTATAGGAGGCAGGAATTAATTCCCATTCATAGTAATCCAAAAAAACAAATCACAATTTCCTGTATTTTTGCTAATTCCGTTAATGTTATTGTAAAGATTTTTTTTTTTTCATTTAGTATGGAATTCGGAAGCCTATTCTATTATGATGGGTATAATAGACTCATAAATTGTACAATTTTTGATACAGTAAATATATGAAAGTTAAGAATAATTAAATTGTCTAGCAGACCACTCCTAGCAAATATAAACAGAAAAAAAAGAGTAAAATCTGAGGATCTCTAGGGACCTCAGAACTATTCTTCTTCATTTCCTTTTCAACTGATTTTTAGTTTGTCTTAAATCATAATATCTTTTTTCTTTTTCTTTTTTTTTTTTTTGTTTTAGACATTTATTTGCAACTGTCAACTTTATGTTAGACAATTAGCAAACGTGCTGAAAATACAAGAAATTATGACATGTAGGAAAGGAGCTCTTCCATGGATTGTTTCAATTATTTAGGTTGTTTAAGGAAATAGACTCTCTTCTAACGCCTTTTTAATTTACTCCTCATATGCAGGGGTATCTCAGATGTGGTCATGTCTCTTATTAATCTGATGTTCTGCCAGTTTAAATTTCTATAAAATCGTTGGTAAGGAAAGGATCGTTGGTTAAAATCGTTGAGGGGAAGGTTTATATTAGTCAACTAAGAGCGGGAATGTTTAGCGGGCCAATGTGTGTGCAAAACATCGCGTTGCATACCAACCAGATGATTGATAAACTGAGTTTAAGATAATAACTTAAAGCAATATTTTAAAAAAGCATGATAAATAGCAATATTTTAATTTTTAAAATCATAAAAGAAATGCATGACTATTAGCAACCGATGAACCTCGGAATAAATTAATCACTATTTAAAAACATTACATTTTTGGGCTTTGAATCGCAGGACCTGGAACGTTCGGAAGGAACCTAAGCCTAAACCAAAAAAGGAACGAGGTGTCAAATTGACTGTCAAAATATAAAAGACGCAATTTGCCTCATCTTGAGTTTTGAAACGTCTTAATTTTTTTTAATTACTTTTATTAAATATTAAGGATCGACGTTGAGATTCGCCACTTCTCCATTAAAATTCCTTTCGTTTGATACCACATTTTTCAAAATCCATTTCTCCTATAAGCCGGAAAAGGGGTCTATATTTGTACTACAGTATTATTTATAGTGTAGATATTATCATAATGCCGTCTAATATAGTCACGAAAAATATTTATCTTGGCCGAATTAATCAAACGTTTGTTCGTATGGAAAGTTTTTCACGCTTTGTTTAAGGTCGCCGAAATTTGAATAATAAAATTCAACAAGGCGTCCAAATATCTCCTTATTACCAAACCTGTTCAAATAGTTTGCCTGTTTTTACCGTTCTTTAGTTTGCTCAACTCATGTAACTTGTTCTCTTCCTGTTTGCTGTGATCCTTTTAATTGGTGACGTAGCAGGTGTTTGTAGAGACGATCATGTCATCGATCTTATGACGTCTTTTGTGAATCAAGTATTTGACTTCTTCTCGGGCGCTGTTCTCTCGAGATTCGTCGTCGATGATTCATTCTTCTCAAGTTTGTACCTACGTTATCTTTTAACAGTTGAACCACTTCCTGTAATGTAACATAGATGGAATTAAATCGATGACATCATGCGATTGGCTGGATTGAATTTTCACACTTGTCGACTTCTTCTTAGTCGTGTCATAGTAATGACGACATTGTTAAATCATGTTCCAACTTCTCAAGAGAGTTCCGGTTCATGACGTATGTAAAAGTCGAAAAATAGATTACTCAGAGATACTTTAAACGAATTTAGAACATTTCTAAAATTGTTATAAAAAAACTCGTAATCAGTATTTGTATTGATTTTTCCTTTTTTATCCTCCGAACCATAGACTGAAGGGTCGATTTCCCACTTTTCATATTTCAACGATTTTCAACGATTGAACGAGCAGGAAAATGGAAGGTGTTATGGGAATCGATTGACATTAACTCTCAAATAAGTTTTGTCACCTTAAAATAAAAAAATATTGCCTAATTTTCCGTAACACTTATGAAAAACAATTTTGGATGTATACTAGTTGACTCGTGTGAACCATTCCCAAAATATATCGATCAGTGAACAGATATCAATATAATATAGAAATAAGTAAATGCAAAGTAGTATGAGACAAATTATTTTTCATTCAGAAAATTAGACCAAATGTGTACAAATTGCAATTGATCTTTTCTAAAAATGATTCGATTCATTTTTTTCATTTTGTAGAGAATATGAAAACCCTTTTAATCATTATTGATGTAATCCGTCATAAATCGTATACATTTTGAGTAATTTTCTTTTTTTATTAATACTGTCTGCCACACTGAAGGGCATTGGTACTAGGGCAATAATATTCATTCACACAATATGTACATAAGAAAGGAAAATAAATATAAATAACCAAAGTGAGAAGAAGAATATATATATATATATATTTATATATATATATATATATATATATATATATATATATATATATATATATATATATATATATATAAAGATGAAGTAATATACAAGATAAGTAAAATAACAGATTAAAGGCGAATGATAATAAAATAAATAAAACACATTCACACTTATGTTTTCAGTAATAAATAAATAAATTGATTTGAATTTTGGACGTCCTTTCTCAATGATTCTTCTCTTCGTCGTAGGAGAATGATTTGTTTTCAAAGGATATGATCCTTTGTTGAACATCGAATACTGAGATAATTTTTTATTTTAAAAAAGAAAATAAGATATTGTGCAGTAATGGCTACAGAATCAGTACTTTTGTTAGAATTTTATTCTTTAACGACACTTTCCATCTACACAATTGTTTTTGTTCGGATTACTGTAATGTTCGGGCTACTATATAACAGTACAGTAGGATTGCACTGTATAACAGAACGGCTTTTGAGGTAATAATTTATAACGTTACTTTGTAAATAATTTACTATATTTCCTTACTAATTTATCAGCAATACCATGCATCGTTACTTTTCAACAGTTATTTTGGTAATTCTTCAGGAATTATGAGTGCTAATATTTTTTATCCATAACAATCTGATTTCTGGTTATTGTGAAATTCTGGATATAATGTCTCAGAAAATAGCCTAAAACTTAAACACCTGGAACACATCCAATCTGAAATTAAAGGAGTCTACCTCCCTGGATGATTTTCCTTCTTTTTTATTATTTGTTTTATTATAATTGTGTTTTATTTTTTGGAAACGATGGTATAACACCAGCTGCTTATGTAAATATCCTGGAGTAGTGTTGCGATCAGTAAACTGCCTGAGGAAAAGTTTTTATAAAAGTGCTATAAGATGAACGGATATCTTCAGCATGGGCAGCAGGTGGTGGGGCCTGTATTTCTGCTCCAACTACTTTTTCTTTTTATTCTATTTTTCCTCGAATTGGGAAAAAAAAAATTTCAATGCCAATGTCGAGGACGCTATTAGCACAATATAAAATTTTCTCTGATATTTGACTTAATTCTACGATATTACATATTTTTGGTTTTAATATTTATATCTGTATAATAACTTTATTTTAACTTTTGATTATTACAATTCATTAAATCTAAGGGTATTTAGTAAAAGGTTGGAACATCTTTTTAACTTCGTCTTGTTCTGAAAAAAAATTATTTCACTCTGACCTTGTGTCAAACATAGAATTATCAATATATCTTTGTAATTTGCTATCCTACAAAAAAAAATATATATATGTATATATAATCATATTGAATAATATACAAATACCGACAAACAAATGGTACACGAACAAAATAAAAATAATCTAACAAATATATGAGTTCAAAATTTAAAAAAAGGGGAAGGTTGGCACCCTTACCCGTCAGAGTCTCAAAAGAAGCTGTATGAGGGATCTTCTCCAGAAACTACTAATATTAAAATCCAGACAGGAAAAGACGCCTGGTCATTCCTTTCAACGAGTTACTTCAAATTCTACTTATCGACACGTGCTTGCTGTCGGTACACACTGACAGGTGTGAATGGAAAAATTAAGCTAAAAAATATATATGTATATTAATTATAGAAATATTTATGCAGTATTGGAAATTATATATCTCTCGACGGAATTTGAAACGCCTATCCCAAAAATACGGCTCGTAGATTCACCATAAACGTCTTACCGTACAGTGACTTCAATACCCACAAGATACAAGCATTCTTATAAAAACAGTAACCAGTTAGAGTAAAGTCAGGAAACTTTAGTAGAACTTTAAAGAAATTAAGTAGGCTAAAACTTGACATTCTTGCGTATTTCCAAATAATATGCTCTAGATAGTACATCAAATTTTGTAACTGTCAGTTTTCTTCCTTGAAGAAAGTGGGCTTTAAGAATAAAATATTTGTGTTTCCTAAGGAAGCTTATATTGTTTGTTTGCTTTTATACGCCTTTTGATACGTCCAATCCTTAAAGATGATACCGCATATTTAAAATGATATGTGGGAGATAAACTTAATTTACTTCTAAGCTTTCCGCCTTTTCAAATGAGTAAATAAACGAACATGCCAGCAAGATCCCTTACAGACTACATATAGGCCGGAGACTTTAAGAGTCATATTGTCGGAGGAGATGTAAGATTGGAGCTACAATATAAGACCCTTGCCGAAAACAGAGCCGGCAATATTATTCCTTATCTGTCTAGCTGTGGTCGTAACCTCACTACAGTAAATCCCGAACTCCAGTCCACTTTTACTGCTCTTCTTCCATGTTTTCTTCCACGGTCGATAACCCGGTGTGTCCTCTTATATCGAGGGGAGAGGGGGAGGAAGCCGAAAGTCTGGAGTTTAGAACGGGGGACTAGCCCACTAGGCCGGTACTTTAGAGTCCATCCTGGTTTTTAACCGGTCGTCCTTCGTCTTTTTGATACCCAGGTGTTTTCCAGGGTGGGAAAAAAAACTATCGGTTTCCCAACTGCCTTCTTTGGGGCCAATTAGGAACAGCTAGAGAAGCTTGTGGCTACTGAGCATGGTTACCGGTTCACAGTAGGCAAGCAACAGCACATTCGAAAAAATTCAAATTTGAAATTTTTAAAAAAAATTTATTATGTTTTTAATTACATTACAAAATTTTAAATACATCGTAATTTAACTACTTAAATGGATCATATAGTTAATTTAAATAAACATTTTGGGAATAAAAACTGTACTGGATTAGTGTTGCCCAAATGCGAGACCGAGACGAGTCTTGGTCTTGCAAACTCAGTCTTGGTCTAGCAAACTCAGTCTTGGTCTAGGTATTGGTCTTGCGCAAGAGTCTCGCAACGGTCTTGCAGTTGCTTATTATCTTATTACTATAGAGATATTACAGTAATTTTTGATAGGATGAAAAATTAGAAGAGTTAAATGCAAAACTATATTGGCTATACAAATTCTTTACATATAATAACTAAAGTTGTAACGTATTAACGTAGTAATTATTTCGGCCTTATTTTCATTGAAAAAATCTTTAAATTAACTTAGTACTATAGAGATATTACTGTATTTTTTTAGATAAGGGAACCTACCTAAGTCCGAATGAAAAATTAGTGTTAAAGTGTTAAATGCAAAAGTATATTGGTTATACCAATTCTTTACGTACAGTATCTAAAATTGCCAAGAATTATTAACTATTTTGCCTTCCTTTTTATTCAAATAATCGATTTTTTTTAGTCTACCAAGACCGATTTTGGGCAACACTATACTGGATAGTCAAATTGAAAACAGATATTTATTGTTGCGTTTGGCGTACTATTGCCTGATTCAAAGTTCCAAATCAACTGTGATAACTTATAAAACAAAAAACAAACGCACTTTTGTTTTATATTTTAGAGGTTTATAATCAACGAGGATAATTACGATTTTGTCTAAAAATGTTATTAAAACTTGTGTAGCATGTTATCGTGTTGTAGTATTTTACCATTAAAACATAATTTTATTGTAAATTATTGATTTTCAGATCAAATTTTTTTTTTCATTAAAATATTTGATTTATTTATGAAGTGAAATTGAATAGGAAGTTCTTAAACTTCGAACAGGAAATACCATTACACGATCCAACATAACGTCTCTCCATGCCCATGGTTTTCCAACACATAAGTTTAACAAAAAAAAAATAGCCATACTTACAAGATTGAGAATTATCCATGGTCGTACAATCCGCGGCTAAGACACTAATTAAAATGTTAAAAAATGATAAATATTCGAAATTCAGCTCCATCTAGGACCCTTTACACATTATACTAAAATGCAACAAATATAATAAATACTACCTCATTCAAAACAATATGGTTTTTCTCCAAAGGCTAACAGATCGTTCAGTCGTTGTGCAGATTTATAGAAGAGTCTAAAATAGACTAAAAAAAAAAAAGAAATACATACAAACCATTATTCTTTTATAATATAACAATAGGAGTAGTAAAGGACTTAAATGTAAGTCTTAAACCAACAAATATAAAAGTTTCTAAACGCAACGCTGAGCTCATCGATGGCATCTAGACTGTGGGATGCCAGCTGTGAGTTCATGGCTGAGATTACAAACATATCATATCTTTTGTCATCTGATTATTATTTTTAAGAGTAAATTAAATTTTGAGTTGCGCTTAAAAGAGGGTATCATTTTGGAAAGTTCGATTGTATATAAAAAAAAAAAGCTCTATTTAATTATATTTTTGTTAATTTGAGACCATGTATTGGTTATGGGTTGTATATTATTTATATTACTCCTACAATTTTAACAATGAAATAGATTGAAATTATATTTATTGGATTGTATATATTTGTAGGAATTATTTACACCCAAAGGTGAAATTAAAGGAGGAATCAGAGAAGTATGTCTATATAAATCAATTTTTTTTAAAAACATTTATTGCACCTGTGTAAAGTTCTATTTATGATTATGACGTCGACTCCATTAAACACTTCTTTCTGACAATGATAATAAAATATTTTTCCAAAATTTTACATTTGCGTCTTTGTTGCAATATTCATTTTAGATTTTTGGTTATTCAATTAAATTTTATTCATTTTTTAATAAAAATACTAATTTTGTTCCTTTTTTTTTTTAGGTAAGTGTGCATCTTCAAATCCTGTCTACCAAACTTTAAATTGTAAGTTCAGTTTAATTTTTCTTTTATTGTTACATAATATTATAATGTACCAATTTGAATAATAATTAATATTCATTTACGAATAATTGTATTGTGTTATACCATAACGAAGTGTACCAGGTGTGAACTATTTTTGGAAGGATGAGTTGAAAAGGAGTGGCTTTATGTCGAAGTCGTTTTTCGAACGCCTCGCAATTGATTAATGGATTTCGGGATAAGACCATTTTTAAAAGTCACTAAATTCTGAGATCATGCTTATTTACATAACAATCACCAAGAGGCTTGCCACAGGTGAACTACAGGACTGGCTAACAAGGAAATTTAGTTATGAAATTGACCATGATTAAGCTAACCAATCCTCAAATCAAGGAAAATCATTAATTTTGGCTTATTATTTTCAATACTGAACCATTGCAATCGTCCAAAAAAAAATTCTACCGAGTACTTAAAAATATTTAACCGTCTAAATATTCGTTGTTCCGGGCTGAACCATATTTGTTTTAAACGAACAGAATATTAATATTAATATCGTAAATAAATTAAACTTAGGTTAAATTTAAATTCAGATAAGTGTTGAGATATTGTATAAAAATAACTTGTAATTCAATCTCATTTGTAATGATAAAAAACAACATTTTATCCTCAGTTCTAAAATATTTTTCCCGCTTTTCATTCCTTAAGCAATTTTCAAGAGAAAAAAACTTTTAAAAATTAAAACAAACATTATAGCCTTGCTTCATTTCCATATTAATTATTTTTATAACCTGTTATTTATTTATAGACATTACCTTAATATAAAAATAAAATTACTTGGGCTAATTTACTCTTGTCATGCACTTTTATCTAACACTGAAACCTCTCTTCACATGGTCACATGGTCCATTAAAACATTTTCCATTGTCACTTTATTCATTGCAATCATACTTGTTTAAATTTTGCAATTTAAAATTATTTCCATGTATTATTAATCTAGTCAAAACTTTATAATATAAATATTTGCATTTTATACACTGCTATTTTATAAAATTCTATTTTATTTTTAATTCTTTATTAAAAACCATAATTTTTATTTCTATTTTCTAATTTTAGTTTTAGAAATTAATAATTTTTTTTTTAAATTAAACATATTTTATACATCTAAAACTAGTTACAGACTAATTATTTTTGTATATCAATATATTCACAAATTAACTTTACTTAATATCTCAGTATAATATTAACTTCATTGCCTTGGACCAGATTTGAAATTTGAACTATAATTTATATTATATATAATTCTTAGTTATATACATTACTTCATTTTGTTTTATATGTATTCTTCTCTTTTTGTAGAATTTGTTTTCAAAATTTATAGTTAATAGTTAATTTTCGTGTGGATAGGTCTAGTCATACATAAGTTATCACAGTTTTTGTGATTTTCAATAAAAAAAATTTAAGGCTCCACCCTTAGTTAATAAACAATTTCTTTTCAATATTGTACTCATGCCATAAATACATACATATTTGCAACTTTTTTATACACCTTAAACACAGCGAAATATTGATACATGGAAAATTTATTTATAGTAGAATTTATATATTTTCATGATTAAATTTTTACTATTATAACCAAATAAATTGATATAGTAAGAAAAAATTTAGACTAGTCATAAGACGCTTTTGATAAATTGTCATACAATAAAACATTTTCTCTGGTTTTTACAATTGTTCATTATAAGTAAGACGCGTTATTAAAAATTCACGTATGAACTTTAATTGCTTATAGTAAAGGATAAAATCACAAAATAACGAGACAAATGGGCTAATACGTAACGTTGTAAAAGGCGTAATTCCATGCTTGTTAGTCTTTTCCATTATCTGTGATGCAAGTGTAATTGCTGCGGGAAAGAGAAAAATTGTAAAAGATGAGTTTCTCGCCTTACGTATAAATATAGGTACTCTAAATAATTTTTGTAGTATATGACACATTTCCTTTCTAATTTCAGTGTGTAATATTAACTTTTTTATATACATTTAGAGCTTACTGTATTCAAAAAATAACAATATAATTTATAAAAAAATTAATAAAACAATTTAATAAAAAAATTAAATTAATCATTAATCAAAAAATATATCATTTTTAAATTAGACCACGTATGTTAATAAAAATTATTAATACATTAAATGATGCCGTACAAATGTAAATAGAAATAATAAGACATTAAATATTTTATGAAAATTAGAAATTTATCTAATTATTATTTTGTAATATTGATTTCGGAAAATAATATTACGAATCGACTTCTTTTAGTTTTTTTTTTATCTGGAAATAATCATAAATTACAGAAATATTTATAAAAAAATAAAATTCATTCTGTGTTGTAACACGAATAAAATATAATCCTCTATAACCTTAAAGGCGTATATCAATTTTTAATTTTATCTTTTTCCTGCAACTAGTATTTTTATTAACCTGCATTGACTTTTCAAGTCATTTATGAATAACAGAAAACCATTAAACAAAAAATAATAAACGAAAAAAAAAATTGAAAAACCATTAATGTCATGATGAAATTGCCTTGGATGTCTTAAATTTTTTTACTTAGGACAGAAAAAATAAAATAAATTTATATTTATTATAAATATAATTAAAAGACTGTATTGAAAATACATTTTGATAAGCGTTAGGAAGGAAATGCTTGGGTGAATTGGGCGATTTGGAGCCCATAAATCGAATCTGAAAATATCCACATTAATTCTAACCATCGGATTAACGAAATAGGCCAAACAATATTTACATAGTAATATAATAATTTTCAAATCATTGGCTCATATTGTCAATTATTTTTCCTCAACAGCCTTAAATATCAACAGATTTCCTATATAAAATTATGCAACTAAGAGATTTGTTTAGTTGTACAATTAGGCATCTGTTAGTAAAAAATAAATCTTGAAATTAATTCATGTATTAGAATATATTTAAGGCCATTTATAGAACCGATGGTAATACACATTTCTTATAAAACCATTTTAAGGTCTAATCTAGAACTTGGGGGAAAACTTAAAAGTTCGGTTGTTTTTTTACTATTGTAAAGTTACTCAAAAATGTAGCACTTGATTGCAAAGGTAGTAAAAAGATATCATACTAGATCTAATTGATCTGGATGAAATTCACTATACATGGTATCATGTCATGAAAGAGGAAATCAGTACTTCATAGATTAAACACAGCTAAGCTTCAAGATGATCCAATGTCCACCAAGTTGTTAGGTTGGAAATAGACAAAACATCAACATCGAACTGACTGGAATGATTTCGTGGTGATATCCCCTATTCTATATTAAAGTGTTAATGGGAAGACATGTTAATATGATAACCACTTGGGTAAGTAGGTTCAATGGTAATGTTCTAGTATTCTATTATGACAATTCGAAAAAACATGAGCTGATTAGAATGAAAACAAGGTTGTTTGACTTTAAATTGATTTCATTAGTGGGTTCATTAGCTAATGATGCTGTATGCTGGAGCTACCGCATATGCCCCTAATTACACACTTTCTCCATGCTACAAGCGTAGGGAAGGATCGAAACGAAGAAGTAGGAGAAGACGATGTTCCGACATGGTGGCGAGATGCTGACTAAAGGAGTGAAAACTGTGACCCATTTCCTCGGGTTTCACCTGGAGGGAAGGCTTGCTAAACATTGCACCTAATACTCGGAACCAATCCCTTGTCGTACGCTCCCAACCTAGTTTTCTTCTCAAAATGGACTATTGCAACCCCTAGCTTCCTTCGTTGTATTTCCATTATTCGGCTCAAAATCTATGATTCAGCTTTTATACTGAGAAGGAGGAATGGTTGAGAGTGGGAGTTGTTCTTTTATAGCTCATGTGGGAACATTATTATATACAGGAGGATCTATCCCTAGAAGGTCGAAGAAGCATGCCCCCTCAGAGGAAATTTATTTTTCTGTTTTACTTAATATCATGACAAGCGAGATTAGAATAAGTAGAATTATATGTAGAAAATACATTCATGTATATGTACATTCGCCCAGAAAATCCCAAATCAAGCTTTGCCACCAATATGCTAAAGGCAAAGCAGGACTCAAGGAGATCTTAAAGCTTTCCTCCCAACCGCATTGCTGCTTCACCAATTTGCTAATACCTTCTGATGGTTCAGAACACCATCACAGCCCATTTTCTGAATCCTCGGTTAGCCAGTATGTTATGAAATCCTCATATTAACTGGCCACATAAGGTGATATCACTACGAAATCATTCCAGTCAGTTCCATGTTGAATTTTTGTCCATTTCCAACTTAACGACTTTGTGGATATTGGATCACCATGAAGCTTAGTTGTGTTTTATCTATGGAGTACTGATTTCCTCTTTCATGACATGCTACCATGTATAGTGAATTTCCTCCAGATCAATTATATGATACCTTTTTACTACCTTTGCAATTCAGTGTTATATTTTACGAGTAATTTTTCTATGTTAAAAAACAATCGAACATCTAAGTTTTAATCCAAAGGTTCTAGATTAGGCATAGAGATGTTTTATAAGCGATATTTATAAACACTGTTTCTATAATAGACCATAGATATATTCTAATGTATATATATAAATTTCAAGAGATTTATTTTTTACTAACAGTAACGAAATTGTATAACTACACAAATCTGTTAGTTGTATAATTGTATATACCAAATGTATTTATATTTAAATCATTGTCTGAGGAAAAACAATTGACAAGATAAACGGATGATTTAAAAATTATTATATTAGTAAATAAATAAATGACAATACATATAACATATTTGCCTGAGGAAGAATATTTGTTCAATTCTATCTTAATTCAGGTATCATAAATATTCTGAGATAATTTGATTGGCCTATTTCGTTAATCCGATGGTTAGAATTAATGTGGATATTTTCAGATTCGATTTATGAGCCGTATTATTTATTCATCCAAGCATTTGCTTCCTCATGCATACCCAAATGTATTTTCATAGACAAGACTTCATATTAAATTCATAGTAAATATAATTTTATTTTATTTCTTTCGTCCGAAGTACAAATACCATAATTTTAAAACATTCAAGTCAATTTATAAGGACTTTAATGTTTTTTTTTATTGCATACGTACGTGCAAACGTATTTTCCTTAAAGATCCCATATTTCGAAAACGGTTCATCCGACTCAGCCTAAATTCGGAGGAAAACTGGAAACCTGTGTAAACATGTTCCAGTGTAAATTTAATCAAATTCCATAAATATAATTTTGTATGTGTAAGTTTTCGAAACATGTCGAAATAAACAATTAATACGTTAAATTTGTTTTTCATTACACAAATGTTTTCTGTTTACACATTTGTTGTTTGTAGTTTTTTTTCCTTATGTACCTAATGGAAATGGTTAGAAGGCTTTACTGACGTATTTGGCAGCCGATTTTTCAATTTATTTATTTTTTAGTTTAAAACAATTTTTCACATCAGAATCGAAAAAAAAAATCACTATGCAATTTTAACTTGAATTTAGATGTCCCGTTGTCTCTCCCATAAAGCAATATAAAATTTTAATTTTTGGATTAATTTTACACTATATTTCCCACATTATCATCGTAACTAACTATATACAATATTTACATTCTGAGACTCGGAGTTCCTAAAAGTGGAAGCCAAAGCAGGACTCCAGCATATCCCAATGCTTCTCTCCCAGCTTGGTATTAGAAGCCAGTGGAGACTGATGGAGTGCAACAGACGCTCAGGACTTGAGTGGAGAAGTAAATATATACATATTTACAAAAGGTCGCGAGGCCACTACTGTTTCAACCTTCGTGGAGGATTGTAGGGATGGCTGGAGCCAGGTAGAGATTGTGTTACAGTATTTGGATGATGATTGCGGTTCTGGTGAAATTTGGAAAATTTGTCTGGGGTTAGGTCAAGAACAAATGGGATATGAAGGTCATAATGGAGGGTAATATAAAAATCTCAAAGCTGTAAAATCCTGTAATGATATTGTAATCAACATAATGTTTGGAGAGGTTCGTAGCCATTTGGATACGTCTTAAACATTTGACCAGCTCTTACCACAGACTAATCAACACGGCTGTGGCCGATAGGAGGATACTCGACGCAATGTAATTCACATGACTCGTTGTGGTGAAACCCTCTATCGGAGTCGAAGAGGCTTCCGGGAAGTCAGTTGGAGATGAGTACGGATGGTTTGGCTTTTACAGTAATCTATGTCGAAGTTTTCTAAAGTGGAACATATCACATTGCGGTCAACAATCTTAATAATAATTTATAATTATTTAAAAATAACATTTATTGTTAATTGATAATAGTCCAACGATCAAGTTGAATGGCCATTGTCTCCTATCCTAATATATGTTTCGTCTTTTCCCTTCAAATCTCATTAAAAGTTAACTTTCTTGAGCTTTAGATATTCAATCGCTATTTTTTAATAGAAAGTTGTTTTCCTCCATCAATATAACAACTTTCCAAAGCCCATTCATCCTGCTTAAAATTCACTTTATAATTATTAGTCCTTAAACCACCTAAGTCCGCATTCGTTAATTTTGCATGGATGCTCTGAAAATAAATTTATTTTGTGTTTTGTAGTCTAAATCACACGTATTTAACCTGCGGCCTCCGTTAGTTTTAGGGCAATCTTCATTAATCTAGCGCTACAGTTAATTAACATTTAATTATTTAGGTTACGAAAATTCGAAAACTAATTGAATTAAGCTGAATATATTTGTATATAGGCGTGTGTATTAACTCATAAATAAAAATAAAAACAGTAAAATATAAAAAATTATTGAGGCCTCCAATACCCTAACTATCATTAATGCGGTTTCTAATGTAAAAAGATTCTCCGCTTATGTTGTAGAGTACCATGACAAATATTTTATTTTCTCTTACTATGTGTACATGATAAAAAATTAAAAAAAAAAAAAAAATAGTTTAATGTTTAGTCACCAATACCTATGGCTGATTTTGAGAGCAATAATTAATAAAAAAACATTATTAATTTTTGTTTAGAGGATACTAATATCAGTTGTAGAAGAAGGAAAACTTGAAAAACACTTAAAAATGTTTTATTTGCAATCAAAACAGCTATTTTGTAATATTCAACTTCAGACAATTTAACAGGATACACAATATTAACTTCTTTTAGATTGCTATTTGCTATTTTCAAAATCTAAAAGGCCTTTTATGATTACAATTCTCTTTTAATTTTCAAATCAAAAAAGCCATGTCATGAACAATTTTATATGCTATAATATTTCTGCAGATCCAAAAAATGTCTACTGAAATTTTACTGTTAGTTCATATTTCTTGAATGAGTGCCTTATAAACGAATCAAAATTATGCTGTTAATAAAGAGTACACAATGTTGAAATCATATCCATACAAAGATATAAAATATAATGATATTTTTGTCAAGTTGATAATTTCTAGGTTTTTTAATCTGTATGCGGTTACTATCTTTGGAAGAAAAAAATGGAGAAACTGGCAAATTTAATTTTATTTCAAAATTTAAAGTAAGTAGTGTACATTGCTGGTCCTCAAAAGCTTACAAGTTTTTAGAGTTCTCATGGAATATTATTTTTTTCATCCATCATATCGGTGTATCGGAATATATATTCTTTCCCATCTTCAAATCCCGCCTGTTCAATTACTTCGTCCTTCCCGATTCTAAATTATTGTAAATTAATATTCATTATTTATCGTAAAAATATATAAATAATTATTAATTTACTCTTGTTAAATTAATATTAATTTATTTTTCAATTTATAATTATTAGCAGAGTATTACTTTAGTTTATAAACGTAAAAGGTATTTCATTATAATTTATTATTCTGTTTTTTTTTTATTAGTATTACTTTTTAATTTTTTTATCTTATTTATTTTACTCTAAGGAATCAAAGCCCACCTATACTTTTATTCTAAAGGGACTTCTTATGGAATAGATTATTTTCTTTTTTCTGCTTTATTATTGTTATTTCAATTTTTTTTTTCAACTTTTATCATATTTATATATATTATATATTTATTTTTTTTAATAATTTTGAAGTGGATTTCCTTTGTTCTAGGATAGTAAAACATAAATCCGTTACGCAAAAAATAGCAATTTTGTATCATGTACCGATAATTGTTATGCAAATATATAACTTCAATCAAGATTACTAATTAACATTTCAGTGATTAACATAAGTGTTACCAATCTCAACTCGAACTCGTCACTATGCTTTCTTAATAATTTCTAATAATCATCAAATTAGGTCTAAAAACAAAAATTGAGTCTGTGAAATCACAGACTTTTCAAGTGTTTAAGCTCTCTTTAGAGAGTGTTGCACTCGTGTCACATTCCGAGCTCATTAACTCATTCATATGATACATTTATTAATTTTAGAATCCCAAAGAATATTATTCCTCGGACTAAACTATTATAATTTCAGTGTTAGGATAAAATAACAGGATATATATGTATATATCATGTACATATATTTTGATAGTTGAAAAATAAAATGAAGGATTCGGAAATAAAAACCAATGAACAGGAATAATATAGTTTATAGAAGAAAAAAAAATGTAAAGCGTGATTCAATTTATGATTTTTCTATGAATGAAAGGAATTTTAGCATTTTGTGAAATCAAATGATAAATAATGTGGAAATTAATGCAACTATCTTAATCAAAGATTTAAAATATTTTTATAAACTTTTTTGGTATTAGATATAATATATTTGGCTTATCAATTTATTTTGGACTCCTAAAAAAGTAAATCTGAGATTACAGATATGAGCTTTCATGCTGTCTTGAAACTGTGTTATTTATAACTTGATATAAATATTTCAACAGATTAAAGGGTTACTTTCTGTAGATAGCCTATTTTTTTCGTTTTTTTGCTATTTGTTATGTTGTATTTATTGATTATATATTTTGTTTTGTCTCTCGCCAAACTTTCTGCACAGCTCTCTACACAATCTTACATTTCAGAGTGTCCGATTCGAGTTTTTTAAACTTTGGTTTTTTTTTTTTGGTTTTGTTTTTTTCAAAACTTGTTTTATTAGAGAAAAATAATAAATTATATTAAAATGTATTAAGTTGTGTAGAGATCCAAAATTAAATATTAAAACTCCCAAAAATAATTTTTTAGAATTTTCATTAATCTTACAGCAGCCATATGCAATACTCTGTAAATATAATAAATCTTATGAAGTTCTAAATGTCATACTAAAGTATAGGATAGATAACAATAAAAATGAATGAAAAAATACAGAATTTTATTTTATATAAATAATATAAATATAAATATAAATATATATATATATATATATATATATATATATATATATATATATATATGTTTGCAAAAAGACAGTAAAAATTCCTCATATACTAACCTTACTACAAAAAATTCTTCGTAAAATCTGTAATGCTCCATTAAATATTTTATTACAAATAAAATCATTCGTAAAAACTTAAACAGATAGCTATCCTTTCATGATAAACGCCAGTCCTATCTGAATCCACTTGTTTCCTCCTATATTTTTGATAATTATATATAATAAAGTAATTATATATATAATAATATCCCAGGCATCTGAAAAGTAGATGGTCTCAGGATTTGATTATTTAGGGCTATTTAGTAAGTGGTATTATTGGGTAGTTTTTCGACAAGTCTCTTCGTATCATGTACTGTTAATAGTTGTATTTTATTTTAATACAGTAGTAAATTTCAATAAATAAAAAATATATACATTTATTCATATAAAATAAGGTTCTTTATTTCACCATATTTTATTTTATTTTTTTATTTAGTTACGTTTCTGCTAAAACAAAAAAGATAGATGAATTTAGACATTTATTCATTTATAATTTTTATTTGATTTTTATATCGCTCACTGCTTAACAAAATACTTCATCCAACTTGTCTAATGTTATAAAAACAATAGGGGCATTCATACAACCAGTGCTAAATATTGTAAACCTCTTAAATGTGTAAAGTTGAGAAAATTATTTAAAAAATGTTAAATATGTCCGCTAGCACTTTCGATTTTATCGGAGCCTAGTGTCCTGTTGTTTGCTAAATTCGTAAACGCACGTAGAAGGGTATTGTAAGGTTTTGATGTGTTTGATTCACTCTTTATTTCCACTTCGTATTTAAAAAATAATTAAAAATGTACAGTAATCAAAACTTTTACAGTACAGACATAATCTTACTATAACTGATAACACTTTAGCAGGTTAGCACATTAAGCATTTACAACAAGTCCCCTAATGGCTTTTGTAAAAATAACTCAATATTTGCATTACTTGAGCCCTCTGCTTCTGATACTGTCACCTATAATTGTGTTCTATTACATCGTTGCTTGATTAGTAATTAATTAGTATAATTGTCATAATGGTATGATTAATAATATCGGAATGGCATCGGTTTTCCTCGTTGTTCAAGAGACCTCCCTCGCTCTCGAGACTGAGGACAGGCCGCTACTAAATCTGGTTGTCTTAGTTTACGGGAACGTTTACCCCGACATACTTATTCTTAGTCCTCTTCCTGGCTGCCGTACTATATCTGCTTGCATTCTCCTCTCATCTTCTACACTAAGCTTATTGTGGATTTCTTGTCTTATGCTCCAAAACTAACATCAATCTAAACAAAACTATTTAAAATATAACAGTATTTGGTTCTTATCAATTATTTGAACTTTTGCAGAACTGTAAGGAGATAATCCTAAATACAAGAATAGGGATACGCACTTTTATATATGTTGAAGATCAGGTAGTATACGATAACATATGGTTTGGGTAGTATATAATAGGCTATACATATCTATTGCTGATTAATGTTTATTCAAAAATATACCCATATATCGTTGACATATGGAAGGATTGATAGACTATTCGAAGGATTAATAGTTCATCATTCTTCTGATTGAATATGATTTAAAAAAAAACAAAAAAACTAGAGATTATAAATTTGAAATGAAAATGTTATTCTCTCTGATAAATAAATTATTTTTCAATTAATTATTAATTATTAGGTAGGAACTAGGATAGGGCTAAAATTTTCGAGGGAGTGCATTTTTATAGGGTTTTGAATTTTTGATGGGTGAATATTTTGGAGGGATTTGCTAATTTTTATGGTGAACCATATTTTTGTGGACTTTCAATTAGGAGGAACTATCAAACTAGGGTACGGAAAGTGAAATTTTATTTATACTACAATTTGTATAAGCTAGGGCAGACTTCAGAGGGAGGAGGAGAAAGGGTGGTCGCCACTCTTTTATTACTCTAATTGAAGATTTATTACTCTATATTGGTTATTTGAATAAATTATGTCTTTCTATTTCACTTGATATATAAATGTGATACAAATGATCCTTATGGTGAGTAAAAATAAAATCAATATAGAAAGTGGTAAAATAAGTAGAAACTTATTTTTTTAAAACATACTTAAAATAAAATATTGTACTTAAATACTGGAAACTGTCAGAGAATTAAGAAAGTCTGTAGTTCCTTTTTTAACTCCAAAAAGAAATTTGGTCAATGGGAAGGATTATGCTTTGATTGTAAACTTTACAAAATGATGAGCATGCGTTTTAAAATTCTGTAAAATGATTCCGAAAATAACTACTAACGCATTTTGCTAAATTCAATAAAATCACGATGTTTTCATTATTTAAAAAAAAACTGATTGAAAAAAAAGAAATATATTTGCTATAGTAATATAAGTGATTTTTACTTCACTATGACTAATTATAGTTAGATCAGGAGGAACCCTTCTGTAGCAAACCCAGGCAATATACCACTTACACCTGCTGTTGCCATTAATTGGAGGAAAACCTGGCGATTGAAGATGCCGGCCAAACCACCTCCTTGGAGAATTATTAGCCTAGAAACTGTACCACCTTACCATGTTCTGGACACAAGACTTTTAATGGGGTTGGAGTAACATATTTTTTTTTAAATTGATATTTCAAATGATAGTTGATTAGAACCGAATCCTAGAGATCTACTTAGCGAAATGCGTTAGAAGTATTACTTAACTGAGCCGAGGTAAACAATAGCCTCTGACATAACCGACGTAGCCTCATTGATGCGTTTCACGTAGACCGTCACGTAGCTGATTTGACGGCTCTCTGTGGATTTCATGGTTCCCGCAATACACGTAGCCCGTTTTTTCCTTCGGCCTCAAATCGGATAGTGAATCGACGCATTGCGAAACTAATTAAATGTCAATTAAGAGAACCAATTGACTGTTAAATTGTTCTCAGCGCTACTCAACCCACCGCTCACACTGGCCGTTCGTTCAGAATCATTTCAATATCTATATATTTTTTTTAGAGAAGATTGGTTGGAGTGTTCAGTAAAAAAAATGTAAAAATAAATACATTGTGTTCATTTCAAATTTTTGGGGACGTTTCGGCCCAAAAGTTCAGGCCTTCATCAAGGCTAAGAAAAAAACAAGATAATAATGAGGTATGAGAAACTATTAACATTAAAAAGAAAATAATGTAGGTGAAAGGGTGTGGTCTAAAAAATGTAGGTAGAACAAACTTAAAGTAAAATAAATTTGGGAAAATAAACTTAAAGTAAAATAAATTTGGGAGAATAAACTTAAAGTAAAATAAATTTGGGAGAATAGACTTAAAGTAAAATAAATTTGAGAGAATAAACTTAAAGTAAAATCAATTTGGGAGAATAAACTTTACGGAAATATTAAATAACGATAGCAAAGTTAGGGACAGAAAGTAGCGGAAGCAAAATTGGGATAAAACTATCACCATGCTTTTGCTTGTGTACGTAATACTTACATGTTATACAAAATGTGCAGATAGCCTCGCTTTAAAATTGATAAATTTTAACAGAATAACATAAATTTATTAATAATATTTTCATAAATCAAGATTTGACATTCGATATAAAAGACGAAGATTAATTAACTCCAAGGGCATTATTTTAAGAGCCACGTGCCTGACGCGTACCGAATTTTCTTTACGGTTCTTCCTCAATATAACTATAATTTCCTTCAACTATCAAGATATTATTATTATTTCATGTTAAAACAATCTTAAATAGTTTATTTGAGAATTGAATGGTTGGATAAATTAAAAAAAAAAAAAAAAAAAAAATTGTCACGTAGTCAATTAGAGAAAGTTGCAGTTATTTTCTGTCTCCAACTAGCTCACCTTCGTTACAATCTTAGATCCTTTCCCACTCACCAATTTGGTCGTTTTGGCAAAATACATTGCAACACATGTTTGCTAAAGTTATTATAATCTGGATCAGATTCATCTATAAAGAGTTTTTTCAAGGGTTTTTGTTTTCATTGCAATTCAAAAGTCAAGAAGATAGAAAGCAATATGAGTAAAACTGTTAAAACAGCTATAGTTTAATGTTTTTTTAATTGAAATTAACTTGGCCTTCATTAATTTCAAAAAATATAAAAAATAATATTTTTAAAAAATCGTTAAATTATTATAAAATATCTTATTAGTTACTTACTTACTACGTAGCTCCACAGACCTGGGGCCTTGGCTTCCGGAACAACGTTGCAGCAGTCGACTCTGCACAACGCTCTCCTCCAGTTCCTTAAACCAAGATTTTCCAGGTCCCTTTCCACATTCTGAATCCAACTTCTCCCAGGTCGTCTTCTCCTTCTGGTCCCATACGTCTTTCCAAGCAGAATTCTTTTTTGCATTCTTCATTCATTCGTGTTACGTGACCCAACCATTCAATTCTCCTTGCTCGTATGAAGCGTACAATGTCACAAGATCCATATAGCTCATACGAATCGCTAATCTTTCGGATTCTCCATTCACCCTCTTTCAATACAGGTCCATACATTTTACGGAGAATTTTCCTCTCGTAAACCTCCAACGCATTTATTGTGGGGGGTGCAAAGGGTCCAAGTTTCCGCAGAATATGTCACTACTGGTCTTACCAATGCTTTATACCATCTTATTTTTGTCGTTCCTGACAACAGCGATGAGCGGAAGAGTTTTATATTTGCGTAATAAGCCTGATATTTCATTTGTCCAATTAAGCTCTACACCAAGATAGGAGGAGGATTTGACATTTTCAAAAGAAAAGCCTTCAACGCACAGATCTTCTCTAACTCTTGAATTACTGCCTGAACTTAAAAACATGTACCTGGTTTACTTCCGAAAAAAGTAATCTTAACTAACCATAAAAATCTGTTTCAGATTTATCGTTTATGAAAAAGTTTAAAATAATTTATATATTTAAAAAAATAGTTTTCCTTACATTTAATTGTTTAAGACTTTAGTTAACATATATTAGAGAACGCTTCACGTTGAAACAAAATGTCGGATGGTAATGTCAAGTTCCGAGAATTCTCTTGGAGTGACTTCTGACTTTAGTTCAAAATCTATAAAAAATCGCCACAAATTATGAGTGTGTCAATTATTTTTTTGGTTGATTATAACAGTTCATTATTGGAGATTATAAATAAAAAAAAATCTTGTAACCTCTCCACTAAAAAGAATAAAATATACTTTCATATATGCAAAAAAAAAAACTTCTGAAAACAATGTTACATCACAGTAGTTTATTTTCTGCATTTTGACGCATTCATGCATAGAGTAGAATATACTTGGAAGTAGTTGAATCTGCGAAGATCGAGATTCATGCTTGGGTCCGCCAAGAAATTCATTTCAATCCGCCCAAGGATGGATTTGAACTAACGTCGCTAGACTCGAGAATGTCAAAATTCGCACTTTAACACGTTCATCCATCACGACTTGGAATAATATTTATACGCATGTTAGATAAAACTGAGAAGGACACTGGGGAACATATTTGTCGTTGGCAAGCTTGTTCTGGATTATACCTTGTTCCGACAACAATCACGCCACCGAAATCTCTGCCTTGTCGCCGTTAAATATTTGACAATTGCACGCCACGATTGTGTAACCCTTCCCAAAACCAAGGCCGCCCCGAAACAGCTACTATAAATTATCGCTTAGTGCAATCTGTGTACGTTCGAGCGACTCCAAGATAACGTCCGCGATGGCGCAGTATTTTATCACTTCAAGAAAAAAGATAAATTTTAATTATTAAATTTATAACAAAATCGACCATCAGGTGATAACTGGCAGAAACGTTTGATTATTGAAAAGGATTTTTTTTTGTAAAATGAAATAATTAAATACTTCTCATTGCCAACATTCCTCAATACGGTAGATTCGCGTATCGGTTCGTTGCATCAGAGTATTATCTCTGGCTGTTTGTTTAAAAAGATATTTATAGAGGTATTGTTTATTAATGTAATATTATGTCTTGAAATAATATGTTGAAATAAATGACTTTGCAGTCATGTCATGTTTATCAATTCCAATTTCGTAATCTCGCAACTACATTGTATTCTGCAAGGATACATTTTGCCTCGTTTCATCTATACCCCTTTGTCTTGGAGTAGAACTGTGTATCAGTTTCCTCAGATGAATTCTGATCACATTTGCATCAATAATAATAGAGTAAGATATATCTATTTTAATAAGCAATCGTGATGACAGGTGTAGTCTCTAAGATTAATAAAACTGTACTCTCCTTCACAAAAACGTTGTATTGCAATTGTCTTGTATGATAGATAGGACTCTTTCAAAAATTACCTCAATTAAAGATTAAAAAAATTAAACTAGGTACTATGTTGAAAGAAGGTTTTAAATTATTCTTTCAAGCAAATGTCCTTTTTATTCTCTTAGAGTATAGTATACCGTGTTCTCCACTATAAACATGACAACTAGGATTTACATATGATGATCTTATTTTTGCTCCTTACTCGTCCTCAAGAAGGCCAGTTACGTAGGACACACCAAGATCTTAAAGGATTTCGAAAATAAAGTATTCCATCGAACATATATGCCAATATCAGATTAATGAAGTGGATAATTATTTAGAACATCTAAGTTTCCCCTAGTGATTATAATATAAATAGTAACATCGTGAAGAATATGTCTGTAATTTGATTACGATGAATATCTAAAAATGTGGCTACAACCAACAGATAAACGTTAGAAGTCTAAGCTGTTACATTGATATAAAGATTTTGTGGATTTAGGTTTTGACGTAGCTCTATGTCTCAGTTCTTATTTTTGCTATCTCTTTCTTTGTTTATGTTTTGAAAATTAATCGTTTAAATCTATGTTTGCACTTTAATAAGAGATTCCAGAATACCTGTACTCTTAATGGTATTAAGTATATTTATAATAAAGTTTTTAAAATCCTACAATAGTAAAAGTTTATAATCGATGTTTTCAGTTCAATTACAGAATAAAAATTTTCTGGAGGTTAAATTAAAGGTTTTAATGATCTAGTGGATTAATGGTTAAAATATTATGACAGGGCAATAATATTTCGCAGTATTAATGCTTGGTTCCAAAGTCTATGTTTACATTTCATCTTGAGGATTGAAAATTTGAAAGGATTAATAGTCCAAATATCATATTTATATTTTGAATAAAGATTAAAAATACTTAGAAAAACTATAGTTCGATATTAAGTGGTTAGAGGTATGTAAGCAATGTACACTGATTGCCTGCCTAACATATTAATCTTTTTGTAATCAATAAACTATATCTTTATTGATGAATCACCGGTTAAAATCTCTTCTACGTTAATGCGCATGTATTAGTTTTGCCATATATAGGAGCATCAAGAGGGGACTAGGTGGGGCTGCTGCCCCCTCTTTCAGCGTGGGTAAATTTAAAATAAATGAGCACTAAATGCATAAAAGGAATTTCTAAAGAAAAATTAACAACCACAGACTGGTTATTAGTATTGTATAATTTACAAATTCTGAAAGATACTAATTACGAAATAAAGACTAATTGCCCCTCCTTTAAGTAATTACCTCCCTCTTCTAGCTACGGTCTTGTTGACATTAAATTTATTTCGTGATTTCTTGATTAAATTAATGTTTTGTGGCGTTTCAAGTCCAATACTCTCTTTAATTTATCTATTAAAATAAAATCTTTTCTTTTCTTGGGCTTAACAATTTATTAGCAAGCAACATTTCTTTCTACGAAATGTAAGAATACCCATCTGCTCTAAGTTTTACATAACTCTCCATATAACTCTACACCTAAGTAAAAAAAATATATGTTGATATTAAAATGTTGATGAAATATTGACAGTTGAGATCACTCGCAATTAACATCCGAGGACTATATAAGTGATAAATAAATAACAAAATATCCGTAATTTAGTCAAGTAAAAAGAATTTATAAATAATTTACACGATAATGAAATCGATAAGTGGTGACATTGAATACTTCGAAATAAAATCAATTACAGGAAACGAATTTTATCTCGTGAAGGATACTTGACTCTTGAATGAGAACTGAGAAATGGGCAGGTAATTGAAAACAACTTACGCTTAATTCTTTTCAAGCTCGAGAAGTGTGGAGCCAGCCTATTACGCACAAATGATTCATTATGTTTTGTTTCATATCTCTAGTTGCACAACTTTTCAGAACATAGCGAAACTTATTCAATTAGGATTCTCTCTTCCTACAGAATCACTTCTCAGAGTCTATCACAGCAGTATTTAAAACTTTTTAGTTTTGAAGTAATTAATATGATTCTTATATTAGTGCTCCAACAAACTTTTTTACTTTATTTTTTTCTATCTAAGTATTTTATTTCATTACTTGGTGATATAATTTCTCTACCAATAGCGGAATACTTTTTTTTTTTAATTAAACGAATTGTACATGATTTCCTTTAAACTCAGACCAACATATTTGAATCATGAAGGAAAGGATATATATATATATATATATATATATATATATATATATATATATATATATATATATATATATACATACAAATTACTACTATGGAGTACTGCTGCTCATAGTGTGCATCCGCTCCTGGACCTATATTTCCTTTCTTGAAATAGACCGACAAGGCTACTCACATCCTAGAAAAAACACCAGGATTTCTGATTACAGTATAAGGGGTAGGGTCACATCACTCCTAGGAAGAATATTCACAGTGTGATTTTCCTCAATCATCCGATCAGTGAGGTCACTCATCCAAGTACTTATCGGGCTAGACGTTGCTTAAGTTTGAATACCTCGGTCCTACAAGTACTCTTAATTGTGAGGAAAACCTGGCGGTTGAGCTCGCCCATGGCCAAATTTCCTCCTTGTACAATCATCCCATATTGAAATAAATTGTTGAAAAATAACTTATTGTATGGATTGGAGGTCAAACGTTTCTAGAAGTGTTCTTATAGGTATCACATAACCAATGTAACTCAAAATATAAAAATAAGTGGAAAAAAAATTTGATGACATATCAATCTCAAGAACTACATTAACAATTAATAAATAATCTATCTGACCGATCAGTCTTCTTCGTAATTCACACCTTTTGATATATGGCTTTTCGTTCATCTTAAAGTAAATATTTACAGCGATTATAGTCTCGATGACGTCCTAGCGACTGTTAAGTTATTTATTTTTTCATTAAAGTTGATTCACGCCGTTACCACCGTCATTTGTGTTGAAGTCATCGTCCAAAAATATTTTTGCAAGAATACTGATAACTTTACGTCGAGTAGTCGCTCGTATCAGCGACAGCGGATGGAGAAACCGGATACTTTAAGACCTACGAAAATTCACATTAAACCGAAAATAAAAATACTATAATTATAAAAAATGTAAATCGAAACTTAATAAATGTAATATATATATATTTGCAATAAAACTGAAAAAAATATTTAAAAATATACAATAAATTCTGAAAAAAAAAACTTAAAATTAACTTGGATGTCCAAAAACAAAATTTCGCACAACATATGTTATTAAACACATATTATTAAAATTGAACGACAATAAGATAGTAAATTGGTTTTATTGATGATAAAAGGAAATAAAAAAAAAAAAAGAAATACTAATATTTATTAACCTTATCAGTTTCTGGTTGTGTTAAGATCAATTTATTTTGCATTTTCCATTACATTCCGCTGGTTATAGGCTAGTGGAGTAAAGATTATATTTTTTGGGGGGGGGGAGGAGCTTCAGTCTGAAACTTTTTATAAAAATAAAACGAATATTACTTCGGAAAAAAAAAAAAAAAAAGAAACTCACTACCTATATGAAATAGCATTTAAGTGATTCTTGAAACCCTAATAAATGTAATTACACGAACAATTATACTTTTAGAGAAACTTTTTCAATATTTTTTTTCAAAGGCATGGTTATATTTTACTATTTGGGGGGGGGGCTTCAGCCCGAAAGCCACCCCCTCTACGCCCATTGATCCGCCTGTGATTATAGGCGACGACAGAGTGGCATGGACTATAGGGAACCAAATAGCGACGGGCCAGGAATATCCCATGCTCCAGATAGCAGAGCTCGTTGGAGAGATATTTTGGCGTGCTTCTGTTTACATGGGGACAGATAGTCTTCCTAACGCATCTTAACATATAGCATATCCCCTCTCAAATGGGTTAACCTTATCGAGCAATCGGGCTCTCGTGCCGAAAATAGTCAAGTTTTCTAGTCCGAACTTCAACTTCCGCAAGTCTGAAACATATGCCATGTTTCCTTATGCGTAAAACAAATGAAAATACAACGTGTATTTATATTATTTTAAAAATCTATAAATCATAGATTATTGTACTTCTCTATAGTTATAAATTATGTTTAGAAAATCATACCCAAATAATAAGAAAAAGATGTGAGATGTTTTATAGTGAATCAAATGAGTCTAAATAAATAGAAATTGAATAGCAAGAATTCTATTTTCACTTGGAACGTGAAACGTGAGCGATTTCGAAAAGTTTAAATAAATAATTTATAATATCAATTGTTGTGACATAATGCTTATCAGCAGTTAATGGACGAACTGATGAATGAAGAAAAAAAGCTGTCTGAAGCTCTGATTCGCCTTATTTAAGATATACATTTCTCAAGTAGTGGACACAAAGAATTACAAACAAAGTGGATAAAATTTGGAAAAAACAGTGTAAGCGACTGACATTCAATTACCTCCGCCTCTGCAAAGTGGACAATCATGCTTGGTTGGCTACCTCCGAAAAACCTAAAGTCAAAAGAATGCTCCATAATCAGTAAGCGAACAATTGGACAACACATCAAATATGTGACTGAAAACAACAAATAAAATTAAAGAAGCATCTCCATATAAAGAAATAAGTGGAATTGAAACAATGCTTAATTACTTTAAAATAATTCATTATACTTAAGAAGAAAGTCATCTCAAATGTTTTCGGAAGTAACAACGAGGTCAATTAAAAGCAAACAAAAAATAAAAATTGTTTATTCCTATGAATAATATAAAAATATCGTATCTTCGATTCTTGATTTCCTTTGATTTGACGAACAGCTGTCAGAAATCTCGCCTTGCATTTCCAAATCAGATTCAACAAGTTCAATTCTATTTCCAACACAAATAAGATATTTTCCATTTCAAATTCAATTTCTTATTTATTTTATCATTTCGGATTTTTTTTTTACGTAAGGGGTCTACTTTTATATTATCTAAGAAATAGTTTCTGACAATACTATCGATCTTAAGATCGTGCGGCCACGTATCGATTTATCTAAACTTTTTCGGTATAAGGGTGTCTATTATTATGTTGTCGATTTTATGCTGATATAGAACGCCACTCATAGAAAAATAGTAGAGCTATAAATAGAATAATTCTGAAAAATACAATTAGATTTTTGACATTATTACGGATTCAACAAAATAAATAGAAGGTCTCTAGATGGAAATTTACAGATTTTATGTAGTAAGAAAATATTTTTAAATGAAACGGGTTTGGAAATTCGAGGAAAATATAATTATAATTTCCTACTTAGGCACGTGGGGCTCTTTTCAACTCTTAAATTCTCAAAATTTCTTCCTTACGTATTAAAATACATTCAGTATCAATTCTCTTTTTGATTAAATATAGAAAAATGTATGATATATCCTCCAGATATATGCAAAGCTTAGAATACATGAGCCACTTATTTCCAAAATGAACCTAATTCATTTTGTTTTGGAAATAGAGATAATTACTGTTTTCTACGTGAAAACACACAATGAATCCAACGGAGCAACTATTTTTTTTTAAAAACGAACCTGTTTTCAAAATAGGCATTTTTTTTTTTCAAGAAGTGTAATGATACTTCCATTAATGTAATTTTTTTTTTTTTTATGAACTATTTCTTCAAAAAAAATTTTCTCTCCAAACCGAACCCCAATCAACCTTTTTAGGTCATATATAAGTTCCAATGTTTTTAATCACTAATAAAATAATCAATAATTTTCCAAAATATCTGAGGTGGACACCTCCCTCGTCAAAAATTGTATTTTTTCCCCTTCTTAAAAACAGTGCACGCTAAAGCAGGATTAGACAAATCGTAGATCATATACAATTACACTTGCTGAGACCTGTCCCATATATTCCTCCTAGTTCTCTGTTTTGAAACTTATCGCTCTGAAATGAAGAGAAGAATAGTTGGGGTGGTCAGTCAGGGGTGCACGCTAAAGCAGGATTAGACAAATCGTAGATCATATACAATTACACTTGCTGAGACCTGTCCCATATATTCCTCCTAGTTCTCTGTTTTGAAACTTATCGCTCTGAAATGAAGAGAAGAATAGTTGGGGTGGTCAGTCAAAACTATTCTATTCTAATCTATTCAAAACTATTCTTCTCTTCATTATCCACGACAGTCAACCAATTACCAATTATATATCGCTCTGAAAATTGCCCCGTCGAAATGTGCCCTTCCCCCTCAATAAGTTTGATCGCGCTATGGCGCCATGAAATCTTCTGTGCACCCATGCTACAAATAAATAATTTCATAATTTATTAGTTTTAAATAATTGATTTAATATTACAATCTAAATAAAGAAAATATATTTTTTCGCTTTTTCTGAAACTTTGTCAATGATGATTAGGATTCACACATATAAACCCGAACAATTACTATTATGATTATTACGATCTTAAGTCACAATACATGAATTAACTTTATTGTAGTTATTTCGAGCCCGCAGTTGGAGAAAAATGATCTTGGATGAACCGCTAGTCCATCTAGTTCTTGCGTATATATTCGCGGACGCTCTGAAATGGACACCTGCTCTAAGGAAGCGACCTGGAGAAGACAAGAAAGTAAGTAGAGTGATATAACGGAAGTAGGACGCGAAGAGGAATCTGGAACTTGGCGGAAACGGAAAGTGGCTTTCTTCCCTCTCGAGTGGACTTTCTTCTCTGTTTTTATGCCCCGCCCCCCCCCCTCACCGCGCTCGCATCAAAGCCTGTGGCGCAAATCGTTTAGGCCCTTCCATGTCTCAGCGATTAGCTTTCTACTCTCTGCCTTTACGATCCTCGTAAAACGCTAAAAACATCGTTTAGCGCTTGTTTTTTTTTTATTTTGTCTCACCCTGTCTCTTTTTTATGATTATATTATATCTTGTGCTACATTCGCAAATTAGTATGCTATCGTTTATTTCATGACCTCAATGATCATATGGAAACATCATGAATGACTACTATCGTTGATTCAGACTATATAGTAGTAACGTATTAAATACGAAACAAAATATGAAAGGTTTTTTTTATTTTTTTCTTATTTACGGTTTTTACAACTGTATTAAAATTAAAATACATTCAGTGAATGTGATAATTGATTATAATAACATGAAAATACTTGTTGAGAAACTACCCAGTGGTACCACTCTAAAAAATGTATTTACAATAGGAGATCTCGAGGCCATCTTCTTTTCAGATGTTTTGGAGGGATCGAAGAGGAAGCAAGCTTAGAAACGAGTGGGTTCAGATGGGCGAGAAGTTCATTATGGAAGAATAGGTATATGGATTGGTCCAAACGGAAAAATAAGCAACATTGAAGTCTTTATGGATAATTTATTAGTGACAAAGTAAGGGGCATTGAGGATTTTACGAAGGATTGGATACATGAGGCATTGTGTAAATAATATATGGCTTTTCAGAGCCCCAAATCTTAATAAAATAGGTAAATATGGAAGGTAACTAATTTTTAAAAATAATATTTTCGGCAAATATATTTAGAGTAATATTGTTCCGCACTTAGGCAGACGACCTTGCATAAATAAAAGCTTCATTTATCGAACATCATGGCCTAGAAAGAGTTATCTATAACTATAACATGCAATCTATGGGTCATCTCGCCCTTTGTATGCTTTCGATTTATTAAAATATATCTAAAATATTATATTGGCGTTTTGATATTTACTGAATCTTAGATGTAAATTGGATGTCATGTGTTGAGAAATTAAAATTAAAGCCTTTCTGATACATATATTCAAAAACCCGGTAAAAAAATATTGTTATTATATCAATATATTAAAAAAAAATCAAATTAAATACGTTTTTCTACACCTCCGTTATTTTTTCAGTTTTAAACATACATACGTAGGTCTTTGCATTTATGATCTATTTTCTGCAACCTGATACATCTTTGTATGTATAATAATCTGTAATACAGTGTAATATTAATACCACGAGAGTAATCTTGGATCAGTAAGGTCAGTTTATCATCTGTCGATAGTAGAAATGTTATTTATCCGGCGGATTGTATAACTTTTTCACGCAGAGGTAGCGATGCTCTGCCACTGTATCGCCCATCGTTGCAGAAGAATCAATAATAAAATTATTTGCACTAGTTAAAAACATTTCCAATAAATGGTGCTTTGAAAAGTTTGACGCGAAGAGAGATTTTGTTCGTTACAAGGTTTTTAAATTGAGCTTATTCCTAGAAAGGTCAGGCCACATGTGCATTGGTATGGATTAACATCCAGTTTTTATTTATTTATTTTTTTTTAGGAGGTCTAGTTATTCAGTTCAATGTTGGCTTATCGCATCCAATCCGATTCAAAAACTTTTATTATTCCGAGATTTTTATAAATCATAACAAATTTAAACTAAATTAGAAAATTATAAGATTAAATAAATTGTTTCAAGTTACTACGTGAACATGACTTGTGTGTCTTAAAACGAAATAATTCACGCTCTATATAAATTTAAGCTCAGCAGACTTATGAATAAATACAAATACAGATTTTAACTATATGTTAATGTTATGTTACATATGTTACAACATTTACTCAAATGTCAAAATAGTCAAAAATTAAATATTGTTTACACAACCTAAAAATAAATGTTCAAAATCTGCCACTCCCTAAACTTTGCCTACCCTACTTCGGGACTAAAATTGTTGAGGGGAGAGGAATACGGTCATTGATGAAATAATGGCCTTCAAGCCACGTGCTATATAGTTCGCTTTACGGACCCCTTTTTATCAAATTGTTAACATTCATCCCAAACTTGCTGAATGGCTTTTTATTGTAACCTACAATTTTTTATCTACGAACATTCTAAGAAATGGGTTTTTTAGTTAATTAATTCTTGTTAAATTAATTAATTAAATGAGCTGATGAAAACCTATAAATACCCATTTACTTTCAACATGCATCGTAAGATAAAAATCACTAGTTCAAGAAATAAAGATAACCTACAGAAATATTGGGCCGTTTGACCTATATAACTTTGTTATTTTGACATGGTGGTGGAGGTCACGCCAAACGGCACTATATTTTTTTTTACCACGTTTTTGTCTCGATTATATTATCAAATTTACGATTCAAGTGAAAAGTAAATGGGTGTTCATGAGTTTTTACTATTTAATTGAATAGACAAAGTTTGCCGATCTCTAGATTCCGAAAATTTTCGTAAATAACAATGTTATAGGTTACGATGAGATGAAGCTATTAACAAAGTTGTAGGCAGATATCAATAATTTGATAAAAAGAGGTCCTTACCATGAACATTTTAAGTAGCTCCGTGAAGAAGGTCTTAAAAATAGGCGCACAATAAAATAAGTTGTGTTACTTCATCGATTATTGCACTCCCCAAATAACTTCTACAATCTTTTCTAAAGAGTTAACAATATGTGCATCAATAAATCATTCATTTATTTTTTTATGACTTTTTTAACAATGTTATCTTACATATTTTTCTTTGTTAATTTTCCTGGATATATTATTTCTAATACCGCTTCTCCTCCATCAGACGTATCAAGAAATTGAAAATATTTTCAGAGGCGATCATGTTTTAAATATTTTTTTTCCACTATTCCACCATAAACCTTAATTTTTTTTTTTTGCTTTTTTTGTGGGTCGGTTAACATTGTACTAGTATATGGAGGGATTCGAGACTTTTAAAATGCCCCGATAATATCGTAACAAGAATTATATAAATTCTGAATGCATTTGAATACTTTTTTTTCTGTTTTCACTAACTACTCTAGATCGCAAATTGCTAACTCCATCAAGTTCACGGAACCAAATCGCTTCTATCGAGCCAGAGTTAACAAGGCTATTGACGTCATGGATTCTCCACCTCAGAGCTGAGCTATTTCTGAAGGCAGGTTTAACAAAGTGTGGGATTGGAGGGTGTTGTATAAGTGTGTGTCGTGCTGCCCCGCCTGCGTTATGTAAAGTTCTTTTTGAGCGCTCTCATTTTGCGGTACTTGAGTACTCCAACCATGCTGATCTACTTCCACTAGGATAAACATTCCTTGTCTTAAAATGTCTCTTAGTCCCTTTAATATTGGTGATAACAATACATTACAAAATTTTTAAAAATATTTAAAAAAATAAAAATAAATAAATAAAGTATATGAACGAGTATATGAAGAGATTGTAATGAGTAAAGCAAATAAAAAACAAATTAAATCATACAGTGAATAGGTATATCCAAAAGAAGTCTATGCATCATACTCAAAATAACTAAAAATCGTATAATGCTTTTCATAAACTAAAGAAAACAATTATATTTTGTTTTAATATCTTAACATTATAACTGTTTTAAAGTGTATCTATACTGGAATATTTTCTAATAAATAAACTTATTAAAGGGATTCTTTATAATAAATAAACATATATTTATTTTCATATTATTGATTTGCCTTTAAGTCAATTCAATAAATAATTACTCTTGTTTTTTTATTATTATATTTTTCGAACGGTTCGGAGAATCTCTTCAGCTCTAAAATTATACAATTAATTATTTATTATTTATTGGATTGACCTAAAGGAAAATATTAGAGAATATATATTTTTTTAAAAAAGAGCAAAACTGGGATATCAAAAATATTGTATATATTGTTATAATTTTAAGTCTCTCAATTAGATATTTATTTTTAATCTTAATGAACTGACATTTTTCCTTGATTCATTCAAACTAAAAGTTTATTTTATGTCGAGTACACGTATATTCCTTTTTCTAGGATTTTTCATACTAATTTTTGAAAATTATAAGCATACGTCAAAACAAAAACGTTTTTCCCACTCATATGTTCACGTCCCACAAAATAATAGCGATTGAGGATGTTGCGTAAAAAAAAAATAATAAGCGTATACATTGCTAATCTGGCCTTCTACTTCTAAACTGTTGAAGATAATCCGTTTAACATATGTGTACCTCCTGAAGTCAATAAGTAGTTTGTAGTCTTCCACTATGGAATCCAGGATTTAATTTTTTTTTTTTTTTTGGGAAGGAGGGGCTTCACCCCGAAAGCTTTATTTTAAACATAATAAAAATTACTAAAGAAAAAACATGGAATGATGTTTAGGTGATTCTTGATGTACTATTAAATGTAATTACATTAACAATAATACTTTTGAAGATTTTTTTTTTCATAAGACATGGTTATATTTTACTATTTTTGGGGAGGCTTCAGCCCGAATGCCACCCCCTCCCCACGTAGATCAGCCTGAGTAGTCTTTCGATACTCACAATGTTTTTTTATTTTGTCCTGAAAACAAGAAATTGTCTTGTCTGTGTAAGTGGTATCAGTGATAGATAGCTGAGCCTTTATTTTTATAATAAAACATGAGACCTTATATTAAGGATGAAGTGGAATATTATTGGAGAGCGAGTCCTCCTAGACTAAGGGGGGAGGATCGAGGAGTGAGGAGGGAGGTTGTATAGGAAGACGGATCAGCTGACCCTGAGCTAGGTCAGTGACAGGGAGGTCCGGGCCGTGTGTAAACCTTGAGTTCTCCCTTGTGTAAACACCTGTTTATACCCAAGATGGCTGGCGGCTCGGCAAATATTGCAACCAGCTTTTCCTCCTTTTAAAATAGGATACCACTTCTTATATACACCTGCCTCTCCTATACGGCCGTTTGGTTTGAAGCGCCATTCCCTATTGAAATAATTGCAACGGGCCTCTCCTGTTTTTTTTTTTTTTCTCTTCGGTTTTATTATGACGAAACTCGCTGAGTATTAGGAAAACGTATATTAGCCTTGATCAGTTAATGGATGGAGGCGGTTTTTTATGTGGCATGTGCCTTGTACAATTATCCTACGTTGTTAACACCGCTTGACCACCTGATGATAATTTTTTATAACAAAAAATATTTTGTATCCTAGTTTACTTGTGTATGACTACTGTCCGGATTTATGAAAACCATTAAACATACTATATGAGTAGCTTGTTTCCAAAATGAATCCTAATCGACATAAGTAACGGTTATAATGTAAACATTTTTTTTTTTCAAAAACAAACCTAGGAAGAGAGAAATACTTTATTGAAAATAGTGCTGCCCTATTACATAGGTTTGCTTTATACACAGCATACGGATCAATCCATTTGGACATAGCTCTTACATCGTATTATTCCATTATTATATAAACACATCATTTTTTTTTTTTTTGTATCTCTTTTCGCAACACTAGTCCACATAGCATATCATTGACAATACCACATTAAACAATTACCATTATACAATATATAGATTTTATGAAAAAAAATATAGACAGAAAGATAAGACAAAGTTAAAAAAATGAAATTATATAAATAAATAGATAAATGACAAAGGACATCCCAAATTCACAGTCAATTGCTATACAAGTGATAGTGGAGGATCTCTAGAGAGTCTAGAATAATATTCTCGGCCAATATCGCAAGCTCCCCAACACCAACACCTAGTTCCTCCAGGAAGCTGTTTGTTCTTTTTGGGATCGTTCTGGGAGACCCTAACCAGAGGCTTCTCACGGTGAACTCTCTCTCTCCGAAGGTCTCACGGAACTTCTCTTTTAGGAAAGGGATACATTTACTGTATAAAAATGTTTGGTATGTTAAAAGTATGAAATATTAAAAAAAAACAACTAAAAACATTGGTGAGAAAATAAGTATATTGTTTATGTATAAAACGGTATTTTTACCAAGGAATGTAATAATCATACTTGCATTTGTTAAGTATTTTAAAAAAAATCATTTAATATAAATTTGTTCATTAAAAAATAAAAGACAATCTTGGGAAAGAGACTTTATTAAGTACTAGTAGAAAAAATGCCTTTTTATTTCAATAATCAAAAACTTTTTTAAATTGATCCAAATGTTCGCCTCTTCAGGCATCTTACAATATATTGTGAATTTTAACTGAAAACAATGTATACAAAATTCTTTGAGAGGACTTATTAGTAGACAGTGGCCCATTTATTCAACACATAATAACATTAAAAAGTAATATTAACCAGTCAACAATATGTATATAAAAATCGAATCTTACTCACTTAAGAAGTTGCCCGAAGAGGCGAAATTTTAGATAAATTTAAAATAGTTTATTAATTATTGAGACCAAAAACGCTTTTTTCTACTCTTCTAATGGGGCTTCACAAGAAGGGTTTAGTTTAATTTTTTATCCGTTTTTCTTTATTAAATAGGTCACGCGATAGAGCCTTGTGTTACAATTTTTATATGCTCCAACAGGTTCACATTTCTTTTGGCGAATTTCGTATACAATAAATTAAACATCCATGGAAAAAAATAGATATTTGAATACTAAAATGATGATTGAATGCATTAATGATTGGACTGTATAAACTTAAACTTGAATAATTTTAGGATAGAAAATTTACAAAAACTTGCTACCTTTAACATTGCAATTATAACCTCTTGAGTTTTTTTTTTTGTTCTGTAATTAAACTCGCTTGAATAAAAATTACGCTGCATTGCTTAGAGAAAATAACCACACCGTAAACTATAAACTGCGATGAATAACAACTGATAATGCTGCATAATGCACAGATAAATTGAAAGTAAACAATTTTTATGATAAGAGAAATAACTAAAATTTTCATTATCTGTTATTATCATTCGTCTGGAGATGGGATTTAATGTTTTTTCGTATTTACTTCACACAATCGAAAAAAAAAGTTTAATATAAATGCCACCGAAGGCTATTTATTACTTATTGCCGATATTCCTTATAGAATATTTCTACCGAAACCAATTTCATATGAAATTAATGATTATTTTTTTTTTTTTTTTTTTTTTTGTCTATAACAAATATATTTGCGCCTGTCAAAATATTGTTGACAATCAGCAAATGTGATGACGATACAGGAAATAATGACATGACAGGCATGGGGAAGGAAATTACTCAACAGTACCTCTTCCCTAACTTGTTCCAATTACCTAGGTTGTCTAAGGAAGGAGATCCCTCATCCAACGCCTTTTTAGTCTCCTGCTCATGTTCTGAGGTATGTCAGCTGTGGCCATGTCTCCACAGAAGGATGGACAAAGAGCCTGCAGTCAGCTGATTAGCGGCCATTTTGTGGATACATGGCTTGAGTCACCTGTGCAAGCTGTTGGAGGATACTTGATTATTTTAATTTTTAAAAAGAGAGTGGGGTAGCTCAGTAGTATAGCGCTTACTACCAATGCTCAACGTCCCAGGTTCGAGTCCAGCTGATGGCAGATAAAATATTTTGTTTTATCGGCCGAGGATCGACAGGAAAATCCTCCTGGGACACATATAGCCTCAATAATGAGGGTTCCCTTAATCAAATGTATATTAATGGGAAAAACCAGGCGGTTGAGCGTGAACTCGGTCAAATCACCTCCTTGCATAACCGTTGACAAAGAAACAGTACTTCCTTGTTGTCCTAATCCCAAGACTCTTCATGAATTGAAGTGGTATGGGTATTATTTTTTTTTTTTAATTAAAAATAATTAAATATCTAATGAGCATTATTGTTTAATATTTTCTAAATTATACTTTATAAATTGTATGGAAAATTTACAATTCCAGTTTAAAGCTATTCAAGGTCAAACAGAAAATGGTACAAATATACAAAAAAAGTGAACCTATTAAAACTAACTATTAAACTATTAAACCTAATATTTACGATCAGCCGATAACTAAAACATCCAGATAACATAAAAATGTCAGTTTTCAAGTACATATGTTCCATGTGGCATCTAATAACAAAAAGGGATAGCTCCAAATTCTGAATTTTCGCAAAAAAAAAAAAAAAAAATGTTAAGAACTAAACATTTTTGCCATTGTTAGTCTAAATAAATGATGAGTCAGTCTTCATTATTTTTTGCGTGGTGTTTTCCTGTGCAAATTTAATTATTGTTAATTCAATATACTGAACTATTTTTCTTCGTCAAATGTGAAGGGATGTTGAAATTAAATATATATAAAATTATGTAGATTTTTTCTTCATATTTTCATCCACATATGTCATAATCTTAACATTAAGCAGATGTATCGTTATTATTATAGAAATTGACATTTTAGGCATGTTGAAGAGTAGTACCCAACAGTACCTCTTCCTGGGTCTTGGTTACACTTCCTTAATTCAGGAGAGGAGGTCTCTCATCCAGCTCCTCTTCAGTTGTCTCTTGATGGGTATGTCAGTTGTGACCATGTCGTCTGTGATGTTCTTGTATTTAAATATGAAATCTGGAGTAGAGAGTACGTATGTGTTGGTCGATAGTTGGTTGTAATAAGTCGGTATGTAAAGTTTTGTTGTTTACGTACCAGAGAGCTGCAGATAATTTTGTAAAGAAGACTTTTTTTATTTTAAATATAGTTAAATAATGAACAGATTTGATTTTTTATTAATATCTTAATTTGTTTAATAATAATTTTGTGGTATATATTTCCTATAATCTTTTATTTGAAGATGAGTAAATTAACATTTAAAATTCGTCTAGAGGAATTCTACAGAATTTCTATGCTCACGAATTGGAAATAAAAACGAGTACCACACGCATTATATTGCTAAAATTAAATATTAATAACTAAAAGTAATGTCAATTGAATTTTCTGTTTATGAGCATTATTTTTTTTTTCAAATTAATCTCACAAAATAATTAAAAAACATTATAAAAATTAAACCTGTGTTTTAATTAGTGTAAATATTTATTGTAATCTAGTAAGTATTAAACATATATATTTTTTTGTTACCTCTCTGCACAACCGTCGGCCTAATCAGTTACTTCCTTACCCTTCATGGATTAAATGATAGTCTTCCTTTTTAGAAAGATTTTTCGCATCGAATTACGAAAAAAACTGGATTTTTAAATAAGTTTTTGTACCATATTTCTGATAAATGCAACTAATAATTTAATTCAAGATGCAAATCCGGCTTCTTGTCGTTTCCCAACGAGCTGTCTGTCAGTTTCTCAACATCGCAGGGACAAAACCGGAGCCCAAAGGAGTATATTATGACAAAGATCTAAATGTCACCGGGTCGTTTGGAATTCAACGTGCTTCTGGTCTGATTTCTTAACTGCAAGTTACGTGTGAATAATGGGACCGATAAGTTTAAATTAATTACAGACCTCGTTTACAGGAAAAAAAAAATTTCTTTGACTAGGATAATTCGAACATAATAAATTTATATATATATATATATATATATATATATATATATATATATATTACAGATACATCTATTCGGATGTTACATATGTTCTTGAGCATAAAACGGTACGTAGAAGTATAAGACTCCCAGAGGTTTTGGCACCTGGGAAATGCTAGAAGTCTGAAAATTCCTTATATTGCTCCGCATTGTATTGCTAACAGTGAAGCGTTTGGATTTTACACATATTTATTTGGCAGTTTATTCTGCTCCTAGTACATTTAAAGTATACAAAATAAACAATTAATCATTAATTTGACAGTATACAGTTTATTTTTGTGATATTTTTTTAATTACTAAAAAAATCTAAGGTGTATGCCTTAGACCACACGATCGAAGTGAAAACATCAACAAGATAATTAATAATATAAAATATAAATTATAAATAATACAGAGAGGATGAAATGCTGAATAATTCAGTAGCTTACTATATACAGGTCCGATTTTTAGTTTTTGGAATATTTTAAAATATATCTTCAATAAATCTCGTTATTATTTGGCTTTCGTCACTATTTTTTTCCTTTTCGCCTCTCTAACACGGCGTCGTCTTAAGAACAATTTTTGAATAATAGCTCATTATAGAGAGGATGAAATGCTGAACAATTTACTCGCTTACAATAAGTCCGATTTTTAATTTTTGAAACATTTTGATCCATATGCAAAAACACTTCAATTAGTCGTCTTTACCCGAGCGTTACACATCGAAAATCTGATCTCTCAATCTAATTCACTCTCCACAAAAAAAAAAAAAAAAAAAAACCCTAAAGATATTTTCACTTGAAACAAATATTTATTGAGATTTACAGCCGTATTTAAACTTGATTAGAATACTACTTAGTTATGATGACGTAAAAATTATACGTCACGTACACATTTGTTTTATGAAACGCTAGGAGTGCATCATCCTTAATCAAACAAGAAAGAGAAGAAAGATTGTAAACTGTATAGGATTTAGTGGGACTTGATAACGATTTACTATACAGTGGGATATGGATTATTATGAATAATTATATTATATTAATTATACAAAAGGATTTGGATGTCTACGAAAAGAATATGATGAATTAGTAGGCCCCCAGAGTTCAACTTCATACGTCTTATATTTCTGATCAATGTTAAATTAGTCCAAAATGAAGAGCAATTTCATGTCATATGCATCTTCGTATTTTGACCTCTAAAGATATTCTTATTTAGGAAGGAGATGGTCCGGGGTTGCGGTCATAAAAAGGCTAAATAGTGGTAAAACTATTTTATTGAAAGCCTGCAACCGCGGACCATCTCCTTCCTTTATAATGCAACGGTCAACCATTAAACATTCAATATTCTTATTTAGTTCGTTTTTTGAAAGTACTACCGAAATTGGTTGCTGTGTTAAGGTGCGTTTACTCGTGAGATGTTTTTGTTTTCGATAGTAGCAGATACACTCTCGAGAGTTCTCGCCTAAAGTCTTGAACATTTCTTTTTCTTTTTTTTTTTCTATAAACACAAAACTAATAAGCTGCTGTTATTTGTCTTTTTCGATGTTGAAGACATCCTGTCTTAAACTTAAAATCAATCTCAGAACTGGCCGTGTGTAAACAGTCTAAAGTGGACTCGTGTGAGTTACCATGGAGAGTTGCTCTCCGAAAATGAGTTTCACTCTGCCACATAAAAAGGCCGCGAGTAACTCTCGAGAGTTTAGGCTGTAAGTTACTCTCACGTGTAAACGTAGCTTAAGTAAGTGTAAGGTACACATTACGTTAGAATTATTTCATTTTATGTACTACAAAATAAATAACATGAAACAATTTTTTTTTTTGTTCTTTTTTGGCTTTAAGACATGTAAAAGCAAGTCCTATTTTCTCAGTAAAATATTTTAATTGTCATAGTAAGATGAAATTACACTGGATATATATTAATTATTTATAGTTAGATGATCACTGAATGTAACTAAATATTAAATGTAACTTATTTGGAACTTGGATATTAGATATTAGATATTATGGAAACTGAGGTGAATTACAATTACAATTAAATGAGAATAAGAGGCGACTTTTATTATATGACTGCTTTTATGTCATTCATGAACTTTATCAAGTCACGGGCGTTATCTTTGTTCATCGACCGAAGGAAGTTAGTTCCATCGTCCGTAGTTTGCGATCCTAAACTAATTCTTCTTCGCTTCTCGAATCTTTTGCACTTGAAGGCAACGTGTCTTGGATCCTCCAAGCATTTGCTTGTTGGACAGTGACCGCTCTTAGCTATACCCATTAGATGTAGATATTTATTAGTTCTACCATGATTTACCCTGAGCCTGGTCAGCTTTACTAAGCTGGAGCGGTCGGGATGAGATTTAAGAATCGCAAACCATGGAACCAGTGGTATCTTCTGTTGAATATGAAACAATTATTAAGTGAACAACTATGAGACTCTATTTGCCTGAAATATGGAGTTTACTGTGTCCCTCCATTTCTCCTTTGGGGTTAATTAATGATGTTTTCATTAATTTATAATTATGATTTTACTCTTGAACGTATGGGATATGGATATCGAGAGACAGAGAAAGAGAGAGAGAGAGAGAGAGAGAGAGAGAGAAGAGTATAGTGTAGCTGGGAGTCGGTTTCCTTATGAACGAGAGTGACTTCCCTTGACCGAGTTGCGACACTGGTTGTGTAAGGCCCGCAGGTGGTAGCTCCTTCCGCCGCTCCCAGTTTGTACCAGCTCCGCCCCAGTTAGATCAGCTGTTTGTCGTTTGTCGTATCCTCCGCAATCTTTGCTACTAAGTCTGCTAGAGCAAACAGTCTGATGCCTGTCTGCGTTGTCTCAATGAAGTCATTACACAACTTCTTTGTCTGAATCGAGATCATCCGTTGAGGGGAAGAGCCATTTTTGTCTAAAAATTAGTATGAGTGTGAAAGTATTATTAAAATTTAGTTGTGTATTTAGTAATACTTTACAAAAGCTACTCCAACATGACTAGATCAGATTACGACACTGGTCGTGGGATGCCGATGATAGCCGAGTGGGTCTGTCGTCCGACAATACACTTACCTAATCCATTTCCAATACTTTTCCGACCTAGGATTATGACAACTCTCTGTACTATTTCGTATAATTAAGAACAAGAATATAGAATAGTAATGATTTTGAAGGTTGAGAATTGAATAAAAATAAGAAAGCTTAATCAAAGGGAGTAGTTTACAATTTTTTATTTATTTATTTATTTAATGAAATTTATACCCGTATAAACAATACAACTAGTAAAAATGCATACATTAGAAATCATGACATGAACAGACTTCTTGAAGAGATACTGCCCAGTGGTAGCACTCTATATTTAGTTCTAGGTGAGAAGATCATTAGGCCATCTTCTTTTCAGACGCCTAGGTTGATTATCAGGAAACGAGGAAGAAGCAAGGCTGGAAACACATGGATGGGACTGGAGTTTATCATGAAAGGATAGGTATCTGGCTCGGGCTAAATCAACGGAGTTTACAAATTAAAACAGTACCTAGAGTCAGTAGCTGATCAAAAATTCTATTTTTTTTTTTTTAAGTACGATTTTTATTTTTTAATAACGGTAATTACTCTGGAAGAAAAATAAAAATAAAAATCTGCCTATATAAAATTATGAATGGTACTTTGAAATTCCCATTCTTTGAAAAAAAAAGTATATTAAACAAATATTAAAATACTTTTTTTTTTTTAAATCCATAATTAGAGGGACAATACTACTTTTAAAGATTTGTTTAAATATGTTTTTCTTATCCGCGTGTTTACATTTAGTAACAGTATAAGCGCGATAATTTAAAAAGAGAACATACGGAGATTGCTTAAGTATTTATTTAGCTTATATCACACAGAGAAACAAATATGGACCAGTGAAAAAAATAAACATTTTTCCATTTTTGGGGGCTTCTGCTCGATAAATCCGTCAGTACCCAAAGATCAACATATTAAACCACCTCAAAACATTTTAAAAGGTTTATCACCATTACGCAAGACCATTCCATACTGAAACATCCAGCCAAAGGTCAATTTGACAATTCTCAAATGAGGAAATAATTTTGATTGGGTTTTGATTTTGAAAATTCGTACTGTAATTTAAATCGATTACAGTAAAATTTTATTGTAAAATATATTTAGCTGTGAATTAAATTATACCAACATACCAAATAGGACATGTACTTATGTTGTAATTAATAAATGTTTTTATTATTTACAGGTAAGAAACTTCACATTCTTAAAGGGTTACCAGACTACTATTCGATCACACAAGGTACATAAATTAGATTTATTAAAACTATGGGTAGTTTAAGAATTGATACCACGTAATTAGACAAAAAATCACATCTAAGGAAAGACCGATATGAAAAATATAACGCCATTACATAATGTGTAATCGACTGGCGGAGAAAAACTAAAAAATGTTATTGCCATGTTAGATTTGAGCATATTTTTTTCATGAAAATAAAAAAAAGTCGGACGAGATTTTTAAAAAGCATCATTTACCACGTACGAGTTTTCCATTTTTTAGGATCGAATCGAAAAGTCTATGATAATAAGAATTATTTTACTGATTCGAAATCCTACGTCTCCATAAAATAATGGAAAAACAATTGTTTTAATAAGATTAAAATATTACTTACCTGCTCAAAGGAATTTGGACATATGCCTCGAAGATTTATGGGTCAACAATAAAGACTCAGTTACAAAAACTACAATCTTTTCAATCTAAAATTTTAAGACTAATAACTGCAATCCCCTGGTACGTCAACAACAAAACTTACGTACTCTCTACTTTCGACTTCATCTTAAACTACTCGGACATCACAACGGACTTATCAACGACATGGCCACGTCTGACATACCTATCAGGAGGCGACTGAAAAGGAGCTGGATGAGAGATCTCCTTTCCTGAACAGACCAGGGAGGTGCTGATGGGTACTATTCTTCATCATGCCTAACATGCCAATTTTTACTTAACAACGAATCTGCTAATTGTCACTACCATGACAGGTGGGGATGGTGATTTGATGATAAAAATATATGTATATATATTAATTTTTTTTTCTATTATTACTTAAAATATTCCAATCAAGCCAAAGCAAAAGCACTTTATTCCATCACTAATAAAACTGTATTCTTCCATCTGGCAACGGTTGTCCAACACATAGTGACCCTTTACCAACCATTTTATACAAATTTAAGTGGACATCACAACAGTTTGATAAAAGACATGGTTACAGCAGACAGATCCCTCAATATGAGGAGAAGACAAAAAGGGCGCTGGATGAGAGATCTCCTTCCATAAGCAACCAAAGTAATCGAATCAAATCAGAGAAAAGATGCTACTGAGCACTGACCTTTCCCTTGCTTGAAATGCTATACTTTATCACAGCTATCTAATATATAATATATTTACTGAGCCTTATTGATATTATTGAAAATATTTGACGTTGGCTATTGAAAAAGTGTCCTTCTAAATTTAGAAAGGCCATTTAAATACGAAAGGTGTAACAACAAAGTTCAATAGAAAGGTGCAAAAAAATAAAGGTATAATTTTTTCCTTGATCATTTCCATATTTCTTAAGAACCGTTCTACTTCTGGTCAAACTAAGGAAATGACAAAACGGGGGAACGGGAGCAACGCGAGTTCGGGGCGGTAGTTTTGATGAAAGAGGAGGAAGGGATTTCACAGGTTGTGGTTCCATTGAGCGAACACAAGGGGAGGCCCGGAGATGCCACAGATCGGAATGGCCGCAGAACTAAGTCGGAGGATGAGCGGTGAATGGGCCGCAGAACAGGTTGCTGCGGGAGTTGATGCCCAGGTAGCTAACTGTGTCTTTGTAGTCGGCCAGAGTAGGAAGTGGCCGATGGCATTGTGCTCTCATTCCAGCAGTCTTCTCGTATACCAGAGGATTGGGTGTTTTAAATTCAGCCTCATTATCGATCTGGAGATATTTCTGTGAGGGCAATTTCAGAATTCGTAAGAGCCAGAACTCATGAGTTTTATGAATCAAACGATTCATTTCGAAGCATCGACTCTCACACCCTAACATTAAAAGACCTATTTCATACAGTTTCAAACATAGTGAAGTAACGACCACAAGCAACAGTAGACAGACGCTATTATTCAATAAAGTATCGATTATAATAATTTTCGATGAATCGAAAACATGAAATAAAAATAATTTAATTTATTATGTCCATCCGAAGGGAAAGCACTTTCATGTCTACTTAAGCACCGTAGTAGATTCTTTGGGAAATTATCGAATATTTAAACTTGGTCTAATAATCTGGTGGGTTCCACGTTTTTTTTAGAATGAAATTGTTTTTCTTATTACAACATTTTTAGTTTTTTAATTATTGGCAATTTATATTGAGCACATACGATCATGAACTTACACATGATTCGATATGAAACCAACAAAAATTGAGAATACTTGTTTTATATATTATTTTCAGCATTTTGAGCTCAGTCTGAGTGAACATTGTGAGCTATTTGGTCCAGTAGTTATAATACGTTTTAATCAGTCCATACCGTTGGCACAAAAAATCGTTTATACCTTCTAGCGGTCAATCCAAAAACATCACCACAAGCTTTTTCGTCGTCGATTAGGAAAAACAGTGCAATTTTTTAACATTCTCTTTTTACTTAATCGATTAGAACCAAAGTGGGAGAAGCCTATAAAACAGTAAAATCATACTTTTTAATTTACTTGACAAATTTAACACAATAATAAACTAAGTGAAAGAGGCGTTACTAATATATTTACTTTCTAATTTATTATTGTTTTAATGTGTTTTCTCAGTAAGGCATTGTGTTCCTACTCTTCTGTACTCCAAGGTATCGGCGAATCAATCGATTAATTAAGAAATGCAGTGAATTCCATTTATTAATCTTTCGATAAGTTTAGAAACGGTGGATTCCGGACGCCCTTTAATGAACTCGTGGACTCTTCAATGCGCATCGTGATAATGTAATGTTATGGGATGTAAATGAAATTCTTGGGCCAACCAACCACAAAAACAGTAGTATTTAAATTAATAAATACATAAAATTACTTTCTATTTACATTTCTTATTAATTCTTTAAAAATACCATCGTTGTAAAATTGGCATTTGATAAACGAAAAATGTATTGCAAGTGGATAACATTTCCTGCTTAATATTAGTCATCGAATCTATTCCATTATCCTCTTCAATACAATCATAACGCCCTTCCAGACGGAGCGGTGACCAGGTAAACACCCCCTACCACCAAGGACTGTATGGTAAGTGGAAGGACAGCCCGGACTAAAGGAGGTCATTAGGAAGGATGATTAGGGATTGGGGATCTCCTCGCCCAGGAAGGAGGAAGTGGTCACATGTGTTGTCGCTGGGCATCTGTTCCGGACATCCTCGGGTCTCTGGCTTCCGAATGAGCAAAAAACAGAGACCACTTCGCAGCGTTTGCCATGGAAACAAAATTCGAGATGAGAGAATGCGACTTTATTTTAAAATTCAAAAGCAAATAGAGCACTGAAAAATAATAATAATCTCCGTAAGGTATACCGCTGTTTCTTTGCAAAGTGTTGTCCAAGTCGAGGAATTGACTGGAAGGGATCCAGGAAATCTGGTTGACAATGGACCATTCGGATGATAATGAACATTGGAATATGTTAAACCCGAAACCTGTTCAGGACAAGGAGGCGGAGGATGGTCTGGTGGAAAGGCCAAGGTCTTCGGTAGCGAATGGCCACTTGTTAACACCGCTCTCGCTATCTGCACCATCTCCTTCGTGACTGCCTCGTCCGTCGGTCAAAAGGGAAACCTAGTCTCTTTTCAACAACCATTTTATTTTATAAACATTATTATAGCAGTTTTTATATGTATAATACATCTAATATCTTTGCTCATATCAGAGTGTAAAATCAGAAACGGAAGAAATCAGAAAGAAACAAATCGAATCGAATCAATCAATGAATTCAAATTATCTAGATCATTGAAAATACACGATATTCATATTGAACTAGGATAAGTTCCTAAACTTAGTGCTAATTCAACTATCGATCGAATCCTGCATAGATGAACTATCTATGCTGAGTTTAAGGAAGTCATCTCTCTTGGAAGGTTACAAAATACTGTTGAATTGTTGAGTTTCAAATCAGAAATAAATATAGTTATAGACTAAACTGAATATAAGTGTGTAGGGTAAATTTAGTTAACAACATAATGAGGCTACATCCACCTGATCCATCGTTCCAAAAACGTTGTTAATCTCAATTTTTTGTGGACCAGAACCATAATGTACATGAAACCTCCCTTAACCGACACTTCTCTATAGCGAATGATTTCAAACCCTATCAAATTTTATAATAGTAAAGTCTTACGAATACTGCTCTCTATCACGAACGGGGACAGTCTTGAAACATGTATTTTTATTAAAATGTTTCTCCATAAAAGACAGCATGAAACAATTGAAGCTCATATTCTGACTACATCAGTCCTATTTTTAATAGCCTAGTTTATTCTATGAATTCGGTTTGGTAGTAATAATTATGGTTTTAATCGTTTGTCATTAGTTCTCTTACAAATTAGAATAAATAACGTGCTTGATTGAGTTTGAAACACTGAGTGCTTATGTGACTTTTTTTACATGCTTTGTTTAATGTCCTTATGTGTTGACGGATCGGTCCCAAACAGCTAAGAACAACTTCAGTTTTACACACTCGTACGGCTTAACAGAAATTGGACATAGATATAAGAATATCAAATCCCTAAAATAATAGCAGTGAACTTATTTATTCTAATGTGTTTGTCAAAACAATTTTCTAATATTTTAAGTTACTTTTTTCTCGTATGAGATTATTCAAAACATATGCGTTCCCACCGTCTAATAGTGGTCGACGCCTGCAATCCTATTTGAAGATGGAACGTAATAGCATTGCTCTAAATCAACGTTCAAATTGATGTTATTGTATTTCCTTGTGTTGCATGTTTTATTGCTAAATTATTGCACATATCCGACCAATCCATCCATCGCTAAATTCCCAAATCCACATTCTTAAGCGACGGCCCAGATTGAGAATAATGTCATTGCAGAGCGGACAAGGAAGAACCCCCTAGCGCGGAAGTAGCCTAGATATCCTATTAGCCTGAGCCCATTTAAAAGCTCCGCTGGTGAAACAAGATTTTCTGCCTTCCGTGTAAGGCTTCCCGCACTTGTATGGATTTCGGGATAACTCTCTTCTCTAGATTGCTTCTAGTTGTTATATTGATGGCTACACCACTAAGCCTTCCAAAGGACGTTCACTGTGGGAAAAAAATATGTTCTGTTATTAAAAAAATGTTTATATTTATAATTTATAATTAAAAAATTAGCTAAATTAAGACGAGACAGAAATCCTTGCAGTAGCCGATGCCGATGAAGGAAGAAAAGCATATTTCATTTTGGTGGAGATTGTGTTGGCTATGGATCGTATAGTTGAGAATACTTTATTTTGCGGAGAAGTTTTGTCCTAAGTTTTAAGCCTTCTTCAGGACTAAGTAAAGAAATTGTAACAAGCAATATGAAAGAATAAGAAAAACAGTATCACAAACAATATGAGGATAAAGGTATAGAAATAGTATGAAAATCCATAACATGAACATGCAAACATTGTGCCATACATGGTGGTGACATTTGATAATATACATGGAAGATTATAATATAAGATATGGAAAGTATACTAGAATACCAAAAGTGATCAAAGACAAAAATACGTGAAACTATTATAATAAATTGAACACGTATGTTTAATTTAAAAAATAAAATAAAATAATAAGTAATGAACGATATATTATATTTCACATTTTATATGTATATATATATATATATTTTTAAATCAGGAACATATCTCAACCTATTCTGTAGCAGAGAGCAATGCAATTATCATGGAATTAAAGTTCATTGAACAAGAAACGTTCTAAAATTGGGGTATCTGTTAGTGTTGCCCCAAATCGGTCTTCCTCTTGCACTTTGCAAGACCAAGACCAAGGCCGCCTAATAGTTGCAAGACCAAGACCAGGACTGCTAAAAAAAAATCAATCTCTTCAATAAAAATTAAGGCAAAATAGCTATTAATACTTGACGATCTTAGATACTATATGTTAATAATGCTTATAACCACTATACCTTTACATTTTACTCCTCTAATTTTTCTTTCGGACTTATTTAGGTTTCCCCTATCTAAAAACTTACAGTAGTATCTCTATGGTAATAAGCTAATAAGTTACTGCAAGACCGTTGCGAGACTCTTGTGCAAGACCAAGACTGAGTTTGCAAGACCAAGACTCGTCTCGGTTTCGCATTTGGGCAACACTAGTATCTGTAGTCTAGTAGAAAGCTTATGAACAAATTCTCGAATAATCCGGAAACCAGGAAAAACAGAACATTACGTAAGCCGGTTGGCAGCACCCTTCAAATATTTTAAACACAAACAAGTCATGCATGTAGTTAATCAAAATATTTTTTTAAATTAATATGCTGCAGTTGGGAATTACTTATATAAAATTTACATTTCTTTTTCTATATCAACATTTATTTTACTATTAAGATGTGCTTTCGGCTCCTTTAATACATAATCTGTTGTAAATTGTAGTCTAAATAATAAAATATAATAGAAAATAAATTAAATAAAAATAAATTAGATAAAAATAACTATGTTTTAAAATATTATGAGCATTTCTGCGAAGTTAGATCATGAAATTTAAATAGACAATTGTTGGAGCTATTCCTCATTTCTGTTTGAAAATATTGATAACCTTTCGTTATTTCTAACGATAATCCATGCGTGAACGCTAAATATAGCAACATTTTTTATTGACCATCTTTCATATTTAGATTTCAATTACAAAGATTGTTAATAAAAACATTTTTTCAGGTCTCACTCTTTTTTTTTTTTTTTTTTTTTTTTTGTAGGACTTAATAATTAGTAATATTTCTTTAAAATGATCACATATATTTATATAAGTTAGCTTTTGTACTTTTCATTAAAATAAAATAAAAAATCCTTTCATTTTTTTTTTATAAAGTTTTAAATTATCTTAGCTCATGTTTAGAAAAAACTTACCAATTTTAATTATTTCACGAAATTAATTAACGATCCTCGTATGTTTTAGCCGTCGGGTTCGTCGGCAGAGAGCATTGATATGTGTAATTAAACATTCCTGGAATATTTTTAATTAATGAAAATTCAATCCCCTCGTTTGAAGGGAGAATTAACATCATTCATTATATCATGCCAAATAGTAATAATTAAACATCATTTGTTTAAATAATCCCTCATTTGCAAAACTGGCATTGATTTGCTATATACGCAATCACTTCTTTTATTAATTTTATTCTGAAATTTCATGAGTGGTGCAACCAAAAAAATAAAGTTCATCTGATAAAAAAAAAAAATTAATTAATAATAGATTTTTTTTTATGTCGTTTCTAAATCAATCCTTCTTATATATTAATATATATAATTAATTACATATATATTAATATCAATGAAATCACCAATCCTATTCTTCGCCTTGTCCAAGTGGTTGAATAGGTAATTGCTAATTTTGATTTCTCATAGAAAATATTTAAAGATAATACAAACAATTTTAAGTTTTCTTACCACTTTCTCCTGGTTGCCTAGAGATCTCCTGATGACAATTTAAACAATGATCAAAAATAAAATAAGACAGAATAAACGGTAACACATTTGCTAGATGCGTTCCATCGCAGTGCAGAATGTGATGTAAAATAAATAAATAAAATAAAAACGTTACTTTATACTTTAGTACTGACTGACAGAAAAAATAAAATAAAAAAAAGAAGAATAAAATATTTATATGCATACACATTTAAAGTCAGTTATTTCTAACAATGTATTTAATTTAAATTATTTTTTTATAAACCAGATATATGTTTATTTAATAATGTTTTAAAGAATTAGTTTAAAAAATATAAACCAATTTATTACATTTTTTTCTCACCTTCCAACGATTTTATTGAACAAAAACAATATGTATATTTAATCAATATATAAACATATATCTTTTTTTTTTCTTCATTTTTTCCTTGTATTTGATATTACACATATTACTACAGAAACATCCTACATTTTGTTTAGAAGAAATAAATCTGTTACACGCGATGGTGTCATTGAAGCCTTGTAAATTTATTAGGTCAACATCGAGTAAAACGCTTTGTAGAGCATTGAGATGTAGTGGTTAGTTACAATAATAATGGTTAATTAATTACAATAAATATAGCATTGAGTTGATCTTTAAAAAATATTTTATGGCAAGCTACGTAATCTTTATTACTAAAAAAAAACGAATTTTACCAAGGGAACAAAAAAAAAAATATATTAGAGAAATGTAAATATTGTGTTCATTTTTTCTTTTTTTAAATTGAAAAATCTCTGTAATTGTTAACAATATAATTTCACGCATTATATTTATTAGTTTTAATGAGTACTAGTAACTTACAAGACTTTTGTATTTTATAAATTGGATTTACAAGGTTTTAAAAGTAAACTATCGATATTAAAATTGTGGGATCATACACTTTTTTTACACGAATCTGTATGCCCCTACTGAAAAAATAAAAACTTAACTAAAGAACAGTCACTTGCAATCAATACAAAACTATATTTTAAATGAGCTAGAAATACATATGTTTCGGATAGATATTAATTTGGATAAATAAGCGTTTGTTAAGGCCGATATATATATATAAAATAGTAACACTAATAATCAGTGTTCTTCATGTTATTAATTTAATGTGAATTTATTTTTTATAATAATAATAATTAGATAAAAATGTTTAACAATCTTGCCACAACACCTGTTTTTCCCATATTTAATTCCACTACGTTTTTTACAAAACCTACTTGCAAAAATAACATGAGACGATTCTTTTTTTAATTATTATTTTGACTCTTTAAATAAAAAATAAAAAAAGTGATAAACCAGACTTTTTTTTTTGCCGATCACATAACTCCCCCGTTTATACTTACCATTTTTTTAAAAATAATTTATTAGCGGGAGCCAGTTTTCATTATCCTTTAATTTTTTATATGTTATTTCCGATTTTCTTTTTTTTTTTATGAGCAACATATGGTCCGCTAAAGAATTTACGAATAAATCTAAAAAATGTTTAGATTATTATCATCTATTTTATTATTGCGTATATTTTAATCACAACAATTATTTGTTATTTTTTTAATAGATAATATAGTGTAACGATTATAGACGATATATCCACATTTGGATCAATATTCTAACAATATAAATTCATCAACAATTTTTTTTTTTTTTATCAATTGAGTTGTTTCTTGCCGTGAAGAATAAAGATTAACCAATAATTTGTTTTATTTTTTAGGTTTCGTAGAAGCAATACGGTATCTAGTTCACATATTTCGACCGGAAACAAAGAGTATAGATAAGCGACGTCAGAAATCACTTTAAGGAAGATTATTTCTTATTAGATTCCTAACGTTAGTTGCTTATCTCGCTTATATACCAACACGGTCTTATGCAGTTAATCTCATTTATTCTGATTTATTGTACATATAATCTCTTCCTTGTCTTGGATTATGGTTAATAATTAAATCAGTCAATGCTATAAACTGGCGTCACTGGTTAGAATCAATCAATTCTTAGATTTTAAATCGTCCTCAAGCCTATTATCATTGTGTTATTACAAAAAATATAAGTAAACAATCAAGACAAACAATGCGTTTTTTTTTCATCATTTTTCCTATCTCAGTATATTTAGTAAACTCTTCATTTAATGTTTTCTATCATTACAAATTCTTCATTATATGAAGAATTTTGTTAGGTGAGGTCTGTCAAACTCGTTTGTTTTGTTATTTAATCATTTTAATACTGAGTTAATACTACTTAAGTAGGTAAAACAGATATTTCCAAAAATGGAAATGTAATTAATTGATTCTTTAAATAAAGGTTGTAATAAATCCTCGTTATAGAAAACAACTATTTTAAAAAAGATACACCCTAATGAAAAATAATATCAGTCAATTTTAAAAAAAATAAAATGAAATAGTACAGACCTGTCTGTCTGTCTGGAACGCAGTTGCGAAAAAAAATCATGTTTTTTAAAATTATTTCAAAGTACCTATTTGTTCAACGTGAATAAATATTTGGGTATTCTATATGCTAATATAGAATGTGGTCTGCATAATCCTTGTAATAATTTTCGAAAATATCAATGTGAAGCGGTGTAGGAAAAATTATTGAAAGAACTTCATATTATTTCTAAACTCATAGGCAGCTAACTTCTTTATTTTTTGTATATTTATTTTATTATTATTGTGAACGTTTGATTCATTACCTTTATCTTTCATATTACACATTAACACATCGGGCAATTGAAAAACATAAAAAATAATTTTGAAAATGGGAGGCCAAACTCGAAATGTTAACTTAATAAAGGGTTGAAAAATAATACGAAGGCCTTTCAGTAATTTTCCCTATGCCGTTTTGTAGTGATAAATGATAATGGGTCTTCACGTAACACAAATCTTATAAATTTCGAAATTTATTTTTATATTTTAATTTTGAATTTTTTTTTTTTTACAAATTTTAAAGTTTTACACAAAATTAAGTTATGCATAGGTTCATGTCACTTTTAAATTATGTTTGTTGGTGTGATATATTCTTCCAGATTTTGATCTCCGATCGTATCTTCTTTTAACATGACTTATTTTTGTTTGAAGAATATTAAACAAGTCTTTAATTTAAATTTCCATTCAACATAATATACAACTATTACATTTAACTATTATTTCGATTTTAAGAAGGATACAAAGAAAGTTTAATCGAAAACGTAATATACTAAATTTTTTTGGACAAAATTTTTATTTTTATTTTTTTTTTTGGATGAGGTCATACAGGATAATCCTCCACTTTTGAATCGTAAGTATGCCCGAATTTTTTCAAAGATAAACATCATCTCAAGCCATGGTCAATTGCACATTTCCAGATAATTTTAAAGATTACGGAAGAGGACAAAGTTGAAAGAGATAAGAAACAGGATTAAAACTTAATCATTCAACATAAAAAAAAATAAAAATAAATAAAATGTAGGTATCTATACCATCGCGATAAATCATGCTTGTTTACCTTTATTGGATAATAATTATAACAAGGAAGTTTACTTGCCTTTCTGATCCCGCTTTATTTTTTTTAATGATAAAAAATTAATATTTATAACATTTTATGTATCAATAATTATAAGCTGATTTAAAGTAATTTCTGATTTTCAATTAGTAACACCTCCTATTAAACAATCCACCACATAAAATAAAATAAAATATAAATCTGATTTTTATCCAAATGATGTTGAAGTGAATATAATGGCTTAAATTTGATTTGTGGGATATGTGAGTACACATAAATTTATTTTATATAAAGTCCATGTGTAGATCGCTTAGTAACATCAAAGCAGAATCAATTTTGCTTCAAGCTACAAGGCTTATTCAGTCTAATAATTAATTAATGCATTAGGATACTAACATAGTCAAAGGCGTAGTGGATGGCTCGATACGAGTTAGTAATTTCGTCTAAATAAAGATAAATTATATTATCTGGATTGAAAAATTTACCATTATTGTTTTATTGTCATTGCATTGTCTTAATTTGTTTGATACAACAAAACCGTAACATTTTAAAAAATAAAAATTTATAATTTTATTTTAGGTAATTGGGGAACATGTCAAGGTTTCTCTCTGTAGTTTAGGTCACAAATTCAATAAGAAGTATCTTTGAAGAAGCGAGCCGAATTCGGGGGTGTTTGTCAACACTCTCCGTTTCGGTGACCTACCATTTTATTTAGGCCGAACTTGAAACAAAAAAAAAAAAAAACAACGTTCTATTCAACGATTCCGAAAACGACACGTTATTGTTTAATAGCGGTCCTTGTGCTAATTATTAGGCTGCGGTAGAGGCAAAAAATTGATTTGATGCAGCTTTCACGGTCCGAAGGTATTTTCTAGGTCGACTCTTACTTCCTTTTCTACTTCCCGAATTTCTGATATATTGTACCCTAACTCTCTCCCGAAGTGAGAGCGGGAGCATATCATCTCGCTTCTTCGATTATTTCCCCTATAGACAATTTCTTTTTCATTTATTTTTTTTTTAATTTGTAAAGTATTGAAATAGTTTATAATTTTATTAAAATTTATTTATGAAAATAAATAACCAATTTATTTTTTTCAAAAGCTCACAGGTTGTACATACCTTTATTAAGTATTGACTAACCTCTCGCAAGGTAAAGAGCAGACGAAACATTTGAAATGGTCAAGTATTAGTTATGTTCATCATTAAATTGTTTTATATATATATATATATATATATATATATATATATATATATATATATATGTATAAATATATCTATATTCATAATCGCAGTTTCATGAAAATTTTACCTTTATCTTCTGTTAAATTACTTTTTGCTTTATCTCAGATCCATTTTAAGGTTTTTCTGATAAATCCTCTATTCGGTTTTAATCTTTATTTTTTGGCTGTCAATCAGAGCGATGGTACTCATCTCTATATTTATTTATTTATTTTATAATTTTTATGTTGAAATAGAAATAGAAATAGAAATAGAAAAATCATCTTTATTCTGGGACTAGGTCCCTTTAGAATAACAGTATTGTTCATATATATTAACTACAAATCTGGTCAAAAGACTTATTACAATGAATAATGACAAAATACATGTAATACATTAAGTATTAATTAAGCTCTTAGGATAAATTAACGAGGACAGTTGGGTAATAGGGGTTCAGTACTACAATATTGGAGCTAAAATAATTCCATAATAATCACTGAATGAAATTATAAAGGAAAGTAAAATCTATTTTATAGGTAAAGCATTGTAGTGATGGAATATAAAAATTTTAAAAAAATAATAATAACTGTTAATATGTAGGGAAAGAAATTGTAAAAACTAAAACAAAAAAATATATAAAAAAACAAATAATGATATACATATGTTCCCTAAGATATTTAAGTGATTATGCGTAAAGATTAGGAGAAGAGAAAATAAAATAAAGTATATATATACACATAGCGAGAAGTATGTTGAAGATAATTAGAAATAAAATACATTTCACTGAAATACATTCCATGAATAACAAATTAGAACTTAAGGAAAACAAATTTTATCTACTCACAATGCTTAGTGAGTGGTGATGAAAATTCACGTTCAACACAGATGAAACAATAAAAAATATGAGAAAAAAAATAATGTCTAAATATATTTGAATAGGAATATATTTAGATAATATGAGTTTAAATATTGTTTTTCGGGATCATTGTAAAAAAAAATGTTGTCATAATTTAAGTATTGTCAAATAAAAATCACAAGGTGATATACAATATCATTGTATTTGATATATAAATAAAGTTTGCAATATAATAAACCAATATATACTTAATTTTGTTTTATTTTTTCTTATTCAATTGTATTTTTTAAAACTTTATTTTTAAACTATTCCTGTTTATAGCCACTTGTTACTTGTCAATTTAAAATAACTCCAAAACATTTTGTGTAAATTTTGAAGCATTGTTTGTCAAGACTGTGAATGGTATGTTGCTGTTTATTATTTGACTATATTTTTTGACATGTTATTAGGAAAACAATTGCATGTTAATAATACATTTAATTCAATTTAGGAGATTTGCAAAAAAATATATATATAATCTAATAATAATTTGTATAATTTATTTTTCACTTCAACCCATTAAGGTTTAATTCATTTTAAATTGTCTCTTTCTAATTTATTATAATTATATTTATTTATAAGATTTACGTAGGTTTGTCGAATTCATTGTTGTTTTTTTTTTGTGTCTTTTGTTCTTAAATATTTTAATTGTTGAATGTTTGTATAGAAATATATTAAAGCAGTTAAAAAAAAAAAATCAATATTAACAGAGTAATATAGAAAATGAATAGATAAAGGAATTAGATATTCGTAAGGCTACGTTTTTCATTAAGTTCTCTAAAACGAAATTAATACTTCTGATGCTTTTTCAATGTTACATATATAGATTGAAATACTTGAGTATTTTGGTGTAATGTATCTTCATTAATAAAATCAATACAAAAATTGTAATTAAAGTTAATTTGTTTGCATACTTTTAATGGTGTGTATATTTGTTATTTACACTATTAATACTATTTGAATTTGTATAATTGATGCCGTTCGCGCTATATGAATTACATCACATTGTTAAATCTCTTGTGTATAACAGATTTTTACCGCATCGTTACTTCACGTGTAAGGATTTCTAACCAGTATCGTCTGAATAATTTATGAAGGAATGCTATCTTTATGATGTGAGATAAATTCACTAGGGTAGCTTTTATCGTTGCTTTTTACGTTAAGCTAAACTCGAATAACAATACTACTCTGTTACGAAACGTTGGTATTAATTAATGTATTCCGCTTACTTATCAATGAGAAATGACTGATCAAGGATTCTACGTTTAGTGGTCAGTTCGTTAAAAGATTGCAATAATTCAACCTGAAGAGGAAGTTCGTGAATATCCTCCATATCATAAAGTATGTTATTTAATATTTTGATCATTTATTATATATTTTTTTAACATTCAGTAATTATTGGTAAAATATAAAGAAATAGCCCAAGATACCCAAAGATGCGAAAAGGCATTTAAGGCAGCAAAATATCTTATTATTATGACTTCATACACTAAGCGACAACGCGTTACAGATGTTCGATATTCCGGATTTTTCCCGTTGAGTTGTGATAATTTTTTCCATCAGTTCAGTTGTACAATTTTTAAATGTGGCTCGCGATACAGTAGATTGGGATAGGAATCGGAGTATGTAACTGTCTAACCGGGATCTATAGATAAATTACTCAAGAAATCATAACTTTGGTTCTATTCAATATTTTGTTTTCATTTATAGCCTATATTTTAAGTCAAGCAAACCTAATGTAATGTAAAAAATTTCAAAAGTCTACTATTAGCCATTGCCGAGCTTATCCCTGACAAAATTTCGTTGCAATGCGGACATACAGACAAAAATTAAAAAAAAATGAAAAATTTAAATTTAAAAAAATGAAAAATTTAAATTTAAAAAAATAATTAAGATTAAATTATTTTTTTCATGGCCACATTGCTGTAAATTTTCTTAGATAAAAAAGTACATTTTCGACGAATAATAATAATAACAATATGATAAAAAGGATTCTTTACCTTGGACTAAAGTATTTTGAGGCAAAACCCATCCCGTATTCCAGCGAACAAAAAAAAAAACTTTAAAAAGGACAGGATATTGAAGAGAGTATCTAAGTCAAACGAATAGTATGTGATTGCAATTTAGAATAAAGCTAGTAGCATGTATTTGTTTTGTTTTTATTTGTAAGTTGTATTGGAATAGAACATTCCCTAGAAGCTATTGGACTTCAAGCTGGAGTCCGTAAGTACAAAGCAATAGTCAACAAATGACAGACTACATTTCTAATTAATTCCTGTTTTAGAAGTACCATATAGCTAAATTTAAAACTCTCTAATCTTGATCAACGTTTCATCTATCTTTTTCATGGTCTGCCAGAATATTTACATGGCTTAAAAAAGGCAGACAGAGCCCTATATCGTTCTCATTAACAAATATAATAATCATAAAACGCACAAAATTAAATTTCAAACATCCTGAATTTGAATAATTAATTACTTTTATGAATTCGATATATCTAAATTCGCATTATTTTTTAATTAAGTCTGCCGAGTTATTTTATTTGTTGGATATATTTTATGATAATTGTTTAGTTGGTATTCTCTTCTTGTTTATTTCATTTATTTATATTTTCTATATATATTTTTTTTTTCTTTTTTTCGCCCATGCCTCCCTCCCACTGAAGTCTAATACTTCTCCTATTGTTATATTATAGTAGAATGGGAGATATATATGTACATTATTATTATTTATTTTTAATAGTCTATTTTGGATTCTTCAATAAATTTTCACATTGACTTAATGGCATCTCTATCTAGGATCAGCCAGTCCTTGGAGAAAAGCGCTATTGTTTGTGATAAGGGTATATTTAATCCGGTATTTATCATATCTGCTGAATTTTAGAATAATGTGCATATGAGTCCTCGATGGAGTTGCATGTCAAACATTTATCATTTTTTTCAACTTCAATTAATGTCAAGTCGCGATTTGTACGACCATGGTTAATTCTTAATCTTGTAAGTCAAATTTTTATGTTAACAGATGTTATGTTAGATGTTAAAAAAAAATAAAGTTAACATTCACGGTTTTGATATCTGTACCACTTAGGGTATCTGACATGCCCTACAGTGAATGCTTAATTTTTTTTTATCAGTTTTATGATGCTTTATCAATTTATTGGAATATGTCTTTCATCTAGATATATAAAATGTTTTTTATCTGAGGAAATAACATTTTGAACTAACGTAGTATTGTCGGAAAACGAATAAAGTTTTTGAAAATTCTCATTTAATTTCCCATTGGTCGTCAAATACAAAAGAGCCATTAATAAAGAAATAAGATTTGAACTAGGAAAAAACCTTATTTGTGTTATACAAAAAAAAAAAGGCACTTTTCGTAAAATCATCCACATATGAACTGCAATTGGAAAATTACCATAAAACTGGCTTTATTTTCTTAAATCGAAATGCCCGTTGCAGGAAATTGTGAAATTATTCATCAACCGGTCACTTGTTATTTACTAAACTAACATTACATATTACTACATGCTTTGTCTCGTGTTAGTCGTCGATTTGAATTGCAAAATTCGTTCCATGTCAGTATAGAAAAGATTGAAAAGGATAAATCCAAGCAAACAGATAATATTATATTCAAATATAATTAACGCTTGTTTGATCAATTAATTAACTAATACCAAAATATTTTCGTTTTGTTAATTATTATTTATATTTGTATTGCATTAATTGCAGAAAGAATCAAAACAATAATATCAAAAGGGGATCCAAAGTTTATATAAATGTTAAATATTTATTTTACATCGTTTATTGTTCATTGTTCAAGATCCATAAAACAGAATTACACACTAGAATGCAATTATTACTTATGTAGGTCTTAAATTAAATTGAAATTCACGTTAAATGGTATAAGTGAATTATATACCAAATTTTTATTATTAAAATTAATAAAAAATAATATATACCAAAATCGATAAAAAAAATTAATAAACCAGAATTTATCTCCGAGTCTTTGACCTGTTTTAGTTAATCCTAAATTATATATATTGGCTCCAATAATCATTCCTATAAATTTTAATTTTTAAGACATATCTTTTAAGATGTGTTATTTTTTTTTAATTCTGCTCAAAACTTTCCCCATTATTTAAAATTAATAAAAAAAATAATGTGTTTGCTTTAATGTTTTGATTTTTCAACTCCATAAATGATCGTAGAGATCAGTGTAATATAGTTTCGAAAAAAGAAGAGGGATAGATGTTTTAAGATCTTGAGAAAAAAAATTAGTAGAAGAAAATAATGTAATTTCTATATTAACTTATTATAGGAGCTTCTATGCGAAAAATATCCTATGTTATGGAAGGTATAGCAATCGAGTTAAATTCGCTATTCCCGCTTTTTAACAAATCTTTACGTTTCAAAGCTCCCAATCAAAAAACGCGAAGTTTTTCTTTTGCGGAGCTTCAACCAATGCGTCTGGGTACGATTTATGGCAATATAAATACATCACTTGAAAAGTATATTCAATTTGTTGCCCATGTATTTTAAGAAGTACTTTAATAGCATTCTGTGTTATATTGAATGTATTAATGTTTCTACTGAAACCCTTTTACTTTTCTAAAAAAAAAAAAAAATAATTACACATTGATTCCGGACAATCTGTAATTATTATGTTCTCGTTTGAAAGATGATTGTTAACAAAGATGGAATAAGAATAAATAATTCAATTGGACAAATATTAAGGAAGATACCATAAACAATTTTCGTATTGCACTTCACAAACAGGCATAGGTTAAGAAAGTGAATTTTTTTTTCCAAGTATTTTAAATGATATTTTAAACTGATTGTTATATATTATTAAACTAAAATAATAATAATAATAATAAATTAATAAATACAATAAGAACTTATACAACGTTTCAAAATGCTGTGTGTGCAATTTTGTTAGAATGAGTTCTTTAGAGCTTTTCTGTTCGATCTTGGCCGTGCAACAACCATTGCTGGAGGATATATAGTAGATAAAAATTCTAAAAATCTTTTTTTTTTTTTATCATATTTTATCTAGTGCAACATTATGAGGGATAGATAAGTATAAAAAAGGAAAAGAAATTTTGAAACGACCTTGTTGAGACGACACCAAACTACTTGTAACTCCATTGTTCCTTGCGCATCTCTCGAACTGTCCTGGATTCTTGAATGGACCCCTACACAATTGCAACATTATTAATGATTTACACTGATTATAGTAACCACAATCGATAATTATGCAAGACTATGGGCAAATGTGTGTTGTCACTCTTTTAATTACACGAATCCCTTTACTAAGGTGTCAGCTGATGGAGTCATCCGCGCTATTTTATCTCTTCTTTTAAAACTTTTCTATGAAATATATATCTTTTTTTTTGCTTTATAAAAAATGTAAAATAAATAACAAAACGAAAAGATATAGTTAATGAAATTCCGCGAAACAGGTTATGAAGAACTCTAATAACGTGAAATGATTTTTTTTTTTTTTTCTTACAAGAAAGGAATTATTTTTATGAACTTTTCTTTTTATTTCACTCTCCTTATTAAACAAAAGCCGAGAGAATGAAATAAATCACGTCAGAAGGGCGAGCTCAATATTCTAAAGAGTGTTCTCAGAAAATGAGAAATATTAAAGCCGTAGACTAAATATTGATTTAAAAAATATTCAACTTCAACCGAGTTGAAAAATATTAAAATCACGATCAAAACAGACTCCGATAAACTGTATTCTGAGAACTTGCGTAAATAAATATATTGTCGGGTTAAAAACTTTTATATTTTGTTTGGGAATATATTTATGGAATATATACCCAAATATTCAAAACCATAATAAGTTATTTGATGTGTATCCCCTGCTATTAATTGGAAAATTGATTTGTATTAAATCAATTTTTTTTTTGTTCTTTACGGTGGCTTGGTGTCATTTGTATCAAGTGATACAATTTTATAGCCTTTTTGTTTTTTGAGGAAATCACGATTCCTGCGAATTCATAAATATATTCTGACATTGTTGAAAAATAAACAGTATTTCATTGTATTAAATAATAATTTTTTCGTTTCTTTTCTTTTTTCTTATTTATAAACATATGATAATTTTAGATGGATAGTAACACCAATTCAGTAGATTAAGTAAAAAAAAAAAAAAAAATAGCAAGACCATTCTTTATGACTAGAACACCTTTTTCCAGTTTCATTAAATCGGTTCCTGCAATTTAGGAGATTGCTGCTCAGAAATAAGATTTTTTCTTAAGATGTAACAAAAAGAATGGTTTGGTATGGAGGGTAAATATATGATTGATGTAATGATGTAGAATCATAATAAAATTCTAAAGATCTTGACAAGCTTATTAAAAAGTTCTAAAATTTTCGTTAATTTTTCATTCCGTACAGTATTTAATAAAAACTACCTAGAACTAAGAAAATAATATTCATAGCTTTATCAAATTAGATCAAGTTATCTAAAACTTGAGCCTTAATAGAGATCTATATCCCGATATAGTGTTTTTTAAAATTTTTAAACTGAAACACATGAAGTCACGCTGTTGTGTCTTAATTTTGGCACGATTTCATGGAAACCACTATTTATACAAAGAAGATGGTTATAATTTTTAATGTATTATAAATAATTACTCTGAAGTAAATTTTATTAGCATTATTTAAAGCTCCGATCAGCGCATATATATATATATATATATATATATATATATATATATATATATCAGTACATGAACAACCTCAGTGCTCAAACCACGCCCTGAAGATGACCCACATGTTTGGATTGAAACGTTGGCAAAAATAAAAAAAAAATTTAAAAAGACTGCGTCCTGAATATTTATCACCCATATAATAGTTATTGTAGTATATATTAAAAAAAAAAAATTTAGCTTATTGTTAAAATATTTTTTTATGCTGCACTCCAATGATAATACTAACTAATTCATAAGTAATTGATAACTCATTATTAAGCAACTAACAGCAATAAAATCATAATGAATAGTTAATTAATTTGGGGGAAGGGAGGAAAAACTGTATTCCGCGTACTGTTGAACATACAAAATAAATTAAGGTCCAAATTTTCGTAAATATATTCAATTTTGATAATAATTAAAAGTTATGAACTTTCACGCTGTAGGCAGCTTCCAAGATATTCAGGAATGAATAAAAAACTTATGAAATGCTTTCGTTTTTTCTTGAATAAAATAACTTCTGGTAGTCTGCTAGAAAATTTAGATTTTGAATGTAAATTTGAACCTTAAGCAGACCTTACACGGTAATTCATGAATGAACGTCACAAGAAGTTCCAAGATTGCCCGCTATCGCTATCGCATGAAGACCCTTACACGTTCAATCATTGCTGATCATTACTTATCGTCGTGGATTTAGGTTAGATCGTTGCTGACCAATTTAGCGCAGTTGTAAACAAAGAAACAGCATAGATATGCTTATTTGAACATTTTCATTTATAATATTGGGCATCAAGAGAAAAACGGAGATATAATAATTACTTCCTAGTGCCTGAAAATCGTTTAGACCAAAGTTAGAAAAATATAAGTCAACTACATACCAAAATCTAGGAAAAGTATTGCGAAAATAATCAATTTGTTAAGAAAAATGGAAAAATTAATGGCAAATAAACACAACAGTTAAAGGTTTTTTTTCTATAAGTAAATTGTGAAGTTTCCACTTTTTTTTCTCTCCAATTTACTAACCTATCTAGTAGTTAGGTTAGTCTCATAGAAAATCCTTTTGACAAAAGTTAGTAAAATATAAATCTACTACTTACAAAAACTGAAGAAAGGTATTGCGAAAATAATAAATTTGTTGAGGAAAATGGGAAAAGAACTGATAAATATACACAATGTTAAAGTTTTTTTTTCCTTTCAAGTAAATTGTGAAGTTTCCTCATTTTTTTTTTTAATTTGTTGCCCACTTGACTATTTAGAAGAAATAGTTGAAGATGGTTTAAAATTATAAACAAGAGATATGAAAAATTATTTAACTATTTACATATAATGAAAATCAGAAATTTATAATGGTCGTGAGGCGTAGGTAACCTAACCTATCCAGCAGTATGGTTAGTCTCCCCACTACTTTTACCTCAGTCCCCCCTTCACTTCTCGTGAATGAACCTTTGATTTCCGGATGTTCGGAAATCCGCAGCGCATCACCATCAGTACTTCATTCACTACCTTACACGGCAATTCGGAACGTCATTAGTGCAATTCCGATGTGTAGGGTCCCCTTTATATCCCTAGTCTTTATTATTATTAACCATTTTCAACTATTTTTTCTTTAAATAGTCATGTAGACAATAAATTGAAGAGAAAAAAAATGGAAACTTCACAATTTACTCATAGAAAAAAAATATTTAACTGTTGTGTTTATTTGCCATTAATGTTTCCATTTTTCTTAACAAATTGATTATTTTCACAATACTTTTCCTAGATTTTTGTATGTAGTTGACTTATATTTTTCTAACTTTGGTCTAAACTATTTTCAGGCACTAGGAAGTAATTATTATATCTCCGTTTTTCTCTTGATGCCCAATATTATAAATGGCAATGTCCAAATAAGCATATCTATGGTGTTTCTTTGTTAACAACTGAGCTAAATTGGTATCAGCAACGATAAGTAATGATGAGTAATGATTGAACGTGTACGGGTCTTCACGATCAAAGCGATCGCGGGCAATCTTGGCACTTCTTGTGACGTTCATTCATGAATTACCGTGTAGGGTCCCCTTACTTAACCTATCCAGTAGTATGGTTAGTCTCCCCACTACTTTAACCTCAGTCCCCCCCCCCCACTTCTCGTGAATGAACCTTTGATTTCCGGAAATCCGCAGCGCACCACCATCAGTACTTCATTCACTACCTTACAAGATAATTCGGAACGTCATTAGTGCAATTCCGAATGACCGTGTAGGGTCCGCTTTACAACTCAATTGGTCAGAAAGTTCTGATTTCTAAGGTTCAAATTTACATTCAAAATCTAAATTTTCTAGCAGACTACCAGAAGTTATTTTATTCAATAAATAACGAAAGCATTTCATACAACAACAATCTTGGCACTTCTTGTGACATTCATTCATGAATTACCGTGTAGAGTCCACTTATAAGTTCTTCGTTTTCGAGATAATTTTTCGCTTTTCTATTTTATTAATTAATGAAGTTGTTATTTTTTCCAACAATCCAATCAAATGTTGGGTAACACGAGAATCATCCAGTAGCGTGATTCGGCAACGGGATCCTTCAACCGTAGGTCTAGAACCTGTGAGGGAGGAGGATCAAGGAACAAAAAGGAGAGAAGGGGATCCTGAAAAAAAAAAACAGAAGGACCAGACCTGTGAAGAGATAGAAAACAATAATAAAAAAAAGTACCAGAAGTTGCAAAAAGGAACCGGCGGAAAAGGATAAAAAAGTAAAAAGGTTTTGCTAGAGAAGGTAGCAGGTAGTGTCCAGGAAGTGGTGCCATATTTAGTGCTCGAGGGCTGTTCTGCCATTCCCCGATTCTGGGTCTTTATCCCTCAACTTGGGGGTGTAATATATAGCTCTTCTTGCTCACTAAAGAATCATTTCATGACAGTGGAAGGTAGCTTATATTTTTTAAAGTATGGTCTATAAGTATTTTTACTGTCTTGACATGAGGCAAACTTTTAAAAAATCAGGTAAAAATAGTCCTTCACCTTAATGGTCACTTCAAGAAGAGGAAAAATATTTTGGAAAACATGTTAGTATTTTTACATGACAGGCTGCTTTTATCTCCGTAATTTAACTCTCTCGATTAAATTGTAAGTTGATTTTTTTTTTAAATTAAAAAACAGAAAGAAGCTGGAGTTCTACAAGTTTTATTAGAGAGGTGAGAAGTAGCCATAATGACCCTGCTTATATTAACGACAATATTGTTAATTAACTATTATATTGAAGAATTTCAATTTAGGGAAATTTTAGAGAAAAAAAATATCAAGATCTTCATTACTTTGTACAAGTTTTATGTACAATTATTTTTGTTTTTCAAAAATCTTCTCCTCCCTCTCCCAAAACAAACTTTATCTTCATAATATTCTACACAAAATCGTTCCTATAATATGCAAAACGCCTTTCAATGAACCTTCAGGTAGGCGCTATATATAACCCGTAGACTGTTAAATTTTAAGAAATTGTTTTATGTAATTGATTAATGAGGATTTAAAATGAATGTACAGTCATCAACTTTTCTATTATTGTACTACATTATATATCAATTAAATTATTTAATGTCAAAATATTATACATGTTAGCAGTAAAATAAAATTATAGCCTCGATCAATTCTTTTATCAAAACAAATATAATATAGGCTCCTAAATTCAGCGCTGAGCTCATAGATGCCAGTGCATAGAATCCATCGCGTTCCTTTGTTGATTGAACAAATGGCTCAGCGGTTCTCCATCGGCTTGGTGTAACCAGATTGTAACTTCAGTGTTGTTATTTCTCAATTTACTTTATCTATTTATATTACGTTTACTTTCTGTCTATGTTTATTTATGTTCTGAAATTCAGATAAGTATTTCTTGTTTTTCATGTGTTTTGTAATCTTCTGCTGGAATCTAGCAGATCGTTCCTAAGCTAAGCATAGATCACTAAACTGCCGGATACAATCGATTGATGTTTCCATCGATGGAATTAACGCTGAGTTCAGAAACTTGCCCTATCTTCAATGTCTTGAATAGGTTGAACGAGAAGACTATATGGATTTTAAATTTTAATAAGTATTATTATTATTCATTGAAATATTCTTATAATTCATTTTAAAAATCCAATCAATGTCTGAAACCCATCAGTCTTTTGAGATAAAAAAAAAATTATCATAAATATTTATGGACATTTTATTTTATTTTTTTTATTCAGCTAAATGAACTACGTTATTTTTGTATGGTTCATTTGTGCATTTATTTAAAAAAAAATGTTTTCTGCTTTCCAAGACAGCATTAATATTGTAATATTTGCATTTTAATTGATTAATTTTATTTGTAATAGTTATTTTTTTACATTACAGCCTATTTTGATATGTTCATTAAAATATTTTGTTATCATACACATTAAATTATTTATTATTATTTATTTTTTTAATTTCCATTATCTATTTAATGGACAATTTATTCAACCTCTTAAATTGAAATTGCAGTTTCCATTTTAAGCTAACTTTTCCTGATTTTCTTGGCCTTGGAGGGTTTACTCAGCGCAGGTGTTTTCTACGTTGTTTCATCCAGAAATATTATAATAATACGATAAATCCCAAATCTTTCCTGGGTAAATTTCTTAAAGACAGATATAATACTTTCTGTAATATTAGGTATATTTTTTTTATGATTATAAGGAACTTACAATTAGATTGATGATTGGAGGAAATGCCGGATTGAACGATACATTTTTTAAAAAAATCCTTAGTTGTAAACAAAGTTTGAAAACTTTTCCTTTAAACTTCTTTTACATACTTTTTTAAAAGAACCAGATCCTTATTATGAATGTTCATTTTTGCTTGTATTACTTTTTAAAAAAGGAATTTACGAAAATCCATCAGGTCACTCCTAAACTCATCGATATACGCAGAAATGGAATTGAGCACGTTCCTTTAACCATCGACTGAATCATCGATGGGTCATCTGTTCCATCGGCTTTTGAGGTCGATAGATGCACTTGATGTAATCTCATTATAACCCATTGTTGTTATTTCTCAATTTTTATGTTCAGATTATTTTCTATCTGTATTATTTGTTTTTTGAAATTCTTTTTTTTTTTTCATTTTACGTATTTTTTTAATCTCCCAGTTGGATATCCTTCCGTTGGAATTCAGCAGTTCGTTTCTAAACTCATCATATTCCATTGCAGCTGTGTTCAATCGATTGATGGGTATCTTTGATAGAATTAGTGTTGTGTTAAGGAACACGTTCAAACTCACTTAGTACTCATCAGGGATATCATTGAAATTAAGGGAAAAGACTTGGATTATTTTTATTGCTAGGTGAACGGGTAAATCTAGTCATAAAAACATGAAGGGGATGTTTTGAATCTTGAATTTATCTATGTCACGTACTTTTTCGGTTGGCCTGAATCCTCCATTTTAGTATATATATATATACATAAATGCATACATACATATATATTTATATATATATATATTTGCACTTAATTTACTTATTATAATCATGTTACTATATCTATTAATGTTCCATATTTTACTACAAGCTTGCCAAAACTGCTAGAGATTAGAAGTTAGGAATCTGTTATCTACCTTTTGGTAAACAAGTAAATAGCGCCGTTCATGTCCGTGAAATTAATTCCGCACGTGTCCCTTGAATAGCGATCTTTAAACGACTCTTAATAGCAACATTAACAGATGTCTTGTGTCCCAATCGGATTTTCATGTTTTTTTTAATAAAACCTTATCCAAATGACAAGAAATACAACATAAACTCTAATAATGTTTCGCTATATAAGGGAGTATTTAATTTTAAAATTCCCTTGTCCCAGATAATCTCACATAGGTCATATTTAAATGTTCATATTATTTTGTTAAAGTTATTTCAATACTTTATATTGATTAAACGAAGCAATTTTATGAATTAATTAGTTTACTAATTTCTGTTAATTATATGACATTAGGTTACTAAAAAAAACATTATATTTCTACCATGAGCTAAGTCTCGTTTCCATGACAATAGCTACCATGTGGCATCCTCGGAAACAACTTCACATTTGCTTATTGCTGATACGTTTTCCGTTATACCTGACAGTACCTGTGACAACTTTCGTCAGTACCTGTAACGAGTACCTGTAAGCCATAACAGCTTATATAGCCTATTCGATGGTAGAGATCAAAGGGAAAACACTTGTTCTCCGACAAACACATTTATTGTGTTTCGATTATTTCTGCCACTGTATAAAGGAGGCTTAACTTTTAAATCTCTTCCACTACGAATACTATTCTAATGACTTGTTACAGTACTTAATTAAATTAAATGTAGAAAAAAAAATTAACATATTTATTTTCCCTTCAGAACGCCGCTATATTTGAAGTCTATAAATAAGCTTATTTTGATGTAATTTTATTGGTTTCTTCTCACTTACAAAATACAGAGAAATATCATTAATTGGGTAGTTATTGTTATCAATTCAAATCTTTCTATGTTTTGGTATCGCAGTAATTATTTTTGCATAGATATTTTACTATTATTTATTTATTATTTGTTAGTCTTGCTTTATGGGTCATTAGCGTTTTGTTGTTTGGTTTTAGTATTTTCTTCAAATTTTTGGTATAGGCTAATGTAAATCAAACAATTCATAATTTTTGACATAAGTTCGTATTATATACTTAAGGCAATCTCTTAATAAGAGATATTCATATTAAAAAGTGGCCTATGCAGATGACATAAAATAACTTCTTCCCATCTTGATTTTCTTTGATTTGTCTTCTGTTGTGAATGAATTTTCGATTTTTGTTACCCAAAGAGAAAAATTCCAGATTCTTAATAGATAACATTTCCTCCCAAATATTCCCCTTTATTAAATTCAATGAGAGGTCGTGCTCCATGTAATTTTGCCTACATAATCGAATGGTAAATTACTTTTAGTGGTTGGAGTGGCACGAAAAAACTTATTTCTTCTTAATTCTTGTTTTAACAAACATATATTTTTAATGGATAATATAAAAACATTAACAGATTACTTTTTATGAAATTATTAACAGCCGCCTGAAACTTCATAAATAGCTTCATCTCATCGTAACCTACAACTATTTTATTTAAGAAAATATTTTATCAACATTTCATATTTCCAATTAGCAATCGAATATATTTTAAACTGACGATCACTAAATCGTTCATTCGTAGTTAAAATTCAACAAGTAGACTTAATGACTTTAATCCAGCAAGCTGATAGGACTGATTCGAGCTCTCCAAATGATTCGTCGGGGTACCTATCCAGATTTTCTGATTCTGCGTGTATTCATTGACCCAATCTTCGGCAGCAAGTTGATGCATAGTGGCTTAGGAATCATGAGGATACTCATTGAATCTAATTAATTTTATTACATTTTAGGTTTTTAATTGTTCGGATTTTGATCATTGATAATTCAATATATCCAATCCTCCTGCTACATTTGCCTAGCTCTCGACAGCCATAAGTTCCCTCCCTAATCCCAATTCCTTCCAGACGCTCCTTAGAGAAGAGGAGGCCCGGAAATCGCTATCTAGGTCATCCCTAACTTTCCCTCCAGCAGGTGATGGCTTTTAATTTCCGGCCGTCTTGGTCCCGAGGAAGAAAACCCCTCTTTCTCCATCACAAATCACTGCTAACATACATAGTGTGACGGATCCGGTCGTGAGGTAGCAATCAGGCACAAGAATTCCCTGATATCTTTCATTTTTACGTTTATATTAAACATCATTCCGAATTAATTTAACGATTACTAAAATGAATATTAAAATACTTTATTTGGAAACCGAATCCCCCAAAAAAGGTCAAAATGGTTTTTAAAAAATATATAATTAGCGACCTCTTCTTTATCCAATATTACATACCCATACATAGTCGCTCTACTGATGGATTATAATTGTCCGGTTAAGTTGATTCAATTAAGCAATTAATTAATTAATAACATTTTCTGCTTAATTAGTTTAACAATAGAGGTAACTATCTCTGATTAGGATCTCTATTAGTTTAATATCAAATTTGATATACATCACGATGGTTAAACAGCAATATCTTTAAATTTTTTAATTAATTAATTTTAATATTTAATTTTTTATTGTTGCTTCTCTCCGAAGATAGGAAAGCTTTGAATTCGTGCGGAGGTTAAAAAAATTATCTTCACAGAATCGAAAATTTCTACTCACATTATTGCGTTTCTAACATGAAGGATCAAATTTGTTTCGGTGCCTATCTGTCTGTCTGTATAGTTAAATTAATTTGACGTGTACTACTACCGTACTACCGTTTGTCGGATTTTCATGAAATTTGAGTGGGTTGCGCGGGTTAGTGTCTAGATGATTCTATTTCAAATGCGCAAAATGTATTTTATTAAATATATCCACATTTCATAAACGGCTTGTTCGATTTTGCTCAAAGATGGAAGAAATATAGTTATTAGTAAGGAAACGGTGCTGTATGAATATTATCGAATTCCGTCAACTAATTCGAATTGTTCATACTATTAATCTCTCAGATATGGAAAAACGTATGTTCATTGGAAATACGTTTGATTTGGCCAAAAGTTGAAGGGGAGGAAATTCTAGGGTTCATCAATTTCTTGTTCAGAATTAACTGCTACCAACTGTGGCCGGACAGATTAGCAGTCAAACAGACCATTGAGAAAATTATTAGCGTCCCAGTTCGAAATTGGCACACCTGTTTCCATAATATCTATTATAAAGTTGTTTATGAGCAAGGTTTTGAGGCCGGCCGGGATGGAAAAAGATATTGCTTCATGGCTTGGCTTTTTCTTACCGTCTTTAAAATAAGAAAGGGATTTATTGATAAATCTTTTTTATACAATCTTCAAATTATAATTAGGTAGTGAATCCACGAATTTATATATTCTTTTGATCTTCGTACCCATATTTTATATTTGGCGACATGAGATCGTTAGTTTGGAATGAAGAGTAAAATCAGGTCATTTTCGCTCGGTGAGGTCTTTTAAATCATTCAAACATTTAATAAAAAATGAGCAGACCAATAAAGGAAATTATAAATGGTAAAAGCGTTCCTTCTTGGATTTAGAATAGCATTACATTACTTGATGTAGGTAGCAGTGCACAGAAGTGGGTGTCATGGAATGTTGCCCTATTAAAATTATTACGAGAGGGGAAATTTTAAATTGATGTTTGAATTTCTGTGAGATAACGGCTAGCTTGAAATTTCAGATCATGAAAATAGGAAAAATGCATGAAACGTAAAATAGCAACGTACAATTATACTGTTTTTAAATATCTATGGATAATACAAGAGATAGAATCACTTTATAATCATAAAAGGGTGCTGCATTTACATTACATTACACATTACATATGCAATTACATTGGGTTACTTTAAACACAGCATACTTATTAATCGCTACAGACAATTTTCCAAAACTAATATACAATTATATAGTATTAATATTATGTATGAGCATAGTATACATTTTTTTTTATCTATGTATATATTTGTTTTTATTATAATTTTTTTCCCTATATTTTTTACTTTTTTACTATTTCTTTCATTCATTTATTAGCATTATACATCCCTTTCTGTTCCTTCTATCACCTTATACATTTTTCTCATTCCCTAGATTTTCTCCTCTCTTTTCCTAACCTAATTCATAACATGCATACAAATACATAAAGTGCAGTGGACGTGGTCAATAAATAATGTAAAAATGCTGTAAAACACGCATACCTCCCCCCCCATGAACAAACTATCTATCCATGCACGTGGTGATGGATAATTCCCAAGTAGTCGAGGATTATATTCTCCGCCAACCTTGCCACGTCCTTTATGTCGACACCAAGGCCCTCCATGAAGCTCCTTGTTGAGTTAGGTATCGTTCCGCGAGCTCCGAACCAAAGCCCTCTCACGTGGAACTCTCTCGGCCCGAAACTCTCGCGGAACTTTTCACTAAGGAGAGGATTGCATTTCTCATATGTCTGTTTTTTCTCCCTTTCCACTTTTCCTGCCTGATCGAGGTCGTTGGTCTCATATCTCACGGTCGAATCCAAAATCATCGCCGACTTTCCCGTCTTAGGGAATGCTACAATGTCGGCATATCGGGTGGATCCATCCGTATCTATGCAATAAACTTCCTCGAAACAGGCGTAATCTCTCTCTTCAAGGAGCCTCATCAGTTCATGTTTGACTCTGTGGTGACGGCGTGTTATAAGAAGGGAGTTGTTGTGACATCTTCCAGGCACATGTGCTGGTGTTTCTGGCTCTTTGTCGCTTTTGCGACAGAGGGACCCAGCTTCTCTTACCTGTCCGCTGACACCTGGGACTCCACGCAGGGGTGCATAGTTAATATTTAGTACCTCCTTATCCAAAAAGTACTTCCTTATCGTAAATGTATTTATTGGCTTTCAGGGTCTCCTTAAAATGGCGAACTCCAATGCCCTGGCACCTGCAATTGGTCCATTCCTCGAACGAATTTTCTCGAAGCGACTGCCGTAGAGCTCTTATATTTCTAATACCCCGATCAACCCCCAATCTCTCGGTACATTCAGCAACCTCAGCTGAATAATCGAAAATCGATTGGAATAGGGCATCGAGCACATTGGACAGTCGCTGAGCAATGGACCAATGTTGTAGAGGAGCCTCCCATTGGCAGCGGATTATAATAGGTTTCAACGAACTCAAACGAATAATATTATAATAGGTTTTGGACTTCATTTTTCATTTTCATTGAAGTTAAAAGCTGATGTAATATTTTTTTGTTTTGTATTACCTATAACCAAGAGTTTCCCACCCATGCCCAACGATCCCCTCTTTATAAAAATGGTATAATTGAAAGTGAAATTATCAGGTTATTATTATTAGGCAAATTTATTAATAAATCAATGCATTTTGTTTTATTTATTTAAATATAGTTATTGAAATTTACAATTATATCAACTAAAAATACAACTAAAGTAAATGGGTATGATGACATGACAGACTTTTAGAAAAAGTACCCGTTGGTAGCTTTCCAATAATCGGTTTACATTAGAAGATCCTGAGGCCAGCTTCTTTTCAGAAGCCTAGGTGGATTGCAGGAATTGAAGAGGATGCAAGGCAAGAAACTAGTGAGTTTGGATGGAACTAAACTTTATTATAGGATAGATTTCTGGCTTGGCTAAATTGAAGCAATATGGAGCATTAAGATCATTACGGATAATTTTATTCCTGACAAATTAAGGAGAATGGAGGATTTTCCGAACTGTTTCGGGGTGGAAGAATTAGATACAAGAGTAATTTGTTGGAATTTAAATACCATTTATAATGGTATATAAATACATTTAATGAATTTATAATGTAATTTAAATACCAAAGTTTCAACTCACATAGTAGGGTAAGGATTGGATTGAGGAGGTCTAGTTGGATTGGACACAGCATACATCATTCTCAAAATACAAAGTTATTTATTTCAATATTTGTTTACAAATGTTTGGATGACTTTATGCCTACTTGCCTCCTTGTTTCAGCACTGACGGAGACAACGTGCATTCTGGTTCGAAACGTTGATATTTGATTAATGAATATTATTATTTGATGTCATTCAGCGACAATCTGAAAAACTTCAAAATAATGTTAATATACTAATAATAAACCTGTAGCAGCACTACTAATTATTAACTGCGTCAGTAGTGTTGCCCAAAATCGGTCTTGGTCTTGCACATTCAAGACCAAGACCAAAGCCGCCTAACAGTTACAAGACCAAGACCAGGACTGGTAAAAATAATCGATTATTTTAATAAAAATTAAGACAAGATAGTTACTAATACTTGACAATCTTAGTTACTATATATTAATAATCGGTATAACAAACGTACTTTTACATTTAACTCCTCTAATTTTTCATTCGGGCTTAGTTAGGTTTCTTCTATCTAAACAATTACAGTAATATCTCTAATTCAATAAGCTAATAAGTAACTGCAAGACTGTTGCGAGACTCTTGCGCAAGACCAAGACTCGTCTCGGTCTCGCTTTCGGGCAACACTATGCGACAGTGATAATATATCACCATGTGATTTAAATAGGTAATAAAAATTAGGAAGTTACACTAGGTTATACAGAGTTATGTGTACTGAATGTTTGTACCACTTTTAACATTAATCATAAATCCAAATAATGTTAATAGTATATAAGAGAGCATTCTTTTTGTAAGGTCGAGCTCTAAAACATGTAAGTGTAATCAATAATCCGTGTGCAGTTATATTGATATTGTTGAAATAAATATGTTTATTTTCGTTACCTATTTAAGTAATAATAATAAATAGGTAATAAAACTATTAGTACTGTGCTAAAAAGTCATTTTTTGTCCTCTGGAAGTGTGCTTTACCTGACCGGTAGACATTTCCACCCACTACTGGAGGGAAGAGACCTGACCTTTCTAATGTTCCAACTGCCATTAAAGTTCGGGAGCTACAGAAAAAAGAACTATTTTGTTTCTAAGAATTCCTTCCCATGCTTTCATTTCCAATTATGATGTTGATAGGCGTTTTAAGTTTCTAAAACATGATGTGTTTTCAAATCCTACCATATTATAACAATATTAGTGTACATACGGTTGTTATATGATGCTGTTATATTAGTCAGATTATGGATGATCATTGAAAACAAAACATAATTCCAAAAGTCCCAACCGCCCATTAAACATAAATTATTGTTTCATAATGATGTAGAGATGGTTGACCGTTGATATAATATGAGAATGAGTTAGTCGAGGGTGCGGTCAAATAAATAAAAAAATTAAAATATATAAATTATTTTAATTTTTGCCGACGTTTCGACCCACTTTGCAGGTCGTCTTCAGGGCGTAGGATGTGGCACTGCGGGAGGCAGTTTTTGGCCAGTAAAATAATTTATATATTTTAATTTTTTTATTTATTTGACCGCACCCTCGACTAACTCCTTCTCATATAAATTATTGTTGGTATATTCGAAATAAGCTCACGAAACTCTCAAACAGCAGTAAATAACTGAACTGGTATCATTAGTACTGAAATAAACTACATAGATACATATATACAGGATGTTTCAGGATTAAGTGGCCAAACTGAAAATAAGAATTAGTTACCTAAAACAAGAAAAAAAATTCCTATGAAGGTATGTCCGCAAACGCATTGCTTGGGAAATATTCACACCTGAAAACTTTCATTGTTATGAATTATTTACGTTATATTAAGTAAATGAAACTTATTTATTTGTTCCCACTACTTTATTAATTATGTACTATCATCAAAATATTGTAATATGGTTGCAGTTCTTTCTTCATTTCGTAAAGGGGCTAACATACCATCAGCACGTGGTATTATAGCAAATGTACCAGTTTCTCTAAGATTTTGAAATATGAAGCTATAGATAGACTTTTTTGGTAATCTTCTATTCGAAAATCGCCTGACATATTCACGACCATTGGGAATTGACCATTAGTATAAATGGAAGGTATAATGATGAGTACTCTGCTAAAGCCTTTTAAAAACTGATAAATGCTATTGAGAGTTCCCAATGCTAATTCCAAATAGTATCAATCTTTATGTTGCCAATAGCTTTTATACAGTTAGGAATAAAAGGCCATATTAGTATTCTATTTAATCCATCTCCTAAGGAAAGCGTTTGCGGACATACCTTCACTTTGAACAACATTTAATATGAATGTTAATGTTTACATTTAATTAATAAAATAATTAGAACAAATAAATAGCTTTTATTTATTACATGTAATGTATATATTCATATACATAATTCATAAAAACGAAAATCTTCAGGTGTGAATATCTCCTAAGCAAAGTGTATAACTTCTTTTTTGTTTTAAGGTTCTTAGTTCATTTTTATAGTTTGTTCAATTAACCCTGAAACATCCTGTATATATATATATATATACCACATATATAGACCAGAGATAGTATATCTCAAATCAACACTATAAACTAATTTCGTTCCAAATTCAACCAATTCGTTTAAATAATAAGACATACATTTGATATAACCAAGGGTCTGTTTTAGAATCTTCCCACAATGTTATATTAATAATAGAATAAAGTTTGCTTATCCGAATGTCGTTTGTCGCCATATTCGGTTAATCCGGATGGGATTAGAAAATAAGCTAATTAAAATTTAGCAATTCAGCATTCATCAGACTCTTTTAATGAAGATGATATCATAGACATTTATATAAAATCATTTTTAAGAAAACTTGAAAAAAAAGTAAAATCAATGATACAAAGTTTACTATCCGATTTAAAAAAAAAATAATTTAACAATCAAGACCTTAACTACGTAATTTCTGTCTCGTTCTGGCTGCTTTGAAGTTGTTCACTAGGTCACAAACCATTTTCGAAACTTCGTTATATGATCCCGTGTTCAAAACATGTATTTATGATGAAAAATCGGATTTGAAATTTATCAAGATCGCAATACTTGTCTGTGCTATATAATATTAATAAAAATTAACAAACAATTAAAATTTTATTATGATAATTTTTATTTTTAATACCACTGATTTTTAAATTGTCTTGTCTTACTATAAATTATAATACCGAAGACGTACTAAAATATAGTCTATTTTGTACCCCAATTAGAGTTTATGAACTACAACTATAGTCCGGAAGCCGATAGTACGAAAAGGTCATGAGGAAGACAGCTGTTTAATATTAAATGTTCTTAAAGAATATATATTATTTTATTATCTTATCTTCAGCCATTCAAAGGCTAGACTAATTATAACTTAATGATTAAACTCCGAAACTATACAGAATAACTTACTTTTCGCAATTTTCGTTTGTTTGTTTGTTTCGATGTCTAGGCGCAAAACATCCAGGTCATAAGCGCCCGATCAACTAAATAACATCATTTAATACTATTTGGATGATTGGTACAAAAAAATAAAATAAAATAAATAAAAAAATAAATAAATAAATAAACATTTATAGGTAATAAGATGTATAAAAAATGTATAAAAAAATAAACTTTAAAAAATAGCAGTAGAATCAATAAAATAAATAAATAAATAAAAAAATAAATAAAATTAAATAAATAAATTTAAAAAAAAAAATAATAAAAATAAATAAATAAATAAAAGCCTGTCAAATGTGTTTTTTAAGTCTTTCACTATCCATAAACTTGATGACTTTGGTAACCATTTCTTCTTGATTTCCCAGGGATGCTGATATATTCTGGGGTATTCCAAAATCTTTTAATCTTGCGGTGTAAAAAGGGCATTCTTCCAAAATATGTTTTACAGTTAGTGATTGGTTACACTTTTGACATCGGGGGATAGAATCTTTTGTTATGAGGTGGAGGTGAGTCAGTCTAGTATGTCCGATCCTCAGCCGCGTGAGGACGACCTCTTCTCTACGACTGCTGCGTCTGGAGCTGGTCCACGGTTGCACCTCTTTCTTTATTGTTTTTAATTTGCTAGGTCCGCTGATGTCCCACCGTCTTTGCCATTCTTGGAATATGGTTTCTCTCAGAGGTCGTGCAAGTTCAGATGGTGTCAAAAAAACTTTACCGCGGCCTGGAAGAGTAAGAGCTTCCTTTGCTGCTCTATCAGCCATTTCATTTCCTTTAATTCCTATATGGCCAGGCGACCAGATAAAATGTGCCGTTGTTCCAACTCCATGAAGCATTTTTATAAGACTTAGAATGCAGTGTATCCCTGGATGGTCTGGATACATGTTATTCATAGCTTTCAGGGTACTTAAAGAATCCGATACAACAACCACATTTTGCAACTGGCTTCTTCATTTTTTGTTAGTTTCGGAGTTTAATCATCAAGTTATAATTAATCCAGCCTTTTAATGGTTTAAGATAAGATAGTAAAGTAATATATATATATATATATATTCTTAAAGAAAATGTAATATTAAACAACTTTATTTCTCACGACTTTTTCGTTAAATGAAAAGATAAAGAGTTGGCGAGTCAAATAATGATAAATATGCGATGTAATAATTTTTTTTTCAATATGGTGAATATCAAGGACGGATATCACGGAAAATATTGAATACAGCGAAAAAACTAACATAACCATTTCTATTGCACATTTTGTCAGCTTTAATTTCACATAGCACATTGTTATAGATACAACGTATTGTTTCACTGATATCAGTGAAAAACCGAAAAAAGTACTCTTTTTGAATAGTTAAATCAATTTTTCTATTTGAAATCCACGGGTATGGGGTAGGTGACTATTATTTCAGGTCTTAAGACTGTAAATGGAAAAAGTATACGCTTACAACTTATGTAGTGTATCCATCTATCTTCACGTGGCCGCCATTTTGTATTCCAGCGGCTATATGCTGGCTGACATGCATTTTTCTCATCAGGCCTGTGGATATGATCAATTTATAAGGACAAAGCTTAGTATGAAATTTGACGACTTTTTTGCCACGTTTTCCTGGACTAGTAGGGCACTAACGGCGTGACGTTTCTATAGACTGTATGTTACAGATTTATGACGTGGGTCCGTCTTAATGTTTACTACATTTAATAGAGATTTTTAAACTAGTTTTATATTAATTACATTACTTATATGTTTAATCACATTCTTATGTCTTACCATATATATTGTTAGGTTTTTTTCATGGTGTTTTTCATATATATAAATTTTCAATGTATTAAATTATAAACATATTTTTTAAAATATTTAATCATCAAATCTTTTAGTCTAAAATTCAAACATCATCATCATACTATCACTAGTATGATAATTTTACCTTATTAACAATTTATCTTGTCTATAACGGGTCCATTTTACTACAGTTCAATTTTTTTTTTTGTCTCCCGTATATTTTAATAAATATAGAAACTATAGCAAATATTTTTTTTCAAAATCTGGCTGGTCCCTCCTGTTTTTTGCAAGCGGCTATTACCGAACGCTAGAGTTGCTACTAAAGGTCGCGTTGATACAATGTAGTATTTTTAGTCTGCTTTGTGAATTTCAAGGCCGAAAGAATAGAACTAACGAAAAACAGGTGCTAAGCTAACCGACAACAAACAAGCAATGTTGCAATGAACATTATTTATATTGATGGCCTAATCCCAACATATGAATCATAATGGGTAAAGATCATCGTATAGGGTTACATCAGTAAAGTACGGAACTTGTAACGGGTTGCGAACGGAACCTGTTACAAGGGATTACAGAATATTTACAGTATTTCATCTCAAATCTGAACCGACGTTCTTCGGTGACTTCATTCAGACAGACATTATGTCACGCTACTTGTTAAAAACATCATTAGTTTTCGTTTTACTTTTTTTTTGTTAGCCTTGAAAATTAATTTAAGATATTTTTTTTTGTTTCGAAAGGCACGTGTAATTTTTATAAATTTGGCTATTTTTCAACTTCTAGTTTTATTGTTGTAATAAATAACAATATCATATTGATTTATAAGTGTTTTTAAATACTAGTTTTAATTTTAAATCGTATTGCATATCCATGAAAAAAATGATTTATTCGTTTTAATATTTAAAGTAATTTTTTATATATATAACTTTCTACTGTAAATTATAAACTTAAAAATAGGGCGGGATAAATACATAAAAAATATTAAGTCTGTAATATATATTTTTCCCTAAAACTACGAAGATTGAATTGTCACTTCAAAACTTATGTTTATAAAAGTTTGAACATCCCCACATATATTATTACATTGTACCAAGGCTCGAAATCGGTTTTGTACCAAATATAAGTTCCTTTCATGCTCAAAAGCCATCAATGGGAGATAACGTTAGATTCAGAATTGCACGAGGGGTTAGCGAATCATACTCTCGCTTCTGTTTTTTTCTAAAATATATTAAGTTCATATAAATATTTTGCTAGGCTTCAATACTGGGACAGCGGAAATGTCTATCAGTGTTGTTTCTACAGTTCTCTTGAGATCAGTGTGTTTCATGCCTTTCTACTAACAGTTTTGCTAAGAGTAAGTTGAACATATTTATCGTTATATTTATAGTTTAAAAAAAAGTTAGAATTTTTCTGTGGTGTGTCCATTACTGGTACCGACTTCATGTCCATTACTTGAACAATTGAAGTTCGGCATGCTCATCACTAGTGCAAAAAGGTATTGTTTTTTTAATGGAGATTATACCTGCATAACTGAATATTTTTTTCAATTTTAAAGTAGTGTATCCATCCATTTTCACGTGACCGCCATTTTGTATTCCAGCGGCTATATGCTGGCTGACATGCATTTTTCTCATCAGGTCTGTGGATATGATCAATTTATAAGGACAAAGCTTAGTATGAAATATGATACCTTTTTTGTCACGGAACTTTTTCTTTTGCCTGGACTACTAGGGCACGAACGGCGTGACGTTTTTATAGACTGTAAGTTACAGATTTATGGGTTAGTGTTTACTTCATTTAAATAAGAAAATTTTCAACTAGTTTTCGGTTAATTATATTATTTATATGTTTAACCAAATTTATATCTTTTTATATGTTTATTAAAAATTTAAAAAAAAATGTATGTTTGTTTTCATGGTGTTTATATATATATATATAATTTTTTTTCTAAATAGAAAAAAGAGATCCTAGAGGTTCTAAACGTTGAACAGAGAAGTTTATAACTATAATAATTAAGGTGGCATATGCCAAAAAAGACGAAAATTTTCTTAGCTATGTCCATCCCTGGTGCGCCTACTCTAATGTATATATTTATAGTTAAATATAAAAACTCAGAGAAGCATGTTGTACGTAATGATTACAGCTATCGCTTATAAGACTGATATTTATTAAAACTTTTAAAAATAAAATATCTCCTCCATTGCCTTAATTATTTCCACATTACATTACCAGTGCCTGACTAATATACCGTGCTAATTATTCTCATGGGCCAACTAGTATTGTATTAAAAGTCAGGTGCAATTAATCATACATTAAATTTGGCCAACCTTGCTCCAATGGAGATTTAAATAGGGCGAGCTCACACGCTCCTTCCGAATCCTCTGTCCAACAGACACGGATCATGGTACGGGCTCGGGTTTCACTTGCCACCGTATTATTTGTCTGTGCCTCTGTGTGTATAAAGGAGCATAATGGAGAAAGAAAGAAATCTCGGGACGGGCGATGAGTGGGTCCGAGGGGATAGGAAGAGGAGAGGAGAGGAGGAAGAGAGGAGGACAAAAGGAGTTATGTTAATGCTAATATAAATCAGACAGGTGACAACATTAGCGGGGGGACGTGACCATGGGCTAGGTAGGGGCCCCTTTGTTCGCCCTGTCAGCGGTCGCTTTAATTACCTCGCCAAAACCAAACAACAAACAAGATTAGGAACCCTTCATTGTCGGGAATGGGTGTGTCTCGGAGGATCATAACCGTCCGGACGGCCGGTTTAGGGAGGCTCGTGGTCCAGGGAACACGGTGGCTTGCTGCCTCTGGGAGCACATCAGCCTTCCAATGGAAGGATCTGTTATTAGGCAGACAAAAAAATAAAATAATTTTAATACTCAATGAAAAAGAACTAATAGCCTGTGGAAGGACAACATGCAACGCCACCACAGGCAGTCGAGGATAAGCGTCACTCACGTTCAAGATTGAACGAGATGACTGGCGGCGGTTGATCAATCCAAGCGAGTCCTCAGTTAAGACCTCTTTTCATCCAATTACTAGCACTCGTCTAAAACTTCCTGAGTGAATTAATTTCATTTCAATCTACAACTTTTTATTTATGAAAAAAGCACGACATTTTTTATGCTTTATTATTGCTTTCCGCTTAAATTTGCTGAAGAAATTACTTTAGAAGTGTAAATTTAGTTTTTCAAAAAAAAAAAAAATACCGATTTCTCAAAAATTTACAGCATAATGCAGTACAAAATTAGAATAAATAGCTCATCCATAGACGAATAATAATCTCATTGATTCATTAATGCTTACCTGAATACATAAAATAGAATTTAAAATCAGTTACACTTCTGAAGTTTTTTCTCATGTTTGTAAAAATGGAGGAGTTTGGAGAAAAAATTAAGATTCAAACTCAATTTACATACAGAATTAAAGACGTCAAGTATAGTTGGAATTGTGGCAGTTTTCAATAAATATTTTCGACATATTGAATACCGTGGTGAATTATTGAGTAAGGGGTGGCGGTCATAAAAATACTAAAATAGTAACAAACTATTTTATTTAAAGCCAACGTTTCGGCCCAACTTTGCAGGTCTTCTTCAAGGCTAGAAAGAGCAATATACAAAAGGCTATAGAACAATGTTGCAGTTACATAATGTTTAGATAAATAAACAAATAATTATTATTATTTTCTTTTTTTTTTTCAATTCCTCCTTGAGATCTGTAGGATTATATCCCTTATTACGTATATTATCCATCCTCCTTATTACATTGAATTTTTTCCTATTTCCAATAATTTACAATAATAGTTATCATTAATTTATTTCAGTTTAGGGTCTTGTTACTTAGTTATACTTCGTTATATCTGTTTATATTTCTATGTGCTTTCTATTCACACTGGTTATAATTTTAATAATTTTATTCACATTCTTTATATTTTGTATCTAAACACTATGTAATTTCCACATTTTTGTATAGCCTTTTGTATCTTGTTCTTTCTAGCCCTGAATAAAGACCTGCAAAGTCGGGTCGAAACTTCGAAACGAAACGGGTCGAAAAACTTAACGAAACGGCTTTAAATAATAGTTTGTTACAGTTTTAGTCTTTTTTTGATCGCCACCACTTACTCAATAAATATTGTCACATACCGAAATTTTTAACTGGAAACCCCCTACTTCTGTGGTATTGTTCTGCATAGTCTAATATCAGTTAATTTGATCCTAAAGGGATTTTTGGAAATCATCCAAATTTAGCTGGAAATACACACATCAAACATCCCCGAAATCTCAAAACCCGTGTACAAAGAATTATGAAACGGACATAAAATGTATCCCCATCACCTCTTAGATGAAGATGGTGCAAAACATTCTTTCATTTTTGGAGAAAATACGATAAAAAAAGAGAAACATGAATGTTTCGAAAACATCAGAGCGCAACCCACAATATTTCCTTCATTTGTTTTATACATGCAATACATTAGGTTTGACGCTTGTGACATGAAAAAAAGGTTAAGTTGCACTGTCGTGGAATTGTCACCAATGAAACTTTCTATCTCAAAGTGAAAGAAAAACTGATGACATTGCGGCACACACTTTCATCGCTAACCTCAATGCACCGGAGTGCATTCTTACCTGCAACTTTCTGCTAGCCTCGAGTAGGCTTTAGAAGTATTAGACAACTGATAGCATATTATAATATTATATATTATATATCATATAGTAGTTCTAGCGTTTTAATATCATTTTGTTAAAACATCTTTTATTTAAAATTAAAAACGATTGATTAACCAGGGTTCGGTCCAAAGAAAGTGGATTTCATTTTTTTTTCAGATTGGATTATCGAATTTGTACCAGTACTGATCTCATGGCCGTCTTAATTATTAGGGGAGACGGGACCATAATACACAGTGAAACTTCTCTTTTACGGACAGTTAATATAACTGCATCAAATTCGTAGCAATTTTATAGTATTAAATTCTTCCGAATGCAGTTCTCTCATTAGCGAACAAGGACGGGTTTGATGTAAGCAAGTATTTTGATTGAAACGTTACTCCGTTCACTATCGTTACTCCATTCCATATTTACATTTACATACATTCCATATTTAATTTTGGGGAGCTTCAGCCCGAAAGCTTTTTTTTCAAATATATAAAGATAATTACTCAAGGAAAAAAAGAACGATAATAACTACCTATACGAAATGATGTTTAAGTGATTCTTGAAGTCCTATTACGCGTAATTACGCGAACAATAATACATTAAGAGGCTATTTTTTTACCGTAAAAAGGATTTCATATTACCATTTTGGGAAGAGGACATAAGCCCAAAAATAACCCTCCCGACGAAGATACGCCTGTAATGGACATCAAGAAACCAGTGAAACTCATATGCTTAGAATACCAATATTATGTATAAGAGCACAGTTTAAACTGGGAATGGTGGTAGATATTATAATTTCAATGTTCCGTCGTTAGTTTTACAGAAATTATTCACAATTTTTCAACGCGCGTCCATTTAACTTTTAAAAAAAAGTAATTAGTATGAGTAAACGTGAAAAACTCCGCGATTTATAATGGATCATCAATCCTTATATCACTAAACCACATAATTGAATAATGAAATCAAGACAAGAAAATAAATTTACTAAAATTATTATACTTTCAATGAGAGATATTTGAATAATATTGAGAGGTATTAACATGCACATAAATAATTTTGTTTCGAAATATCTCATGAAGATCGGAGAATACTACCGCTTCTTTGGTCTGATATACTTTGTGTTGATGAATTGGTTACAAATACTAGCTGATCCAGGAATTAATTTTCAAGGGAGGTTTCACCCCTTGATGTTTTTTTAAAGTCAATACATACGGATTATTCCTTTAGAAGAAGGATAAAGAACTAACTACCTACATAAAATGGTGTTTAAGTTATTTTTACAATCCAAAATCCTTCGTAAAATCCTCAATGTTCCCTACATTATCACAAATAAAATCATCCATAACGACCTGTATAACCGTCTAATCCCATAAGTTCAACCACAACTCCAAGAGTATTGGATTTAAAACTAATCGTTCAACCATTGATCAGGTTTTCTCGATCATCTGCCTGATCGAAAAAACAAGTAAATTTAGCAATACTGTGGCTACTTTTCATAGCTTAAACGACTACTGTGCACCATATGTTTCCGATTTAGCTCAATCCAGATACCTAGCCTTCCATAATAAACTTCTGAACCATCCGAACTCTCTTGTTTCCAAGCTTGCTTCCTCTTCTATTCCTGATAACTCTCTGAGGCCTCTGAAATGAAAATGTCCTCGGGACCTTCTAATGTAGAAATATAATTGGAGTGCTACCAATGGGTAGTTTCTCTTCATGTTGTACATGTCATAATGTGTTGTACATGAAAGAAGTTATTCTTGAAGTCCTACTATATGTAATTACATGAACAATAATACTTTTAGCGGTAATATATTAATATATCTTTCATAAGACAAGGTTATATTTTACTATTTTGAGGGAAGAGGGAAGTTTCAGCCTGTGGTCACAAACACAGGGAAATATACTCGAGGCAAGCACACTTTTACACGCTCGTGCTCGCCATTATTTGTATATTGTGTTAACACAGTTTTATGGAATTCGATCATAGGCAGTAGAATATTTTAAGTGCCTATAATAATGATAGTGAGCGTTTTTATTCTTATGTTTCTGTTAGTGTAAATTTCTAAGATTTTAAGTTATTTTCTGCTCGTTTGGGGACCACAGACATGAGAATGGGAATATTTCAAACATAAGAGGGACGCGTCCCGACCTAGGTACATTGTGATCGACACCTGACTGGTACCTGACCATTTCACCTGAAGTTTAGTAGAACATGATGATGGCCTTACTGCTCAACACTCTTCCAACCGCGCCGGTTTCGTTATAGATAATATTTATAATCCTTGGGAGCCGATGCTAGAACTGGACGATAGAGATATGTTTAGCCTAGTTTCACAATAGGGAGTAGGAACCTATATTCCATAGTTATAAATACAGCCAGTTCCCAGATAGTTCCACTCACTCATCTCTAATTGGTCCTTCTCTTTAGTCTATTTTATTTATTGCTTTACGTTACGCCTCTTTCTCCACGCGTTATATCGTTTGTCATCAGTAATTAAAACCTTTTTCGACGTGGAACCATCGGATTCATTAACGTTAACCATTTACTGTGAAAAAATTTGATGACTGAATTTTATCTTTCATAATTATTTAATCCTCAAAACTCTTGAATGCAATGTGAAAGTATTCTGGCTATGAAAAAAAAACTACTTAAGACCACACCATAGAAATGAAAACATTAGCAAGGCAAAATTAATCAAATATGAAACATAAATATGTTTTTTGGTTCTATATTTACAAAGCAATAATATTTACGACGTTATTTAAATTTTGAGATATTTTAGTCCAAATATTCAAAACAGTAGTTATTATTTTGTTTTTTTGCCTCATTTCCGACTTTCTAACTCGAATTTCTAAATACAATTTTGAATTATAGCTCATTATAAATAGGTTGAATTGCAGCACATTTCCCTTGTTTACTGTATGCAGGTTCGATTTTTAGTTTCTTAGATATTTTAATCCAATGCAAAAATTAGTTGACTCAAGCCGACTTTACCCAAAGGAGCGTTACATTGCCGATTGTGACGATTCAATACTAGTGTTGCCGAAATTAGTCTTGCACTTTGCAAGACCAAGACCACGGCCATCTAACTGTTGCAAGACCAAGACCAGGCCTCTTAAAAAAATCTTTTAAAAAAATAATAAGGCAAAATAATACTTGATAATCTTAGTTACTATATGTTAATAATTGGTATAACCAATATACATTTTGCATTTAACTCCTCTAATTTTTCATTGATGTTTGTCCTATCTAAAAAATTACAGCAATATCTCTATAGTAATAAGCTAATAAATAACTTCAAGACTGTTGCGAGACTCTTGCACAAGACCAAGACCAGGACTGAGTTTGCAAGACCAAGACTCGTCTCGGTCTCGCATTTGGGCAACACTATTCAATACTCACAAAATTAAATGATAATCGCTCCTAAAGTAGTTTTCACCTCAAAAATCATTAAGTTTGAATAAAAATAACCATGTATCCGTTTTGCTCCCAACGTCATTTCCTCGTTACACAAATTCCTAGAATACAATTCATGTTTTTTCTAGCCAATGTATTGTTATCTAGTAATAAAAATTCATGTCACCGTTTCGAGACGATGCCTCATTTCCAGGATCTCAGACACATTTGAACTACTTTTTATCTTTTGCTCCTTATCAGTCATTCTGTATCTGTTGTATCAACGTTGTTATGAATATTGAAATTCATATTTAAAAATCCCAATGACAAATGTGTCTTATCCGTTAATAATGACCCATCAATTGCATCCCAAACCTTGAAGGATGGTGTCAAAACTGGAGGATTAAAATAAATTCCAATAAATCGCATAAAATCACTTTTAACCTTAGTCATAAAACTGTGACTTCCTGTACTACACTGCCCATTAATAATACCCCAATTATCCCTGTTGAACAAATCCAGTACCTTGGACTCTACCTGGACAACCGTCTAACTTGGATAAACTGGATTTCCAGCGAAGAATTCAGATACTAGTGAATTTTCTTCAATGATTTCTTCTATTCTAGGAAGATCTATGTTATATAATGCATTGCGGTTCTTCCTTAATAATTTATTTCTTTAATTATATGTTTCGTTCCTCATGCATAACATTTTTCAATATTCTGAAGACTTTTTCCTCATGTTCATTTTTATTTTATCGGCAATTTTTCTGTCCGTCAATTTTTTTTTCTTCTTTTCATACTTTATCCATATTCAATTACACTTCTTACTCGTATAAAGCCAATCTTTTGAAATTGAACTAATATTGAGGTAACAGCCATGAACTTCTACAGTTTGTCAATACCTACGTACTGATGGATACATCTTGTTCTGTTTTGGAAAAAAATAGAAGTGTTTGAGTACTGTAGCTTGCGGCTAAATGCAAACAAACTTTTTCAAAGTGATGTGGGTGTTTTTAAAAATCTATATTCAATTATGGACAGTGACATGCATGAGATTTACTTTTCTATACAATTACATGTATGCCACAAAAACTATTATTTTGTATCATGTAGTCATTTTAAACTGTCAACAAAAAGGAACTAGAGATATTTATCAGATTTGTTCTGAGAACTATTTATTTTTTAAATAGTCTAGCATCGAATTTTTTTTTTTTTTTATGGCGTGCTACCAATGGGTAGTTTCTCCTCATGTTGTCATGTTACTTATTCATATTTATCAGTTGTATTTATCATTTAATACAGTTGTAAATTTCAATAATAAAAGTTTTTTTTAACGCTGCGATTTATTACATAGTGGTTTATGATTGCTATGTATAAGACTACTTTTCTTGCATAGAAGAATATAAATAAAAGGTGATTCTTAAACCTAGCCTAAATATCCTTTTTAGTTTGATAAGGAGAACAAAATCAAAACAAAGGATATCAGCTTTGCAGCAGAACGTGAGGATAATATCTAGAACAACATATCTTTGCACCAAATCGTCAGATTTCTACGATTCCTGTTTTTATTTTTTTAGAATCTTTTGTAAACTTTGTTTTGTTTATTTAAAAAACTAACTGTATACTTTTTGTGTTAATCGAAAATCTAATTTTACCACCCCTCGTAACTTTTTTTTCCATTTTTTTCGGGTAAGTATGTTTTATATATATATATATATATATATATATATATATATTAATTTAAACGGCTTGGAAGGAGATCACATTAGCCAACTGTCATTGAAATAGTTGCTACAGTCTTACGGTAAAGGTTTTTTGGTCACCATCTTAAAAATAATGGACGAATGGTTATGCCGAGTTCTGGGGATACCCTTTGACATTGACACCAAATATAAAAAAAAAAAAAAAAAAAAATCAGCCCATTAATTAGTCTCAGAGAAAAGCTGCGAACGACGTAAAGCGGATCTTTATTTATAAGATTTTCGGATTCTATGTATCATGATACATTAAACCTCAAACTTTGAAGGGGGATAACTTTTTTTTCTTGATCGATTAAAAAGGTTGAATATCGAAAATAATAAATCATGAAACGATTCATAAATGGAATTATTAATAAGATTTTTTATATAATATATCGGTGCAAAAAAGTAATAATATTCGGTAAGGTTTTTTTTTCAAAAAATATTTACAATAATTGGTTCTGAGCTATAGGATTGATTCCAAAGTTGGGGTCATAAATAATTTTTTAAAATGGTGAAATGAAATATAGGTGTCCCATATTTTTTGTTTACTATGACTGAATAGGTATTTTAAAAAAGTGCCCAGCCCCCACTGACCCAAAGGTTCGAGGAAGCGCAGGAGAGAAATGGGTCACTCACTTACACTAGCTCGCTTGCCCTCCCTCCCCTGCTCGTCCCAAGAAAGTTGATCGTTTTCTCCTTCTGTTGTGGACTCCATCTTCGGCTTGCCCACTTTTACCGTCGTCTTCACTCCGCTCGGCTTCGCGGAAAACCAGTTTTTGTCCGGTCCGGTCAGGCTGCAAGGTGAGGTAGTCGCCATATCCGTCAACTTGCCCCTTTATGGAACAGCCATTTCTTGTTTATCTCTCAACGGGATTTTACTATTAGTTTTCACCATTTCTATTATCGTAAATGGAGGATATAAATTAATAAAACTCGTTAATGTAAACTATTTGTGTGCGAAGAAACGGGTATCGCAATTTATTTTCACATCCTATAAGTAAAAATATTCTTAATACTCTACCGAGAAAAACATGATACCGTTGAGTCGTTTATTTCTAAAGAGAGCCCTAGTAATCTATGAAAAAGTTTCGGGAGATGTGAGAAGTTACTTATTCATCATATTTTCTTTTCTATATCATTTCTCGAAATTTTAAGATTTTCAATATTCGATATCTTCTCCATTAATGAAATTACATTTAGGGATTATAAGAAAATCAAGGATTTAATTTGAGAGGTTCAGGCCCGAAATTTTTATATATATATAATGGGAGTGGGGTAGCTCAGTGGTAGAGTACTGAGCTTCCAATGCTTAATAAAAAATCTCCCAGATTCAAATCCCTGCTCATGGCAGAAAAATTATTTATTCTGTCTCATTATCCGTGGAGCGACCTTTGGTAGGGAGACCCTCCTGGAGCACACCTAACCACTATAAAGTGGATACCCTTAATTAAATAATTGATTAAGGAGGAAAACACTGTAGTTGAGCGTGATCTTGGTCAAATCACCTCCTTGCACAACCGTTGACCAAGAAACAGTGCTTTCCCTAATTATATTGAACACAAGAGCCTTATATATAAGGGTTGTAGTGGTGCAGGTTTTATATATTTTATAATGTATATATATTATATATATATATACATTACATACATTGGAAGAAAAAATAAAGAAACTGACTATTCATATAAAATGTTGTTTAAGTGATTCTTGAAGTCCTACTTAAGAAACACAAGTTTTATTACATTCCTTTAAAAAAATACAGGTTTCGGAAATAGACGTATTTTCACACCATTTTTAAAAATATTAATTGCACCATTGGATTCATTAAATCTTTTTACACGAGTTTCAATATTTATCTCGATTCACATAAAAATCTATCAGGGTTCACTTTGGAAATGAGCGACTCAATAAAAATAAAAAATATATATATAATGTATAATTATATATATATATATATATATATATATATATATATATATATATAATTTATTTATTTATATATGGACTCCACATTTATATAAAAAATAAAGTTAGTAATAAAATCACACCAATACTTCCGGATATTAGAATTTTATATCTGAGCATTCACGCCTGGTCACACTAAGGTATAGGAAAATTTTAATTTATTGTTTGTTCTTTTGTCATTTAAATTCCTGTTTTTCCGGTTCGTGTTTACTTGTTGTTGTTTGTAAGGTTCTTAAAGATTCGACTCGCTAAAATATACTACAAAAACCTCAGTTGATTTTGAAAACGGTATTAAAAAAAAAAAGAAATACTGTACTTGGTTGCATTAAAATTTACAATTTTAAATACTTGCATATAACTTTTGATTTTTTTTTTTTTATTAGAATTGATTGAATTCAAAATTTATAAATCTGTATTATTAAAATATATTGTATAAATTATAAAATTTAATTATATATGGTTTTGATAATTATGTAAAAAAATCAATTACATCCACAGTATATTACAAATTCTCTAATATTATATATCTACCTATATTTTTTATCCAAATGTTTGCAAAAATAGTACAGAGACTAGCTGTACTAACAAGTGGCAGTTCTATCTTAAAAGTTTAATTAACTGCTAAATATTCAATTAATATATATTCAATAAAAATACACATAATTTACTGTGAATAAATATCCTAGAAAATAAAACATAAATAATATTTTCCATCTGTTGCAGGCGATGGGCAGTTCTTACTCGTTGAAAGCTCAAGTACCAGACCAAGAGGTAAGTTCATATCATATTCATGATATATAATTAATAATAAGATATATTCGTTAATTATAAAATTAATTAACACTTAAATCCTACAGTAGTTAATTGAAATGGTCATCTTATTGTTCTAGTAAGAAATTGAATTGTCTAGCCCTTTATATATACATATTTCTTTTTTTTTAATACTGATGGATACCGAAACACAACGTAATGTTCAACCTAAACCTATCAGAGTTAAAAAAAAGTAATTATTTATTTTTCTATTTGGAAAGTGGCTAAAAATATTTGAAGATATCTTATCTCAAGATTCCTTTTAAAATCTCTTCTGTGTTAATGTGCCGAATCATGTAATGAGTTGTAATTTCAGAATTTGTTATTTTCCTCGCACCGTCGTATTATATCAACTTTAAAATTCATTTGAGCTAAGAATAATATAATGATTAAATAATATTATATTACGTTTGGAAAATAATTGATCGCAAAACGTTATCTTAGTTCGTATTCTAGACCTTATTGTGAAATTAATTATTTATCTATGATGCATGTTTGCACCGTCTGGGAATATATGATTTATCTTGATTGTTCATGTTAGAGACGTTTACGTAAATGTGTATTACAAAATATGTATAAATTTAAAACGACATTGAAATCGATAAGTGAATCCCATTTCGACGGTAAGCGGCTTGTTTTTTATGGTATGATATCCAGTCCACTTTTTATAAAAATACATTATTAATAATTATAATAATCTGTGACACTACTTAAAAAAAAAAAATCAAAATTGAATATTCAATTTTCCTGACGCCTAGTTTTTTCCCTTGTACACTGGGAACCCAAGTATCTTTTTTTTAGCAGGTATATGTGAAGGGGAATATGGGGAGGGTGAGTGCGCCAACAAGTGAACTGTTAACTACAACTATTGAGTTTGATTTTTATTATCTTTAGTAAAACAATACAAAGTATTGGTAATCACAACAGTAATAATGGTTTATAACATATTTTTCATTTCGTGAGATCCTGTTTTGAATTTATTAAATTTGATGAACTTTTAATAAGAACTGCAATATTCTTCTCACACTAAGTCACTCCCGCACTCTCTCTGTCTCTCTCTCTCTCTCTCTCTCTCTCTATATATATATATATATATATATATATATATATATATATATATATATATATATGAATAAAATTGAAGCTGCTCTTTTATAAAAGAATTTCATTATTTTTGATTGTTTAATTTAGATTAGTTTGATTTTGATTAAACATTAACGTCGTATTGATATAATTTTCATAGAGTTCTGTTCCTAATTAAAACAATATTTTATTATTTTTAAGTTACCCTATAAGTCTCCTCAACTCATTATTTTTTCCTTTTCTTTATTCATAAAAGTCTTTCTTATAAAAACAATCCTAGAGCATTCTAAGCCTGTCTTTCAACAAAGGATGTTTATTTTCCACGCTTTTTTATTAATATTGGTCCATGTATGAATATAATAATTGGCTCTTTGTGAATAATTCTTATAGTATATTGGTTAGTGAACAAGTGAAAATATAATATGAAAATAAATCAATTCAATGTATTATGGTTCATTCTTAATTATAGTGTGTTGTATCTTTGCTAAAAATGGAGGGTTTCGATCAGTTTTTTCTTTTATTTTATAGGAAATTCAAATTATCATGTTTATACTTTTTAAGTTGATCCGCAAATAATGTTTATTTTTCTTTATAAACTTTTCTTGTCTTTCCTAGGAGATGCTTTTTCACAGTATTCTTTAAAATTATGGTTCATTCATTGAATTCATTTGTTGAAGGATTAACGAAGATATGTCGTACCTCCAAAAAAACCTCCTTGAGAAAATAATAAATGAATATAATTTTAACATTATTTTAACTTCAACCCCAATTCAATCCACATCCGAAATGTTCTCATCGTTGCGGAAGAACCACCACGACTAGCTTCCTCTATGTCCGCATAGCTCCTCCTGCACCCTCTTACCTCCTTGCATCGGCTACCCCGAAGACATCCTCTCAGCAGAAGAGATCTGGCGAAGAGACAGCCCTGACCTTGCACTATCGGCTGCGAACAACATCACGTGGTGGGGTCGTTGCCATCCCGCCCTTGGCATTGGGCACATCCCTCCCTCCACCGCTCTTTACATAACCCTCTTTGCGTCGCCATTATCTCTTCCTCCGCCTGTTGTTGTTTGTCTTTCGGGTTTGCTCTTCCACCTTAGGCGGGAGTCGATAGGGAAATTCGCAATTCAAGGAGGTGGAGTACGCATGTCCGAGATTCCTGCGCCGAAAAGGAAAGGATATGAGGATGTATTTCATCTTGCAAAACTCCACCAGTAGCTGATCCAAGGATTAATTTTGGATAGCATTTTTTATTATTTTTTTTAATAACGGTAAGTTCTGTGGAAGGAAAAAAACTGACTACATGAAAAGATGTTTAAGTATTCCTTGAAAAAAAAAAGATATATTTCTTATATTTTTTTCTTTACACGTGCTAAACTTTTTTATAAGCATTGAAATATAAAAAGAGAATATATTGTAGTTATTGACTCATATCACTCATATAAACAAATATGGTTCAATGAAAAAATATTTTTTTCCATATTGAGAGCGGAGCGAGGTTAGTTTCAATTATGTTTTCTATTGGCGTTAGGCATAATTTCGATAAATAGACAGAATGATTTAAATAAAAACATTAAATCAAACTTAATTTTAGACTTGTAGATATAGATGACTGTTAAAATTAAAAATGAAAGGGAAATAATATGTGGATTCATTTCAGCTTACGAAACTCCACCAGCGAATTCACAATATAATTTTGAGGAAGGATCTTTTTTTTTTTTTTATAATTGTGGTTAGTCCGGAAGAAAAAGGAAAGAACGACCTATTTGAAGTGATATTTAAGTAGTCCTTAAAAGCAAAAACATACAAAAAAGATTTGGTGCGGTGAGCGCATCACACAACGTTCAAGAACCCTCATATATACAAATTTTAATATTCATATCGCTGTAATCTATACAATTAAATATTAAATAATACCAACAATAGCATCTATGAAAACTAAGTATGTATATATATATATATATATAATATTGTCAGAGTCTTTATTATATTAAGCTCATCTTACGTATGGAAGCATGTTCTTATCTATGGTTCCTCAATTACAACTATTCTCCATTACGATCTGTTATTACTCCTTTAGTTAATTATCAAATTCTTTTATATTTTTTATTTAACTATATTTTATACTATAGATTAATTTGAAATTGTCAACTGTTTCAAATAAAAAAAATTAAAAGTACTTTAGAGAAAGCTAATATTGAAAATTAGCCATTTAAGCCTTGTTAGAGAACATACCTTACTATATATTTCATATATAGTTAAGTAAAAGTAAAAATCCTTTATTACAGGAACAGTGATGCTTTTAGAGAAAAATTTATTTATGTTTTTTCTTGTTACGTGCTAAAATATAGTAATTGTATATGCACTACAGAGAGGAAAATACTTTGTTTAAAGTAGATCTGCATACTGATCAATCCCTTTGGATATGTCGCGTACATATACATTCCTTTATTTTATTTTTTTTCCTCCTTTTCATATCATTAATAATTTATAATATCGTTACCATACTACACTGAATTATCACTATTATACAATACATATTTAGGTGAGATAAATAAATATACTTACATTTAAATTACAACATTTTAAAATTCTTTTATATTCCATTAAAAAATCTTTGGTTTTAAAATACATAAAAAGCAAATTTATTTATTTATTTATTTTTAATTAGTACTGTTATAGTTATGTTATGTACGATTGTAGTTAACTTACCCTAGCGCTAAAGTAACTATTTTGAAAGTCGGAAAGGTCCTGGGACTATTTTCTTTTCATACGTTGTTTGGCAGGTCACAAACTTAACCCTTCAATGGATTTTGAGTGAAACCTAGCGGTTGACTTGGATACACTACCACTTTGTAATAAATGTTGGTCGAGAAATATTAGTATCATATATTAGTAATATCCTATGATTTTCATTAAGTAATTATTTGAAAGACTTTTACTATCTCAATAACTATAAGTGATATTTATATATTACATTACTTTAATCGTACTATATTATTATTTTATATATTTGTTTTTGAGAACAGTTCCTATGCCAGTAGAGTTAATCTCAGCTTCGTATAATGATTAGTAGTATTACCAAATAATTTACAACAAATTAATTAATTTTAAAGTTTTAAATAATTACAATGAAAAGAATTAAACTCTGCTTGAATATAAACACAAATATATATATATATATATATATATATATATATATATATATAACAAAAAAATAATAATTTTAATTATCATTTTAAAACAAAAATAAAAATGTATCAACTATTAGTAGATTTCTAATATATGTACTGTTATTTCTATAATATGTATTGCTTTGAGTACTTGATATACCTATCTGCAGAACATATAGTTAAATATTGATATAATATTAAACATAGCGCTTAAATATAATCAACCAGCTCAATTTTCAATTTTGATATATTCATTTTTCTTAATTTTTGTTCATATTTTAACGATTTATTAAATGTTTATAGTTAATCTATTAACTGCATTGTATTAATTCTGTTAATTACATTCCTATTTTTATTTCTATTTTATTAATTGTATTTCTGAAACACTATTAGTTAATATGGCTAATCTCATATGTTAATATGGCTATGTTAATATGGCTAATCTCATATGTGGTTAACATTTTTTTCTATAAATTTATTTATTTCACAATAATCTAGTACATACAACAGATGTTGATACAATCACTAGCAGATCCAGGATTTAATTTTGAGGAGGGGCTTCAGCCCGAAAGCTTTTTTTTTTTTCATAAAAATAATGATAATTACTTAGGAAAAAAAGAAAGAAACTAACTACCTGTACGAAATGGTGTTTAAGTGATTCCTAAAGTCCTTTTAAATGTAATCACACGAACAATAATACTTTAAGAGATATTTTTTTTTCCATAAAACATGGTTATATTTTACCATTTTGGGGGAGGGGGCTTCAGTCCCAAAGCCCCCTCCCCCATAGATCCGCCCGTGGATACAATAATATGATAACAGAATACGTTTGTTTTGGAACCCACATCTCAACTGTACTAGGCAATTCGTTACTATTAATAGAATTAACCATATAATTTTTAAATTTTATACCATGTAATCTTTAATAATTTTATATAATTTACAGTAGATCATAGATTTAATTATAAATTGTCGAATAATCCTTTGACATGCTTTTTGTTACTGTCATTACCATGATCACCAGACGATGACTATAATTTTCGAAATCGCTAGAGTCTAGACTGAAATTGTTAGATAATAAAAAATTATTTTAATTTTATAACCAATAAAATTATAAATATTGTAAATGCCGTTTGATAGTTTTTTTGTTTTTTTTTGGACAATATCGTGTTATTAACGATCTATTTATATATTCAAAACATCTTGTAAATTTCATTTTTACACTGACTGTTCACACTTTCATGACTTGATTTCAAAACTTTTTGTTTAAGTTTTTTCCAAAAAATTAGTATAAAGAGATAATAATGATTTGTAATATTTATTTACTTTCATAAGTTCTATTTGAAAGTATTTAAATATCAATTCATATCAGTTCATTGTTCAGTATTTTATAATTGATTTGAATTATTGAAATATAATTGAATATTATTGCTATACATAATAAATAACTTTTTCAATATCCATCTCTCCAATTTTTCATTATTTATTGCGATATTTATTTATTTAACATCGTTCTCTCAGAACTCATGTGGGACGTGTGTATGGGCTTAATTCAGAGAAATATTGATTTTTTTTTTGTTATTTTTTTTTTTTTTACTTTTCATATCCCCTTCAATAATCCAGTTGATAACAATATTTGATATTCCAGGAACAAGTGAAAGCAATTTCAACAGACAAGAAACAATGTGTAGAATTTTTTCATTTATTTCTCAATGGACTACAATTGAGATTGAAAAATATCTCTATTTCAATTGTTATAAAAATCATAGGTGTAATCGTTTTTATTTAAAAAAAGAATACAGTTTATTTAGATATGAATACGATTTTATTTTAGGAATTCCTATTCAAATCGATTAATATCTAGAAATAAAACCAAATGAAATTCTGTTAGAATTGTTTCAATTGTCATCCGTTTTATTTAAGTTTTAAATGAAATATTAATATTTCAGGCAAAATTTGTATTTTAATTTTTTTTTTTTTGTAAAAATGTTAGGTAAGTGCGTTCGTTGAATTAATTTTATTTAGAATTCTTTATTGTTAATTATCGCAATGTTTTATTTAAAATTAAGCGTTTACAAAAATTAAAACAGTATGATTATTTTCCCTAACCCCCTGGTATTTGTCCTTGTATACGTAGGAAGAAGTCAAGTACCTGTTGTAAAGGGGTTCCTTTAGAGGGGTGTCTGGTTGTGCTGTTAGTCAAGTGTACTATTAACAAAAAAAAATAGATATTTGCTAGTTTTGTTTCTTGTTATAAAATATTAATAATAAATAAGATAGAAATATTAATAATTAAATTAACCATGAATTTTCAATCCTTAAAACTTCACCATTAGGCTCGTGGTCTAAATAGATGATAGATATCATATACATCCATAATAATGGATACTGAGACTGTAACAAAATAAATAATAAGCTGTTACAAATTATAAAACATAATTATTCGAATTAATAATAATATACAAAACTATTCTGGAGCTATGCCTAAATAAAATATAATAAATTATATAAAATATAGAAAGAATATATAAATAATTTATAATATACAACATATATCCAGTATGATTATAGAAACATCCACAACCATCATAATAAATAAATATGTATATAACTCTCATAATGAATATAATTAACTATAATTGTTTATCGAGAGTAGTTGAATCGTTAACATGGAAAAGGTAGTAAATCATGGAAAATCATTTTCAGTTTTTTTTTTTTCATAAAAAAGGTAGTAATTAGTCATGTCAAAGGTATAGAAAAAAGAGTACACATGTGAACGGCTCCTCAATGAACGGCTGTTTTAATGTATTTATTGAATAATACAATATTCCGAAGAAGTGGGGTAGCTCAGTGGTAGGGTACTGATCTCCTATGCAAAAGTTCCCAGGTTCGAACACCCGTTAATGGCAGAAAATTTATTTATCTGTTTCATTGGTCGTGGTAGGTACCCTGGGTAGGTAGATACTCCTGGGGCACACCCAGCCTCTATTAAGTGCCCTTCATTAATTAATTAATTAATTAATTAAGGTGGAGAGCCTGATCTCGGTCAAATCACCTCCGCTGACCTAAAAACAGTGCTTTCCTCTACAGTAAAAGTAATTCAAAATTTCCTCTATGGATACTTGTACAGGTTTTTAAAAATAATATTCTGTTACTTGGACAGTAATTTTAGTGAGATAAGACTGCATCCACATAATACATACAAAAAAAAAAAGTAAAATAAACAGAAGCAAAATAATAATCAAAAATATTAAAGTTTAAAAAAAAAAAAAAAAAAAAAGTGTCAACGGTTTGACATGACAGCGCCTCAATTATTTACAGTAGAATATGAAAGGATCCTTTCATTGAAACTTTTGTCTAGAATAAAATTCAAAACACATGATTTAAATAATAGTTAACTTTTCAATTACTTGTATATTGTAAGAAATTAAAATAATTCATACTTTAAGGAAAATTCTTTCTTAAATATTGATTATTTAGTTTTCCCTTTAAGAGAAAAATAAGTATGTAATTTTCACCATTTCGAATAAGACAACCTTTTTATAACAGTATTCCGTGTTATATATTTACAAATAACATCATCTCTTAATATTAAATGTTTTATTGAATAAATTGATGACAAAAGAATCGAACAGAAGTAAACATTTTTAATAAAAATAAATTGTCTCTTGAAATTCTTAACCTGGTTTGGACGAGTAAAGCACCATCTGTAATATTCATAAGAACAAGCACTAATTATTGTTTTGTTATCTTCCAGAAAAAAATGACCTAATTACAATTTTCTCCAATTTTTGTTTTATTACAGTTTTAATCGAATTATTATTAATTAAATGGTTATGCGTATTATTTATATTTCATCAATATCCCCCTTTAACTAAGTAATCGATTAAAGATGTTGAATTGAGATGTTTATTTGATAAATATAGCTCAGTAGTGGATAAATATATCTTTCTTATCTAGACCTCCTGACCTTGTTTCGTGTGCGCACAAAATTTCACCTTTTTCTGTCGTAGTGAGGTGATTATCTCGTCTTCCTTTTGATTATTAGAAAATCAATTAGTTCAGGAAGGATAAACAGTTTTACAAACCAATTGATTTTATTTGTATAAGATATTGATTATTTTATCTTTTTTTTTTTGGAAAGCTTCCATTTCGAAATACTTGATTTCAGAACCTTATAGTAAAATTCCTACAATGTTCTTTAATTATTGCATTGTTGTATTATAAAGTCTTACTCTAAGGTCAGACAAATATATATATATGGATATCAAACAAGAATACTATCAACATAAGGAAAAATTCGTGAAAATAATGAATAACATGAAGATTCTTGTAGTAGAGAAGAAGCTATCAGTTGTGGAGAGAAGCGGGAGAAAAAGTTACATGGGCAAAAAAGAAAAAAAAACCTATAATGGTATATGCGTGATCCTTTTGTTGACCTGTATTGCGATAAATAAATTATATATATATATATATATATATATATATATATATATATATATATGAAATTTATTACATGAGTAACAAGGCTTTTCACCCAATTTGTGGAGAGAAAAGCTGGTTCTTCAGGAGATCACAGTGCTTTTTCTCTCAACCACATCTCTGGTTTCGAAAGCCAATTCGAATAGGGCCAAGCAATGATATGGATTGTGGATAAGAATCTATTTGAGAGTTTTTATAGAATAAAGTCTATGATAAATTTAATATTAAGTTTCTGGTGAAGTTACCGTTGATTACATAGAATGGAACACAAACTATTTTTCGAGAGACTCTTTTAGGTGTCCGTGACACGTTTCAAATTCAAGGTGCGATTTTTGAAATCGATACGAATATGGTATTATCATATTTATTTTTTACTCTCTAAGAATAAAAAGAAAATTAATTGTCTTTCACGTATGTTTATAACTCGAAAAAAAAAATTACTTAATGCATCGCTCACCCATTTTTGTTTTTCTAGACTAGATTTATAGTTTCATTATTTAGAATTCCCTTTCATATTTTACGAGGTAAATCAAGAACATTTTCTAACAAAAACCTTCTTCATTATCTTCTAGACTCACGCTAATTTATTTATTTTGATATAAAACACAATAATAATAAAAAAAACTCGGTGAATCCAAAGGTCCGATTTTAATACCATGAATCGCTGCTTATGCTAAGAAGATACCTTTTACTTAATATTGTAAACATCTAAATTTATAAGGTCTTTCTCAAATAAAACCCTCCCATCAACGTCTCGGTTTACCTTAATCATTACTGATTGTTTTTTTAGGAATTTATTTATAATTATGCACATCAGTCGTTATGTTACTACTATAATTATAATGACTAGAAGCACCGCAGTTCCGCAGTACTAAAACTCTCCAGTGGCTTTATTCGGGTCAAAACTACAAAACAATAAAGCATATTAAATAAAATAAAAATTATTGAGAATTGCTACTAATAGCCGATTACCTACTGTTTTACTTAATTCGTGAAATGACGTTCAAAACTAAAAGCGATAAGGATTATAGTAGCAAAGCAGGAAAGATATACCAAAAAGAAAAGTATCGACGGGAAATGCGCAGTTTCATTAAAATAAAAACACAAGAAATAAGTTGATAGAAGAGCAGCTGAAGTCGAAACTGGTTCGAAACGCAGACGCCGCTCTGGGCCTTAGACACATTTAAAAACGCCTCTAGAGGATGTATTACTATACGGTTTTATGTATTATTTATGAGATCGTTAGTGTGAGCTTCCCCTATATTATATCTTCATATAAAAAAATACATACAAATTAATAGATAATAATTTATTATAAGTGAACCATGCTTTTGTTAGCTGTTTTTTGCTCTAATTCCAACAATCAAAAAATAGAAATCGCCACGGTAATATAAATTATTTTATATTTTAATTTCGTTTTTTATTTTTATGTTTAATTCATTCATAAATTCATTACTAGATTTTACTTTTTTTGTGGAGAGTGAATTAGATTGAGCCGTCAGATCTTTGATGTGTAACGCTCGGGTAAAGTCTGCTGGAGTCGACTACTTGAATTTATTTCGCATATGGATTAAAATACCTTAGTTTTTTTTTAATTTAAATTTTGTTTTTTTTTATAGAGCTCGATAGTATTATTTTATCAAAAATTAGCTCAACATCAAAAATTATTTAAACTCAAATTATTACCTCCCATCTCAAATTATTTCAAACGATGTCATTTCACTATACAAGTTGAAATTGCGTGCACAGATATTTGAATTTAAATTATTAATTTTTCTTAAATCGAAGAATTGCATATCCTTATGTATGACTCATATATCTTATCCCAGAATGCAACATCCACTTCATTTCTATTTTTAAAAAAAAACAAAAAAAAAAACTATCCACTTGATGATAATTTTATTCAGATAAAAATCTGTTTTAGTCTGCTCAATTGTCCTATTTTTTATCAGAGGCTAGCCCGAACTGTCATACGATACGTTATCATTATCAGATGCCCTAATCTGTTTATTGTCGTAGTAACTGATGTGTGATACTATGCTCCACTTACGAACAGTTGACAACAGTTCAAATGTTATGCCTTATTAAAATTATGTCAGCACAAATTAATATCTTATAATATATTCATGCATGTCCCGTGCGTACGATAAAGTATAAGTATAATAACTTAAAAAAATGAATATAACTTAACTAAAATAAATAATGATAATATTTTAATGAACATCTCTTTTAAATTATGGACAAAATTTTTTAACAGTAATTTTTTTTTTTTTAAATTTAGCAAACAAACCTTAGTAGAAGACTTAAGCCACTAGTGCTTATGAAATATGTTTTGATTTTTTTTAGTCAGTTGATTTATATTAGACAATCCGGACATTAACATTTTGAATTATTTTTTTCTAATTTACCATAAAATTTCTATTTTTATGCTCTTTGATGATCCTCTAAAACATAAAGGTATGGCATAAAAAATTCCAACTTTCCAAATGTTAGATCCAAAAGTACCTATAGAAATAACATATCACTCGATTTGAACGATTTTAAAATAATATTTATCTTTTTTATTTTTTTGTAACATATCAAACATCTTAAAAAATGCTCCGTGACGTTCCTGATAAACTGTCATCGTTACTGTAACGTTACTGTTCCACACTAGGTTATTAGAAAGTGTGTTTCTTCCTCACATACGCTCTGATAAATACACACCTTTCTCCTCTCTATGACCTCCCTCTTTGGCACTTCCCGACAATTATAATATATATATTATAATAAACATATAATAATAGTAATATTAAAATAAAATGAAATGTGGTTTACCGTGGAAATAGCCATAGGTATAAGGTATGCGTGTAACGTCTAACCAAAAGTCGTTTAAATACCTAATTAACTTTTTATATAAAAAAACAAAATTCCCTTTTTTAAAGTTGTTTTACAGGATTTTATTTTTCTTTATTCTCCATACCTACTCCCCATTTAGGGGAAGTAACATGGCATTTCCCACTTGTTCCTATTGTTGTTTCGAAAACAACCTGTTCTCAGAAGGGTCCTTGCGTAAGTTCAAGTAGAGCAAATGAGCAAAAAATGTAAAATACCAGTCGGAAATTATCCGGAGTCTATGAAATTTTTTTTAACTCAAACTTTTATAACGGAAATTTTAAAAAAGAATTTTTTAAAGTGGGCATACAATCGAACAACGTACAAACTGAATCATGTCCAGAAAAAGTTAAAAAAAAAAAATTGTTTCTATAATATTATTTATAAAAAATATTCAAAAATCCATATTTACTTTAGATATTTTAATAATGCTTATCTCATAATTGTTTTTGATGTTTATGAATAGACTTAATAATGCGTAAAAACGGTGTATTTTCTCAAGGAAGATATTATCATAAAAATACCGATGATGTAATAATTTTTTTTTTAATTCATCACATTAAAATAAGAATGAGGAAAATGGATGCTCGTAATATAATGACCACTGTCTCACGAATAGAAGATGACCCAGAGACCTGATCTATTTTCTGAGCCTTCTCGTATCGGTACATAGCGATTATTCAAAAGTAGGTTCAATTCAAAAAATAATATTTTTATTTTTGAAAAATATTATTGGATATAAGCTATGAACATCCTAATGTTTTGAAAAACATAATCTGATACGTTAAATGTTAATATTTAAAATTGTTACTGTATTAATTCTGTTTTTTTTAAGTTCTGAGTTTGCTGACCAAAACAACATTTAACGAACGCATACGGACAGACTACAAACAATTATATGAGAAATTCCTAGAACACACCAACAGATTCATGCTCGAGGATAACCACAGACGACTAAAAAGAATCTGGATGAGAGATCTATTTATTTTATATCAACTGTTTTATGTATTTTAGATTTTAGATCAATTTATTTTATGTATAGCAACTATAGAACAAGTGAAGAATAAGTGCTACTGGCTAGCACATCATGCTTCTCATATCATTTGTTATATATTATTTATTCCATGACCATATTTGACTGTAATTTTTTTTTAGACATGATACAAATAACATAGGTATGAATTAATCGGTGTGAGATTATCGAAGTTTAAATATTATTATTTTGTTTATAATATAAATATGATAATGTGATAATAATATAATATATTATAAATATAATATAATATGATAATATAATAATGTTCTTGTACTTTATGTTGCTTTTTATAAAAATGTATATATACTTAAGATATCTGAGGATGATTCTAACACAAATACTTAAATCTATTCAACTGCAGTAAATAATTCAGCGATTGATGTTTCGTAAAATAAATGCACCCAAAAATTTCAAATTTTACATTAAATATTTAAAACAGTCTATTTAAATTGATATCATACACCGCCTCAAAGCAATTCAGCAAAAACTTTCACCATATATACGTCGTCTATATTTATATGGTCGTATGTTTTTTAGTACAATAAAGGGCTAAATTGATGAAACGTGAGAGGTTAGATATTTATTGCTATTTAAGTTTCTTAAGGCTTTGATGTGGGATTAACAAGAAAATAAATAAATAAAGATAAATTGTGATTGTTGTTGTTTTTTTTTTAATAACATTTGTTTGACGTTTCGGGAAATATTCTTCCCTGAATGCATTTAGGATGTATCCAGTTGGTGGTCAATTATAAAATGTAATGTAATAGCTTCCGAGTATGTATAACTGTTTAAGAGAAATGAACAAATTGTATATATTAACAACAAAAAAAAAAAAAAACTCTTCTTCGAAGAAATAAGTATTTTCAGATAAAAAAAGTAAAAATTATAGATCCTGTATTTATTTATACTTCATTGTGGGTATTTTTATATGTTTAAGTACCTTGATATATTCAAATTTAAATTTATATATCCCTGTAATATATACAACTAAATATTAAATAATACCAACGATAGCATTTATGAAAACCACCTATGTTTATGTATATAATATTATTGTCGGATTCAGTATTATATTAAGCTCATGTTAGGCATGGAAGTAAATTCGGTTGAGCTCGGACGCGCTCGTATTCCTTTGGTTCCTCCATTAAAATTAGTCTCCGTTAGGATCTCTTATTTCTCCTTTAGTTAATTATCAAATTCCTTCGTAATTTATATTTAACTATTTTTTATATTAGAGATTAATGTGAAATGGATAAAAACACGGACCAACAACTGAGAATATATTTTTAATGATAGGAAGAAAACATTCTGAAATCAAACAAATGTAATAAATAAAAAATAAGCTGTAATCATAAGGAAGTTATATTTGCTAAAACTTTCCAACAAAAGAAAACATATGAAGAAATTCGGAAAAAAATCTCTATTTTATGGGAATCTTTTAATTTTAAGTTCTGGGATCCCGAGCGTTCTGGCTTAACAGCGCATCTCATGTATCCGAACTGTTCGGAGGACTTTACACTATATGTTAAGTGTATCTGGCATGCCTTGGACAAGACCGTATCCCGTAGCCGTCGACTATGACCGAAGCAACTGAGCTAGAACGCCTACAGCGGAATCACAGAGATCGGGGTCGCGGTAGAAAGAAAACATAGTTACTTAACGTCGGTTAGTGGTTCGCTGGGAGCCAGCCCACGGAACAGAATTCATCCGTTCCGAGCTCTGTCGAAACTGAGCCGTCTGGCTGTTCGCCTTCTCTCTTCGCCGCTCCTGTTGCGTCCGAGTCCGGGTGGTTCTGATATCACAACAGGAGGAACGGGTCTCATTTGGGAAAAAACTTAGAAAAGTCTGAGCAAAGCCGCATAATCCAGCATACTTCAGGACAACTTTTAGTTTAAACATGGACAATTAATATTACTAATATGTTTACCACGATAAAACTGTATTAGATCGATGTCAATGATGCATGATGGTACGCATGGTATGAATGCAAGTCATTCATCTAACTTCATTTGAAAGTCCCTTCATATAAAGTATACTTTTATAAAATCCAGTAAAAAAGGAACCCTTTCAACTAATTTGAATACATATTACATGATTGTCTATAATACAACAAGGCTATTCTAAATTGAAACAGTCCTGTTACCTTGCTTTACTTACGTGATTTGCAATCGATAGTCTAACGCGTTTTCACTTCAATGTTTCAGAGTAAAAGAAATATGAAATCGGCTGAAAGCAATCCAACTTTTAATCAAATTTAACCAATTTGATGTTTCTTCTCCTCTTAAAAATAGGCGAGAAAACGCGTTGAAGTTACGATTGAACATCCTGTAAGTAAAGGAGGTTAAGGGATTGTTTAAATTACAAAGCTTCAATAACGTTATTATTTTATAGAAGTATCTCTGCAATGAAATTGGTTGTAAGCAACCATTTTTCATCGAATTACATAAAAGTATCACTTTTTGGTTGGACGCTCAAGTGGAGTTAGAGGGAAAGATTACGCATATATCTCAAGGTAGCTTATTTCCCTACACAAAGTACTTGATAAATTTGTTTTATAATTTTCCTCGTTAACACATATGATGTTCCAGGTCTCTCAGCATCTTATATTTCAGAAAGTTATAAAAAAAAATTACTATCGTTTGATCATATATATGCTTATAGTAATATTAATTGCAGAGGAATATGATCACCTAAACGTCCCTTCATAAAAGGAATACTTTTATGAAATTTAATAAAAAAATCATAGGAGAAATATTAAACAATAATGTTATTAACAAGGAACAGCTATGCACTTATGGAAAAAATTTTAAGGACGCCTCCGTCAAATTATTCTAGTGAAGATCCTATTGAAGAAACTGGGTTTCGGAATGAAGATTGGAAACGCGTAGAATCGTTAGCTGTAAGGGTTTACGAGAGGCTGACCAATAGCACTGATTAGGCTTGCTCATGTAACCCGCCAACCGATCCCCACAGCCTTCTCCATCAGTTCTATTGTGCTCGCTAATGCCCATTCCGAGGATTTACTTCTTGTCCGCGTAATAACCCCACTCATGTAACTCCATAGGCAACTTAACCAGTTCGTGTATCTGTAACCTCCAGTTCATTAAATTTTATTTGATAATGTCTAAACGCTATACCTATACCAGAAACTGGAAGTCAGTGGCGGCCTAAGGGTGGGGCAACCGGGGGTAATGCTTGACCTGGAGAACCGCCCGTTGGAGGTACTAGTGGAGAGACTTAGTCCAGCAAGTGTGCCCATTGGTCCTTTTTGCCAGCTCCAAAGATGGTTGTCCAGTGTACCTGCACTCAGTCTCAAATATTTTAGTTCTTCTATTTTGCTTACTTGGATCCTGTCTGCTCCCAGAAGTCTGTACCTGAGTGACGCAAATCGGTCACTTTCTGTTATGAACTGTAGAGCAGTTTCAGGTTCACTTCTGCAAAGTTCATCGCCCACTATGGCCTTTAAAGTCTGCAATGGCCTGTGAGGTACAGAAGAAAATTGACAAAACAAAAAAAAAGTATTCAGTCAACCACTTTTCTCTACCGTGATAGCAATATTTAACTGTTGTAGAAGATCAATAAACATTTTCTTTGGTTAATAAAATAGACAAATAATATATTATTTACATAACGTATATAATTAAGTAATCCCCCCAACGAAATCATCCCTTAACGATTCCCGAAATACAGGCAACTCTCACTCGACTGTATAAACAGTTGAGCCCAACATTGCAGATTTCTTAGTCCTTTTCCTTATTCCGCTGGCATGCGCCACTAAAAATAAACCCTGATTCACTAGCTCCTTCACACAAACTGACAGAAAAGGAAAGTTATCTATTTCCTATTCCTAGCATTTCCTAATATCTTGTTATTTTCGGACTAATATTACTCATGCTTTCGTTTTATTTATTTTTTATTTCTTGTAATAACTCCTGCCGGACGAATACACTCAAAAGTTCCTCCTTGCTCTGATGAAACGAAAGATTTCGACAACAATAGCGGACAGAAGATGGTGTTGGTAGAGGTAACCATTAGGATTCAGACCACGGCTCGCCACAGCCTGCCAAATCGGTCACAAAAGTTTCGAAACCCGCCTTCGACCGATACTTCTTAGCAAATCTTCATACCTTTCTATTCCTCACCTAGGCTATTCTCCTTAACTATTCTCAACATCGCCTAAGGATTAGTCAATTTGTTAAAAATGTATATTTTGAAATAAAAAATATATAGTATTCCGATATATTTTTAACTTATATAAATTATTTTTAATATCTTTAACAAAAAAATTAACTTATAAGAATGGCTAAAGATATTTTTATTACGTTAATTTTTGAATATGACAAAAAGTTTGGTATATCTTATAGGCGAGGAACTTCATTATTATTAGAGGCCACATTAAGGTTTGAATTAATAATCTTATATTGGAACCGCAATATTTTTCTATTGCTATTTTTATTAAATGGAAGCTTCAAAAAATATTCCTTGAATTACAGATTTCACTCCATAAACTTGCTATATATTGTGTAGTACACAAACATTTTTTATTATCAAACGTTACTCGGACATTCTTTATATAGGACAAATAAATTAACATTTTATAAAATCACGTTGATGAATTTTATCTCTATGAAGTAAGAACATTGTATATTTTAAACTATTTTAGACATAAGAAAAAAATTTGTGTCATTTCGATGCACTTACAATTAGTGGGTTTTGCTCCATTAAAAGTGTACTTAATGAAAAAAAATCAACGATATATTTTATAGAATATTTTTTAAACTAAAATAAATGGAATAATTTTAGTTTTTTTTCACATTGTTATTGAACTCAATTGGATAAACAATTGTGTTATTATTTATAATGGAATAAGGTTATCAAAATCATAAATCGTCTAAAAAAAAACTTTATATATGTATGCAACAGAAATATTTCAATATTATTTAATGATTCAATAAATCGTTAATAGAAAATATTTAACAAATTACAATTATTGAGGAAGCGCGAACTAAACGTCACGATTATTTGTTCTGTATCTCGCGATAGTTTTATCGTTGTTAACTAAAACTTATTTATACATCCTTGCAATACGACGGACCATTAAACTGTCAACGGGATTTTGATAAAAATGATAAGGAAAAGAAAAAAAGGAAAGGAAAGGAAGAGGGATGGGAGGGGATGAGCCGCGGCGGAAAGAGCCGATCACCGCCGGAGATTGCCGAAGGGGCCAGTGAGTCAGTGGGCCAAGGGAGACCCGGCAGTCGGCTCCGAAGCTGAACCGGTGTGTGGTCGATCGAGAAGGAATAGTTATTGTAGTTAGTGATTCTATCGTAGTTGATATGACCGTGAGTGAGTTATATTGATTATCAGTCTTGTGCTGAGTGAAACCATTGCCATGGAAATAGAATCCGGACCACTGGACCTTTCTTCGACTTCCAGGCTCAAGTATGACTACTGTACCTCCGATTCGGATGATTCCGATGCTCAAGCCGCGGACCCCAACTGCAAGGCCTACAAGAAGTCCCTCATGAAGAGATACCGTAAGTCTTCTTATCACAAGTCTCAGCATCCCTTCCCACTTCTCTGAACAGCCTATCTGTAAACATATCATTTTGTAGAGAAATAAAATTTCAACCCCTTGTCATTTTTGTTTTTTAATTTGTATCTTTGATAAGTAGAATAGCTATGAAGATTCTTAACTATTCAACATTTCATCAATTGAAAAAAAAATTATACATATATCATAAATTTACATTAAAAAAATTTAGAAATTTTGTTATCATTAAAAAATAAATGTTACCCATTCTTTATTATTTATATCTACTACAAATTGGTAATGAATAACAATAAAAAAATATTTACAATTCTACTACATATATAAGATTTAAAAAAATTAAATAAAACAAAAATATAATCTCAAAAAAAAAAAAAAGAATAAACAAAAAAGCAACCCCAACAATAAAGAAAGACTTTTAAGAGCATTCAAATCGCTAATGACCGTTTTGGGGTTGATGCTGGTGCTTTATAATGATGATTATAAAATAAAATATTTTTTTTTTTTTATTATTTTAATGGAGTTTACAACTGTATTACATAAAAAATACAATAAGTAAATGTGAAATTGGTAACATGGCATGTACAACATGAAGAGAAACTACCCATTGGTAGAACTCAAAATAAAATAAAATAAAAATAAAAAATGGAGCATTATTAACACCACTTCTTTTATACGTTCCTCTTGTCACTTTTATGATACTACATTCCGTACACTAAAATATTAATGATAGTTATATCATTTATTCGGATTACATAAAAAAAAAATATATGAAAATATATTTTATATTTAATAATAAAAAAAAATTATAATGTCATGCAAATTTTAATTACGGAACCGAAATACACAATTAAAATACATGTATCAAGGTCAAGATTTTTTGAAAATAATAAATTGGTGATTCTATAAAAAAAAAAAAAAAAATGTACATTTATATTTTTGTAGATAATATTTCTACGAATCAAGATAATATAATTATTTTCCGGAATCATTCTCCATTTTTTTTTTTTTTTTATAAATTTTATTTTTGTCTGTACAAAGCATGTCAAGTAGTATTAATTATGTTTTTTGCTTTTTTTTTTTTAAAGATGAATCTCATTATTTAGCGTTGTGAAATGGTAGTTGGTAATTTATTTTTTTCCTCCATATTTTTATGAACTATTTTCCTGTTGAGAAGTGGGTATGCCGCCCCTCCAGGTCGGATATATATTTGACTGCTTTTTCCTCATTCTGTCCATGACCCCACATCTTGCCCTCTTCCCTACCACTTCAAGCTAATTATTCTCTTTTTTGTTTTTATTCTGTGCTATTCATTTTCTAGTTTTTGTGATGTCCTCTTTTAAATTTTCTTTAAAAAAAAAAAATTAAAAATATACCTGAGTTTTAAAAAATATTTTTTTTTTATTTTTTATAAATCAGATAATAATTTTATTTAATTGCATCAATTCATTTAATAACAAGATAAATTGTTTTTTTTTTTTTCAACAAATCTTTATATAATTTATTTATTCATGTATTAACTTGCAATATACAAGAGCCTGAACTTGATTTTAACTTCAATATTTATCTTATATCGATTTATGATAATTGATAGATTGGAAAAAATATCGATTTATTTCGATATAGTGGTTTGAAGGTGTGAGAAGGAGCGTCCGGTTTAAATGTGGCACTGACGTCGTGAGGTACGACCTTGCCTCTCTTCCGCCTCTTCCTCCCCCACTTAGTTCTGTCCACTCTTGGTCCCTAGGCATTCCTAACTTATATATATTATTTATATTTAAAAATTATGAAATTATATATAAAACGACATACAAATACATAATACATAAATATTTTTGTATTGCCAAAGAAATAAATTTTAAAAACGAATATAGTTCAAGATTTCCTACTGATAACATGATAATAATATTATTATATTTTTAAAAAAATTGCTGACTCTTATTTGTATCAATTCTAAATAATTGTTAAAAAATGCATTTCCCTAAAATTAAGCTATGATTTAACTAATTCTATGTGCCTTGTAGATTTTTTTTTACTTTTAAAAAATCGTTTACAAAAAAAAAATTGAAAAAAGTAATGTAATAAACTAAAAAAAAATCAGTTGAATAGAAAAAATTAACCTCAATTTCGGGATTACGTTTCAAATATGGGTAGATGAGGAATTAACAAATTATTTACAGATAATAAATATTAGTGATATTTAGCATTAGTTTTTAAAAATATAATCTTCTTAATGCCAATTTCAGAATTCGGTCATTTTATTTCAATTTTAAGACTCAATTACGGACCGATAGTCATTCACTATCAATCTCAAGAAAAGTTTTCAATAGCCGACAGACCGATTTTAACTTTTTCAAGGGTTCCGACTATTTTACAAAAATATTACAGTTTATAATTTGTGATAAGAGTTATCTTCAAGAAATGTAGTCTCCTTTAATATTTAGCTTTTATAAATATTAAAAAACTTCTTCATTAAGAGAATTTTATAAAATTCTAGGAAGGCGCAAATAAATTACGTTCAATCGCTTTAAATAAAAATATAATTAAAATTGTTTAAAAAATCGGATTTTTTTTTTCAATCATGATATTAATTGATTTTTTCATAACACTACAAACTTATGTAAAAATTCTTATATTTACTTATCCATGTATTTTTTCTTATATTTACAATACATTAAAATATTGGAAATTAAGTGCATCGATGAATGAATTTATGTTGTTGATTTGTATAAATTATAATTTTTGCTATAAAACATCTTTATTGTTTCCTAATGTTAATAAATCTTCCATTATCATCATTCGATTTAATTTTAATAATAAGAATTGATGTATATTACTCAAAATTGATAATTATTATATTTTTAATTACATGTCGGTGCTAATAATTATCATTAATAACTTCTATCTAATAATTATTCATTGAGATTGTTAAAATTTGTTGGTTTTAGGATTATAAGGATAAATTGTAAGGATAAATCTTTATTTTTAGCTATTAACTAATAAAAAAAATAGATGTCTTTAAATGGACCAATGTACCTCACAGGTATAAGTAGTTCAGCCGTGAGTGAGGGATTGTTAAAGCTTAGTTAATTAAATCAATTGTAATTCAAATTAATATGGATGCTAATATTAATATCGATGGTAATTAGTTAATTGATCGGTGACGCAAGGTGCCATTGAATGAAGTGCCCTCCAACGCTAGACAGCAATAAAGCATTATTTTTAAGGCATGACTCAACACACGACAGGTTCGGGAGCTAGCTCGTCTGGGGCAGGTTAGAAACGACACCGAATCCGAAACCAGTTTGGCCTGCCGTGATTGTCTAATTTGGTTTCACAAACCCATCTTCCAAATCATTGTCGATGCGACCATACAATAGCTCGGATTTCAAACAATTAGAACCGCATATGTGCATTCCGCAGGTAATGAAAAAAAAAATTAACGGGCCGAAGGTACTTCCTGAGTGCATTGGAACAGGTGCTGGATAAGGACGTTTCTCACGGAGTGCGCGGGCGGCATCAGGTAGCAGTGACCTAGATCGTACTCCCCCTACTTGAAGGAAATCTATCCCCGTCCCCCAGTAGATTTCTAATTTTACGGGGGGAGCGCTTCCGACCTACTTTCCCGATCTTCTGTCGACAGCCTAGTCGTAAATCTACGTCGAGTTTCCCTTTTATCTTACGCTACCCTCTATTGGCCTTTTGGTAATAAACTTTGTCACAACACCCTAAAGGGTTGAGAGGTCACTCGTTTCTTTTGTAAAAGGTTTGGGGTAGGGTTCTAGCTTTCCCCAATTATAACCCTTCTATATTTAGGCCTCCGAACGAAATATTTCAGGAAACCAAATAAAATACATTTTTTTCAATTATTTCATGATGCTCAATTGTTTCGTGAATAGATATAAACGCAATATATGAGACAAGGAGATGCCCCCATAGAGGCATATCGTCTCCCACTTAACCACAATGATCTCATTGGTTCAGTCCAGGAAACAAGTTTTATTTCTCCGACTTTCCCCATTCTTCGAATGCCTACTATATTAGCAAGTATAATTCTTATCAAGAATTAAGGCAACCTTATGACTTCAAATGCAAATCGAAAATAATTGTAATTATGTTGAAATGAATGGTAAACATTCTTTAACACAAGCTTGATTAATCACGACTTTAAACCATTTCGTGAACTTATAAATTTAAATTCTTTTTGATAAGGAGTGATAAACAAAAATTAATAGTAACATTGACTTAATGTATAGTAATTAAAATTTTAGCAGGAGGTAACAGAAATTAATTCAATCTCACAAGGACGTCTTCTTTGCCTTGTATCCTTTTATGCCCCAAACGCCTTTATGGTTATGTTTCGGATTTAGTGGGAATTTCTTTCTTTTATTTATCAGTAAAATGTCCATTGCCCCTGCCTGTTTCCTCATTCGTACCTTGATCCCCTTCGAGCGGACGTCCTTCGATAGATGGCGCCACCGCTCGGATCCTCCCGATCCAGAAAGTGTCGCGGTAATTATGGAGTGTGGAAGAGGCGAGGAGAAGAGAGTGTATAATTGCACTTTCTTGCTCAAGTTGTCGGTCGACCTTGCTCTAACTTTCTAACCTCCTCAACTGGGGCAGCCCACTTTCCGAAATTTCACTTCCTCCCTGCCATTCGACTCTCCCTTCCGTTTCCTTTCTTTAGTGCTACTGTTTACCTCCTTCTTCGGAATGGTGGATAATATAATCTTCTTTGAGCCATGTACTCAGTCTTAGTATTATTTTACTCCTAAGTCAACTATGTACGCATACATAGTTGATGTATGAAGCGTCAACTATGTATGGATACACTTTTGCCTTAGATGTTGAACTTCGAACATGTTTACAGGATATATTATACATCAATAAATTCTCATTTTTCCCTCATGTTTACATTATATAAATAAACTAGTACATCATCTAGATATTATAAATAATATACAGTCTTATATTTGTATGTGTATGTGTATTTTTTGTAAAATGTTACTAATACAGCCAGAGTTTTGTTCCTGAAAGAACTAACAATCTTTATATACTTCCCTTATGAGCTAACGCAATACTCCAATATATGTTTCGATAGATCCAGATGTTTGTCTGTCGGTTCGGCGATGTATTAAGCTTTTAGTGATTCATTCCTTATTTGATACACAAAATATTGGCGCCCGTTTCAATAACCGTGATGAGTAATATTTATCAAACTCAACATTCGCCATATAATTCTTCGAAATGTTCAATAAATATAAATTCTTACAAGTCGTTGTTCCCTTTAAATAAACAGGCACAGCCGTTTTATTTATATAACTAACAGTAACATGTATAATAGTTTTATTAATTTTTATCCTAATTGTTTGAAGTTAAGTATAATTATTAGCGATAGCTAATCTTATATTTATGATATAATATTTAATCCCTTTATAAGGTGTTATTAAGAAAGAGGAATGCCCTTTATGGAGAGAAGAGAGAGGCCCTACACAGGTGGTGGTGGGCCTATGTAAATGACAAGAGGCCCTTTCTCTAGCCTTGACCGAGTGAATGCCGTTATCCAGGTAGTTCTTCCCTGACCCACATTTCCTGGGTCTACCGCCCCCTCATCCTTCCCAGGCCGTTACCAGCTCGCCCTTAAAGGGTTGCCTAAAAAACCAGCTCCGCCGTGTACCCTCAGGTAGGGCAACAACGGATTTGGGTCAACCGCACGACTGGGGGTGTATTGGATGATAAAAAAAGGGGCCTTAAGACTACATTACCGAAGCCATTATCCAGTCTTCTCAATCGGTCCTGTTATCTGGATATCCCTGGGAGTGGAGGAAGGGATATCAGCTGCTTCAGTCTCGTTGGGTCTTTGCATCTTTCCATCCCATTATTGTAGGACACGGGAAGAATGAGAGCTTTATTGTACCATCGATAGCATCCTAACCATCGATTGATTCCCTTTTAACGATTGATATATTTAGGCCTGCTTGATTACAAGGGTCCGTGTGAACTCCGCTATAGAACCTTTCAGGTAGGAAGGACTGAGGAATGAGTGTTGATAAAGCTCAACGAAAATACTGGAACTCCTACAAAGATCTGAGGATCGCCAATAATCAATGTGTGCTGAAAAAACTATTAATCTGGGTTTTTTTATTATTATCAATCCACTGTAAAACGTTTTTTAAATACTCTTATTTCACAATCTTCTTGGTAAACTTTACTTGTCTATTCCATAAACGACTTATAGTGTTTATGATTATTGAATAACTGAAAATAAAAACTTGAAAACTCTGGTGTCCGTGTAATTAGTATAGTATAAATCATATTGTCCATTCTGCGTATAATTCTCCGAATTATTTATCTAATTTTAAAAAATAAGTATATAATACAGATACATTATATAAAACAAATAATACTGTAAAAAAAAAATCCTGAAGATGGTTTCAAAACATTTATTATACCTATATGTACAATAAATAGTACAAAAAAAAAGGAAAAAGAAACAGAGTTTATAGAAATAATGAAAATAAGTAATCGACATATTTAAAAAAATAGAAATAATGATAAGCCAGCATTCAAAAAATGTATAGGTGCTTTTAAATTCATTACATCGTCGTATAATTTTAATATATTCAAACACTTTTTCATGAGACCCCTTTATTAATATGAAAAGGTAGGTTTTGAAGTAAACTTGTCTTAAGTCAGAATGGCAACCAGAAATTGTTTATAATTCTCGATTTTTTTATAATGTACCATCACAGGCTCTTTCAAATAATTAAATTAATGGTTAAACCTTTAATTCAAATAACTCACGATTGTTTACCTAACATGGTAATCCACAGACTTGTCTAGGAACGTAACACCCCTAGGTTTTTTTATAGGCCACCCTGGCCCGGGTGGAGAGACTATGTCAGTGTCAACATTTTAAGCGGTATTGAAGATAAGGGTAGGGTTAGTGTTTTATACCTGACCCTAGGGAAATGTTCTTCCAAATGAGGGGTCGATGAAAGGTTTTTTTTTTTATATTGAGGTCTTTAAGTTTTTTATCAGTAGTTTTTTTCCTCACTCCGTCTAAGCAATCCACTATCATTTGCTTACCGCCGACGCAACGGTACCCGAAGGGGGCAGGAAATCCTTTATGGTGATTGGAAGGGGCTATCCATTTACATAATGGTTATTGTTGGTAGCGCTGGAAAAGGATATGGCATTTATGATATGGAACTACAAATATAAAACAATTTCATTCATATAAACAGCCCATAGTTCATAATCTTACGAACGCCACAAAGTTAATCATGAAATATATTCATACTCATCATAGTTTTTTATTAAAATGTATGTTGTGCCTGCTTTTGTATTTCAACGATGTAATATTAGTTGCCGGTCAACTTTCGCTACTCCCAGCTTCCCGATGAATGCCGAAAGTAGCCGAGTATTGATAGTCCTGTTTACAACCGAAATAGCTTGATTTATGAGTGCTATTTAGGTTAGGTTATATTCTTGCCTTACCAATACGATATAAGTATCCAAAATAATAAAACATTTTTTGTCAAAAACCGCGCTTGCCTTCATCAAAAATGCTAAAATACGTTATTTAAATTAAATTAGAACTCTCGCTACCAGTGATGGGTATGAAGAAAATAAGTAGTTAAAATAAGTCTACAATATTCAAATTAGAATTACCCTCCTCTCTGATAGATATATTGATAGATACGCATAATAAAATAATATGATTAAGAAAATATTTTGATCACTGCGAAAATTCATAGCATCTTACTTATTCTTATTGCTTAATAATCATCTGATTATCAAATCGAAATCCTGAAAACTATATTTGTTTCAATATTTTAACAGTCTATTATCATTGAGTGAAAATTTCTCTCATAAAATGGTAAGTAATTTACAATCAAGAGGATAGGCAGACTCCATCTTCTTTCGGACACATTCGGGTATTTTCGGTATGCAGGATTAGCGTTCTTAAAGTGATCAAGAAATGGGAAGTAGTGAACGGGAACTAGAACCTATTATTGCATACAGCGCTCGTCAAAGTAATTAGATTCCTCTGAATAAATTAATCTAAAACAATATATTCTTATCTCATGTAATTTCCGGTTAGGAACTTGTAAGATCTTGGTGTTAACTACATTCTACATTCGCCTATATTGTACGAGAATGATTTCGTTGAATGTCTATCCCGATGGACTTAATTTCGGCTTGGAACTTGATGCTTGTTGAGTTTTCGCCCCAAGTTGAGAACGGCGTTGGCCCGGAGACGACCATCAGCTGATCTGGGCTCGGACGGAGGGGGGGAGGGGACCGTGACATTGGCACGCGGGTCCAACATGGCGGCGGCCTTGGACCTACCCGGAAGTGAGGCCAGATCAATATCACTCACCCCTAACCACCCCTAACAGCATCCTCCTTCCAAGGAAGGGTCCATTACCCATCTTATTACATCTCTCGATTAATTAATTGGACCCATCGTTGTATCGCCGGTGGATATCCATCCGGGCACTGGGGAAGGGAAGGGTTTAGGTCAATAGAATCTATTGTCGATGTCAGCTCTATGTTTACGCTGAGCTATTCAGGAAAAGTGGCGTTTTAATTTACTGGGCAGGTAAACTCCTCCTGTATATAGGTTGTAAATCTCAAATCAGAATTTTTTATATAAATTCATACATTCAAGATTTCTTGTTTTTTTTTTCAAAGAAAATTTAGGTTAAAGAAATATTCATCATGCAAATTTTTGCTACTTTTTTTATTTGATTTTGGAAAATTAGTAGCTACTTGTGTACAGAAATAATCGTTCCAGTCACGAGATAATTTTTTTTAAACTAATTTTCACATTACGAATTTTATATGTTTTCATTTAAAAAATTAAATTCTGTGTTCAAAATTGTCTATAGATTTATTTATTGAGATATTAAATAATTTAATTACAAATAACAAAAAATAGAAAATGAAATTGCCAAAATTACATAAATTTTTAAATAAAATAAAATTTAAAATAAATTAGTGGAATTAAAAAATAACTAATTTGAATTATATGGATTTTATATTTTTAAATTTCTTTTTTGTTTTTTCTGTAATCAATTTTAAAATGTTCTCTGATTCGAAAATAATACTTTTTGAAAAAATTAATGATTTTTAATTTTTTTTCAATGCTAGATATAATTTGTAAACCTATATAGGGGATATATTAGGGAATATATAAGCCCGGGTTTAAAGGAATAATTACACGGAGCGAGAATCGATTGAGCACCAGTTCTAGGAAGGCGAAGGGCCACGTGCCCGAGGATGACCCAGTTGGGCTCCACAGGTTGTATAATTACCGCCGCCCCCGACGTCACCGCCCCACCCCCGCTCAATAGAAGTGAGAGTGAGTCCTTCAGCTGTTCTTCTGCTCTGGGGGCGGTCGTCCTCGTGCATTGTATCCTATCGATTGTCCGGGGTACTGGGGTCAAATTGTCTAGGACATGAAGGATGAGGAGTAGCCGTTTCCCTCCTGGGAATTATTTTAGGGAATCGATTTTAGGGAAAGCAAGGTCAGAAAGTAGTTGGTTGCCAAGCTTACGATGGGAAAATAAGAATATAATGTAGGGTAGTTTTATAGGATTAATAAAAGGAACATTGAGGATTTGGTTAAACCACAAAAATCGAATCCGTGTATAAAAATTAAATAATAGATACCTTTTTAACAAACTATTGACACTCAGCTAAAACTTGATAGCTATAGCTTCATCTTATCGTTACCTGCAACTTTTTTATTTATGAAAATACTCGGAAATGAGGCGTTTTCAAAATGGAGACTGGCTAACTTTGCCTATTTAATAGGTTACTAAAAACTCATGAACAACCACTTGCTCTCCTCTTGAAATATAAGATAATCTGAATCCAGAAATATTACCAATACAATTAAAAATCTATAAAAACTATTACCTACAGAAATATTGGACTGTTTGGCTCTACTTCCGCCCTAACATGTCAAAATAACAAGGTTATACAGGCTTCAACGGTCCCAAATCAAATTATCTTACAATTCGAGTGGAAAACATATCGTTTTTTATGTGTTTTTAGTACCTCATTAAATTGACACTGTTAGCGATCTCTAGATTGAAGACATCCAAATACTGAGAATTTGGGTGAATTAAAGAGTTGTAAGTTATGAAAAAATGAAGCGATTAATTTAATAATTTGATATAAGGAGTACAGCGAACTACTTCATACTCTAAACTTTTCCATTTCCTTCGAGATGAGATCAATCATGTAGAGGAATTAGGACGAGAAGAGCCTCAAGCGCAATATCCACACTAGGGTTATTAAAAAGGAAGAAAGCGAAGTGTTTTAATTGGCTGGCGGGGAGAGGATGGCTATTAAAGAACCAATAGTAGGCCGGCTTCCAAGACTTTCTTCACCAGCTCCCAGGGAGAGTGTTAGTTTCCCCGGCAACTGCATTTCCTGTACTTTCCCTGCCGTGCTACTGGCACACTTACTCACACAGCCTTCTTCATCTCTCTTTCCTCAAGAGCTGTCGATACCCCATTGTGTGGCTACATCGTAGTCCGAAGAATGGACCTGAGGACGAACGATGGACACCTCGCAGTAGGACCCTCTCAGAGCAATTATCCTTCTCAAAGGGAAGTTATGATCTAGCAACGGTCAGCGGTGACCCCAGTTTGCCAACACGGTCCCATGCCATTGTGCCTCCCAAAAGGCTCCCTTTGTAGAAATGGTAATATCCGTTTTATCATGCTAAACCATTCTCGAATTATGGGGATATAAATTGTTTTCGTTTCCTTTAGTCTCCTCTTCACCCTCTTTTCACGGCTATCCAAATCATTTTTGGGCGTTCGTTCCAACATACGGATATTCCTTGTGCGGCTTCATTATAAACTGCTTGTAGCTGGCAACATTTCAAAAATTCAAAAGGTCATCCAAAAAAAAATTGAAAAAACATACAAAGCTTCCCTGCCTTCAATAGCCAGAAAGGAAAATAAAAATGATAGAACTAAGGTTATAAAGAATTAACAGTCAACGCTCCGAACCCGGAAAAGATTCCTACAATAGTTCCAACAAAATGTGCTATTTTAATTTTAGTTTTAATAGACATAGCTATGAATTTATTGAAGATAATTTATTTTATTATTATTTTATATTTTATTTTTTTAAATTATTTATATTTATTTTTATAAAGTACATCTCTATTGAACGGATGGTATCTTTAGCCGTGATAATTATTGTTCTTAAATGTGGCAGATAGTATAATTATTCAACAAATAAAAAATTGAAAAATGATGAAAAATAGTTTAAATAAAATCAGAAACTATAGCAAACTAATAACTAAAAGTGTAATAATGTTCCTTAGGCTTTATTATTTGAAATATACAGTGCATAAATAATTTAACATTATTTATATTATTTTATCGTTTGAGAAATTATAATCGAAATGAATTTAAAATATTTGATAATTGTTTTTTAATATCAATTAATTGCTTAACAATTATTTTATAATTGTAATAAACTCTTTAATGTAGTTTAGATAATTAGGAATTGTATTGGATACCCACATTCTCGGTACTATGGACAACGAATTTTTTTTTTATTCTAAATTTTTTTTGTATTCATACACAATTTGTATAATATAATGAGCTGACATTTTCTTGTTCGATTAGTGGCTAAACTCAGCGCCGATCATGACGTAATTTAAACAACTTATTCTTAATTTTTTTTTTCCTTCTCTCTTGAGGAAAAAGCGCGACAAATCTATGAAAAGGTGCACAAAAAAAAAAAGCGGGAAAAAGAACACGTTCCAAATGGAGCAGATTCGTCGTACTGCCGACATCGAGTGAAAACATCGGTGTTTTACGGAACGCATACATATTATTTATTTGTCCGAATACATAGACTCATTAGGAAGCTCATCAGCAATTATTGAATCGTACCTAATCAGCGGAACATGAAGTGTTTGTTGTCAATAGCTACAAGGTTGGAAAATATTATGCGGCATTGTATGGTTTCTGTTTAATTGGGCGTTTTTTTATTGTAATCACTTTTAGTTGTAGGTTATAAGCTGTATGTATAAAAAATATTGTTTCCTCAGTATCTAAATTAATGCCAGGTGGAATTAGGTTAAATTGTAAAATAACCAGCATTACAAACTATTCAATAAAAAAAAAATTAGCTTGCTTTGCCATTCATATTTTGAGCTGGAGGTTGGATTTCTGAGTCTGTCTGGTCAGCATAGCTTGTTATTTTCCTCTTGGCGCAAGGACATGCCGATTCTCTTTCTTCTTCCTTATATCATCGGCAGTCGGGAAAAATATAATGAAGTTTGTTCGATTGCGCTAAAAACCATTCACCACCGGAGTCACAAAAACTCTCTGTCACGGCGTGACATAGTGACGCAGACGGCGTTATGACACTCTCAACGTAAGATTATCAGTACGTTGTGGAACGACTCTGAGGAATGTTTGTTATGTGGGTTTCTGTCTCGAATCGGGCGTACAATAGAGTTGAGGCTAAACTGTGACAAACGGCTGCTCGAAGAATGCTCTCAGTTAGATCATATAGTTTTGAAATGATCCGCTTCTCTTCGAGTTAATAATTGATATCTGTAGTTAAATAACTTCTCAACTCCATTTTACAAAATATTGATCCATCGTCGTTATCAACTGTTTTCGAAAAGTCTCTTTTTGTATATTAATTTATGATGTGATTTCAACGTTTGAGAGGGAATAATTAATTTTTATAATTACTTTACAAAGTTCAGTAATTAAAATACTGCGCTCCTAGCCTATCTTGACCCTACTGAAGCACACCCAGCGTTTATTAATTTGTTATTATATCACCATTAATTAATCAAGAAGAAAAACCTCATCGGTCAAAGTACTCCATGGTTTGTAATTGTAGAGATTTTTAAATGGTTTGTTGTAATATACAACAATTACAATTATAATAGTCCTTTATCATATTATACTAAAGAGCTTATATCGTTACGTTTTAAAGAACAAAAAGCATGTAATAAAAACGAGCGACATAGTGAATTTAAAATTTTGAAAAATCGGTTTTACAAGTAGTTTTTGTCTTAGGTCTTTCACATTTCAAATAGCATCCATTTCTTTTCTCATATAACAAATGGATACTATTTGAAATGCCAAAAATATTGCTTCTTTCTGCTTCATTCTCTGAAGAAAGGTTGTTGCATTAAAAAAACTAAAAGAAATTTTGTTATAATTCATTGATGCTTTGAAAACACGATTGCTTTTAGGTTTTAGCATTGCTTTGACGAAATTTTATTTATAATAAGTTTTTTGTATACTAAAACATTTTTTTTCCTAAAAACAATGTTGGAAAGTCGGGCATTGTACTAGAGGCCTCTTACAATTATTTCAGGTGCAAGCGAAAGTCTCCAGCTTTCTAAAAAAGTCCGGGTATGTGTGTGTGTGTGTGAGGCTGAGAAAAAGCCGTTTAAGCCTCCTCCTCCCCATGTACTTTATTCTGCCTGTAGAAAAATAGACTATGTCCAATGGTTCGTGGAAAAGTGAAAAGGCACTGAATGTGACACAGATTCCCTGAAAGTGTACACAACAAGTGCGGGTACTCCCCTGTCAAAATATATCGTAAATGTACGACCCACTGACCGGATCTTGATTTACGACCGCTCATTCCCTACTTTCCCTTGTCCGCGTAACTAACAGCTCCTCCCCCACCCTCCTCCCGAAAATTTTTCACACTAAAACTGGGCCTTATTGTAACAAGCACTTATACAACCTCCGTCTGGGTAGTGAAAAAAAAAAGTTGATTTGTCAACCGCATTACGCGCCCTAGATTTTCCTTTTTTCTTCTATAGTGATGAACTTCCCCCTTGACTAATAGACTTAACCATATATATAAATTTGAGAGGAACGAATGGGTAAACCTATCCGTATGCTCCTATCCGATTTTCCTTTAGCATTTCGGTTACTGAAGTCTTATTTTAAGTTATTCTAAAATACCACTATTGACTTCAAAACATTTTTTAAACGTATAGATGGTTTCAAGATAGTTGAACATTCCGCAGTCTAATTAGTTTGCCTCCATGATCTGCATCCCTCATAGTACTGAATTATTGTTTATCTAGCTGGTTCGAAGATGGAATATACGAAGTAAAAATAGACATAGGATGGACTAATTCAACTCAGTGAAAATAAGCAGGCGACATTAAAGAAAGATATGAAACAGTCAGGATGGTAACTATCGACTTATCGAAGCCGAAAACGTTGAGAATTCGATTGTGGTATTTTCGAGTCCAATACATATAGGACGCCAATACATGTAGGACATACTGTATTATTTGTGAAATTTTATTTATTTGTAGTTAGCCAATAAAATGTAAGCAAATGAAAATCAGATAACAATATTGAGTTTCTTTTAATTATTTTACATTGTGGAATTCAATTCACTCTTGGAGTTTGGATCGTCCATCTCGACTAGCCCTGATATATATATATATATATAATAGTAGTTGATGGGCAGACAGTAAACAGGAGAGAGAATGTTAATGACGCAGGAGGAAATGGTCGGGTGTTTACCGATAGCTCCCGCTAGGTTTGCGTTTCCTCTCCAAGGCCGCATTCGGCATCATGTCGTCCGTCCAGATATCCCTCTCCTCCCCTCCCCCCCCCCGAACTAGCCGTCGGAAATATTTTCTTATCATTAAAGGATATAATTAACACACGTCGTTATAGAAGCTGTAGAAAGCGATTCTCACCAGTTGGGAACGATCCGCTCTGATTCTCCAAGTCGCTGAAAGATATCCATTTTACGTTTCCTTCAACACTGTTGCTTTTCTATCAATAAAAAAAAAATGTACTCGAGTAACATTGCAATTTGGAAACATATCTTGTGTTGTGCCTATAGACAGAGAAGTTTGAGATTAAAAATAATCAATTGTTAAAAAAGTCACATTCTGTCATTTTTTTTTTAAATTTTGTTTTATTTAAATTTAATGATTACTGATATTAGCTAGGAGATATGAGTTCAATAATTTTATAGTTCAATAAGAACAAATCGGATATAAAAATACATATACATTTACGAACTACCTAAATTATATTATTTTATCTTTTTAAATAAACATGTACGTATAATATAATATTTTAACATTAACTGGTAAAGTCATTCTTTTTAAACTTTAATATTAAAATATATGGCGGAAACGATAACGAAACAGTAATTTTTATATATTTTTTTCATTGAGAAATATTGCAATCTCTTTACAATAAATAAAACATAAAAATAATAATACTAAAAGTAAAACTATATAAACATAAAGAATAAAACTAATCAAAATAACAACTTGCTGTCAAATAACACGAGCATACCTGGGTTTTAACTATTATTGCGTAAGGTTTAAGTACCTGAATACCTTCAGTGCTCGAAACACGCCCATAATGATGACCAACATGTTCACTAATGTCAGCACTAATAAAACTTCATAACGACTGCGTCTTAAATATTTATCGCCCATTAAGTTTTATTAGGTAATAATTTTAAAATGCCATTGTATTTAATAAATATATATATAGCAATAGCTTGGCATTATAATACTTCATTAACACTATATTTCAAATTAATAAAAATTTGGCTTGGAGAGTTTTTGTTCTATGATAAAACAGATTAGAACGACATTACATGTATTCGAAATGGTTTTTTATTTGACTGAAATGTAGTTTTTAAAAAAAGTTTATTTATTTATTTTTTAAGTGATAATTTCTTTTATGGAGAGTGAGCCGAGATTAGATTGAATCGTCAAATTTCCGATGTATAAAGCTCGGGTAAATTCGGCTGGAGTCGACTAAAGTGTTTTTCCATATGGATTAAAATATCTCAGAAACTAAAAATCTGACCTGCATACTGTAGGCGAGGGATTTGTTGTGCATTTCATCGCCTTTAAAATGTGCTATTATTTATAATTTATATTTAATATTACGCCCACATCTTATTTTTTTTAGGGTACTATATATAAATAATTAGGGATTCCCTACTAACAATAAATAGGATATTTCGACAGGTTGACTTTCACATTATTAAATTTAATGAAAGTATATATTTTTGCTATATATATATATATATATATATATATATATATATATATATATATATATATGTATATATATATATCAGAATCCTTGAATCCTTTAAGAATATATTAATAAAAATCAAATTTTCTACCAGTTTAATTCTACAATCATTTGAATAAAATTTCAATTCTATTTTTTAATCGATTCTGAAGAATAAGAATAAACGATGAATATGCATCATATATCACACATTACTTTTTATGTAATGTTGAGTAATAATAATATAATTATAATAATTTTTCTTCTCCTCCTTTCGTATTAATTAAGTATTTTTTCACTATCAAATTGAAATTAAATTATTCTTTTCATTATATATATGGTCTTAAAAAAGAGCTTAATACTTAGGTTTACTCATTCCAATTATATTCTTGTTTTAAACGACAGTACTTTTTTTTCTCTCTCTCTGGTTCCTACATGTTTTTTTTTCAGTATTTTCTTTGTTCGATTATCGTTTATCTGCCCCGACTAATGAGTAATACAATTGTAATAGATATTATATAATTAGTGATATATGACGAGGAGTATTGGAGATTAAAGAGGGGCGATATGGAACACGTAGCCGAGCTATTGGGGGCAGTCCCAGTGGGCCAAGGATTCCCCCTTTCGTCACTAGACTTTCCCTCATCTGGTTTCCTAGTTGCTGCCCCACTTTCTCATAGTGTAGCCACTACCGGGCTAAAAATAATACATATTTATTATATCTAATAATATATGATGATATGTATAATAAATAATAAGAAATCAGTTGTTTAAAATTAAAAAAACAAATCATCGAATCTATTCAGTATATTATATATTTCTCTTGAATTATCTTATTTTTATTTATTTAGTATGGTATCCAATATCAGACTGAAAATAATATATAATTTATGGTAGGTAATATTAACAATAAATCAAACCTTTATAATAGATAAAAAAAACAGATGATGTATTTTAAAACTATTCAAAATATTATATTCTTATTTCGAACTGTCTCTCTTTTATTTATTATATTTTTTTTATTTTATAATTTAAGTAGCTATATAGGACGAAATTCTATTTTGGGAGAGAGGAGAAAACTACCTCTGATAACTCACATTTATAGGATATTTTTTGTTTATTATTATTTCTTAATGATATTTACAACTGTATTAAATAAATACATCTATTAAATTTGAACATAATGGATATAATGACATGAAGACACTTGCTGAGTAACTACCCAATGGTAGCGCACTTTCAGACGCCTCGGAGGGTTATCAGGAACTGAAGAGGAAGCAAGGTTAGAAAGGAGAGGGTTGGGATAATTCTGAAGTTTATTATGGAAGGATAGGTATCTGGATTGGGCCAGATCTGTGGATGGTTTTATTTGTAACAAAGTAAGGAGCATTGAGGATTTTACGAAGGATTTTTGATTGTAATGATTGGATACGAGAGGAATTCGATGGTTTAGTGAAGCCCCATAGCTCAACTCCGTAAGTCCAAATAGGCCTTATTACAGTCAAATATATGAGTCTTTTGTATTTAATTGGAAGTTTAGAGCGTTTGTCTAGTAAGTGCTGAAGTAATCGGAAACGTCGAGCGGTTTCTTGTCGTTTCAGACTAGTATATAGAATATTTAAAACAGAATTAAAATTTTCCTATAAACATGATTTTGAAAAACTTAACAAGTAATAAAACAAACTTATCAGAAAGTAACAATTATAAATCGTAGCAAGTAAGTCTGATCTAAAATATTTAAAACTCGAAAGTATTGTAACTAGTCATTTAATTGTAAAGAACATTAAATAAAAATAAAATAAACTTCTAAGAAACTCAATGAAATTATTTTTGCCCAGAAATTACCGACTAATGAAAAAATAAAACGGAATTAAAAAAGTATTGTTTTTTAATTTTGTACATTTTTAATTACATTTACTGGCATAATTTGACCATATTTTCTAATTGAAGTATTGAATAATTTTAAATATAGGGATTTCTATAATTTTTTTTTTTTTTAAACTAATGTGAACGAAATTCTGATTGAAAATCGCTATTTTTTTCAACTATTTTTATTTATTGCTAAGTAAGAACTATTTTTTTATTCATAAATGGCTTCGTGTGTTTAATCTATCGGATATCAACTACAATAAACGGTTGATAATTTTTTTTTATTTTAAATATTTAAATAATGATCTCTTCTTGAACCCGTTATACGTTGCTACCTTACTTTAAAAAAATATATATTTTAATTAAATAAAAAAAATTGTAAGTTATTTTGTTTTGTTTTAACATTTTATTTATATTTAAAAATAAAATACACATTTAAATAAAATTGAATATTTTTTTTTTTAGTTTAGTTTTAGGTTTTAATTTAGGGTTTTATATTAAATACTTTTTATTGAAAAATATTGCATTCTGTCGCAATGAAGAACATTTATAATAAAGATGACAGAGCAAATGTACACTGTAAGTCTAACACTATAACTATTTTTTTTTTTAACTTTTATTATGATATTTACAACTGTATTCGTATGAATACATCAAGTAAATGTGTACATAGGAATATTATCACATGAAACACGCTTGTTGAGAAACTACCCATTGGTAGCACTCTAACTATAACTATAAATAAGAATTATGGCTTTAGAGAGTGAATCTCCGGGAAGGAACGGTATTATGTTGTGTTTAAGGCATTTTAAAATATTTCTGAGAAGAGCAGTTCACAAACTTTCACTCTCAAAGGCCCTCTTCCCTTTCTGCAACCCTTTTCCCTCTGTAAAAGTCGCTAATGTATCTCGTAAACTTTATCTAACTCAACCTTTGCCCACAGGACAGTTAGGGCTAGTTGGACATTATTTACGATTTATGTGGACGTTTCCCTTTCTGCCTTGTTGTACTACTACGGTAAAAGTGACTCCTTTTTACAGACCGTTGCAAATCACTTATTCACAACCATCGACCAGTTCCTTGTATTGCTAAAGTGAAAAGCAGTGCTAGCGGCTGTAACCGTACCTACGGTGCCTTGAAACTTCTACATTCGTCAACAAGAATTAATCATTACCGACAAAAAAAAAAAAAAAAAAAAAAAATAGGAAAGAAGCCGTAAATAAAAAATAACTCTGGCCCATTTCCAACAAGCTCTTTTTTACTCCACTTCTTCTTTAGGTTTATCCTTTAAGAAATATTTTATCCATATTTTTCGATGTAACGTGCAATGAAGCCCTACCACATACAATGCTTCATACAGATACATAAAATTAACACTATACCTCTTTGAAAAATGATGTGACCCAGAAAGAGTAGCGATAAACTAGAAAGGTATTCCTGATGTGCGACAGTGACAGCCAGAAGTGGCTCCCGATTCCCCGCTGAGATAGCACCAGATGGTTATCTACTAGTGTTGACCCAAATTTCCAAAGTTTGCGTCAGCCTGTAGCATCTTTGCCAAGACTAAAAAATTCAGAGTGTCATTAGAATTGAGTATTCTATTGCCTCGGTAAATTGCTGTACTTTTTAAAATCCATTGTCAGTTTTTCTGGATATGTTCTGTTAAAACATATCACAGTTCCTCTATGCAATGCTTGTACAATATAATACTTTTATAAATTCAGCGTGTAATTAATAAAAAAAAGTTATCTTTTTCCCATTTAACGCTACTTACGACACAGTTTTTTCCTATTCATCTTTTTTGCTCCATTTTTTACCCCGCGTGTTACACCCCGCCCTTCCCCATTCACCCCCGCTATAGGCAAACTTCCAAAAAAAATGGCAACCTTTCAGTGGCTGAGGGAAGTGACAGAGATTCATTTCTCAAGGATTGATCGCGTATTTTTTCCCCTCTTCCCATTTTCAACCCCACTTCTATTTTTTTTTTTTTCTCCCTTATATTCACCCTTTTTTCGATTTTTTTTTTCGTGCAGGCGCATGGCTCGTTTACTAAAAAAAGGGAAACCTTTTGCCCCATTTAATTTTTACAAGGATATTAGTAAGCTCTCCCCGTAGCTTTAGCCGTAATGTTTAAAGTTTCATCGAGTTACGTTATTCTATTTTTATTTTATTTATTATTATTTCTTTTATTAGTTGAAGTGATCTTAACTGTTTATTATTTATATGTAATGAAACTTTATCATTCTGTTGTGTATGCTAATATTTCGTTTTTGTATTTGCAGTTGATACAGCCGCTGGGCCTACTCCTCAAGTGTATGTGAAAAGAGAACCTCAGGAGCATAAAGCTCTTCTGCATGGGATACTCAGCCAGCACCACGCTGCGCTTCTCGCCTACACCGCCTCCAATACTGGTAAATTAATTATAATATAATTGATTATTTATAGCTATTTAATTATGTTTAATAGTATTTGATTATCTTTCGTATCAGTATTTGTAACAACTGGAACTAACTTCCGTTAACATTGAATGTTCCATAAAAATCAAGGTAGGGGGAACGCCAGCAGGAGCTCATAAAAACTGTAAAATATTATCTTTTTTCTATACACATCCAATAACAGAAATCAAGAATTTACCGCAAAAAAACTCCAGGGGGGATAGTGTCAAGCTGAGGTCACAACAATGAAATCGACACGAGTAAATAGGGGAGGGTGCCGAATCTAAAAAGCAAGAATTGACAAAAAAACATCGAAATATAAAAAGTTACCCTTAGCAATAATTAGGAGGGTCGCTAGCGGATTAGGGGTGTGGAAGGGTTTTGCCAGATTTCTGGAAACAGGCGGCCATGAGGGCTGGGTGTTACAATGGGCGCATCTGTCAAAGGGTTGCGGCATATTGCCTAAAACCGTGGATCCTTGCATCTGCCGCATCTGCGTGTTACGTACAGATGTGTAGGGCCCATCGCAAACAGCATCTGGGCATAACCCTTGCGTGGGACGGCCTTGCGTAAACACCGGAGGTCCCGGTGTACGGCGGTCCGCGAGGCCTGTGCCCAATATTAGTACAGCTCGTGTCGAATTCCACCATTAGGAAAGACGGATTGTAGAAGTGGTCAGTACAGTCAAAGTACTGTAGGAGATCATTAATCCTGGTAAGACACAGTGGCGGGTACCTGAGCCTGGGCAGGTGTCGTGCCCTATGACGCCAAGTCGGCTTTTCCACAATCCTGGATAGTGTGATGTAACATCTGCCCAGCAAGGTGCCTCCTGTCACCTGGCCTTCAAAGGGTTCTAACCCTTTTTGGGGTGAAATCATCCCTTTTGAAGACTGCTAGTTACAAAGGATACCCGACCCTCTTCCATTTTCTGGAACGAGCGCGCTTCATCTCTCCATTATCCATTATCGTCCTTCATACAACCAGAAGGGGGAAAAAATAACCTCTAAATTTTCCAGTACTTCTGTATGAACAGTATAGTTAAATTATTAATTTAATTATCATTCAGATAAGATCAAATTAGAAAATAATAAAACTATTTTATTAGAGGTTAACTCGACGAGGCGAAGCGGTTCCTAGAGAGAAATAGTACAAATAAGCGCGAACAGGATGTGACGTCAGTTTGGCGGGAAAGGCTTCTTTCCTCAGCGCTGTTTCGACATTGGCGTAGTTTATTCTGGAACCGATTCGATCGACTACATCCCGATTTGCAAACATTAACGTTTAATTGTTTTATTTTCGAAATATCTTTATGAGGCTTGAATTTTACTTATAAAATTATAAAAACATTTAAAGTTTATTATCTAGGGTTATATTTGTAGTGGACAACGGTCAGGCAATGATGCGCTGTAGTATTAGTCCTTCCTTCTATTGTCTGTAAACATCCTTAAAGGGACATCTACCCCAGAGCTGACCGTTGCTGAGGAAATGGACAGGACAGTCCGGTTGGACTGGAGACGAAGCTACCAGAGCTAACCACACCACCCCTCCTATTTTTATTCCGTTATCCGACAACCCTTTGGAGACGGATGATGAAGAGATGACCCCTGACCCTGAGGGAGGTCACGACCTTCTGGACAGTGCCCAGTAGTTCCCAGGGAGGTCCTTAGAACATTTATTATTCAATCCTCGGTGTATTTCGTCCTTTTCTTCTTGCGACCCTCCCTACTGTCCACCCCAGTCTTATGGAAATTTTCCACAATCGCCGCATATCATTGAACAATGCTCCCTTTTTTTAAACTCAGTTCACTCATATGATTCAATAGATACAACTATAATAGTGACATAGATTAGTAAAGTCTTAAAAAATCAATATTAGTCATGAACATTTTTTTACCTCATTTGATCTATTCTTTTAGAATATCAATGCTTATTACATTTGACCATGATTCTTAAAAAGAAATTAAATAAAAATATATATATACAACATAATACCATTCTTAAAAACCATTCCTTTAAATAACATTTATAAACTTTATTGCTATTTGCTCTAGAACTCAACTGAGTTCTATAAATCAACTTATTCATATATTTTCCTCTTTTACAGTATCTTAAAAATAAACGTTTCCTTCATTTTATTATAAATATTTATTATGAAGTTTTCAATTTTATTTAGAATATATTTAAATAAATTATATAATATTATATTTTATATATAATATATAATAATAATAATAATAATAATAATAAGTTTTAAATTAGGAATTATTATTAACTATTAGCTAGTAATTTTAATTATGTTTAAAAGATGTATGACAAAAGAATTAAAAAAAAAATTGTTGAACTATTAAACTGAAAATATTCAATAGTTACATTTCTTTTGACTTCTTCGGTTGGTTTTAGAACGTGCAAAAAATATTATAAATGAATAAAATTGATGTTAAAAAACATTATAAATTTATACTCATTTATAAATGAGTTTTGATGTCAACATTTAAAAATAAATAATTTGGATATGTAAACAATTAACCTAATTGTAAACAATTCTTTTGTCCATTTCGAAAAGTATTTTTTTTTATGAAACGATAATTACGTAAGAAAACAATTTTAAGTATATATATATATATATATTGGCATTACAGATCTTGAAGTAGTATTTGCTGCCTCAATCATCTCACAAATATAATGATGCCTTTAAATTAATATGATACTTGAAATATATCCTGCAAGAGATAAATGCAGATCTGGATCTTGAATTTATCGCTCCCATTCGTTGCGGTGTTGATTTATTACTTCCGAAGCGTACAGTAGGTACCTGTACCTTGTACCTCCACTTTCCAGAGGTACAGATAGTGTACACAAGTACAAACTTGTACCGGCTTTGTACCAGGATGAAGAGATTATCCAAGCCGGAAGCCGGAATGTCCGTTAATACCGGTCGTAAGTTGTAGGGGGTGGCTGCATCCCTTTGTGCATCTCGGCTCTTCCAGAAGGTGGAGTCCCTCATTATTGTTATTATTATTATAAATAATAATATCTTATTACCTGATTTAGAATGTAATAATACGCTATCTTGACCTCTTGAAAAATGCAATGCTCACATAGCGTATTTAAGAAAAAAAATTCTATATTATATATATATATAGAGAAAAATATACAAGCATCCTGATTTTCGGAAAAAAAGTTTTTTTTTTTTTTAAATTCACTCCTCATAACTTAAAATGTCATTTTAATTATTTATTGCGATCCTTGAGGACCAAAGGAACTCTACATAACTAATAAGAAAATAGCGCATAGCTTCGGACATTGAAATAGTTTTGCGGTAATCGATTGTTTTTAAATTTCTGATGGTCCCCGTAAGCGTTATAACAACTGTTATAATGAACCATAGTCTTATTTTACTTATAAGACTTATTAAATGTTTAATATAGTGTTTTTTTTTTTAAAGTTTATACAATTTTGCGATAATTTTGTTTCGACACAACAGTGACAGCTATATAACACCTTACCAATAATATAATAATAATTTATAAATAAGAGTTTTTTACAATTTCCTCTTTTAAAAAATTAGCTCAATATTTTTTATATTATATTGTTCTTAGTTAAGGCCGAAAGAGTAATATATTTGTTACTATTTTCTCTCCCATGTATAAGGCGTGTATTGAATAATTCCTCAAAACGAAAATAAAATAATTTCAGCTTAAATATCCTTCGGAATATCTCTAATTCTTTTCATTCAAAATTCAATTCAAAAGAATAGTTAATAAAATATTATGGGTCCATAAATTTTGGTATATTAATCTTTAATGATTTTCAGTTCAATGTTTCTGTTTCAAATTCTACCTCATCATTTTTAAAAATTATAAATTAAATTTACTTTTAAATATATATTTATAGCGCAGTGTCAAAGGATGTATGATGAGTAATAAAAAAGAGGTATAAAAAAATATATTTATAAGTTCAAAGAGAGGATTTTTCCTAACCGTCGTTCTAGATCCATACCACCCCCTAACCGACACGAAATATCCGTTATACTCTATCTATATCATTGTTACCATCCCTTTAAGCCAAATCGTTGGAAACCTCCAGTCGGTTGGGCTGGAGCTGGAAGGGTTGGCCTCCAGAGGTCAGAGGTGATCCTGGGGTGGACACTGGCCGGCGAAGAACCTGCTGGCCATTAAGTCCATCCATACATTATACTACATTATACTGCCCACTGTCCATTCTCATACATACATATACATTAGTTCGGACAACGGTAAATAGCGCCATACCAATTACCCTCATGAAAGAGAGCCTTCAACGTCTTAACGATAACCGTCCAGTCAGATCCCAGGCCTTTGCTCGATCCGATGTCGCAAGTCGTAACGGCCAGTGAGCAACCCAAGTCAAATAATAGAATATGTTTAATCAACTATAGGCGTTGAGGATATTCAATTCCACATTTGACTGAGATAAAAGACTTCCATGATAAAGATAGTCTCTTCCTTCCTTGTTCGTTGGGATACGTTCCACGTATTTGTTTACACTGCATAACATCATAGCTCCAGTTTCTATTTTTAACAAGTAGTATCAGATAGTAATACATTGAAATAAAAAATCTTATCTATATAAATAATTTCAATTATTTAAATTTGGCTTCTTCTCGGCCTTTTTATTTTTATATCAAATAAAAATAATACATCCCGCACAACAAAGTTGTTTACTGTGGAAGTGTGCCAGTCGGCTTCGGGTCTGAGAGAGAGTTTCCGCTTCGGAATCGATTAATTAATTATTTATTAATTGATAATAATTATAATCGTGTTGTTTTAGGGTTTAGTTGAATATTTGTTATCCGGTCCGCTTTTCGATAGATCCATTTATTATAGAAAGACAACAAACTAAATTTTTTTATTAGTGTTTTGCAGAATTTGCTAATACATTTATATTTTTGTGTTACCATATCTTAAAAAAAATAGTCATTTTGTTACATATTAATGGAAACAAAAGTATCTTATATTTTAAATCAAATAAAATCTAATTATCTTTTTCTTTTAATATTATTAATGTGTTCATGTTTTTAATTGAAGAATTATAATACAATCTATTCCCATCGAGAGCAATATGTGTACATTTATACCATATATATAAAAGCTAAAATTCTGTTTTTAAAATTATAATAATAATAGCAATATAATATAAAAAAGTAAAAAATAATAATAATAAACAGGAAAAAGATACATTAAGACCAGGTAGAAAAAAAAATTGATATATACAGTATTACTTGTTATTAGACCTATTAATTGTAAATCTGAGTTTTAAAAGAAAATTATACGTATTATTATAGCATTGGGTCGTAAGGAACCATTTCATGTATAAAAACAATACAAGTATATAAGTATGTTTAGAAACTTAGAAGACCTTTTTTATTCGTATTCTACAATTTCGTTCTCAATTAATTTTAAACCCAAGATTCTCTGATATATTGCAATTAGTTTATAAAAGAAAAATAATATTAATTCGAAATAAAATAATCAACGGTAAAGTCAATTTTGACCAACAGGTGCCCAAACTCTCCCGATGTTTCGGACCACAGAACTGGACATCAGGTGTACTTGCTTTTTTCATATTTTTTTGTTGTAAATCTACTTTTTTTTGTCTATTTAACATATTCTATTGCCGTACTCCCGAACGGCGCGAGCCAGCGACAGCGGAGAAGTGTAACAGGTTGAAGAGGTATAAAAAAGCAGGAGAGGCGCAAGGGTTATGTAATGGAACCAGTTGGCAGGGGTTTTACTTTCTGCGGTGGTTCCTGACCTCAAGCCCTCCTTACCTCTTTGCTTCGCCGTGCTTAGATCTAGTTAACCACCTTTGCCTTCGATATCGCTCTTCCTTTCCACTCTTGGATCTTGCGAACGCTATGCGATACCAAAGAGTTCCGTCAGTGATCCTAATAATGTCCCAAATTCGATCAAAAGAAATGGAAAAGATCTCAGGGAACCGCCCTGCATAAAATTGAATAGACTGCAGGTGAAAATTATTTTCTAATATTTAGATATATCTATCTTCAGAGTGAATTATTTACAAAGTGTGGAAGGCGATCCCGTTCAGAAAGTTAATGGCATAGTTTTGTGAATAAAATAATAAAAAACATCACACTAAATAATATATAAAATCAATAATCAATTAATAGTAAATTCTAAAATAAGTATCAATTAATTACAAAATAAAATGGTTTAAAAACCTTAAAATTATCGATGAACATACGATTTCTATAATTAAAAAAAAAACGTTTATTTTTTAAAGTTTAGTTCAATATTTAGTTTAAAAAACCGTTTCAATTGTTATTTCAATTTTTCTTTTAAATTAATTGCAGTGTTTGTTGTTTAGTTGTATCAATCTAAAGAAAAATATTTTTAAAAAATGATATTCAAATAAAAATGAAAATAAAGTACGAATCTGATCCCGGGTTTCTCCAAAATACGAATGTTTATTATTTATTTTTACGCCTATGTTATAATAAAATAAAAATATTCTGGTGTCTGTATTTTACTCACTAGTACGGCCGTACATTATGAATATTAGTACTATTTTTTATAAGGATATTTTAAATTTTAGGGATGATCTTTTATAATAAAAAAAAAGTAAATATGATATAATTTATAATTCGCTAGGGTTTTGAGAAACTTGTTGAATCGTTAAACAAATATTAATAATTTTGGTTTGTTTGAACTTTATTTAATTATTTGGTATAGTAAATGTGAATTATTAAACTAATGATTTCGGATGCCTGTTTGTCTGATACATCCTATATTGACCCGTGTTTGAGGAGATCTTTGAGAAAATCCGTTCTGACCTGTACGGTTCTCCGCAACGCCCAGTACCTCTTCCTCAAGATACGTTAAGGGTCAGACAGTGCCATTTATCGTCTGCCGAACCTGAATGGTCGCGGAGATGTTCATTAATATCCTCGCTGACGACGGAAGACAGTGATGGACAGTGAAGGGTGCGCAACACAATAGGAGTCGGTCCGGATTAATATGAAGTCATCCGGACCGGGGAGGTACAATAGGACCTTTGTGTCCTGTTTGTTTTGGTCAATAGCTAATCCTTCCAACGGTCACTCATTAGGCCACTTTACGATCTGGGAACTGTCCGAGCAGATATGACCAGAATTTTAATATCCTCTCTTCCCCTTACGAAGGATGCTTTATCGCTGTCCGGCGAGAGTCCGCAATGTGGATAAGAAAGCTGTCCGGCGGAGGTGAAATAATGGGCGAGGAATTGTATGGATGGTAGAGGCGGTAGAGAAACGAATCGCGGAGGAGTTATATAAGCTTCTTAAACGGTCCTGGATCTAGGTTAGCATTCGCTTTATCTCCGTTACAAATAGGTAACTGAAACAGGGTCGAGTGCCCAACTCCTGGAGTACCAGCGTTATACAACCCTTTTAGGTATTAAATATTGCCAGGATACAGTTAATATTATATATGTATATATATTATTATGTATGGCATTTCCATTTAACGTTTCGGAATTTTTCAATATAAGATATAATATCATTTTTTTTTAAATCTGAGAAGTTAAAATAAATTCTATAGAATTTGAGTTTGAAAAGATTTTTAATTATTTTGTTAACCACTTGCGGAATTTATTAGAAATATAGTTTATAAAATCTCTCTTCCTTCCCTCAAGTTATATATATATAAATTCGTTGAATAAATTTTGTCACTTTATTTATTTATTTAACTGAATTTATTTTTTCACATTGCAACAGCCTGAAGGAATACAATTATAAAGTTTAAATATTTAAAGCTTTACAGTTTTCATATTTAAATTCATTGCTGTCTAAAATCGCTTTGGCTCACTTCAACACATCATCTCGGACAATTTCTTAATCAACTATGATCACATTTTTTTTTTTTTAAATAAAAATTAACTTTATTTGTTCGATCATTTAAATATGAATCGCGATTTAAATTTTAACAATTTTTTCATATAAAAACTAAAAAAATCTTTTTGAGGTAATTATTATAATTAAATATTTAAAAATTATTTTCTCAATGAAATAAAGGCGAATAGAAGTGTTTCAAGCAAAAATAAATATTTATTTATTTAATCTGTTGATTGGATTTTTTATTAGAATTAAGAAGTTTTTATAAATTTTACATTAAATAATAAAAGAAAAGAAAAAAATTATTATGTTCAACAGTTGCGTTAAAAATTAGTTGAAGATTCACACGGAATATTTTAGAATTTATTTCTACTTAAGTGACGCTAATCAGCTGACGCAAACCTCATTAAAATGTTCGCGAAAGGGCCTCTTCGTGAAAAATTATTTTCAGCAATATTTCCTTTTATTTATTTTTCAAAAAATAAATTCACTCACTCACTTCTTTGATAGGAAATATTCACTTTTTTTACTTTTTTATATACATTAGAAAAGGTGGGGTATTTAGAGAGTATTGTTTGTTATATTAGTGTTGTCCTACAAGCTGAACGCTCGACTTCTTGCAGGTTCGCTACCACCCAGTCCAGCGGACTCCGGGGTATCCGACGTGGACAGTTCGAGCTCTGGGCACACGAGCAATGATGAACTCAGAGCGAGGCTCCAACCTCCACACTCCTATTACCAACAACAAACTACCACGGGTGAGTACAGTTTTATTATACCTTGTATCATAGTTATTACTATAAGAAATGTTATACAAAACAAGAAAAAAAAAAGATAAGAAATCCAAAAGATACTTGCAAAGGAACGGATTGGTTCATATTTTGGTATTGTTATTATCAAACCAATTAATTTCTTCTTTTATCTAACCAATTATGATCCAATTACTTATCGATACCAATCCGTTCCCGTTCTTACCGGACACCTCTTAAATATGCAATGGAAATAAAAAACAAAACAAGAGTAATGTTTCTTCTTCACATCCCAAATTTATTAATTAATGAATTGCATATTCATGAGTTGTAAATGAGAACTGAAGTTTTGCAGCTATTTGTCATGCGTCATCCCGCCATTTCGGTTCGAGTACGGTTGCCAATCCCTCATTCTCTTTTATGCCAGGTCCAGTATTAAATACCAAAACTGGTAAGTACTCAAAAAGATATTTTGAGAATGTATCTTTGTAGATTTCTATATTGTTTTGGAACCTTGGTGTGAGGTAGATTAAGATTTTTTTTTGCGCAATTTATCTATTTTTTTAAAAACTATCTAAAAATCTATTATTTTTTTTCATTTAATATTTTTTCAAAAAAAAAAAAAAATATGTAGTAGTAAAACGGAATTATTTTTATACTTGACAAGTAGTTGATAGTTCTTCAGTATTCTCTAAACTTTAAATGATGAATTGATTTGTACTTTCCGTCAAGTATTTGGTACTTGTAATAACTTGGACCAGTGGCTTGTCAAGAAAACGAAGGTGAAATAGTCTGCTTCAAAGAGAATATTCACTAAAATTGAAACAGCAAATGAATACAAAACTAATCTAAGCTCACAATGAATTACCAAAAAGAAATCATCCACATTGACAAATCACGGACATTTCAATCTTCATAATAGCTCTCTATATTAGTTCAGTAACAACCCTTCTCATATAGACTTAGCATGAATACTGAACAATAAACTGTTTGAATATCCAAATAGATTCATACCAGAGGAATGCAAAAACGCAACATTTGGTTTGGAATAGGTTACAAAGTGCGTTGGTCTCCATTTTCAGACCAGTTTAGTATTTTTAAAGGTGAAAGTATAAACTGAAGAAAAAAAATGTTTTCATTAGTATAGATAAGCCAGGATAAAATTGGAGTACCGCCACAGCTTGGCATGCTACTGGTTTGATATCAATAGCTGATGGTACCTATACTATAGTCATTGTTTTTGGCTGATGTTTGGTTGTATCAATATGAATTATGATTTTTATCAATATTGTATGGTTGTCGGATTGCAGGAGGTTCTTGTAGAAGGAGCCCGGAGACCGGAGGTGCCATGGCGGCCCCGATCTACCCCCCGGCACACTTCCTGTCTCCTTACTACCAGCAGCCCCAGCACCCCGCCTCCAACCCGACCACCGTCTACCAGGCCAGGAGTCGTAAGTACACTCTTACATAAGCTTCCCCGCCGATGCTAAATAACCAATCATGTAAATTCAAGAGTCGACCTCAAATGGTAATGCATAATCCGTTTCATTTCAATTTCAAATCGGAGGGACAAGAAGCGGACGGTTCATAGAACTCTGACCTAGTGTTGCTGTTCCGGGATGTGGCAGGAAGTAGCGGAATCGGAAGTAGTTTTAGGCCATACATCACCGGTTGCATCACCACGGTCAGCGCGGAATGACCGTGTTTCGACCAGCCCTTCCTGCCCGGCGAAGGTTATGGTTTCCTGGACCGCAGGAGCGGCCATTGAGATGAAGAGAAGGAGACAGCGGAGGATGACAGTTGAGGTAGGTGTAGCCAGGACCTAACAAAGGACTGAGAGGGGTACGACGCCCTCGCCAAGGTCGCCTCCTCCCGCTCCCTGTAAACACCCGCAGCCGCAGATTTTCGTCGAACCTCCTTACATCCACTCTCTAGTCTCTCAGTCTATTCTTAAATATAACCAACAGTAGTTAAACTCCTTAACTGTTCCTTTACCTCATCTAGTTTCTTAGGAGTATTCTCTATGATGACATGCTATTTATAACATTTGCAACTTTCGGATTAGTTTCATCAAATCCGCATAACTACTCTATTGAACATCTATCCTAGTTAGAAAATAAAAATCCACTCAGCTATTTGTGAAATTACTAAAGCATTGACATCACGTTCAGAAGTTGCCCCGAAAAAAAGTAAGGGGCTGACACACTATTCCCGACGTCACGCCGAAATCCTAGCTGTTCCTAGCGGGACCCGAGCCAGTACCAAGCAATCGCTATATTTGAAGATTAGGACTTGAAAAACAGTCGGGGGAATTATATTGTGTATATAGCCATCTTTAATGGTGTTTTGTTATATAATGTTGTTATGACATTTTAAAAATATTCTTTCAATCTAAAACCTCTCCCTAATAAAAATAAATCCCTGCAAAAAAATCATTTCTGAATCCGCCACTGCTGAAACGTGAATGGGAAGATATTGTTTTATATTTGATATTTATCTTGATTCATTTTAAATTATTGTTCGGGTATTTTTTTTTTTAAATAAACGGTTGCTTCAATTAGAAACTTCTAATTTTCTAAAATCAAATGATCTTGTTGCTTTCAAGCGTTCTGTAGATTTTGCAAATTCAAAATAACTCATTGAATTTAATACCCTTTAAGCTATTTTAATTCCACAACCACTTTCAAAAACAGGTGTAGTCAAAAATTCTTGCCAAATATTTTCGAAGGCTATAAATACACTCATTCGCGAATTTATTCGTCTTGTTATCCAACAATAATATGTATGTATGTTTTGATATTATACTTAAAATGATACATATGATAGTTATGTGAGGAAATAGTTGTAATTTATTTGTGATTTGTGAAGAAGAGAGACGAGGCGGAAGAGGTGCGCATGCCCAGCGACCTTGGGCAAAGTCAGTGTGTCGTTGCACTTGCCGCAGGGTTGCCAACTGACGCCGCCTGATATAGCTCCCAGCCCTGCCCTTGACTGCTCTACAATCCTTACTGTCCGCTTTTAATCACTCATATCTTCTCTCCTCAGCTTCTTAGAGGGATCTTCTTCTTCATCCAAACAGCTTACCTTATCTATATAGGTGGATACATAATAGGTATTCTTCAACAAAAGTTGACACTATACCACTTGTGCTGCCACATCATTAGTGCAAGCCAAAATCTTACTGATCCATCCGAACCTTCAAAGTTGCCTCAGTTCCTATTGTCAATCTACACAAAATATATCACAACAAAAGTCATTGAAAAAATTCCAATATCATGGTTTCAAAACTAAGATGGTATCAAAGTCAATAAAATCGAAAATAAATTTTATTTTTAAAATTTAGAAGCGGATATCAAGATGTAGGCCTTGTTTCAAAGAAGCTAAGGAAGTTCTTGAGATAAACCATAGTTCTTGGCTTTCGGCACGAAACATTGCTAATGGTGATAGTTCTATGATCTCTTCGGTACTTGGAATAATACAGAAAGAAACTTTACATTATTACTAAATAAATAAAAAAATTCAGATATTTCTATACTCTTAGCAATGGATTTCTCTACCCTATGTAAGCGAGAGAACTTCAAGTTAATGTTCTAAGTGACCAAACAAATAGGTCTTAAGCCAGTACAATAATGGATTAGTATGAGTGGAGAGGAATTATTATCTAATGTGAGAGTCACCGTGGTATGCTAGTGATAAATTAAAGTTGTAGTTTTGATGCTTCCTCCTTCTTAACAATCTTCTAAATGCCACCTTTGAACCCCCAAAACAAAATAAATACATAGTACACTCTGTATCTTCCCACCTCCTTCTTGTTCTTATTATTGAACGTTCGTCTATTTTAATAAGACCAAAAAATGGGATTAACACAACCTTCAACTTTTCTATTTGAGGAAGTATAGTATTTGAAAGACACGTGTTTATCTGGACAATAGGCACTAATAAATAATTTTACGAGTGAGAAATCGCAAACATTTCCTGCGTTTGACCTTGCTTTTGTTTTCTCTCGATTTCCGTTTCTTTCAGTCATTGCAGCTCCCACATACTTGATCTAATTTACATATTCAAACATACAAAGTGCCACCATCATGTAGTTGATACTTTATATATTCGGATCGCATTGCGACTAAAATCTATAATTACTTTATTAATTCTTATCATTTCGACATTGTTATGAGTAGGTTTCGTAAACGGGTCGAACAGATGGTACGGTTGAAAAATATTTGTTCATCGCTGTCTCATTTCCTGACCTTTGTTCGTGATGTGCTCCTGCGATCCTTTTAAGTAACGTATCGTTTCACTTTTATTAAAAAGGTCTCATATAATAGGTCAACCTAGAAATGGCTAGGTGAGCCACGTGTTTACAGATCCTTGGACGGACATGCTGGCTTGATATCCTATTCTATTTTTGTTACCGTTTACTCAGGCCAACCGGAAATGTTAAATTGAAACCGCTAAATGTTGTGACGCAGGTATAGGCATTCGGTGCCTGATATTCACGCACGGGGATACTATTCTTGCTGCGCATGCGCCCTCCCGCCCATTAAATATCTTATTTTTCTAAGACATGAGAAAAGCCATTTTCCTCTAATTGTTTCCCGGATACGATCCCCCCTCCACACGTTTGCTTCAATGCCAAGGCCAGCATTACATAATACCAGCTCCTTCACAGCCAACAAGCTTTTCCTCACGGATCTTGTTCGTCCATTTTAGTTTCCTTATATTCTTCCTCCTCGGCTGTTTAGTTTTCAACTATGTATCAGGCTAATACATAACCGTCGGTAGGGATTCCTTAAAACTATTATGCATAGCTTGTTTTTTTCCAAGCGGTAATATTTCATGATTTTTGAAAACAATTTTATTTTTACAATTTCAAAAAATAGATCTCCGGTTTATTGAAAAAAATATTAAACGACTTTTCATAACCATCAATCACTGAGATCTTTAAATGAATTTTACAATTGTTAAATCCGAAAATTGTAACATCTGATATTCAAAAGGATTTTTGTCATTATAGTTAAAGATCGAAATTTACTTTCTTAAAAGTTCACTTTCATCAAAAATATGCTTAGTGACGTTTTTTAAATAAACCGGCGAAATTCTAAATATCATTTTTCTTACAAAAATAAAAAAACAGAAAAATAATCATATTAAATTATAAATTTTCCTGATTATGTTCGTAATTTTAATTTTTATGTTTGAATATAAAACTTTATTTAATTCTTCTTATAAAGTAAAAAAAAATAAAAAAAAATCTGCCGAACTTCTTTTCCTCTTCAGAAGCCCGTTTCGGATTTCGGAAATTTGTAACTTTGTTAGTAGCCATCTTCAATAAAATTGTGTGGAGCATATATATATTTATTGTACTTGAGTAAGATTCAAGTATTGTTGCATATTAAATATAAAAGATAATACAATTTTTTCGTTGCGAACTTTTTATATATGAGAAATTCCAATGAAGTTATATGTTTTTTCAAGTTATATTATTTTGGTTTTTTTAGCCCAACAGTTAATAGCAGTGATCCAAATATTTCACTCGGAATAACTTTTTTTAATATATAATTTTTCATCATCCTTATCCTTTCGACAATATTCAGATATCATCGTTTTCCGACCGTCATTACCATCCTGTTGGAGTTACCCTCGACGACAGAGCTCTTCAGCCTTGCACAAACACCCCAGACCTACCCCGTAACCTCCCAAGAGGAACGATAATCTTGAGAGGCCCATGATCGGGCGGACGAGGAAGAGCCGAAGGAAGACGAACGGAAAGAAAAGCATGAGCGGGTGGTCAATGCACGCTGTCGGCCATGTTGCCTCCGCCAAGGACAACCCCCCACCCTTTGCCAAATATTTACCGCCAGCACGCCCGCAACTATTTTTAGTGACGGTTCAAGGGAGGTTGTGTCCGGCAGCCACCCCTTAAATAATTATATATATTATATCAATATAATAATAATATATTGAGATATATTTATTAACATTATCGAGGTATAGCGCCGTTGGTTGGGTTTCCTTTCAAAAGTCTATTTCCTGAATAGTGAGGATAGGATATGTAATATGAAATACATTACATATAAACTCAGCATTTTATACAAATATATATATATATAATATTTTTTATGTTCAATTTGTTTCTGTGAATCCACATCCACACCCACTACTGCTTTATGACTCTCCTCATTAAAGTAAAAAAAAAAAAAGTAGAGACAATGTTCCACTTTCAAGGCCAATAATTATCAAATATAAATGCCATTCAAGTCATGTTTACAGGAAAATATAATGCATTATAAAAAATATTTATTCACACCTTGTGATAACCCTAAAGCAACAGTCTTCCCAGATTTTGAAAGCACATAAGGGTAAAGGTTTCCTGCGCCTTTTTTTTTCTTCTTGTTTTTAATTACACATTTTATTCCAATACGTCGGACAAGAATTGAAATGCTCACATAACTCAAAATTGAACAAATCTTTTGATCCTCCTGCAAATGCAGAAGATGGTCGTGGTAAGGTCGCCTCCTATTTCTTTCCCTCGGAAGCTGCCCTACCTCCAGAAGAGCGATGTTCTGCAAGACCAAGAGGATGACGTAAGAAGACCAGGTCACGGCGACCAGGAGGAGAAAGTCGCCCGCTACCCGTGGACCATCCCCTCATCCTCCGCTTCCTTCGGCTACTGTCCCTACCAAGGTCGTCTCATATTTTCTTCGCATAACTATCGATTCTCATCTTCTCAGAACCATCGATTCTTGAGCTTCCTTTCGCCATTTATAATAAACGGAATAATCGATTATCGAGGACGAGGCTGCCCTGCTTTCGGAAGTACGCTATTGACCGCAGATCTATATTATTCATCTCGGGGTTGTTATATTTTAAAACGGCAATTACGTCTGAAGGTTTTTTCTTCGGCTTTTAGATAATTATGACGAAAAAAAATTATCTTTTAAATTAGCTTCCTTTCAGAAATATAATTAAGAAAGCTATGTATAGATTCATTCATTACATATTTGTTCTTCTCTAATAGTTGGTTGGTTTTCCAAGGTAGAATTTTTCTCTGGGGGATGTCAATAATAGTAATTAACTGATTTATAACTTAAAATGTTTGCCGACATTTTATTGTAATAATAAGTATTGTATTATTTTTTCCTGAAAAATCGACTTTCATCATTTTTCTACTTGGTCCCACATAAATATACGATGGCGCTCCTTTTATGCATATGATAAGTGCTGAAATTAATCAAACTATAGAGGAGAAACTGATGTTCTGGAAAATGGCGCCCAGAACATGAGCTGTTTACAATTTTATTTTATTTATTTAATTGGAATGGTGTCAATGGTGATATGGTGGGGAGAAGATAGGCAACCATCTACTTATATTAAATTTATTCCTTCAACATTTATAAGTTCCTAAATATAAACATGAGGTCGACACTATCTTGAAGATTGATTGTACTCCCTGTTATGTAAACTATTTATTATGATATATATATATATATATATAATATATATAATTGTTGCATTGCAGAAAGTGGAGAGGCTTACACAGGCGGAGGGGGAGGATACATGGGACCCCCAACCAATTACTTCGCACAACCACAACCACCATCCCCTCCCAGGGCGTCCGTCATTCAAGCCGCCGCCTCCAGCTCTCACGACGACTTCTACCTCCTTGAGCTCGGCCTCCAGCACAGGATGAAGAAGAAGGTCAAAAGATCCAGAAGTGGCGACAGTCCAACAGCCACTGGGCCCAAGCGCAAATCACGCGAAGGTAACTTTCATTATATTATTTTAATGTGCTCTTTTATCATAGTTAAAGAACAAATATAAATAACAGCAATTAATATATAATGAATGGTATTGATCAATAATATGTTTCTTTTGTCTGTGTTCAGGTTCGACAACATACCTTTGGGAGTTCCTACTAAAGCTGTTACAAGACCGAGACTACTGCCCAAGGTACATCAAATGGACCAATAGAGAGAAGGGTGTCTTCAAACTGGTCGATTCCAAAGCAGTATCTCGCCTTTGGGGTCTTCATAAGAATAAACCAGACATGAACTATGAAACCATGGGCAGAGCTCTCAGGTGCGTACTATATTTCTATATATATATATATATATATATAATAAATATATACATATTTATTTATTTTTGGCTAATTTGATAACATGTGAACTTTGTCATTGCAGGTATTATTACCAACGAGGAATACTGGCAAAGGTGGATGGTCAGAGGCTGGTCTACCAGTTCGTCGACGTACCAAAAGATATCGTCGAAATAGACTGCACAGGAGCGTGACCCGGCACAGCACAACCCAAACCTTTCACTTAACAAACCGACCTTATTCCTTCCCTGTACAAAAAAATTAAAACCATTCTCTAAAAAAATGTCCATTCTGGTTGTTAGACACATGCTCATTTAATGTGGCTATTTTAATTGCCTCCTATTTTGGATGCTATGTTTTTACTAAGTGTCTTTTGGCAACGAATCGACTATATAGTTGAATTTTTAAATATTTAAAATGAGATTATTTTTGTATCATATTATGAAATGATGAATTACCTTAAGGTTGGGTTTGGGTTGTATAGGCTGCATGTGTTTGGTGTTGTTTGCTACATTTTCCCTCAACTTCTTTCCCATCCCCCTTGAAGTTGTGTTTTTCATTTTCTGTTTGATTCTTCTTGAATAAAATGCATCCTAATATCAGTGGTGCAGAAAAAAAAGAAGAAAAAAAATTTGTAAAACTATAAAATGCAAAATCTCAAGGAAATCTTTTGTACAGGATACCATTTCGAGCATGAAAGTGCTGTCTTTTGAAAGCTGTATTTTAGATGTAAGTTAGTATTAAGTAATTGTATGTTTTTTCGATTTGTTACCTGTTGTTGCAATCTGAATTATATTGATACTGTTGTATAAATGTAAAATTCGATGTACATGCTGCTTTCTTAGACAACATTGATTGTGAACAAATTATCAAATTTTTCTCTTGAAGATGTTTGTTTTTCTCATCACTGATATGCAAAGGCGGATCTACGGGGTGGACTTTTGGGCTGATGCTCTCCCCCCCCCCCCAAAATGGTAAAATGTAACCATTTTTTACAGAAAAAAATATGTCTTAAAGTATTATTGTTCTTGTAATTTTATTTAATAGGACTTTAAGAACCACTTAAACACCATTTCATATAGGTAATTAATTTCTTTATTTTTTTCAAATTAATTATCGTTATGTGTATATGAAAAAATAAATCTTTCGGGCTGAAGCTCCCCCAAAATTAAATCCTGGATCCGCTAGTGCTAATATGTGTATAGTTTGGTGTATAATTAAATTATACGTGTTTTTCTCGAAAATTTTCTCAATTTAGTCTGTAATTAAAATATTGCTCATGTATCTTATAAATGTTTATTGTAAATGTTAACTAAAAACAGAATATGGAAAACATCAGTTACTCGAAGAGTGATGAGAGGAAGGTGGGTGAATGTACCACATGACACTTACCACTCGAACGATATGTGATCTCACGAATGGTAAAACCGGCAAACACTGCCACATTTTACGACCAATTCTCTCATTTTGTAAATACCACTGAGCCTACCATGACCATGAGTAGAGTTGTTGTATTTTATTGTAAGAAATTGTTGTATAATTTATTTATTCTCTATCTTTTTTTTTTTTCTTTTTCTTTTGTGTTCATAATATTGTTCTGTGGTTTATAGTATTTACTTTTAACATATTATAAATATGAGAATATATAAATAAATATATATATATAGATTTTATAAATAGATTGTATAAATGTATCTGGCGATTGTTTTATAAATGTACTTAATTACTGTGTTTACCATATTTTTAGTTTCTATAATTTTGTTAAGTATAAAATTATTTTCTATATAAAAAAGAATATCTTGTATATTATATTTGTCCCAGTGTTTATGAATAAGTGTTAAAACAATGTCGATTAATATAAATATATATATTATTGTATAAAATAATTAAAGTACAAAAAATTTTATCGAAAAAAATTTACCATATTTTGCAAATAGCCATTGAATGCTGGGTGTTCAATGTTACTATATTCCCTCCAGTGTCATAAGGGATTTAACTTAATATCTTTATCGATGTGGTAGTGTCACAAAAATTATTAAGTGTTATGGAAAGAAATTACTGCCAATTATTTGTGGCCTCCACTGTTTTAAGTTAGTTTAGAGTGGCTGGCTATGGAAAGTTTTGTAACGAAAGCTGTGAAAAGCCTTGGTCGGACTATGAGACTGATTTTGGATTGAGAATTAGAATTTTTGTATTACTCGACTATATTTCAGAATTTGCCTTTTATCACCTCTTATAGCATTTTCACTTCTAAAGATTGTTAAATAATGTTTACGCATGAAAAAATAAAATAATTTGTGCTAAACAGCAGCTCAATGTCCAAGTATTTAAAAATACTTATTATTAAATTTCATTCCAATTTTTCAATGTGCTTTCATTAAAAAATATTTCATAATCTAAAGAAAAATAATAGGTTTAACGATTGCTGTCTCAAGTCTTGTAAGTTTAAAACAGTTGTGAGAGTATTTTAGAGAAATAGATCTTTGAAATAAAGGATGTACCTTAGTAGTATGGAGAATAGAATATAAAGCTGGTGATATTTTCATATTAAGAGATGATACGATTATGATGTAAATACTATTTTTATGAAAGATGGGATTGCATTTAAAACAGTGACAAGTAGCGAGCATTCAATGTTGGAACTTTGTCCTAATGTTCAGATGTTTAATTATACTATTATATATATATTGAAGTTATTCACTGGTTCTTTTAAATAATGCATAATAAATTAACTTGAAAACCGATATTAGACATTTTATTTCCCTATCATGTGCTTACTACAACATTTTATGGTTGCATGCCAAGTTTTAACGATGAGAGACAACATAAATGGACTTTCTTGATTAATAAAAATTAAATAACAGTCTACAGTACTGCAGTTAAATCAAATTTAAAGAATAACAATAACCAGAGGTCTCATTTCTGGATAAGTACAGTCATTTTAAAATTATTCTTCTTTAAGAAATTTCTCTCTTAATTTATGAATAATGAATAAAAAAAGTTAGAAAAAAAACTGGATGAGAGAAATATTGGTAAAGCAATATAGTGCCATCAGATAAATTTATTTAATGGTGGAAAGAATGTAATTTAGCAAGCATTGCATAGTACTAACTTGTTAGTCGATTTTAACTTCTTGTTGTAACTCCACTAGAGAGTTGCATTGATTTTAACAACAAAAATGCTTTTAAACCCATAAATTTCAAATCTTCATTATGATTCCCTTTAAATCAGAAGTTGAAACTTTTTAGGAAGGAAGTTTAATTTTAACAGTTTCTATGAAACGTTTTAGGGGAAGAAGTTCTTAAAATAAAAGTTCTAAGGAATTTTTTCGTAATAAAGTCTTATGGTAAAAGTTTACTTTTATTTATTCAAGTACTTAAAAAAAGTTCTATTAAATGAAAAATAAACAGCAATTATGATTATAATTAGTCTTGAATGAATTATACATAATTCTAATGCGTGGTTTGTTTTGATTAACTATGAATAAGTCACATTTTAGATAGAATTTTAGCCGTAATCTACAGAATGCTTATTGAAACGTTCTGTTAAAACCTTTACTTGAAAATTTTCAAGGGAATAAGCTCTAGTTACAAATGAACTGAACACTACAATTAAAATTCCAAGATACTGAAACTTATTTTTCCCTTTTTCATGGCCTCCTTTAAATAGATAAAAAAGCTCTATTAGCACACTGGTCTATCTCAGATAGTTGGTCAATTATTGAGGTTACTATAGATTACTCTTAGGTACTAGGCAGATCCTCTTGTAGGAATGAATTTTTTAGCTTACTATTTATGTTATTTCATCTTCATCAATTTGTAGGCCAGTTTACTTTGCTTCCCTAATCAGAGTCTTAACGAGTCTTTTCATGTCCTTTTTGGCAATTTTCAAGGACAATTATATCATTTGTATATCTTAGGATATGCTGATGATATAATGGCAGTTATCCTGCTCTGAACTCTTCTATAATTTAAAGGGGAAAACAAATTTTAAAGGATGAATTAAATATAATTAATAAAATAACTTTAAAAAAAAAATGTTAAGATCCCTTCCATAAGTGCTTTATTAACCACAATTTGTTTTTAATAACCATTAGTTGTGATGTACAATGCTTAATAGAAATATTTTTAAGCAAGTATTAATTCGACGACCCTGTAGAAACATGATTTCACTCATTATTTACATAATTAAGTACAGATATACAGTAGGTAATAATACTTTTGTAGAATCATCTTAATTACAAATATTAAAATAATGTACATATAAGTAACATTATAGACATGCATATCTTTTATACAAACTTTCGATAAGGTCATCAAAACGTTTCAGAGACCTATAAAATTCATAAATAAAAACAAAATGAAAGAAAGAGATAAAAGAAAAAAAAAATAAGAATTACGATAAAAGTGAGCAGCTTTATTCAAGGGACAAGCCACAACAAAGTACACTTGTTCAGCATTAATGAGGACATCAATACATTCTAAGGCATAAATACAGCCATTAATAGTAATTTATATAATCGCAACATTTTAACCGTAACATAAAGACAAAATGACAATACTATCTACTATCCATTTTAATAGTTAAAAAATAACAAACTACATATAAAAAAACTCAACAATTCTGTAAAAACAAAGGCGATGTATAAAGTTAACAAAAGGATCAGATGTTGGATATTGAAACATTTTTAAGCAGAAACAAAAAAAATTAAATAAATTACAACAGGCTAACCCAACACTAAAATGTACAAAGTACAGGTGTAAAATTGCTAGATATTGTTCTATATTTATTTATATTTAAGAATAGTGAAATTTGAAAATATAAAAAAAAATTCAATAAAATCACAGCACTTGGTTTTTGTCATAGTTATGACAACAAAGAGTTAAATGCTATTCCTGAAGGAGTAGAGTAGATAACAAAAATACATTTTATATAAATATTTTTTTGGCATTAATACGCTAAAGGCAATATAGACAAGCAATAACATCATTTATTGATACTCAACTTATGCTCAATTTAAAGTCAAACAACCAAAACCCGATTTGTATTATTACCTCACTGTAGGTGTAGTGTAAGATGAAGATTTTACTTAGATTTTTTTTTCATCCGTCCCTTTGTCAATGACTGTTACAATTTGTGGTAAAAGAAAAAAAAATTAATAAATACAAGGAACGCATAAAACTGATTAATAAAGGTTAAAATTGCCTCTATAATAAAAATAGTTGAATATTGATCACAACGATCCCAGTTAGGATAGGGATGATTTTCGAAAAGGCAGCCCAGAGCGAACCAAGCTCACCTAATAACTATATAACTAATAAAACAACTGGTAACAACTCTTACGGAATCATTAAAATTCGACCTGCGAACAACCCTTCAGTTTACCGTCTTTCCATTAAGTCATTCTGATACAATCTACATATGCAAACAGTAAATACTATTTGTGCTTCTTCAGAACTTAGCTAAAATATTATTAAATATACCTATGCGACTACATGCTATGTACATAATAGTAGGGCTATAAAGGCAATGGTTACAAATGTGTATTCCTTATAAAAAACTTAAGGGTATGTCATATGAAAAAAAAATATGATAGCGCAGTAAAATAATAATAATAATATATGATGTTACTTAAGTGTCTGAGAGATTTTTTCTATTGACCACACATTACAGAATTATAATACTTGTAGCGATCACTTTAATAATCACAGAATTTCAGTTAATAGCACTTATTACGATGAATAGAAAATGATTTCTGTTCATAGTATTTCCATGTCTTTGAAACTTTTCTTTAACAAATTAACATTAGATCTATTTAAATTACTTAATCATCTATGTGATGTACTAAGAATAAAACAAGACCCGATCTACAGTACACCACGAGGAAGAAAAAGGATTCCACCATTTCCCAAAAAGTGTAAAACTTAAATCTCATGTTCAGAGGGACCCAAGTCTAAAAACTACTCTGGATGAATTGTCAAAACAGATAAAGAGATATCTAACTTAAATGAAAGTACTTAAGAATTTACTAAAATGTTTGTCAGGCCAATTTCACAACAAATGAAAGCTGTAATAAATGCAAGAGCAGGAAACACTAAACATCCCAATTACAATTTCACTGATAGTATTCAGAATACTATCAGAATTTATTAATATGTATATAAATTTGAATGACTTCTATTAGTAATAGTAAAATACTGCAGAGTTATTAACAATTAGGCGATTGAAAACTAGAATAATTTATATGATATGGATACTTTTGTCACTAAGTACATACAGAAACTTGATAATTAAATAAGGTTGCCATAGATAATAATTTTAAATTACACACATAAGGTTTGCGAAAGATAAGGACGGCGCTACATTAGACTCGGATAGTTCAGATTAAGAAAAAAGTTTAAAAAGACTTGGAAACACTATATAAATGATAAAGTATTCAATAATAAAAATACTTAAAGTTAATTGACAACCATTGATTACCACTTTAATTACATTTAAAGAAAGTTCGTTTCAATTTTTTTTTTCTGCATTTGAATGAACTAATAAAAAGTATAAAATTGCCACTACACCTTACTTACACATGCAAAGGACTTAAATTTCATTGATATACAAGCACATAATTGGTCTGAGCAATAACTAAACCACAGTCAGTTATTAAAAAGTTATATATATACAGTTAACATCCTTATACTATAACAAAAAAAAAACAAGCTAATGCCTAACCAAAGATAATCATTATAACTGCACATCTGATAACGGAACATATTTCAAATAGCCTCAATACAGCTAACTTCTTTTAAATAATATCTTTGACACTACCAGATTTGCCAAAGTTACAAACCAATATGCCTACTACAACCTTACATTTGAAATACGTAAACATATACATATAAATATATATATTTATATACACAATAGTTTCTATAGTTGGAAAGGGCAAAAATAAGCCCAAGAATATGAGGCACTAGATCCTTATTAAGTTAGTCATTAAATAAAAATTAAATTCTTATATAAAACAAAACAACAGCAAGGTGAAAATGGAAAATATGTCTGAAAAATATAATACATTAATATGAGTAAAATAATTTACAGTATGAATGTTTTTAAGATAATAATGCTAATATTAGCTTTAAAATTTATTAAAAAAGCTTAAAACCCAAGTTTGATATTTAAAATCTATAGAACTAAAACAATGCTGCATTTTAAATATTGGATTACATCACAGTAGATGAAATAAAACCTCCAAATAATGTAACAAGTTAAAAGTGATACAATAAAAAAGGCACCATTTTGATTGGATCAAAATATAGACTTATAAATCTCTGATAAAAACATCAGAATTTTTCATTTTAATACATTAAGTACACCCAAACCAAAAGTAAATTTTGAACTATAGTATATGACTTTCCTTAATAACGATTATTTAATATCATTACTATAACTATTTAAATTTTCAACAGTTATTAAGCAATTATGTCGTAGGTTCTTAGCAAACACAACTGAATAAGTGTTAAAACCACAACACTTTAATGTTATTATAATCACTTTACCGTTTATAAATATTATTATGGAAAGGTTGAAACATATAACTTATATTAAGCAAATGTTAAAATTCGATTTCACAGAACACTAAACAATGGAATTATTAATGATGATATTGAGACTAACATTCCAGTCTTTTGCATTCGTAAAATTACATCAAATGCTATCACACACTTTCGACTAAGACACACGAATGTATATAGACTAACTTAGTTTATAAAATCAACATATACAATGATGGAAAGAAAAATATAAAGTAGGCACATAATTCTATCTAAATATTTCATAATTAGATTCGCCCGAAGAAGCACAATTCAATATCTACTGAAAAATTGAACATAAAATAAATACATTTCAATGATCACAGGTACTAAAAAATATAAATAGCACAGCTGTCAGATCACACTTGGCTTAGTTTATCCATCATTATAAGTCTTACTGAGGTGAAGTGCTATAGGAAATAGGGTGTTGTGTTCCTCGCTGGTATAACCCTGAAAGAGTCTGGAACGGCTGAGAACAGTTTGGCTTCACGGGCATCCGTTGTTTTGAATTCTAATATTGAAGCAATATTTCCACATCTGTAGCAATAATTCGGTGCTGACCAGACCGTTACCAGTTTATCATCAAACATGTATTTAAAACCTGAAAATTTTTTTAACATAATACATATTACTGAAAAAGCGATATCTGGTAACAGATAAAATTAAAAGTAACTTAATCTCAATATTACGCAGTGTGTAAATATGAAAACCAGAATTGTGTCCACACATAGCTCTAGCTGCTAATATAATCATTGTTAAACCACGTTATTGGCATCATTTTATTCCTTCGACAGTTGGCAAAGATTTTCAACTCACAGTAATACAAGTATTATTTAACAGCATTAGTTTTCAGTTACCATTTAATAAAAATTGTTGAAAAATCGCATTGAATGTTTGTGATGTGACCATTCTCTTGGTAAATCAGAGTGCTTTGAGTGGTTTAAAAAATTCAATAGAGGCAATTTTGACATAAAAAATTAAGAACATGGAGGACCAGATTCAGATGTATATAAGCTATTATGAGTTGCTCAAACCTGATGAAACCATTAACACTCCAAAGGTCACACTGGATCTGAGAGATCCGCCGAGCGGTCTATTTGATGGATTTTTATACCGCTTGGAAGAGGAGGAACCTCTCTTCACATATTCTCCTGTTTCTTGGAGTCTTACAATCCAGTTGTGCCAAAACTTGAGGATTGGCGGTATATTTGGAATTTTTTCACGGGAAAGGGATACAATGACAACTGAAATAAATTAAATCAAAGCTTTCATTGGGTTGTTATATACAGTAGGAATGAATTAAGCTACGGAAAAAAATCTGGATGATTTGTGGGACTCAAGTGGCACAATTGATTCCAAGTTTGCAATCGAAATATTTTGTCCCACTATGAGTATACGAAGGTTTCGATTTTTACTTTGATTCCTAAGATTTAATGACTTTTCTGTGACATATTTGAATATACCATATACCAACCCTAACTTACCACTCGTACACATCCCTAAAAGATCCTGTTTCTCGTTCACACCGCTCTCAGATTGTTTACCGTATTCTGTGTTCGAGCCCTAATTGCTTTTCGTCTTATATTGGTGAAACCAAAAATCTTCTAAAAGAGCACATCACCCAACATAAATATTCTGTATCCTCTTATAATTTTACCACCTCCAAATTATCCAAACATTCTCTCTCCCTAAACCATACATTTGATTTCAACAAAACTTCCATAACCATGACAAATGAGTCATTTTTGAAACCCTCCCCTTCCAGCTCTAACCTAAGACAGTGAATCTAAAAACAGACAAACAAAACTTATCCTTGGCCTATTCCCAATTTCTGAATTTATTAAAACATTCTAACTCTTCCATATTCACAATATTGTTCCTCTCAGTACCCTATCCATTTTTTTATTTTTTCGGTGACAACTTCGTTATTTCTCTTTAATTTAATTCATTTTTTGTTTTCTTTAATCTTATTTAATAAATTCATTTTCATTTTCTTTATCTCATGTTTCACGTAGATCAGTTATACTCTCTTATTACTTAATATTAATTATCTCAGACTTTCTCATTTCCATTTAACTTAATTCAGTTTTCGTTTTCTTTAATCTCATGTTTCATGTAGATCAGGTATTCCCCGTTATTACTTAACATTTATTATCTTTGCATTATACCATCTTCTTAATTCTATATTATATTGTTATACTACATTATTCTTAATATATACTACTAGTAGGCCCGTGCGAAAAATTCGCACAGCATATTGTTATCAAATGACAAATTAATAAGAAAATAAAATAATGCAACGTATCAAAAGATAAAGAAATCAATTGTTACTTTATTCATAAATATAATCCACAAAGGAAACAAAATTAATTTAAATCTTCATTTTTGTTTGGAACCAACATATTTACAAATTTCAATAAGCTGTATCTTTGCGAAAAATTGTCCGATTTCAATGTAAAAGTGTGTAATTTTTTAGTTATTCGCAAATAAAGTTTATTTTTTTTCATAACTTGTTTGCTTGAATTTTCGGGGTGATTGGAATATTTTTCCCGCCTCAAGGAGAAGGAAGCCTTCGAAAATACGAAAAAATAAATAATAAAATGAAAAACAAAAAATATTGGAACAATTTCTAATCGATTTCAATGATTTTTTTTTCCCTTTTGTAGAAAATTAGTAACGTTTTATACAATCATGTGAATGACCAAGGGAAAAGTGTGTAATTTTTTAGTTATTCGCAAATAAAGTTTATTTTTTTTCATAACTTGTTTACCTGAATTTTCGGGGTGATTGGAATATTTTTCCCACCTGAAGGAGAAGGAAGCCTTCAAAATTGGTGGCTCAATCTTGAGATTTGGTGAAAAATTAACGATGATATGGCTTACCGATCAAAAACATCATCGATAAATAATATAAACTCCTCCTGTCTCGATCATAGAGACCTCAAGTCGACGAAATGAGACATGTATCCAATGACAGTACTACAATTAACGTCAGGTTGTGTGGATGCGAACACCATGCCTTGTGTTATCTCGAAAATGGTATGTTTTTGGGCTTAAAAACGCAGGATAGTCTTGCTGTACGCATCAAAATCTTTAAGGTCCAATTTGTCCCACATCGATCTACAGACCTACCACCGTTCCAGTATTGAAGCCTAGCAAAATGTTTGTATCGAATTTATTTATTTTAGAAAGAAAAACAAAAGCGGAGAATACGATTCGCTAGCCCCCCATGAAATTCTGAATCCAACGGTAACCCATTCATGGTATTTGAGCATGACAGGAGCTTATATTTGGTACAAAACCGATTTTGAGCCTTACTGTAATAATATATGTACGGATATTACATTATAATCCCTCTTCAATTTTAATTCTTTTTCTTCAATCTCATATTTTGCGTTCATTTCAGTCATACTTCGTTATTATTTAATATTTATTATCTCTGTTTAATACTATCTTTAGATATCTTATTTCCATTCTCTTTCAATTACACATTTATTTAATAACTCATAGAACTTATCTGTATTATTAAACCTCTCGTCCGTTATGTACATTCCAATGCTTTAGTTCACGTATTTCAGTTAACCATTACAGATGGCGCTATGTAAGCTCCATTCTTTCTTACGACAATACGTCTATCTTGTGACAGCTCTTCACTGGATCAGATTTGTTTATCTTTCTTATCTTAGTTTTCTCCTCTTTTCCATTTACCATCACTCTCTTTTTTATACCTCCTTCTCTATTTTGTGTATAATGATACATTTGCTCTTTTATCTTTCTTACATTATTTTTACTTTTTATTCTTGTATACGTTGTCAGTATGTTTTGATAGATTTTACAATATATCAATTTTCAATTTATATCTATTATTTTCTTATATAACTTCATATTCCTTTTCTTATATTCATTTTATTCTAAGATTATCTCACCCCCTTTTAGCATACTATTACATCACATTTTAGCAACTTTGTCACCCCATTTATATTGTTTGTTTTTTTCCTCTACACTTATGTTTATGATCTTATGTATTCCACTACTTTTTGTTGATAATTCATTTTCATTTCTTATGTTACCTTATTTTGATTATGTTTATTTCATTAGTCCCAGTTTGTTGCCGTTATTATTTATTTCTTAATTATCTGTTACTGTTATTATTCTACCTACTTTATTTTTCTTAAATATTCATTCTATCTACTGTATTTTACTTTAGATTTGTTCTAACTACATTTTTTAGTCTATACCTTTTATATTTTTAATTTTAATTCTTTATTATTCAATGTTTATAGTTTCTCATACCTATTATTATCTGTTTTTTTCTTAGTCCTGATGAAGGCCTAAACTTTTGGCAGAAGAGTCGGCAAATGTAAAAATAAATATAATTATTTATTTTAAATATTTTTTTGATTTAACCATTTAACCCCAACCATTCTTCTCTTCAATTATTCACTACAGTCAACCATCAATCTAAAATTACTATTTATTCGCATCGATGAGGCACACACTTGCCCAGATTTCACTTCTTATGAAAATGGCTTGATGATTGATTTACCACAAGAAAGCAACATTTTTTCAAGCATGGTATTCATTAATTGCCAGAGATGGGGAAAATGTATAACTAGCACTGGAAAATATTTTAAACGTTTTTATGCAATAAATATTATAAGACAAAAATTTGATAATTAATATATATAATTATAGCAATCATTTGTTGCTTTAATAAATGAAAAAAAAAAATTATACGTAAACATAAGAAGATTCTGGGAATCCAGAAGCCACAAAATATGTTAAACACTAAACCTAATTGATTAGTTCATCAGAAAAAAAAATCCGGATGGGAATGCTGACATTTTTTTTCTTTACCCACGCATCAAGAAAATATGTTTCTTTATCAAGTATTGAACCCAAGTTCTTTCGTGAGTTCTAATGATACAAATATTTTCTGGTTTATATTATAATTTTGTAATATTAAATAAATAAATTAGAATCTATAAAACAATTATCTTGCCTACAGTTCTTTATGGGTGCGAAACTTGGCCGCTTACATTAAGGGATAAAATAAAGTATTGCGTAGAATATTCGGACCGAAGAAGGATGAGTTAACCGGAGAGTTCAGACGGTTACACAATGCCGAATTGCGTGAACTGTATCCGAGTAATATAATTGAGATAATTTCATCGTGGCAAATCAAATGGGCTTGTAAAGTTGTTGGACTTAGTAACGAGAGAATTCCTAAAAGGTTAATATTTGCTGTGCCGAATGGTAAGCGTCCGAGGGGTAGACCGAAGCGAAGGTGGGAAGATTGCATTAAAGCTGATCTGAAGGGACTGGGTTTGGACGGCGAACGGTGGAGGGAGGTGTGTAATAAGCGATTGGTGGTGTCGGCATCGAACCTTCGGGTTCGCTAAGCCTTTTCATTATTATTATTATTATTAAATAGATAAAACTTAATGTAAGACCTTTAAAGACAATATAAAAGATAAAAAATCAAGACTATGATGATCTACATAAAATTATCAATTATGTCCATCATCAAAAGATAAAGAATATGTTGGAAGCAATAGCATACCTTCATGTACCAACTGATGGGCTCGACAAATAAGTTTAAGTTTATTGATATCCATGAACTCGTGAGTCACCTTAGCTCCAAAAAGCCAACCTGCACCTCTGGGACTTACAGACCAAGTATCAACTTCTTCGGGATCTGACCAAACCAAGTCGCAGAATGCACCTGTGAAATTAAAAAAAAAAAAATATACTAACTTATCAAATTAATTGATTATATTAGAAAGTTAAGTAAGTTCATATCGTTTTCCAAGAGGAAACTTAAAAACAAAAATAGATTTTTGTTTATAGATTTAATAATAAAATCTTGTCAATATCTTATGTAGATAAAAATATTTTTTTTAATCTGATTTATATCAATCTATATAACAGTGAAAGGACATCTAAAATGCTTTTCATTTCCTAAATAAAATTGAAGTTCACATACCAAAATACTTGTAGAACATATTTCTAAGAACATCTTAGCCATAAACATAAAAAAAAAAAAAAAAAAAAAAAAAAATCTGGCTATTATTATTTGCATTATATTAAAGCAGGGGTCTCCAAACTTTTTGTCTGGCAGACCACATAGAGACCTTGACCAAGTTCTGCGGGCCGCACAGAGACATTCACCTAAGCCCCACAGGCCATTGATAGTGGTGAAAAAAAACAAAAAAAAGCCTTGTTCTATGAATGACGCTTCAGCTGCGAAATGAGCTACTTAAGAGAAAAATCTCAGAAAATAAATGTTGTAGCAACCTCGTATGTAAGTAATTTGTCAAATATCATATTTTCAAAATTTTAACATGTAATCGAAGAAACTTTAGCAGGACGGATACGGAGGCTATAGTTTGGAGAACCCCGTATTAAAGAAATGAGAAAATAAAAAGACTCAATATCTGGATTTAGACAAGTCAATTAAAACATGAATCTCTCTAGTTATACATTCAAGTCTTCTCCATTTACCATCAGTTTTAATAAAAACAATGACATTTTTTGAAAGTTCTTTTGTTCATTGTTATTCCACAGATAACTTGAATCATAAAATGTTTTTAAAATAAATAACAGATAAAATAAACAAAGGGAATTGAATTTTACATTTATTTCATTAAATTTGTACACTAATTAAGAAAATTGACATAATCCTTAAATAGGTATTTTATTGCTTTAAAAACTTTACATAATTTTTTTAAATTGCTATAGCAAAATTATATATTTGGCTGAGTTTGAACCTTTTCTATTAAAAAAAAAAAAAAAAATTAGTGAGAAATTGTAATGTACTGTTGATACAAAAATACTTGCAATGGATACTGACTTCCAGAATTAATGAATCGATACTTAAAAAAAAAAAAATAAAATTAACAGAGAAACTCTTAATTAGTGGTACTTGTCTTCTTATCACCTGAGAATGAATTAATAAACAAGATGAATTATAAATACCTTTGTAAGGAATTTCTTGATTCCTTTCTATACATCTAATTTGATCTAAGGTCATTATATCGGGAGATAGGCCTCCATGAACACATAATACCTCCTCATCAATCAGCTGAAAGGAAGCCAAAACATAGTAATTATTTAATAAATTCAAGCTACCATGATATTCAAATAAAAATGATCACTTACAGCAGCAATTGTTAGCAAATCAAAAACTCTGCAACAATATTTCCAAGCATTTGCATTCCCATATTTGTTAAAGCACTCATCTAAAATCAATTTGAATAAAGCATAACTCTTCAAAACAGATTAAATATCCGTACCATTATTTCTATTAAACATACCATAAAAACCATAAACTTGGGTTATCTGGCGAGATTCGTGATTTCCTCGAAGCAATGTAATGCGGTCAGGCCACCGTGCTTTAAGGGTAAGAAGTCTTGTAAATGTCTCAAGGCTATAGTATCCTCGATCCACAAAATCTCCCATAAATACATAATTTGTGAATGGAACTTGCCCTCCATTTCTAAACAGCTCTTCTAAATCATAAAACTGAAACAAATAATTATCACTTAGGATGAAAGTCCTTTAGGATCATTATTTATCAGTAAGTTTCAGGGACAAACACACACCTGACCATGAATATCACCACAAACAGTAACTGGAGTTGATACTGGCTGAATATTCGATTCCTCTAGTAACAGATCACATACAATATCGCATAGTTTCTGAAAAGAACAACAATAACTTTAAACTAAACAGCAGTGCGTTGAGTTGTAATTAACCTCAAGAGATTACATAGCTGTACCAAGAACAAAGAACACTATGCTTGGTAATAATTGATCTATAACTTCTACTCACTTTAAGATCATTTTCAGGGAGGTATTTACATTCTTTAGCTATATTAATCCACTTGTCTATATCCGTCATTTTTATCAGGTAAGGTTAAAGAAAGGACGGTTCTGAGATCGTCCAGGTTCCGAGTTGTTTTCAAAACTCTGGCCTGCTCCGCCCAAAGAGGTCCATCCCATGGATGACTCATTCCTCATTTTAAGCTCTTAACATTGTTCCATCTACAACTTCATAAAAACTCATGTCCTTTCATTGTTGGTCCATAAATGGTTTAAGATGATATTTTATACAATTTTGTAATATGATAGTGTGGCATACGCTTTCGAAGGGACATTCTCACTTATAAACAATGTTTTACAGGCCTCTATGAACGCGTAATAGTAAGATTCAAAGATGTCCCGAAAGGCACTTAAGTAAGTCCTCTAGAAAATAATATTAGAAATTTTCAAATAAAATGTTAAATTTATAGCCTTTATGTTATATTTATAATTGTGGAATCCAAATTAGCTCAATTAATGAATACGGAATAGAAAACTGCCTGTTCTATGTAAACAGCAATAGACTTTTTAACTTTTACAAAATTAATACAAAAAATAATTGTATTGATTAATTAGATATAGGGTTTCTCACAGCAGACATAAGTATTTATTTCTTTTAAAATCATATCAGTACCTTTTTTTTTTCTTTTTTTTTTTTTTTTTTTTTTGCTTTAAGACTTGTAAAATCAAGTCCTATTTTTCAAATAAAATATTTAATTGCCATTGTAAGATAAAATTACACTGGATATTTATTGAATATTTCTGGATAGATGATCACTGAATGTAACTAAATACTAAATGTAACTTATATAGACTTAAACTAGAAAGACTATTAGTTAAAAACTGAGGTGACAGTAGTTTCATAACAATTAAATGAGATATAAGAGGCAACTTTTATTATATAACTGCTTTTATGTCATTCAAAAACTTTATCAAAATGAAATGAAATGAAATGGAAATAATTTTATTATTCTGGGACTAGTGTCCCTTTAGAACAATTTACAAATACAGAAGGTATATTAATATTCTGGTGTGTCCATAACCTACAGTTCAGTATTTACGGGATGATTACAATAGATAATGAAAATATATAAAAACGTGTATAAATATAAAATAAACAGAGAAAGTAATTTAGTAAACAAGATATCAATGAATCACAAAATAATCAGAGTATCTGGGTGAACTTTGAAATTCTCATAGCTTCGATTTTTAAGTGCATTTCGTGATTAATCTGATTGGGAATGGAGTAGGTGTTTGAAGAGAAGAAATTTGAAAGAGGATATTGATTTCGCGTGTCGGATATCTGAATGTATAGAATTCCAGAGGGAGACAACTTGAATTAAAAAGGATTTATCAAGCAGTTCGGGAAGAAGGGGGATAGAGGTCAGACGCACAGGATCTGGTGTGACGGAATTGAAAGGAGCGTTTGAATTGTAGGATCTGTAGAATATTAGTCTGTGGGCCAGACCCCCTTACCGTGCACCCCTCCCACATCCCTACAAATTGCATATCGTTGTGTTCCTTGTAACAATTTATTAAAAAAAAGCCAATGTTCCCACAAAAAAAAGTGAACGCACTGCCCCAAAATGGCGTCCAAAGATGGCGGATTGACGACTTTGACTTTAGTTAGTTTTTTGGTCACTGAGAATCAGCATTAAGCTTAATTTCCTCATAGTTGGTCTTTTATTAAAGCTGAATAGTTATAGAATAATAAAACATGAAGAAATATTAAAAAATAATTGGCTAAGGCTATGAAAAACACCAGTAAAGTCAATTTTTTTAACAAAAAAATTTTCAAGTTACAAATCAAGCGTCGTTTGTAATTAAACGGCCTACAATAACGCAAAACGTGCTGAAATAAACCATCTGGAGAATATATTTCTCTTTCTGAAACGCTAATTATTTTTTACAAATGTTTAAGTAGTTCCGTAAAAAATGCACTTATGCGGCAGAAAAGCGGTACTGGCGTGGGTGCCTACAGGCCTCTACCACACCATTCAGTGCCCATAAATGGCTTAGTTATAGTGATATAATAACATTTTTGGTACATTATATTGGTTTTATTAACGAACAAATATTAATGCAATAATTTAATAGTAAAAAAAAAAATTTAAATTAAAAAAAAAATTTATTATTATTTTTTTAAATTTTAACCTCCTTTATTCTATACGTAGGTCGTTTAAGAATACCTCAATTGTAAAAATGGTATAATTATAATAATAAAACTTAATTAAAAAATATTTTGCTAAATATCTTGATTTTTTTTTATTTAACGTTTGCAATTTAACACTGTGTTTTGAATATTTACTGATTCTTAGAAGTAATTAAAATTTTTATATACTTCCCAGGAAATGAGTCATATTCATACCTTTTTTATAAACTAAAATAATATATACCTAATCTGAACTATATATAATGAATAGCTACCGGGTTGTTTAGTAAAACTCATATATCACTAATTAAAAAATTAATTTTTATTTCCTTTATTTTGTGCAGAAGTTGGACTATATCATAAATAAATAGGAAATTTTAATATTGAATGAATTATTCTCTATGCACAAAGAAATATATAAAGGGTGACCCTATAAGTTCTTCTATAAACCAAAACTGATTGTTTGGATTTGATCTCAAAATGAGGAAAAACGTGAACTTAAACGAGAAAATTGGAAAAATACATTAAACGAACGAGAAAGGAAGTGCCAAAACCTCGGAATAGATAAAAAGGACCTGTATCCATTATATAGCTAAATGAATGTATAGTAGATAGATGAACAGAATATTTCAAGATGCTGCTAAAACGGGATCAATTGCAGTTTGGATGATATTAAGTGGACGATGTAGGTTTATTATGGTGAAAACCACTTTATTTTCGATTGCTGAAGGTGCACATCGGGACTATATTAACTTTGAAGCAGGATATAGAGAGGTATATCGAGAAAGTTATAGCTCATAGCTTTCCTTCTGTTTAGTGGATTTTCAAAAGATTTTTTAAGGGATCTAAAAGGAAAACGAGTTTTTCTGAAAGACAGTTAGATATTAGCATAATCCAAAGTGTGAGGCACTGAGCAGATAGAGAGCTATTTTTCTTTTTATGTGGACTTCTCTATAACCTGCCTTAAAGTGAAGACAGTCCCAATTTTCAACTTCTCTTCCAATGTGCAACTTGAGTTTCTCAATCCATATCACTCTGGCAATCGACAATATTTCTTATTCCAGCTTCTACGATTCTTGTGTATAATTTGTTTGGTACACTAAACAGGAATGGATCTTGATGGGTATTACGTTTCCTAGTACCTCCTTTCTTGTAAAGGTAAAAACCACAGTCCTTTCATATTATTTTCTAATATGCTTTTTGCCTATGTACGCGCAAAACTGTCAAAGCAGTTCGGTTCCGCCCTTTCCATCTTTCTTTGTGCAGAGAGAATAATACATTCAATATTAAAATTTCCTATTTTTTATGATATGGTACAAATTCCGAACAATTCAAGAATAACGAGAAGAATAACGAGCTACAACTAATATAAGATACCTTAAAAAATCTTTTGAAAATCCACTAAACAGAAGGAAAGCTATGAGCTATAACTTTCTCGATGTACATCTCTATATTCATCTTCAAAGTTAATATAGTCCCGATGTGCACCTTCAGCAATCGAAAATAAAGTGGTTTTCACCATAATAAACCTACATCGTCAACTTAATATCATCCATACTGCAATTGATCCCGTTTTAGCAGCATCTTGAAATATTCTGTTCATCTGTCTACTATACATTCATTTAGCTATATAATAATAATAGCTTAGCTATATAATCTTAGCTATATAAACTTAGCTATATAACTTAGCTATATAATAATAATAACTGGTCCTTTTTATTTATTCCGAGGTTTTGGCACTTCCTTTCTCGTTCGCTTAATGTATTTTTCCAATTTTCTCGTTTAAGTTCACGTTTTTCCTCATTTTGAGATCAAATCCAAACAATCAGTTTTGGTTTATAGAAGAACTTATAGGGCCACCCTTTATATCTTTCTTTGTGCATAGAGAATAATTCATTCAATATTAAAATTTCCTATTTATTTATGATATAGTCCAACTTCTGCACAAAATAGAGGAAATAAAAATTAATTTTTTAATTAGTGATATATGAGTTTTACTAAACAACCCGGTAGCTATTCATTATATATAGTTCAGATTAGGTATATATTATTTTAGTTTATAAAAAAGGTATGAATATGACTCATTTCCTGGGAAGTATATAAAAATTTTAATTACTTCTAAGAATCAGTAAATATTCAAAACACAGTGTTAAATTGCAAACGTTAAATAAAAAAAAATCAAGATATTTAGCAAAATATTTTTTAATTAAGTTTTATTATTATAATTATACCATTTTTACAATTGAGGTATTCTTAAACGACCTACGTATAGAATAAAGGAGGTTAAAATTTAAAAAAATAATAATAAATTTTTTTTTTAATTTAAATTTTTTTTTTTACTATTAAATTATTGCATTAATATTTGTTCGTTAATAAAACCAATATAATGTACCAAAAATGTTATTATATCACTATAACTAAGCCATTTATGGGCACTGAATGGTGTGGTAGAGGCCTGTAGGCACCCACGCCAGTACCGCTTTTCTGCCGCATAAGTGCATTTTTTACGGAACTACTCAAACATTTGTAAAAAATAATCAGCGTTTCAGAAAGAGAAATATATTCTCCAGATGGTTTATTTCAGCACGTTTTGCGTTATTGTAGGCCGTTTAATTACAAACGACGCTTGATTTGTAACTTGAAAATTTTTTTGTTAAAAAAATTGACTTTACTGGTGTTTTTCATAGCCTTAGCCAATTATTTTTTAATATTTCTTCATGTTTTATTATTCTATAACTATTCAGCTTTAATAAAAGACCAACTATGAGGAAATTAAGCTTAATGCTGATTCTCAGTGACCAAAAAACTAACTAAAGTCAAAGTCGTCAATCCGCCATCTTTGGACGCCATTTTGGGGCAGTGCGTTCACTTTTTTTTGTGGGAACATTGGCTTTTTTTTAATAAATTGTTACAAGGAACACAACGATATGCAATTTATAGGGATGTGGGGGGGGGAGGGGTGCACGGTAAGGGGGTCTGGCCCACCGTGTATATAGGCGGGTCGCCGTGTTCTAATGGTCTGGTATAGGAAGGTAGCAAGGAAATATTGACGGCGGTAGGACGGATAAAGCCACTTCAACTCGGTGTAAAACTGGGTAATTAGTGATATGATTTTAAAGGAAACGTGTATCAGTGCTTTATTTTGATAGAATAATTTTAGGTGTTTATGCAGTTGCTGAGTCTATCAGAACAACTATCTTTTGGTGGATGTATGTTTTTTCGCTGTGTATTATGGCGTTAAGAATGGCATATAGTTCGGCGCTGAAAATACTGAAATCAACTGGTATCGGTAACGAAAATTTCTGGTTCTTTTGGGGTTCATACACAGCTACGGAAGTTCGCTTACTTGTTTTTGATGCGTCCGTATACATTTTTAGATAATTAGGATAACGTTCCATGATTGTGTTCAGTGCTAATTGTTCCAAATAAATGAATGGGTATGAACTTTTCTTCTCTATTTTACAAGCTAGATTAGAGGAGCTATGAATATTAATTAAAGATTTGAGAATGGGCATGTGTATTCCGGAGGAGCTTCAGAAATGTGTAGTGATTTGATAAGAGGCTGTAATTTATTATCCAGTATCAGTACCTTATTTCAGAAGTTCAAAAAAAAGACGTGCCCCAACGCCTTTTAAAATACTCGTAATTTAAGGCTGCATGAAAACGCAACCTCATGCAAACAACCAAACAAAATAGCTTTAAAATGAAACACCATTTCAGAAGAAAAGCTAAAGCTAATACGTAATAAAAAAAAAAACGGTAACTTATAGTAAATTTGAATAATATTTATGCCTTAATTTCTCACATAGATCAAACTCGTAATTCATTAGAAGACGAAATCTACTTCTTTTGCAAGAAATAACTTTAATAATTGTTGCGAAGTGGATAAAAACGGAGCTGGAAGAATGCTGAGGGCGAAATAAAATGTTTGAACTTGCACAGACAGGTACACTTGCACAGAGTCTATACTTCAAAATTGTAGGTTTATAGGAAAATAAAATAATTTCATCGTGTACGCTATAATTTATAATTATACAGAATACAATGAACGCGTATATTAAGAATCGATTAGGTGACACGACAGTATTTATTTATTTAAAAATCATATCAGTACCTTATTGTAAATTGCAAAGAAACTTCGTTGGATTCTTAGATAGTTTAAAATCGTAATCCATTAGGAGATGAAATCAACTTATTTCGTAAGGAATGACTTCAATAACAGTTGCGAAGTGGCTAAGGAGCTGGGACTAGACGGAAAGCGAAGTACAATGATCGAATAAGCATTGACGAAAGGAGTATAAAGTTTAGAATAGTGGTTTTAAATTAAAATAAAATCATTTCAGCTCGTGAATTTAATTTATAATTGTACAAAATATCGATAAACGTGATAAAAAAAGTCTGTAAGTTCAATTCTATTAGAAAGCGCGATTTTGAGTTTTCTGATCAATCTTGGCAAGAAAACTGAACTAGAACCGTTATTTAATACATTTTTTCCTTAAACATAAAATAAAAATTGAACGGAAAATCTAACTAATAAAATAAAAATTTCACGTTTCATTATAACCCATGAATAACAGTTTCTGCTCTTATTGGCTTTTGCAAAGTGGTTGTCGATATATTGATATTTATGTTTTTATTAATTAACTTGTTAAACATTTATCTATACACCCCGGAAGTAAAGGGCACCATGTCCATTTTTTTATTAAACAATTTAGTAACTAATGAATAAAATTTAATAGCACAATCGGCTCACAGAAAAAACACAAAAATGGACATGGTGTTCTTTACCTACGGGGTACAGATACACACCTGATTTGGCAGAAACTAAAAATCAATTAATTTAACACACAGTATTTATTTAAAAAAAGAAAAACACTAAGAGTTGAATAAGAGAGAACTGATTTTTCAGGGCTAGAGGCTGTCATTTAGTTATAGAATCAATAGCAATTTTTTATGTAACGTAAATAACTAAAAAATATCATCTCATAAGTCAGAAGTATCAAGGGATAATGACAATAGCCCATATCTTTAAGAGCTGCAATTTTCACACAACAAAATTAAATGAAAAGGGAATACCAGCAATTATATCAACAGCTTTCGGAAGTGACGATCTGAAAAAAAATCTGCATGAAGTCGTATTATTTCTCTCCGAAGGAGAAATTTTCAAAAATAAATAAAACCTTATCTCATTCTTTTTTTAAATATTTATTTATCTTATTTTTTACGTTTTATTTATTTTATTTTAATAATGCGCAAACAACAAGTATAATTATAGGTAAATGTAATATAATTAGCGGCGTTGATAACTTGAAAGATGTGTTACTAGCAGGCTTTAAGGACGTTACGATAAGTTGAGCTCCTTCTATTTCCTGTTCTCCTGATAAAAAATGAAGAGTTTGAACCCAGAACAGGTGTTTGTGCCGTCAGATAGGTCATTGGATAGTGCTGACATCTTTTGGCAGTTAATGGAAATATTAATTCCACTTTTCTTGGATAGTGCTGCGCTCTCCCAAAATATAATAAAACTATTAATTGACAGAGACTGGGTATGTAATTCGTTTTCAGTTACATTTTTTTTTTTCAACCTTATTATTTTAATAAATCGTTTAATGATTTACAGAGTTGAAATTTAAAATACCTAGTAATAAGTTGACCATGACCATTTATTCATAAAAATGTATTCCTAAATTGTAGCCAGAAATGTCTTAACTTTTCTAAATCCATAATAATCTGGGTATGAAGAAAAAAAGAAATTGGATAAATTACAAAGCTGCAAAACGTTCTGAAGCTATTGTAGTATTTTTGTACATGATTCTACCCAATTTTTAAATTAACTTAAATACACCAATGTTAGATTATAGAATAGTAAGCATTATTTAATTTAATCCTTAATTTGACTAATGAAAAGAATGTTTTATATTATAAAAAATATATAGAATATATATTTTAGAAGAATGCAAATATATTAGAAGAATGCATTGTCTTGTGAAATATATTTTAAAATCTGCTTTTTTTTAAGTCTTGGAGGAACACTAAATATTTTGATAAATAAAATAAAATTAAACTAGTTGGTAATAAAAATTCAAAATATCTCATCACATACAAACTAAGTGTGCCGTAAAAAAGTTGGAGGGCTTAAACATGTTAGGGGATAAGGAGATTTGAATAATATTAAAAGCAGTAATGTTAAAAAATTACTTCAAAAATATCACTTCAAAGAAATTTCATAATAATGGCCTATTTGCCAAAACGTTTAATTGAAAATATAGAAGTTATAAAGACAAACTTCTTAAACCTTCATTACTAATGAAATACATAATACCCAATACAAATTAATTAAATACAAAATAAACAGTAATTAATTGAGAGCTTTGGATTATCCTATTGATTGTGTATGCAAAATAAAATTTTCATGCCATTGTTAATATAAAATGATAGCCAAAATATTAATATTTTCACATTTTTAAAAATAAATATCGAATGAACCAACTTGGGAAAATAATAGGTGATAAAATTGTGTCAGTACTTTAAAATAAAAATACTTAATTTGAAATAACTTATCTTGAAACTTTCAACAAAATTTCATTGTGATATTGTTTATGTTCATAAACTCTTTCATAATAATATAAATGTTTCCAATCTTTCGAAGTTTTCCACCATAACTAGAATTATGCATAATATTAAAATGTTAATTTATTACATTTTAGTTTTCCTCAACTAATCCAAAGTTTCCAAAATAATGGATTAACATTTAACTTCTATTATATTTATTATTTTGTTTTTTTCCATTCTAGCATATCATGCAATATATTTATGACAAAAAAAAAATTATAATGTTATATCACTCGCTTTTTTTTAATTTTTGCTATAATTTAATTTGTTTAAATATTTTTAAGTTATGTTTGACACTATGTTACTGATATATTAATTATTCTATATTTGTATGTTTATAAATCTAAATTGTCTTATATGTAACTGGGTTTGTCCTGAATAAATAAATAAATTTTGTTATGTAAAAAAAAAAAGAATTTCCAGCGTTACTTTCCCTAATATTTATTGACTTAATTAAGGTTAAACTAAATTCCTTAGGTGTATATTCATGTTCTTGAATTATAACATGAATTCAGCTGGCTAAAACCTTTTATCCCATCCTTCCAGATTTCCTTACCCAATTACTCGTTCCTACGTCATGATAGATCTCATCGCATGGGAGGTAGTATTGGATTATATATCCATGACAGTCTTAAGCCAAAATCCTCCTACAGTCTCCTCATCATGATTTTCCTCACATGGAATACATGTTCATTGAAATTTCCTCTATTCTCTCTCTGTTGTATGCTGTACTTTACCGCCCTCCTCGTGTTCCATTTGACAAACTCTTTGAATCTTCCCTTACTGATGTGGTTTCCAACCACATTAATATTATCATCAGCAGTGATTTTAATGTGAACTTGCTTTCACAATATCCCGAAAAATACTTCCTTACCCACCTGCTGTTTTTCCATAACCTTCATCTTTTTCCTTATTCTCCTATCCATCAAAAACAATTTTCTGATACTTGGTTAGACCTCTATATCTCTGACTCTCCCATCAAAATCCTTTCCTCTTCTTAACATCCAGTTTCATTTCTTTCATCACATGACCTGATCCAACTTACATACAACCTACCTGTGAAATCCTTCACTCCCAAAACAGTTTCATACCACAATTTAAACCTTCTCTCCTATGAATCTCTTCAACCAGACCTTAATTCTCTCCAATGGGACTCCATTTATTCCTATAACTCCATTGATCCTATGGTATTCATCCTGACCTCAAACCTACAAACCATATTAGACATCCATGCTCCTCTGAAAACCAAAACCTTACGCTGTCCCACTGCTCCTTGGCTTACCAATGAGATAAAGGAAATGATGAGGGGAAGAGATGCAGCAAGGCACAAATACCGTTGAACCCATTTGTCTGTGGATTATGTATCTTTCTAGGAGCTTCACAATGGAAAGCAATCCACAGTCCAACTTGCTAAAGCCACCTACTTTCATAATGCCCTGTCCAATGATCCCGACTCCAAATCTAAGTGGAAAATACTCTGTAATCTATCCTTACCAGAATCCAATAATATTAGTTCCTTCTCTCTTTTTCCAGATGATCTCAATAACCATTTCTTATCCTTCACTCACAATTCTTCCCCTACTTTCGACATTAAACATGACAACTTCAATCCTGAATGCTTCTTTTTCTCCCATGTGTCCTACGACGCATTACTTTCCACCATCCTAAAATTCCACACGAATGATTATGGTCCTGATAATATTCCAGTAAAACTATCAAAATACAGCCTTCCTGTCTTTATTCCTGTTCTTTATCATATCTACAACTTTGTATTACAAAACACCATATTCCCATCCTCCTGGAAAACTGCCCTAGTCCGACCTTTGAATAAAATTTCCAACCCTACCGGACTGCACAACTTCCGTCCTATTTCTCTCATATCCAACCTTTCAAAGCCGTTAGAACACCTTGTCCAAAATCAACTCTCCAACTTCCTAGAGGAACATTCCCTTATCAACCCATTCTAATCTGGCTTTCGACCTGCTTACTCAACTCAATTCATTCTCCTTAAAATAACCCATGACCTCCAAAACTCCATCGAACACCAAAACCTTACTATTCTCATCCTTCTAGATTTTTCCAAAGCGTTTTACACAGTTGACCATAACATCCTCCTAACTAAATTGAACAATCTTTCTCTATCCAACAGTGCCCTGCATTGGTTCAAATACTTGCTTTCAAATTGGTCCCATTATGTAGTAGTCCCAGGTCAACCTTCATCTAATACCCTTCCTCTCTCCTGTGGTGTCCCTCAGGGTTCCTCTCTATCTCCTACTCTGTTTGCTATTTACATTAATGACCTTCCTCTCATGATCCATCACTCCCAATACCATATCTATGCAGATGATTTCCAAATATACCTGTCCTTTCCGCTCTCCGACCTATTATCTGTTGCAGAAAAACTTCAAGAAGACTTGGATAGAATTTGTGACTGGACAAGAGCTAACAAGTTGAAGTTGAATGCGGAAAAGACGAAGGCAATCTTAATAGGCTCCAATCACCTCCTTAAAAATGTTCCTAATATTCCAACTCTGTTCCTGCATGCTAATCTCATCAAATTTTTCCCCACCATCAAAAATCTTGGAATAACCTTCGATCAAACGCTTTCCTGGAAAAACTATGTATCCAATATTTCCTGCCATGCCATTTCCACTCTAAAACGTCTAAATTATTCACGTCACCTATTTCTATTTGAAACCTGTAGGCTCCTAGTCACTTCCTTAATTTTTCCCGACTTTGAGTATTGCTGTTCGGTATATGGGAGCGTCTCTGGGGATCTCGAGGCAAAACTAAAATGTTTGATAAATTGCTTTGTACGATTCATCTTCGGGATCCCAAGGGATGCCTCTATTTCCCATTTTTATGCAGAGTTGAAGTGTCTTTCTCGTTCCTAGCATTGTAAATATTTTGTGGCATCTTTCCTTATCAAGTCATCCAATCCCACAATCCTTCATACATCTCCGAGCTCCTTCAATTCAAATCCTCTGTTCGTTCCCGCAATACTCGTTTCCGGTCTTCTGATTTATACATAAGGGCCCACTAAACCACTGCTTTTGACAGATCGGTCATTATGCGATCCTCATCCCTTTGAAACTCCATCCTTCTCACATTTGTCAATCTAATACCTTTAAATCCCTCTGTTCAATCATTTCTTATCTATCCAGTCCCCATGAAATTGTAAATAGATACTAATGTAAATATGTACATAAATTATTAGTTCGTTCTTCATTATTTTTACTTCATCCTTTTTTTCAATTTTTTATTCTTAACTGATTAAAATTAGAAAGTAACTTATATATATATATATATATATATATATATATTTATTAAGACTGTTTAATTGCTCTGTATTTTTATTTATTTATCTCTGAAGCTCCTTAGCCCATATTTATGTCTTTCTGTATTATTCTAAAGAGAGTCCTCCAAGAATAAAGTATTATTATTATTATAACAAAACCTTTCTCCCAAAGTGTTTGGGTAAAGTTGGGTTCTTTTTTTATTTTCATTCAAGTCAACTCTGTTCAAAAATTTTATATCATGCTACATGCTAGTGAACAAACTAAACATTAAATTAAAGTGTTGAAGTTTCTCAGACATCAAAATATGGTAGGTGTTTTTAAAAATTTAATTATTTACTAGGTATACTTTATTTCTTATTTTGTGTCAGCTGATGATTTCCTTTTAAGTATTCTTTGATCAAGTACCATCCTCATGACAATCTGATAAATAGATTACAACTATATCAAAAATTGGTAGCAGGAAAAATTCATAAAACATCTCATAAAAGAATAATTATTTTTAAAACTTCTTATAACTTACTGACTATTATTAAAGGTTGAGGGAATGATATTAACTGATACTAAGGACATTCATGTATTTACATTTAAAGACAACAATAATTATAGAAGTAATAATATATTAGAGTGAACTCAAGGCATTACTATACCTGCCAATCTTTTATGCAGGATCAATAAATTTACGGAATTTTCTTCAAATTTACAAATGATTAAGACACAGAGTTACAACTCTCTATGTTTAGAGTCAATCAGACTTTTCACTTTATTCCAACTAACATTTTCACAATACTTGTTAGCACCAATAAAATATTATCTCACATTAATATACAAAATATAACAAACTATATAATGCAAAAAACATTACGTTGGCTGAAACTATCAATGCTCTTCAGTCGATTTTCTTAAATTTTTTTCTTTTACACATCCTTAAAACTGTGTACATAATGAATTTCTCCTGGTAACATAACATTATAAACAGTCAAAACTATGTGCTTATTATATACAAATATTGAAAGTGTAAAATTAAAAATATAACGAGGAAAAAAATCACATTCTCCTACTTTGCAATGTTCGAGTTAATTTTTTTGTTTTTTTTTCTTAAATGCTCATATACAATTACAAAAATTAATATTTCAAGTGTTGCGAAAGTGCAAATTTTATAAATTATATTTTTGAAATATCATGTTAAAGGTTATTAAAAAAAAGTGTGCTTAGTAAATAGGCCTCCACTTTACACTTTCAGAAAATATCACACATTTTTACAGTTCAGAAGTATTGTGGAAAAGCAGTAATTATTTATACAAATTAAGTGGACTTTTCTTCTTCTTTTAAATATTTTGAGTCTACATTATTACTATCTCTAAGTTAATTTAAAGGTATTTCAAAGTGGCAGTCATGTTGTCAGTCTCATTTCATGTATATAAGAACATTCTCTTGAGATAGTAACGTTTAAAAAAAAAAAGTCTGAAATAAGACACAGTAAACATTCATGAGTCTTATTACTCGCCTTAACCCTTCGGAGGCAAGACTACTGATAATGAAAGATTATTTTATCATTGGTCACTATACTTACAAACATTAACACAATTTTATTTATCTGTATTCATTTCTAATTTATAATATATATTTATTATTGTACATATATATGTGTATATATATACTCCTTAATTAATTGAGTTATCCTTATTCTTATAGAAATAGTTGTGAAAGATGAATTGACATGAAGCATAGCTGTTTATGAGATGATTATTACACTAATTACTTAATAATTAAAGTCATTTATTGAATTGTAAAAATGAATAGAAAGGAGGAACTAGAAAAAAAATGTCAGTAATTTAAATTAATCAAGAATAAAATCATTTTAAATAAAAACTATAAACTTATAATTCATCTGTCTACACCAGTGCCTTAAATTACAAGATGTTTAGATTAGAAAAAAATTGAAATAAGAAAGTTTAAAACCCATTGCAAAGCAGTCAAATTGCAGCAATGATAGAACATATTTTACATCTTAAAGAGTGTGAATACTGCATGAACCATTTACAATATTTATATAGACATAACAAAATTATAGCTCCTATATACACAATAATATACAACCTATTTTGGTTTTGGTGAAATTAGTTAATAAATTTAAAGGATCTGCTTTTGTACTTAAACTGAAAGGAATAAATGTTACAAAACTACTTACATATTATTTACTCTACGTCGGTACTGGCAGTGTTTAAATATTTCCATTTATATTCCAATAAGCCAAAGCAACTTCAACAAACTTTTTAGCGATGAAAAAAATAATAATGTAAAAAAAAATTGCTTTAACTTAATAAATATAAATGTGAAACTGATTGTTTAAATTAAAATTGTACCGACATATAGCTAACAGTCTGTCAGTCTATTCCAGTGATGGAATACTTAACCAACAGTTTTTCTTCTTTTTTAACAGACCCGTCCACCACTGATATTTACAAAACTCGGCTTTTAAGCCGTCAATTCACAAAAAGGAACATAACGAACCTGGATGTAATGCTGGTAACTTAGCGACTTAGTATTTTAGTTTAAAAAAAAAAGAAAATATGAAATGGCATGATCATATTTGGAATATCTGCATAAAGGAGTTAACTAGAAGATCACTTGTCACTAACAACATAAGGATAGTAGGAGAGTTTTTTTTTTTTTCATTATTTTTATGAAAATGGTAACAAACTTTCATTATAGGAATCAACATTATATAAAAATCACAATAGCATTCTCTGCTTCCCCTCTCTCGTAATCTTGGACTAAGGCAAACTCGAAGGGTGTGAGTTCGGCTTTGGTCAGTCGAGGGAGGGCGGGCGGTCCCTGTTGCAGTCTTGCCTTAATTCCATTGCTCTAGAGGCTTCCTTGGAGATCTAAGTTCTACGTTTTACTACCTCTGGATAGTGGAGTTAAGGAGGAATGGAACATAGAACATTTTGCTTTCGAGTAGGAGTGAAGCTGCTGACTGCACCTGTGAAAGAAAACAACAAATGTGTTAATAGCTGCATTTTATTTTTTATAAGTAATAAGTGTCTGAGATATAAAGATAATTAAAAATTATTAATAGCTTTATCTACTTTTTTGGTTTAGTTATAAATTAGCAAATTGTGATGTTTAGTTGATATTCGTTAAAAAGGTTATTTAATGGTTATGGTCATTGAACCTATTTATATTATTTAGATAATGCTGTATTAATATTACTATATTAACATACTTATAATTATATTCATTGAATATACACGCTAATCTCCGAAATGGCAAAGTTTTTAGTATATTTCATCTACAATTTTTCCCAAACATTTTACTATATAATCAATAAATATCCACAACATACATTTCTGAAGTGGATATACATACAAATTTTAGAATAATCTTTTCAAGATTTTTAGAAGATGAGAACTATTTCTGATGACAAGTGACATTCAAATTTTCAATCACTGTTGCAGCTTAAGTTAGAAAAACATTCTTTGAGATGATTAATCAAGTTATTGTCAAATCCACTTTTTTTTCTCCTTTTTTTTTTTTTTAATATTTAAATGAGAGTATTATTATGACAGCATAACCAAGTAGTATAAAAGAAGCAAAATTTTACAGGATTTAAATTGTTTGTTCAGTTTGCTTTTAAGTAACTGTACCTTATTTAGTAAGAAACATTTTACTAAAATTCCAGTCACCTAGTTTTTATTCATAAAGTCAGAATAGCATTTTGACGGAGTTTATAGGATATCAATTTTAAAATATTATGATAACAGATTTCTACAGGAACATAATCATCCTATGGCAAATAGGTCTAAGAAAGGAATTTAAAAATTTACTCACTGTTATGAAGAAAATCGTGCAAAATGACCTTACTGTAAATGGAACGTTATTCAAACCGTGTGGATGTGGAGTGGAAGTAAAATGAGAGGGAAAACCACTAAGGAAGGATCCGTGTTACCTCAAGTCCCAAAAATGTATCGCCTGTATCCTATAATTGGCAGGATATTCAAAACTACTTTGTCTGGATGACTAGGCCAAAATGTTGGGGACACATACTATTGTGAGCATATCATGCAATAATTTTCCGTGCAACAAAATGAAAACAATTGCAATAGTTTCTGGCTAACATGACAACACAGTAACGAAGCTTCAAAGAAACAACCCTGTAATTCAATCACACCAGTTGCTTACATCAATTTATGTACAAAATGTAGAGTCAGGGACAAAACACAGGCTGGGATTTCGATCATTCAAATAAAAAATTATGTATAAGAATATCTGAATAAAATCTTGTTCAAAAGGTCGTTTGATACCTCTATCATTTGCACAAAAAATGCATGTTTTTTGTTCAGGTAAAAGTTTTTTAGTAAAATAAGAGGGACTGAAATTTCTGAAGCTCAAGATTAGACATTTTTAAATAGTTTTCAACCCTTAGTTAAATTGTTACAACATAAACTAACCATTGATATATAATTGTACTACATGAAATGTCAGTTTTTGTGACTACCAATGCATACAATAATAATTTTTATTTAGTAAATTAGTAGCTTGCATTTATTTTTCTTATTTGAATATTACCTCTGGCAGCCTTAAGAGGAGATCATGAAATCGGTTGGGTTGATTTGGAAAACTATGCTCAACGTACGTCCTTAGGCAGCTCATATATCTTTCTTGCATGGCCTCTAGTTCATTCGCATCTCCCCTCGCTGAAATAAGAATTCCTTTATTAATTCTTTAGATTATAAACTAAATAATAATGCTTTTCTACATAAATTTTTCAAAAAATAAGAAATTTTAAAAATTATATCATACATGGATTCAGCATAATGATGACCTTCAGACAGACATATTCCTGCATTGTGAGTTTGATCCTGCGGAACATAAGTGTTACATAAGTTATTTTCTCCACCATGAGACCGACATCTTGTCTCAATTGATCCATGGTGATTGGACGTCCCATCATCGATGTTAGGCAGGTTTGGAGGGTACAAAGGTTATTAGATACCTAAAAAATAATTCAAAACATTATTTTGGGAACATTATTATTTTCAATTTAATTGGATTTTAGAAAAAGTATTTATCAAAATTTGAAAAACCTCATAAAGCAAACAAATTGAGGTGAATGAATATTTTAATGTATGTTATAAATAATTTAATATAGATGAGGCAAAAGTTTCAAAATCGGCTCAATTAAATTTCAAAGATTTTTCAGAAAAAAATATTGGAATGCATTGTTTTTTTAAAACTAATTTTAAACTCTGGTCGATAAGCTCTTGCTACTGGCTACAGTTCATTAAGAACTTGTAAAAAAAAAAAAATATATTTTTTGAAAAATGGGTTTGAGCTCATTTTGAAACTTATTGTTTTGTACAATCAATAATTTTCAAATAGTTACCTCTTGGGTAAAATTAGCTTCTGTACCATCCGAACCAGTACTAGCTAACCGATGAGCACCATGAATTGCTTGGTACGCTGAAGTTGTCAGAACGAGTAACTCATGCCATGTGTGAGTTAATAGTTTTGTATGTACCTGAGAGTAAAAAATAGAATTATTTTAAACTAATGTTAGCTTAGTGCAACTTTTATTTTCTAACAATAAAATTTCAGTACTGAAACAAAATAATTTTGTATAATTAAAACAAAAATGTTCAATAAAATGAATAATAATAATTAGTTAAAAATTTTTGTTTTCTGTAACTATCTTTAATGTTCTTGTTAAATGAGGCAGTTGAAAAATAAGCCTGGTTTGAAACTATTACAGTGGCAAAGGTTATATAATTTTTTTTTTTTCAAAACTGAAAATCTTTTGGAGACAGTGTTGATTTAAAAAAAAAATTCATTTTTATACCATAATTGCTAAAACATAAATAAAAAACTAGTGTTTTATAATTTTATCTTATTATAATTGTATCCACAAAATAACTAATATCTCAAAATTTTAATATTGGACCTACATCACTTTCATTTATATTTTCTCAAATACATAAAAATAAATACCCAAGACCTGAAATATATACCCACCATCAAGTGAATAAGCTTGAGTTAAAATTAATCATTTAAGAAAGACATGATTAAAAATTATGTTCTCTCACCAAAATCTAAATAGTTTTAGATTCTTCTTTTTATACATGAGAACTTGATTTAAAATTGATACAGAGTATCAAACAAATTTTAATATATTTTGTCTAAGCATCAATCATCTGTTCATTCTTTTAATCTTCAATGTTTAACGCGGATGCGTGCATTAAGATATATAAAACATAAGCTATTTCCCAACATAATGCCACAAAATCAAAATTTTTCAATTATTGTTTTATTTTTGTTGCTATTTCTTTGCCTTTCAAAGTATAACACCTTCTATCTCAGAGGTCTAGTCCAGGTAGTCCGTTGTAGATATCTTAAATTGATATCACCCACCTTTTTTCTCCTCTAGATGGCGATACTGGCTTACTTATAGCATGTTATAATCTTCAAGTTCAAGCTAACTAATGATCTCACTTCTGAGAATTTATTATTATAATTTATCCTCATAAGTATACATTTAGGAAATATGGCTAAACGACTTCAGATGCTTCAACCAAGTCTTTACAGACTGCTAATCAGACACCTAATCTTTCAAAAATTCTCATAGTTTACATTGCATCTCTACTTCCCATTTCTTAACATAAGAAATTTTTATTTTTATGCTTTCAACATATATGGTATTATTTTTAATATCACATATCTGCATGTGGACTTTTTTTTTGCTTTATTAATCCATTAAATTGATAGTAATTAGATTCACAACATTGAGGAAATAATCTTCTCAAGAACTCATTATAACTACATCATTATTTTGTTTTGTTAATAAAAAATATCACAAAAGGTTTATATAATTCAAGGTATTCTCACTTCAACTGGAAGTTCTAAGTAAAACGGTAACCGTTTAGTCCACTGAACGAGTTTGTAAACAATGGAATCACCAATCTGCATCAATTTATCTGATAGGTCAGATTTGTGGTCTAAGAGATCTTCAAGATTCTGTAATAAAATACAAATACAATTGTTGAATATTGATTGAATAAATGTTTGAAATATATAACATTAGTAAAACGTAATAATATATATTGTTATTTTTCTCTGTGGAATCAATAAATTATAAGACTATCACCTTGACTACAAGAATAAAAAGAAACGTGCTGAATATGAAAAGACAAAAATAATTAAGGATGACAATAATTTTATTAATTGAGTAATATTCAATGAAATAAATCATAATTAATAATATTAATTTTAATTAAATAAGTGAAAAAGTAGTGGAGGAAAATGTTTTAATTTAAACTTTTATGGAACAATCTATTGATAAATTAAAAAAATATTTTCAATTGTAATTTCTAGATATAATTTTCTTATTTTCTAATGTAAATTGAGTATTGTATTAATATTTATAAATAATATTCCTAAATACTTATGCAATAAATCAATATTAATTAAATAATTTTGGATTCCAGTATTTCAAACTAGATTTTTAAAGTTATAAATTTGAGGATTGAATTAAATATGTAAATACAAAAATGAAGTAAAAGAAAATATTTTTAAATACTACAAAATAATCCCTCAAAGTATTTAATACATAATAAAAACTAAAAATAAATAACAATTCAATACCCTGAGAGTTGCGATATCCTGAAATTCATCACAATCTATTAAGGTCTGAATAACTGAAAGCGTTGTATCTACCGATAGTGCTCGATCTCTTGAACTGCTAACAGCACTATCCAGTCTTTGTCTTAAATGCACAACCTAGAATAGATATAATATAATTACAAAAATTATATAAACATATAACAAAAATGTTTTCGATGTGAAAACCAACATTTTTTTATTTTATTCAATTAATATAAAAAAGATAGTGAAATTTAAGTCTAACTTAGCAGAAAGGTAATATTCAACTAATAACTTTTTCAAATATTTAAATTAAATAAATGATAAATTTTAGGTGAATATAAATATAAATATTGAATGCTACTTATTATAAACTAAGTTGTTACAAAAAGCGAAGATAAGTTAAATTAATAGACACAGTATCAAAAATTAAATTTAGAATGAATAAATGAAGTAAATTTTATTTTTTCACATTTACAATGAAATACAAATTCTAATAAAGAAACAAATCTACAAAAAAGCTATGAATCATCAGTTAGTCAAAAATTAAATTTAGATTAAAATTGCAAAAAAAAAAAAAAGAAAAAAAAGGAATAAGCAGTCAGAAGCTGAGTTTGGAAAAATTATCAATTCATAAATGAAATACCTAGTAGCTAAGTGATGCCATTTTAGAACTTTATTTAGCCCATATAATCAACATATTACTGTATTTTAGATTGAACCTGGTATGATTTATTTACTAAATTTAAAACTAACTAAATATTATATCATAATGCAATATTAGAATCCTTTGTGATATTTACTTACTTCACTTGGATTAGTAAGGGCAGTCTTTAATATGGTTCCATTAACAAGATGGGGAGGCATGTGCGATGCAGGTTCTGGGCTTATAACAGCTTTACCTTTGTCTGTCTGTCCTTTCATTTGACCGTTCCGAACAGACTTTTTGTGCTTCTTATATTTTACCTAAAATTTCATGTTACTTGTTACTCTTTTGAAATTTTAAAACAATAACCTTTATCACTTTAATGGTTACAAACTAAATCAATAGATTCAAGCTTTAACAAAATAAAACTAATGTTATAAAAAGATACTAGATTTATAGAATCAGATTAGTAGTATTATAATAGGTCACTGATCTTCATAATGAAAACATTATAAAAAATACAAACTGGTTAATTTCAATTTTTATTATTACTACTCAAAATTATATAAGTAAAAAATAAATATTAAATATTATATAGATGTTAATATATACTATCAACTGCAAAATAAGAATATGATCAGAAGATATCTAAAATTTATAACTATAATAATAATTATAAACATTAATTTTAAATGTTTTAGTATACATTACCTTATATAAATTATATACTGCCCCAGAATTTCTTCCTCCAGGCATTCTGTCTTCTCTTACAGCTATAAGAAAGAATACATCATTAATAAAAATATATAGTTATATATGAATACCAACTGTTTATCACTTTAGCTAAAAAAATATTAAAAATAAAAATCATTATGATGATTTTTTCACAATAAAAATAGTAATACTGTTGCTATTGGAAAAAAAATGTATATATATATATATATATATATATATATATATATATATATATATATATATATCTGTTATAGTTTATATATCAGATAAACATAAAAAACTAAATATATAAATCATAAAAACTAAATATATATAACTGGTAGTCAGTTATTATTTCTAAATAATTATTAATATTTAATAACTTATTAAAAAGTAAGTACAAACCTTGTAAAACCATTCCTTGTTCTATACATTTCTTAAAACGGCAATACTGACACCTATTTCTTTGAGCTTTTGTGATTTCACAAACACCATCGGCTACGCAGGTGTACACCCGTCGGTTTTGAACTGTCCTTTTGAAGAAACCTTTACATCTGGAAAAAACAAAAACAATAAGTTGAAATTAGCTAACAAAATGTCTTCATAAGAGTTAATTAATGTAATAAATAACAGCTTTGGAAGTAGAAAGACAAAATAAAAAAGTATTCAATAAAAAAAATTTATATATTTAAAATTCAATATGTAAATGTAACAATTTACAACTAATGCTATTATTCAAGGTAAGAAGAAACAAATATAAATTGTTTGAGCTCATTATGAATTGTTAACAATTTATAAATTTTAGCTTTGGTACAAACCCAATAGATGAGTTTAAAATTATGATAGATATTACATTAAAAATTATTTTTATTCTGATAAAAAGTGTAATGCCTGTTGAAATGAGGGGTCAAGTTTTACACCAAATCTCTATTCTATTGAACAAATTTTTCAATTCATTCTTTAAAAAAAAAAAATAGACTCAAATTGAAAAATACAAGATGCATGATTATTAGTTTTTTGGGCTAATTGACCTATTGTCACAGTTCTGCAATGAAGGCCAATTCTAAGTACATATTATTAATTTATAAATTATTTACTCATCAGTAAATAGCTATTATTTTTATAATTAATAGAACTGACATTCTTTGTTATAACATTCAATAAAATATATATATACACATTTTTCAATAGACAATTTTATTTACTATGTTAATAGGTTTAAAAAATAAAACACTAAGAATTTGATTTATTGTTATATATATTATAATAATTTTTACAATGAGAATAACATTGGTATTCATAATGGTGTAGAAATGTTTGATACTGATTATAATATGAGGAATTGGTCAGGGGTGATGAATATAGTATTTATAATACTATATACTAAAATAGTATTTCATTATCCAATAAAATACTATTTTAGTATACAGTATTTATTTGACTTCACACCTGACCAACTCCTTCTCATAAAATTGTTCATTGAAGAGAAGAGAGAGTCGATGTGGATGAGGTTAATAAAATGAATAATTGTTAAATAACCTTGCATATAATAAATAAAATATTGTTTCACAAAGAGTTTTCAGGATTCCATATATTTTACTGCAATGTGAAGAAAAGAATTTTTTTTCTATTGGAGAAGTTATTTATTATCTTGACAGAGGCAATTTAGCTTATTATCTCTCTATGACCCAGTTTCTACTTGGAAGTGTTTGTGCACATTGTATAACCTTATATCACTCTTCTTTCTTTTTCTGATTGGTCTATTTTAAAATCTACTTATGTATTTTAAATTATTTGTTTTTTTTGAAATATTGATTTATTAAAAATTATTATTTAATAAATAATAATAACTCTTATTATTTAAATAAAATTGATATTTCTTTATTACATTCATGGAAAAATGTTATAAGAAGCTTTTCATGATCAAATATAAAACAATAATTTACAAACATTATTGTTCATCCATTAAAATTTAAAAGTTTTAATTAATTTAATTGAAATACCCAATATTTAAATTTGTATTGCTATTTTTTTCAGAATGAGCAAAATAAGAATGAAAGATGAATAAATAGTTTTCATTCATCTTGAGCAGAAGGTAAGGTATTTTTAAAAAAATGTATTTATAACAATATTTACATTAAAATTAAAAAATTGAGTGATTTCTAAATATTATTTATGTAATAAAGAAGCGTTTAAGCATTTCAGGGTACACTCAAAAACATTTCACAAACTACGGGAAACACAATTACCTAACTGAACTAACAGCAACATTATTGTTAAATCAAATTATTTATTTTTCTGGATACCGACAGCAGATGGAAAACATGAGAAACAAGAAACAAAAACACTATCATAGGAAACCAACCATCTAAATATTTGTGTTCCCCATAGTTTGTGAAATGCCTAAATGCATCTTAAGAGTATAATAAAAAATTCATAGGATATCCAGCCTCTTCCCGAAAAATAAACAAGAGCTTCAAATTGACATTTCAAAGATAAGGTTTATTTTTACTCAATTAGTTTCAATTGTCACAATACCATTGTTGTAAGTACTAAGGGATCAAGGAATTAATTTTTTTTTTTGTTGTGGCGGGGGGGAGGGGGGTGGAGAGCTTGTGTCCAGAAGCATTTTTTTCACTGTATATAATGATAATTACTTTGGAAGAAAAATAAAGAAACTAAATACTCACAAGAAATGATGTTTAAGTGATTCTTGAAGTCCTATTAAATGTAATTTACGAACGATAGAGATATAATTTTTTTCATAAGACACAGATATATTTTACCATTTTGGGAGCCTCTTCCCTCCTACCCTCATAGATCGCCTGTGGTCTAAGTGTCACTAATTCCACCCAAATTTTCGTTGTTTTTTTTTTTTTTAATTCACGATATTTTCCTTACCTTTTTGTTCATAATTTTTTTTTATTTCTTGTTTACAACCATTATACTAAGCGGCATCTTTGAACAAAAATAGATAAATAAAATATATATATATATCTTTTTTAAAAATATACCCTTTTACTGTTATTTTTTGTAATGATCTCCAGAGCAGAAACTGTGTTGTATCTATTTTTGATTTTGATTTTGACATAACACTTTTAGTTTATTGGAAGTTTTGATATATTTATAAACAAATAAATAAATGTTTATATGAGAAGAGAGAAATGGAAAGTGCGTGGCTGGTTGGGAGCATTGCCCTGCCTTGGACTGGCTCAGCCTTGACCAAAATACAAAATGCCAACAGCCCCTCATAGCCAAGGACTTGGGTCTCCCTACAATGCCTTTGTAATTACCGTATCTTACCTATCCCAACTCACGCACGGCTTTCTAGTCCTACCTTACCACATATATTATATTATAATTCTATATGGAAACATCGTTTTAAAATTAAAAAAATATATACTTAAACCTTCCCTTGAAAATACACACCGTGTATATGCCAATCTTTTTGAGAAATCCGTGTGCATTTTATCAAATTGATATTTTATCTGCTAAAAATTCTATAGTATAATACGCCGTTTCGGATGAAAGTGGTGGCATCGAATGCCAAAATACAGAAAAATGGGGTATATCCAGTTTTAAGACCCTGGACTATTATTTAATTTATAAAGGAACTATAATCAAATATTTGAACAGATAGTCATAAACTTTTTAACCCCTTTATATCATGATTCGCTCCTGTAATAGATGTGACTATCAGCAAATATTTTATTGAATTTGTAATTGGCATGAGGAAGGATGGTGCCAACCAGCATCAATTCCTGGCCCTCCGTTGATTCAGGACAGGAAATCTCTCATCCAGCTCCTTTTCAGTCGTCTTCTGATGGGCATGTAGCCATGTTGTTTATAAGCCTATTGTTATGTCCACGTAGTTTAATATGAAATCTAAGATTAAAGAGTACGTATGTATTAGTCGATAGTTGATTATCGTTAGTCGGTTTGTAAAGTTTTGTTGTTGAACAATTAAGGAGTGACTGTTATTAATTTTAAAATTTTGGATTGTAAGTTTTATTGTAGTTTTTGTTGCTGGACTATAAATCTGTGAGATCTCAGTACATATGGGCTTGAATAGGTATGATTATGAACTTGGTGTTTGCTTGATATGGAAAAAAGTGAGTATAATATTTTCAGTATTTCTTTTCATTTTGACGTGTGGACCATAGGTCATCCTTCTATCGAATATTAAGACATACATTGTCCATCTGAGGAGTTTGATTATCGCCGATATAAACATATAACCTTTACACTGCGACCAGACACGTGCCCTCTGGTTAATTTTTCATTGTAATCGTTTTGTTAGAATATCAATATTTCTCGCGTCATTGGTCACAGTCCTGCCATCGCACTCTTCGCCTTCTTGCTCCATGTCTTCCGCGTGTGGTTTCTGTCAGTTTTTTTGAGATGATGTCATCATTCATTCTCGCCAGATGACCAGCCCATTTTAGCCATCTCAGTTTCGGGACTTTAGTTATATCAGGGTATCCGGACAACTGGTATATTCCCCAATACTGGTCCACATAAACGACATAGGAGTTTTCTGATCCATATATGAGTAATGGACGAACAGAGCCATATACAGAGCTATCTTGGTCCTTCCATAAACAATACTGCTTGATAGGTGCTTTTGCAGCCACCTGATTATCATTTACGATCTGTGAGCATATATGAACTCAAAAACCTGTCCAAATGTGTAAGGCACAAAATTTACTTTCACTCCTAGATGCCTGGATTTTTCTTCAGAAACCTTATATAATCATTCATGTTAAAAACACATATAGTGAATTTACGTTTGTGCTAGATACATTTATAATAGCATTTTTATTACTGGACACAAAAGATGCTTCATGCTGGATTAGTAACTTGTAGGAATTAAATATTAGTAAATCATAATATGTGCCCGTTCATTTATGTTGATGAAAAATTAAAATTTTAAAAAAGGAGTAAATTTCAAAAAGAAAAGCACCCATATGAAACATATGCTTGTTCATGAACTCTTCTAAATTATTTACGATATTATACAATGATAAATAAATAAAAATAATATAATAATTTTGTAAACAAAATAAATTTGTTCCTAAAGATCAACATGACCTCTGAGGAAATTCTAAATGCGCAGGAAGTGTACATCTGACGTCTACGCACGATCTGAGTCAATGATAGCTCTTCTGACTTCCACTTGCCCCGTTTCATGTTTCAATATCACTCATGATGACCTACTCCAATGGCGTATCCCAGGGTAGGGGAAAGGGAGGAGGTTTTCGGGCTTTAGGCCCTCCCCCAAATGGCAAAAAAAAAACATGTCTTACGAAAAAAATATTAAAAAATTATCTTAAAAAGTATTATTATTCGTGTAATTACATTTAATAGGACTTCAAGAATCACTTAAACACCATTCCATCTAGGTATTTACTTTCTTTCTTTTTCTTCCAACGAATTATCTTCGAATATAAAAAAAAAAAAAAAAAAAAAAAAATCGGGCTGAAGCCTTTGATTAATTAATAAGATAAATATTTTCAGATTTTGAAAACTTAATATTCATGAAAATTGATTAGGTACAATTTTGCAACAAAGTTATAATATAATACCTAAAATATTAATTTCTCTTTATCATAAATAAACATTAATGAGAGAATTTAAAAAACATATAATAGTAACTATTGAAGGAAGTTAATCGATTGTTCTACATATCATGGGTGATAAATATTCAGGACGCAGTCTTTTAAAAAAAAAATAATAATTTTTTATTTATGACAATGTTTCAACCCAAACATGTGGGTCATCTTCTGTGCTCAAACCACGACCTGAAGATGACCCACATGTTTGAGTTGAAACGTTGGCAAAAATAAAAAATTATTATTATTTTTTTTAAAAGACTGCGTCCTGAATATTTATCACCCATGATATAATAGTAACTATATGCTTTATAAGAAATGTTAAGATACAAATGGTCTCGTTTAAGGGAAACTTTTGTTGCCATTTTTTAAAACATACTTATATGTATTGTATTTATAGATAATATAAGCCAACGATTTATTTAAAAAAAAAAAAAACAACTCTCTTAAGGTATTAGTAAATCCTTCTATAACAAGGAAATTGTCAAGGCCTTTTATTATTTTATGTTAAACTTCTTATTAGGAATCATAAAGTTTATCCATTATGACTTCAACTGATGAAGAATTAGAAAGAAATTGAGTCATATTATAAAATCCACTCTCAAACAAACCCCATTTAAAAAATACATAGATTCTCTAAGACATCTGAAAAAAAAAAAAAAATGGACACAGTATATATTAAGATGAAATTTTCATACTGAATAAATATGGCTGATCTTTTCAGGTTCGATTATTACACATCAGGTTTAATGTATTTTTGTTAACTTCAAAAAGGCTAATTATAAAATGAAATGATGCTTCAGAAAGTTTAATAGGTACTTTAAAAAACTATATATATATATATTATATATACATATATAATATTAGTAAGATTTGTTTTTATCAGTACTCGATTTCTATGGCATAAAACAACTGTCAGTTGATTCTTATGCAAAGATGTTAATTAGTGAAAATTTTTAGTTATAATTAGTGTAATAATAATATAAATTGTTGATAATCAATAGATATTCACATTAATAATTCGTCAAAACTTGATTTAATTTAATTTAATAACCATAATAAGTTAATAAGAAAGAAGATATGCGCCATTTAAGCCGAAGTAGTGGGGCAGAGAGTGGGGGCTTCCAACACCACTACGCGAGTCAGTTCAGTCTCACACTTAGCTGATAAAAGATTGAAAGGTGCTTATTTATTACGGTCGTAATAATTATTATACCATCATTTAAAACATTAATTAACAAGAATTTTCCAAATTATTTATGTGAATGGTCAGTGAAAACATTTAATGATTAGTTGTAGGGGCTTTGTGATGTGTCAAGTGCATTTTCAAATTGTAATTCGATTGGTTGCAGTTTTAATAAAATAAACATTATGTGTGATTACATTCTTAACTTCCACCGTATTTATATTGAGTATCTCCCATTTTTTATTGAATAACTTTTTCATAAATTGTTTTCTTGTATCAACAAAAATATTTTTGTTAAGTGAGAAAAGTACTTTAATTAAACAATCATTAATTTTTGAAATAATTAGATACATTTGAATAAATTTACTATGCATATTTATTTTTTTAAATAAATTTTTATTTACAAACTCGACCCTAAATTTTAAAGAAACTACTAGAATTTTAAAACGCTATTAAAAGAGATTCAGATAAAATTTATTGAAAAGTTTCCGCGGACTTGAGACACCAAAGAAAGAAAATTTACTGTTTAATCATATTTTTGTATAAAATTATAAATCATTTTGTACCAATTGAATTAACGAAAATTTCTATTCAGCATAAAATTAAAAAAAAGAACTGTAATATTAACTGAACTTTAAAATGAATAAACAAAAATCAACATCTATTGTTTGTACCTCAGACCGAGTAACAAAAAATGAAATAATAAAGCTTTTATAGTTATTATTTTCAGATTTAACCACAAAACAAGTTTTTTATGCAAATAATATCTAAAATATTTCATTCACTGGTGTTACATAAAAATGATTTTGTATGTGAAAAAAAAGTTTTATTATTAGTTGAATTTTTATTATTAGAAAAAAACTTGAATGAATTTTGAGGAAATCCTTTAAAAATAAATTACTAAATTAGGTATGATGTATTTTTTGCTTATTACTCAGTTTAAAGTACAAACAATATATGTTGATTTATGTTTATTAATTTAAAAATTCAATTAAATATAATTTTGTAAATTATTATTATTTTTTTAATTTTTATTTTATTTATAAATTTTAAAATTAATAAACACAGAACAAATATTGTATGTAGCTTAAACAGACTGATAAAAAAAAATATATATAAAGTAACACCTGGTGAATATCATATATTTTAGATGTTACGTGCAAATAAATATTTCATAGTTTCTTCTATTACCTATATTAATTATAATGTAATATAATTTTATATTATTTATGCTGAATATAATATTAATTATTTTTTCAACATTAAAATAATAGATAATTTAATCGTGTTTTAAATGTTTCATAGAGTAATTTAAAAAAGAATAATGGTTTATAAAAGTTTCGAAATCGTATCGAATTTCCCAATTGAAACACTTTCATCCGTCGACCAGATATTCAAAGAGACAACGCCGATTGACTTTCTAATAAACAGCTGACAAAGTAATCAGTTAATCGATGATAACGAAAGTTCCATTGATAAAACGATAAGCTCTTTCAATGGTTGCAATATCTATACTTGGTACATAAACCATGTGAAAGCAGTTCTAACTATTCAACTATTTTGTAATATACTTAATATATGATTGAATCATACGATATATATATTTTTGGTATGGTATAAAACATAAATGAGTATGATATAATTTCATTGGATTAATTAATCATATATGCAATTATGGTATGATCATACATAAGAATTTACTTTTTAAGTTTTGCATGGTAAATCTCAAAATTAATAAACATAATTGCAAATGAATTGGTAAAGAATTACTTATCAAAACTAACGTTTTGTCGAAATTATTCATATCTAATTTAATTACCTTTTATTAATTTTTAATTTAGTTCATTGCCATTTTAATAATTGTCATTAAATTTCTATTTTAGTAACTAATATATTATTAATGTCACCATAAAAAATTCATAAAGTATCTTGTTTACTTTAAGGAGGACTATTTAAAACCCTTTTATTAAAATGAATTTATTACTTTAACATTCGTAATAACATTAGTCGATGTTTGAGGCTGTATTTATAGTCCACTGAGATTGATTCAGTATAATAAAATGATAAATGAACAAATATATAAGAAAACAATTATATTAAAAGCAATAAGTTTATGCAGTATTTTTAGAACTTAAAATAAATGGACAAATATGAACTAAATTGAATTGAATTTAAAAATGGTTATTTTTATTTTTAAAAATTTAAATTCAATACAATGCAGCTCATTTTCATCCAATTATTATTGGTTCTGAAATATTTCATAAGATTATTCTTTTTATTATATTTCTTTTTTTTATATATGTATCATCTAATAATAAAAAAACATTATCGGAAATGGAAAAATACAACATCGAATGTCTTCTGATGAATTTATAAATAAAAATGTAATAAATTAATTCTTTTTTCTTTTTTTGTTAGAAAGCTGTTTAAATTGCTATGTTGTAGGCAATAAAAACAGACACGCAATGGTTAGTGCCACAATGTAGTTGGTCCAGATATTACTTTTATATATAATAATAAAAAATTATCATCACAAAAAAACACACATGGTATTTAGTTATTAACTATTTATGAAAGCCAGTTTGGAATAAATTTCTAAAGATGGGAATTGTATCCCATGTCTTGGGAATTTCAGCTCATAATTCACATTTTTTTCTCAATGCATTGCACTAATTTTGAGCTTACTAGCTTTGGAGGAATTACACTCACAACACCATAGTCCCAACATTGGAAACTACTACCATTGTACAATAAAGTGAATGTATCAATACATTAATTTTGTTTGTTGTCAACTTTATTTACACTATATTATACATATATTTTTTATAATTTTATAAGTCTATATCCTCCCTTCCTATAGAAGTAAATTCTGACACGTATATTGGCACATTCAAACACCCATTCAACTTGCAAAACAGTTTTACAGTTCAATCAAGCAACTGAAGTTGTCAAAACTTGGGAACGTAGTGCAACACAAGTGCTATTCATCCGTTCCAGCTTTCAAAGCACGTAATTGCGCAGTTGCGTAGATCAAGATCGTGTTTACCTGGCCAGTTCCCGTGGAACGAACGTTCCTCCATTGTAGTTTACCCCTCTTTTTTTGTACGTCCTTGCTTGGAAATGTGTTTACAAGTAGAAACCTTCGGTCGGACGAAGGGGCGTGGTAGAGGGCGGAGCTTAACATCCAATAAAATGGCTCTTATTGGAGTATTCTTACCCTTGTCTCAGGAATCGGTGCTTTCGGCATGACGTCAGCCTGTTAGGAAATCAAGCGGAGGATGAATTCCTCGCGTGTTTTTCAAAGTTCGTAAGTCCTGAGGAATTTTTTCATTTTCGTTTTTCGATTCCGTTTAAGTGATTCACAGAATATTGAGTGAGATCTTTTCCAGTGACATTTAGCTTCATCGAAAAAACGTCCATAATAGAATAACATTATATTTAAATAATAATTTATAACTCAACTTCCATTTACCACCCTAATTTCAGACAGTTAAAAATTAATAATTTTATAACAGTATTTTAAATAAGACTTTGAGTCGTTTATTTCCTAAGTGGAACCCTTATCATCTGTGAAATGTTTTCAGGAGATGCGAAAAATTATATTTTCTGTTTCAAATATAAAATCAAAACCAATATTTTCTCAAAAATAAATTAAGAAATTCTTTATCAGTAGCACATATTTCCGAAAATCACTGATTATTTTAATTGTATTTAAAAACATTGAAACTTAAATAAGACCGCTTTTCGAAAGGACTAAACTAAAAAAAAAAAGGTTGACTTGCGTTAAGTTTGAACAGAAAAAAAAAAATTAAGATTCTGGAGAAGGAAGAAGGAGGTAAAAAGGATAATATAAAGATGCACTTCTGTTAAGTTGATTTTAGCGAAAACGTTTCTGTAACATTCCAGATACACAAATATTAAAAAAACAAAAAAATGATTTTTGGGTGAATTAAATTTTGGTTCTAGGCCCTCAAATAAAATCTTAAACAGAATTTCAAATACTCTTTTCCATCAATGAATAGCAACATTACACGGAACAGTTAAATGACTAGTAACGAGTTATAAAAGAAAGAAAATCGGGGACTTAATTCGCATAACTTGTTCCTCCAAGTTTACTTAATTAGGCGAACTTCATCGGCTTGATGACCTGGTGCCACCATTTTTTTTCATTTTTCAAACTGCCTCGAATATAATAATCAAATAAATATTAAGAGGAGAATATAACGAAAAATAAATTCACACAAGCTACGAAAATTCTATTTTTAATTTATTTGAAGAAGCAAATTATCTTTTCCAGAAATATCGATGACTTATATAGAAAACTGCGAATGAAAATCGATCCAATTCATTTGTAAAGATTCACAACTTTAAAAATTTCTTATCATATGGGTATTTGTATTGTAATGTACATATCCATATTGTTAGTGCAAAAGGTCGTGTGTTAAAATTGAGTGTTTTACAGGAGAGCACACTGATTACTTTATGATTTATTACTACAATTTCATATTTTATTTTCCTCTGCTTCCATAGTAGTGCTATGTATTGTAAAGACCGCCGGTGGAATTCATTTAATTATTTTAAAAGTATAAATAAATAAATATCCTAAGTGCTCACATCTGGCGGTACCTGAGCTAGGGTAACGACCCACGAGGGCAACCTTTTGTAAGTGGTAATAAAAACCCTTAAGAACCACCGACCAAGACCGACAACGGTCTCACGCCTGAGTGTTTAAACAGGATCCGAATTACTATTAACACCTTCCAGAAATACGTAAATTATACCTGGTTAGTGGAATACCGAAAGGCCTGGGAGAGAGGGCGTGGTCATCCCTTAGGCTAGGAATATTCAGCCAATCAGAAAAAGTACAAAAAGAGAGGGGGGTGACTGGAAGCTAGGACGGTTAGAGTTTTGAGGAGGACACTTGATCAGGAGATGCGGAGAGAGCAAGATATGGACTGATAGCTGGGACTCAGGCTGTGACACTTCAAGCTGAGGGTCAAGCGAAGTCGGTTGAACACTGGGAGGAAGACGGAGGCTGAGGAGAGCGACATGGAAGGAGACTCGAAGATGATGAAGAACCAGCTAGGTAATAACCCTCATCTAGTAATAATGATGTAAACTTCTGTTGGCAACCATAAATCGTTAATTAATAGAATCAATAGAATACATGTAACTTTAACCAAACATCAAGCATTCTTCTCTTGTATGATTCTCCTAATATCATTGTATATATGTTTTTGGTTATTTGAATTTGTAAATATATTAGTTAGTAAACCATCTTAGTACTTTTACAATCTACCTTGCATGCCACCAATTAGATATAAATACAAATAGTAAATTTAAAAACATGATACCTTTAGAAAGGAAATCCAATAAAAATTATATGGTTCAATCTAGGATACTACAGTAGGGGGTCTGTGGTATCTAACATTTAAATACATAATTAATCTATTTTTCGGTAGATCGGTTCCCTTCTGGGACCGATATAAATACCAATATATGTATTAAATACAAATAAATGCGGTTTCTGGAACCCCCTACTCCCTACTCGCCGTAGAAACGCGAGGCCAGGAACATAGTAGTAGTAGATTATACAAAATGTCTCTTTTAGCACAAATAGAATAAAAATGTAAAATGTTCACAAACGAGCTTTTGCTCTAACAGTAGCGATATCATTTGGCTTCACTCATTTATAAAGGAATTTTTCAAAAAATATCATGGAATTGAATTCAGAAGTTTTAGAATAAAAGCTGATGTTTCAAGAGGATTCTACCAGAAAACAACGATAAAATGATTTATGTTTCCTCTCAATTTTCATTTTATTTATTTAATTAACACAAAACACATGAATGGTCCATATTCAATTTGATTTAAAAGCATTTTTATATTGAGAAAAGATTTGAAATATAATTCAGTAATGGCCTGAATTCAGAAAAAAAGTCTTAAATTAAAAAAAAATACAGTTTTAAAAGTAATATACTGAAAAGGAATCGACTAATAAACACCAGCTACATACACAAAAAAACTGTTATTGTTTATATGATTCGTTTGGGCTTCCTCATATGCGTAGTACTTGGAATGATATCTCTTCAATATCACGAAATATCGAAAATGGTTCAGAAGTTTGACAGACTCTGAGATAAAAATATAAGCTAAAGGGAGAATGATATTTTTTGTAATCCACGAGAAATTAAATTCTTGAGACGTCGGAAAAAAATAAGTGTTGACTTAATACTCTTCCTTTAAGCATAAGAATCTAAAATGGATGAAGAAAAAGGAGCTCAAAACGAACGCACGTGAAACTATATGAACGTTTTTTATTTAATTATTAATTATTTAATAAAATGATACACTTCCCTAAACTCCTGGTCTCAGATAGAGGTTTATACATTTAAAAACTTTTGTAGTAGATCAGGATATTTGTTTACCAATGACAGTCTCTATCATTTTTTAAACTACTTTATTCCTAGATAAGATTTGGTAACCTGTGTTGATGGGTGGCTTATAGACTTAGTATTGGAGTTGTGAGATTTGCAAACTTAAAGACTTGTAAAAAGGTTACTATAGGAACAAATGGAATGAGCGTTGCTCCTATTTGTAAAACTCTAAACGGAGGATATAATAGAGAAAGTCTTGGACGGAAACTACAGCTTTCATTTTTAGATCGAGAGTGGGTTTGTTATAGACCATTGTTCTTGGTTCAGGAGATAACATTTATGGTAATAAGAAAAATATCAAGCACGTATCAAAAGGAGAGAGAGAGGGGAGGGAGGAGTTGTGGGAAGGATGGCTTTTTGGCTCCTTAAATTCATAAAAATTAAAAGAATCGTTCATTTCCAACAGCTATTTTGGAGCAAACCTCTGGATTAACTCCGATTGAAAAATAATCGAGTTGAATCCTTTTCGGGATCAAACAAAGAGGACAAAATATTATGAATCTGAAATTAGACAATAACATTTTTTTTTTTTTCAAAGATAAAAACCTAATGTCACACTCTATTTTCTCAAAATGAGTTAAATAGCTTACTGAATTCGTTTTTCCACACCTGAATGGTAACTATGCAGATTTAAAATATATGTCCACGTCGATTTAAGCCCGAAATATGTTATAAATTATAATAATAAGATCATCAGTATAATTTTTTTTTTTAAAACCTCTTCTAATGTGGTGTGAATTGAGGCAGGCGGTGCAAGGACTTAAATGGCAATATGCAAGTAATCACAACATGCATGATGTTATGAGGAAAAAATACATGTGAAATATAAACTGACAAATTTTTATACCAAAACTGATAAAAACTTAAATTAAGTTGGTATAAAGCCTAATGTAATTCGAAAACAATGAACCATTGACAAGTGAAGCTGGAATCTTGAGAATAACTTCCATTTCAAGGTTAATGGATGAAAATTGATTCTTCTTCAGTAAACAGGACAAATGGGTGAATAAAAGTTTCTTAAAAAAAAATCCATCAGATAAACGATTAGAAAACCTTTTTATCTGTTTTAATATTCATGAGACTATTAAAGACACGATCATTGTAACAAAATAAAACGTAAAATCTACTATGACGAGATTGCATTCCTTGATAAGATAAGAGACTTATATCAATCACTAAGTAATAAAATATCGTATCTCAAAACAAATACCGACTTTTGATTTATTTATATTTAGAACAAACAACTCGTAAACGATTCACCGATGATTACTGGTATTTTCTTGTAGTTTTGAAACACCACCACTTAACTGCAACTTTTATGAGTTTTTATTAATCCATTTAATAATAATTTTTTACCATTGATATTTTTTAATTTGAGAAATTTTATTAATTTATTTCAACCCCTCATAATTGATTTTTTTTTTTTATAAGAAATGTATAAATATTTTATGATTGCTATTAAAATATTAGAAAAACAAAACTTCTATTAAATCTTAATTCTCTCCCCTTCTTTCAAAAATTAAAAAGATTGGCAACGAAGACCATCTCTAATGGATTAGTAATGAGATTCCTGAGGTACCCGTCCCCAACTTAAAATCGAAACCTCTCGCAACTACAGAATAGAAGAATGGCGACTATCCAGAGAACAACTCTGCTGCGGGTAACAAAATCCTGAACGGCTGTTTCTAATAAAGCGGTACAGGTTTTAGTTGAGATGTACCTCTCTCTGCCTCCTTCTGCAAGAAGGTGAGACTAACTATATTCTTTAGAAAGAACGTTGTTCCAAGAAAAGAAATATGGGATGCTTTGGCGGCAAAAAATGTCCCAACTGATCTTATCACGGTAATTAGATCGGCTTATAAAGCAGCAAAAGGAATAGTAAGGATTAATGGCCTTTTACCATAAAATTTGTAAGCGTCATACTGCTTGGAAGGTCATCGAAAAATGGTGCATGCGAAATATTATGTTCCAAAGCCTACTATATGCCGATGACATCGTTCTGATTGCGGACACAAAAGACAAGCTGCAGGCAGCAGGCGCTTGTAGAATGACGTGAAGAACTCCTCCACAAAGGTATGGTTGTCAATAGCTCCAAAAGAAAAGTTCTCGATATGTCAAGGGATGAACAAGAGGACGCCCAGCTGATCTGAAACGAGGAGGTACTTGAAGCTATTAAGAATTCACCTATTTGGGAACAATTATCAGCAACACGGGGAAGATTGACCCAGAAGTAGCGAATAGGATATCCAGAGGCAATCAGATCTATTTCCCTATCAGCAACAGCTTACTAGGGGACAGGGAAGTTGACAAGGAAACAAAAAGGCACATATACAAGTCGGTATACCTCCCGACCCTCAGGTATGGAAGCGAAAGCCGGATTATGCTTGACAAGCAAGTTAATCGTGTGACAAGCCGAGATGTAGTTCCTGGAAGAACTGCTGGAAAGATCAGGAGAGACCGAGTCAAGAATGAACGCATAAGAGAGGATCTGGAGGTGGCGGAGCTAAGGATATTACTGGAAAACCGACAGTTGAAGTGGTTGGCCACGTTTGTCGGATGGAGGAGGAGAGAGGTCCGCGAAAGGTTCTTGAACCTTGACCCACTGGGAGAGGCCCAGAATTTCCTATCAGGAGTATATGCAGCGGATTGGAGAGAAGAGAGGCAAAACTCTACACGAAATGAGGTGGCTTAGGAGGAACCGAAAGGCATGGCTGCATAGAGGCTCTTCGACGCAAGTAATTGTACAAAGAGGAAGACAAAGAAGAAAAAAAAATATTAGAAGGACGAAATGAACCTGGTTAAATGGCTATGTATGGATCATTACCGATTGGTCAACAATATATACATAGAAGAAGGAGTAGGATTTTATCAAAAAGCAATGAATAAAACATGGAGTTGGTTCATGAAAAGACTTACCCTTCGCAGGTGATGATGCCGTAGTGGAGACCGGTGGCCTTGTCCTCGCAGATCATGCAGATCATGGGCTGGTCCTCCTCCTCGATGTCGCCCTCCTGCTGCTTGTCCTGGTGGAGGCCGGGCTTGGCCCAGGAGAGGTTGAGGGCGGTGAGCTGCTGCGCCCCGGGCAACTGCGAGAGGTCGCCCGCCCACAGCCTCTCCATATTTAGCGACCGCCCGCTGCCGCCCCCGCTCACCGCCGTCGGGCTCATACTGCTGCCTTCTTGACCTGCAACAGCGCTTAGTGGGTCAGCTACGTCGTCGACAAGGATTGCAATCTGCCGACTGCAACTTCAATTGTGATAAAATAAAAATAATTAAAAAACGATCTTTTTTATGCATCCGAGGACAACATGAAAGAGATAAATGTGAAGTTGAGAGAAAAATCTGGCAGTATTGTACTAAGATAACATTGGATTTTAAAGCTGACTTCAGTCAAGGATTTATAGTTGAAATCAAACTACCTCCAAACTAGTGTTGCCCAAAATCCACTTTGCAAGACCAAGACCGTTTAACTGTTGCAAGACCAAGACCAGGCCTGGTATAAAAAAATCGATTTTTAAAATAAAATTAAGGCAAAATAGTTACTAATACTCGAAAATTTTAATTACTATATGTTAATAATATGTACAACCAATATACTCTTTCATTTAACTCCTCTTATTTTTCATTGGGGCTTAGATAGGCTTCTGCTATCTAAAAAATTACAGTATATATATATATATATATATATATATATATATATATATATATATATATCTTTATTAAAAATAAAAGTAATAAGCTAATAAGTAACTGCAAGACTAGCGAGACTCTTGCGCAAGATCAAGACCATGATCAAGACTGAGTTTGCAAGACTGTGACTCATTTGAGATTTGTTTGTGAACTCATTATTGTAAATCAAAATTTTCAAAAAGTAAATAATAAAACACTAGAATTTTTTTCACGTAAAAGTAAATGTGATTAAAATCATTTAGTTAGTTACTGAATACCATAAGGATCAATTTTAATAACAGATATCTTGTTATAAACAATGCGTCATAATCACCTTAGATAAAAAAACTTCGATAATGATTTTACTAAAATAGATGTAAGAACACAAGGAAAATGAGGTATTATAGCATGCCAAATCTCATAAAATTTTTCACACACAGGTGAATCTAAATTCTATTCTAAAACAAACCTCAAATAAATAGGTAAGAAATTAAAGCTTGTTACACAAAGAAGTTTATATAAAAGTGGGGTATCTGCAGTGTAGTTGTAAGATGATAAAAAACATCGCCAAAAATCCACGATTTAATAAAATATAAAAAATACTTAGCGTAGTTTGGCCGCTTAAAAATTCTTTTTAAATGGTTTTGACAAATAAAAACTCTATTTGAAATTGAAGGGAATTTTGTCTAGTTTAGTTTAATCATTTTTTTAATTACTTGATTTAAGTAATTTTTGGATTATATCTTCCTATGAAATATAAAACGTGGCCATCTTAAGAAAATACAAAAATTACTCCTTTTCTATTCCATACATAAAATGAATTTTTTGTGAGAAATTTTGTCTAAAATCAACTCCCCCAGAGTTTTGTCATTAAAAACTGAGATTATTGATTGTTTTAACATTATATTTGTTTAATTTCTAAACATTTTACAACAATGACAATGAACATTTCAGCTACAGTACTGTGACAAAAAAGGGATTCATAATGCATAGACACACAATGAAAACTCCGAAGCACACTGGATAAAGCAATTTTCCAGGAAAAGATGTGGGAAATGACCAATGAACGGGAAAACGAGGCCACATTTGCGCTCCGGTTAAAATCCCACTTTGTCCCCGTGGATGCGTGAGTCCACCAGTTCGGGCTAGAGGGTTCCAGTGAAAGTGCTCTTTTAGCTGATTCATGGAACTCACCATTGACGTTATGCCGTGGAAATGGGAACGATTCAAATGAGTTATCCGAAGGTCACACAAAACAATGTTGTTTTTTAAACGAATTTCGATGGAATATAACTCCATTTTTATAGAATATCGCGACGATTATCAGCGAATTGGACAGAACTGAATAGCAGACCAGTCATACAATGTAGCATTTTGTAGAAAATTCGAACAATAATAATCTCATAAAGCTTACGGGGAAAACACATAATAGCAGAGGGTATGGTTTCCATCGTTGAGATAAAGTTCTTTGACACTATGACAGGAAAAATAGTGAGAATTCTATTATCAGTAAGAAAATAATTACAGAGGCGTTGATCTCTCAGTTGATATCAAGGTAGCACTGATTGCAACGATTCCGGATATGATAATTAAAGTCATTAGTTTTATTTTTTTTATTGACAACAGAACAGGAGCAATATTTTTTTCTCTCAAAGAACAGTAAGTGCAGATGCAATAACTAAATAAATTATTATTTACGGATGTACTTGAAATTAATATTTTTAAAAACAATTTTCTGACAGTTTTTAGTTATTCATAATATTACCTACAAACCAGGAGTAGAAACTTTTATCACTATAGAAAAATGTTAATGCATATTTATATTGTTATTTATTTAATACCTCTAAAATATTTATTAAAAAAATATTACTAAAAAATTAATTACTAATTATATATTTATTGCTAGTTCTTAATGAGTCATATTTAATGCTATGTATTTTGTTAATGTTATGTTTGAACGCAGAACTAGACTCAAAATTTAATATTGTTAATAAAATCTATATATTTATTTGTACAGATATTTCTTTGGCAAATAAAAAAAACTACTACTATTACTACTTCTGTGAAACATTTTTAGGAAAAAAGTTCATAAAATAAAAGTTCTTAGGGACTCGAAATCGATAGAAATTTGAAATAAATTTATTTTAAAATAAAATTTCTGTAAAACCTTTACTTGAAAAGTTGCAAGAGAAAAAGTTATAGTTAAAAAAAACTGAAAAACAATAAAAGTTGTTACTGTTTTAAACCTAACTACAAACTTTCCCTTTGTTTGATAATTAATTCAGTTATATCGTTTTAGAAGTTATTTAGGTTTAGATTTTTTCTTTCATAAACGTTATGAAAATTTGTATTAACTTTAAATAGATTAATTTATTATTCTATTTTTTTTTTTTACGTATGTCTTTATTAAGTGATAAAGGCGAAAGGTATCACAGATATTTTAGTTAACTATCATTAAATCTAATACTTATTTAACAACATATTTTTTTTAATGAAAAGTGTTTTGTTATTTGACGGTATGGTATTTTAACGCTGTTGAATTTTCATTACTAGTGTTTTTACAATGATTTCCATTTTTTTTGTAAATATAATTAAATTGTATAAAATATTTTTTGGCAATTATGTGATGATACCATTGAAGAATACGATTACTTATCCCATACATAATTTATAATTATTATGTCGTTCGACAATTTTTTAGTATTTCTTATATATTTTTTTAAAATCTGAAATTAAGGGTGTACAATCCAATGAGTAAGAGACCTAGACCCTAGAAAGAATTATTATAAGATTTGAGAGAAATAGCTTCCGCAAGACAACCGGAACTATCTGGGATCAGAGTACTAATGCATGGAGAAGAAAGACCAATAAAGAATTGCTTACAGAAACTGGTCAATCAATATATATTGATATGAAGACAAGGAGGTTAACGTCATGTAGCTCGGAACAATCTATCAGGAAACCTCTGCACGACATCGTATGCCTTATACATCGTACATACCAGAGGTGGCCAGCAAGGAGTGTCATGACGCAAGATGCGCCATCAAAATTTATGAGGGAGGCACATTTCGACGGGGTTATGAATTTTCAAAATGGAAAGTTTCAAATCAAAAGACAAGCGGAAGCATGGAACAGATCGTAAGATGTGTAATTGGAGGACGGGTTGGCCGAATGGGTTAACGCGTGTGCACTGCACCGCGAGTTGCCCGGCAACCAGATAACCGAAGTTATGAGATTAAAAAAAGTACGAGTTCGCGTCCCGGAGCCGGAGGGGATTCTAAATTCTCCGCCCTCACTCTCCGACCCGGGAAAATCTCGTATAGCTTCAAAGAAAAGGTAGAGAAGAAAAGAAAGAAAAAAAAAGTGTAACCGTATATAATATACGAATATTTAAATTTTACTTTCGTTTCCACTGTTTTTAAGAAGCCGAGAACAATAAAATATCTTGCGAGGGGTGGGGGAAGGTTTATGCGCCATCGGCCTTGAGGGGGAGAATGGGCACCCCTGATATATACAAGGTATATAAATCGTATATATATATATATATATATATATATATATATATATATATATATGGTACAATATCGTATGTGGGCGGAGTGGCAAAAAGGGCTAACCGTGTGTGCACAGCACCGCCGTTGTCCGGCAAACTGATATATGTGACTATTGATATAAAATAGTCATGAGTTCGCGTCTCGTTGCCAGGAAAGTCTTTTAAATCCCCGCCCAAACCTCCTGGCCATGAAAAAAACCCTGTATCCTAAAAGGCGAGAAAGAGAAGGAGCAAAAAAAAATAATACAATATCATGTGCCATATTATGCAACATTGTTTAGTAGACAAGGGATAATGTGGAAGGTAAAAACAAGATGAATTTATCGAATCAAGAAAGATGCAATAGAACTACATGCAGATAACTGGAAGGAAATAGCCCAGGATAGGCAGAGATGGAAAAGGCTGGTAAAAGCGGCAAATGATCAACAAGTTCTGTAATGCCAACAGAAAAAAGAAAAAAAGCTTAGGTCTTTCGGCATGTAAGTATATAATTTGTATGTATCCTTTGTAAATAAACAAATATTAACTAAAGTATAATAATACTATATTATATATATAAATATTGGTTACCTAAGGTGAGGAGAAGCTGGGCGGCGGCCTCCTCCTGGGCAGGGATGGGCCAGGCAGGGGTGGAGGGCCCGGGCTGCTGCTCGCTGGGCTGGGACCAGACCATGGTTCGCACGCCTCCTGCCTCCCCCATGATGACGGTGGGGGCGGGCCTGGGGGCGGCCGGCCGGGGGGGCCTCATCTCCCCCCGCCCGTTGGCCGATCTCCAGAACCCCCCAGGCCCGCCACCGTCGAACACCAACTCCTCCTTAACGCGCACCTCGATGGACTTTTCCGGGGTTAACGCTCTGCAAAAAAAAAAATAAAATATATATATAAATAAATAAAGTGTAATAAATAAAATAATATATAATAATAATAAATTAAACTAGAACCTTAACAACAACAAAAATTAAAAAAAAAGAAAGGAAACAAAAATAAGACAAAAAAGAAAGTATGGAATAAATAAAAAAAAATAGACACAGCAAAATTAAAGACAAGCAAGGTATAACAAGGAAGAAAAAAAATTGAAATATAGATTAATCATTATAATAACTTATAAGGCGAAATGCGAAGGTGATACGAAGGAAACTAATAAAATAAATAAACTATTTAGTGGTAGGGTAATATGAATTATAATATTTATTTTATATTAAAAAAATAAAAAGTTTATTTTATATCATTTTGTTAAAACATTAGCCTACACTTTGGTGAAGATTAATGATTAGGACTAAAGTGGAGACTTTCTAGATGACCAAACCTATAATCATTCCCGCGAATGTTTCTCTGGTAAAATGGTAACATCTTAAAAAACTATTTTAAAAATATGAAATTTAGTAAATAATTCGAATACGAGATAACTACAATATTCATTGTATGAGTTGATTCTCTTAAAAATCTCATTTTACATCTGAAATGCCATTTATAGGACAAGCTTGTTTTTTTTCATCACAAGCTGGCCAAAAAGTTGGTGACCCCTGGTCTACCCCACGGTCGGGAGCGGATTCACGATTTTTTTTTAAACAGTACTCTGCAAGAAAAATAAAAACTACTTAGATGAAACAATATTTAAGTAGCTCTTGAAGTCCTGATCCAAACAAATAAATAAAAATGATTATATGAAGTATAATACTTTTAGATATTTTTTTTTCTAGACTCGTGTTTACATTTATTATATCCATTATAATTTAAAAACTTACTATGATTGTTTAAGTATTTATTTAGCTTAGATCGCTCATAGAAATAAATTTGGACCAATGAAAAAAAATCATCTTGAGATTGAGAAAGCCCTCCGTAGATCGGTGTATAGATCAAGACATGATAAATTTTAAAATTAAATATTTATTATTATTTTTTTTTTTTAATAGAGCTTCACCTTGCTTTCCTTTCACGTGTGGGGGGATAAGTATGGTTCGGAGTTCTTATGGCCGACTGTAAATAGTGTTAATAGGTATGCCTGCATCTAAGATGTTTATTTTCATTACTTTTATTTTATTTATTTATTTTTTTTTTCCCACTATGATATTTTATTTTGTTCTTTTGTAGCTTTATATTATTTGAAGTTAGCTTATTTTTTTTATTTTTTTTTATTTGTAAATATGGTGTGAATGTACTCTCAGAACTCTATTATAAATGTCGTTTATTGAGACAGATTGTAATATTTATCAATAAAAAAAAAAAAAAAAAAAAGTAGAGCTTCAAGAGCTTGAAAATTATCTGTTTGAATCAATGAATAAAGTTTTTTTTTTTTAAATTTCACGTGGAAATGAAACGTAAAACAAAATAAAAATGAATTTCGGGTTCAAATTTAAGTTTTAAAGGAACTACTACAAGAATGCTCTACTAGCCCTAAATGATAGAGAATAAGATTAAACCCGGCCTAAAACTACGATGGTAAGAGAAATGAGGAACATTCGGAGGCTGTTGGAAGAGAGGGGTAAGGAAGTGCGTGACCACCGGAAATGAACCAACAGACCAGAGGCTTTTTAAGGTAAGAAAGTCAGCAACAATTCCAATTACAATGATTAATGAAGTCACTGTAGTAGACTTCCGAGATGGAAATTTGGAAAGTGTGGCGGGGAAATTGGGAACAAAGGGAGTCAAAGAGCCGCAGTTGATAATGGAAAACCTTTAGCAGATAGTCAGAGCACAAGCGGAGCTACGGGGTCGGCTTTTGGGCTGAAGCCCCTCCCCCCACCAAAAAAAACAAAACACAGGAAGCAGTTTTTTTTTCATTAACCCATAATTGTTATTGTGAGCGGCATAAAATAAATACTTAAACAGTCACAATACGTTATATTTTAAAAAATTATAATCCATATACAGCTATTAAATATAACCATATTTGATATTTTTATTTTATTTTATGTTTAATTATATTTTATGTATTATTTATATAAATATCATATTTTACGAAAAAAAAATTATCTCTAAACCAAATAGCAAAAAGTCACTAAGTACAATCATGACGGAGCTGAACTTTTGAGAACGTTTTTGTGAATCTCTTCTAATCAATATAAATAAGTACACAGTGAGTGCACCAAAAATGGCACAATGTTCTAATTTCACAAAGAGAAAATTCTTCAAAGTTCTTAATGATCTCAGGTCATGATATGTCACTTATTAACTTTTTGAATAAAACGTAAGGTTACTGTGATATTACATTTTAACAGGGCTTTAAGATTCACTTTAACATTATATCATATAGCTAAGTAGTTTCTTTCTCATTCTTCTAAAGTAAATATCGTTAGATACATGTGTATATATAAAATAAAACTTTCGTACAAAAGCGTCTCCCTTCCAAATTAAAAAAAAATAATTCCTTAGGATTCGATCGTCGAATTTCATGTTTACTTATTAAATTTTGATGTCAAAATACCACTAATAGAAGTCTCATAATTATAAAGAAAAAACAGTTTTGTCACTAACAGCACTAGCGGACCAAGGATTTAATTTTTTGGGGGGAGGGGAGCTTAAGCCCAAAAGATTTTTTTTCATATATATCACGATAGTAAATTTGAAAAAAAGAAAGAAATGAACTACCTATGTGAAATGGTGTTTTAAGAGATTCTTGAAGTCCTATTAAATGTAATTACACGAACAATAATACTTTAAGAGATAGTTTTTAATATTTTTTTCTATAAACATGTTTATTTTATAGTTTTGGGTGGAGGGGGGGAGCTTCAATCCGAAATCCCCCGCCTGGTAGATCCGCCTGTGGCTAACAGTAAAGGAAAATTTATAAGACAAAATAAAAATCAATCTAATTATATAACGCAGTTATATAATTTTTTATTGTAATATAATATTGTAAGTAGTAATATAATTGTTTAAGTAAGACAAGGATGTTACCAATTGCAATGCAGGATAGGCATAGCAAAAGAATCTGAACAAATGACAATTTTACATTTTTTTATTTATCATGTTTATTTAAAGAATCGATAAATATTTCCTATCATCAGAAACATATTAATATATTTTTTTGTAAATAAACAATAGTGAATATGTTCTCATGATGGGGAAAAAATATTTCCCGAAACGTTCAATGAATGTAAAGAAATTTGATTTAAAAAAAAAATACACTACAGTCACAAGTAAGTTATAATTTCCAACTTTATTAGTATAAAAAAAAATTCCGGAAAAAAGAAATAACAAGAAGAAATTAAGAATAAACATTTTATGAAAGAAAGTTTTATTGAATGAATATTAACCCCTTGTTAACTCATTAGAGCTAAAAAGGATCAAATTATTATTTTTGTTTTAAAGGAATTAAAGACTGGAGTTTTATACCATTCTCGTTCACTTCTTAATATTGATTTATGTTTGTTTGTTGTTGTTTAAAGGCGTAAAACCCTTAGATCATCAATGCCAACGGTTTACTTCAACTATAATTTTGTAAAAATAAATATAAAAACCTACAGAAAACTATATATAAAATTACAGAATTAAATGAAATAACAAGTAAAAATGGTAGATTTTTTAAAATAATAATAAGGCGAAAGTGCTATAATTTAGAAGGAAGAGATGTGTTTTGTTTTACATTCATACACCAATACGACTGAAGTTTCATTGTCATTACAGGCTATGAACAAATTTTAGTGTTGTCCAAATGCGAGACCAAGCCAAGTCTTGGTCTTGCGTACTTAGTCTTGGTCTTGTTCTTCCTCAAGAATCTTGCAACAGTCTTACAGTTACCAATTAGCTTATTATTGTAATTTTTTAGACAAGAGAAACCTAATTAAGCCCGAATGAAAAATTAAATTTAAATGCAAAAGTATATTGGTTATACCAATTTTTACATATAGTAACTAAAATTGTCAAGTATTAGTAGCTAATTTGCCTTCATTTTTATTCAAAAATCGATTTATTTTTTTTTACCAGTCTTGGACTTGCAACAGTTTGGCGGTCTTGGTCTTGGTCTTGCACTTTGTCAGACCAAGACCTATTTTGGGCAACACTAACAAATTTGGGATCAATCCCATTCTATTTGTACTTGAAAAGTAGTGATTAAATTCCTCAAATGTAAATGTGCATTCCTCAAGGTTTTCAATTTTATCAAATCGTAGACATGAAAATCGATTCTTAGGAAGAATCATAAAATGAAAGCACTTTCCCGACTAATAATGATTACATACGAATAAAAAGTAGGCGGGCGATTAGAAGATAACAAGAGATGTATGTAAAAAAAAAATGTCTGTTCTTTAAAGATTAGCTCTAAGCTAGAAAGCTGGGGCAGACAATGAGTAGGTGCCGCCGCTGAAATGTCAATGGACTCAGCCCGGTCAATTTCACTTCCCTTGTTTGAACAGCACTTTCTCCAGCTCCAGCGAAAGCTAGCGCCGAAATTCGATTTCGTCCAATCATAATCAGGGCTATTCATCAACATAAGTACCGATTACATGGAGAACGCTTTTCATTTTCGGGTGAGGAGAGTTCGTCGAAAAGGGTACGTCTCAGGGGTCAGTAGTTTCTGATCTCAGCGAGTGTGTGTGAAACACCAATATTTTGACTGAGTGGGAGTCGAAACCAGAAAGTTTAATAAAGGGCCACATTTTTAAGAGATTTTAATTCAACACCTCAGCGCCGTTAACAAAATCCAAAATATTTTGTAAGTTTTAGATAGATAGAAAAATAATTTTATTCTGGGACACAGTCCCTTGAGAATAAAAAAATTAAAAGATCACATTTGGCATAAATAAAATCAATCGAAAAAAAGAAATAATGTAAAAAAAATATAAGGTAAACATTATATATACAAAAAACGAAACTATATACAAAACAATTAATACTATGACAAGGCACTTAAAGCTATTTGCACTGATAGACTCGTATACACTTTTGAGAAAATAATAAAGAATTAAAATTAAAAATGTATCAATGAATCAATCAATGAATTTGTATGTATCAAATTCTCTATTAAAATCAGCTGGAATGGTTAGCAACTATCTGACTGTTCTTGGGATAGGAATTGGAATAGGAGGGTTTTGAATTTGGATATGGTTGGGGAATGTCGAATTTTGATAGGGAGGGAATTCCAGATATTGACAGAGCGAACAATAAAGGAATTTTGGAATGAGGCAGATCTGTGAGAAGGCATGTAAAGGTTAGAAGGTCGAGATCTTGTGGACAGGGAATGGACTGAGGATTTGAACTGGAGAAGGTTGTAGGCGTAAGAAGGACGATGGCTGTTGATGATTTGGTAGAGGAACGTACCTAGGAAATATTGTCTTCGGAAGGAGGGGAAAAGCCAGTTTAACTCAGCGTATTGGTGAGAAACATGGGAGTATCTTGGGGCATAAGTTCTAAATAAATAATTTCCAACTTCTTGCGAACGATTCATAAGAACGTTTATTCACTATCAGCTTTATTACCAAATCAGTATCAGTCAGTAAATGGGGAAATAAGAAGCTTTAAGGGTGAAATATGATTTGATATGAGTATACGAATAAACGAACAATTATTTTTCAATTTTTTTAACGTGCGTGTTTAACGGTAGCTAATGTTTTTACAAACTGAAAATTTGTATAGGTTGCTCATCATTTTCATTACCTCCAAGCTGATATTTGAAGGTGAACAATGACGTTAGACGTTAGTAATGGAGGGTGAACGTTATTTATTTATTTTTCAGTTAGTATTACAGACCTTGTTGATCTTTTACCGGCTTTGCCAGCCTTCTCCATCTCCGGTCATTTCATTCCAATTATCTGCCTGCAGCTCCGAAATACATGGTCCGCCCATCTTAATCTACTTGCCTTCATATCATGAGATATTGATTGACCAGTTTATGTAAGCAGCTCAGTATTGGCCATTCTTCTCCAAGTGTTAGTAATCTGATCCCAAAATGTTCTGATTATAGTGTGGAGAATTTATTCTATTTATAATAAAGTCTAGATCCGAACTTCATTATGCTGGTGAACTTCATTGGATGGTTGGTTGTTATGAAGTTAAGGTGTAAAACTAGTAAATTATCAATGCCGTTAATTAAGTTTATATACATATTTTTTAATTTATAGTTGTAACTGATGGTTGTGAATAAAACATGTAAAAAGATGAGAAGTAAGATTTCAGATATTTTTAAAGACTCCTTATATTATTAATTATAAATAAAAGGAATAAGAATTTGTAATTCCTTCTATTTACATAAGTAAATATTCTCAGAAAAATAAATAAAATCACACTCCATTTAAAAGATATTTCAGTCTAGTGAAGAAATCGAACGCATTTTTATTTAAAAAATATTATGAAAACTGATATTAATAACAATGCTTGAATCCTAAGGTAGAACATTTAAATCCACAGGCGGATTTACGGGGGGGGGAGGGGAGGCTTTCGGGCTGAAGCCCCCCAAAACGGTAAAATATAACCATGTTTTATAAAAGAAATATTAACAACTATCTCTTAAAGTATTACTGTTCGCGTAATTACATTAATTAGGACTTTAAGAATAGCTTGAACACCATTTCATATAGGTAGTTAGAATCTTTCTTTTTTTTTTAAAATTAATTATCGTTATATATATGAAAAAAAATCTTTCAGGCTTAAGCCCCTCCCCCAAAATTAAATCCTGGATCCGCTAGTGTATAAATCTATATCCCAGAGCCTTTTTTCAATAAAACCAATTTCCAGGATTTTGTATATTTATACGTCAAAGATAGATTTTTTATTTCTGAATTAATATATATATATATGTATAAGGGACATTCCGCGTTCCATTGAAGATGTCACAGAAGCGGGCGTCCCTCAAGGATTCCCCTTCTCTTACTTGCCAATGACGGAATTTAATCATCAAGGTGTATATTACTCTACCTTGTAGCTGTTTTCATCTCATTTCTTTTCTTTTTTATTTATTATTATGACGTTTATAAATAGCAATATGTACAACACATTTAACGACTGAAACGGAATACACCATTGTACAATACATTTGACTTATTTATTTTACAATTAAAAAATATTCACAATAAATTTCCAACTAGCAATGATTGGTCAAATATATATTTAAAAAATAACTGTAGCACTACAACCGAGTCGAACATGAGCTCACAACTTTGTAAGGAAGTACTGTTTCTTGATCAAAGGTTGTGCAAGGTGATTTATCCGAGATTACGCCCAACTACCATGTTTGGCTTTTAAGGACTTTTGTATAGCTATTTTACAATAACTAACCTTATCCGCTTCAAGCAAAACTCAGCTAATGTTTTCTTTGATAATTTGAAAAATTAGCGAACGCTAACCATAAGTCTATATCAGATTTTAGTTCTCTCAGGGGCTATAGGCATTCGGAAAAAATGTAGTGAAGCTAATTGTTGGGTTTTAATTCTACTTCTCAAAATTTACAATAACGATAGAAATGAGTTCACTTTCAAATTAACAATTTCACTTCTTTAATAATATATCTTCTATAAATCACAGTGAAAAGATAATTTCACTAAACTTAAAAATAATGAAGGAAAAAATAAAAGTACTTAAGTCCATTCTCATGTCAAAATTCTTCTCGAGATCCCTTCTCAGTCTAATAAAATGTGCATCAGTTTGAGAAAACGAAAGGAGTACTAAGACTCTTTGATAGTTATTGCTCTTTCCGCTCTTAAGATCGCTTCCATACATTCCTGACGTAATTTTAAGTATCTAGTATCATTGAAGATAGGGCAATACATCAAGAAGTATACTGTTTCATAATTTGTTGTGTACCACAGTGGACAGCTAAGTTCTACGTTGAAGATAATGACTTTTTTGTCGAAGTAAATTCTTAGTATATAACTCACTATGACAGTGACATGTACCGAGAATTTGATCAATAAGACATTATTATGCCTTGGTATGACATTAGGATTGAGAAACTCAACAAATTTTCGGTATAGAGATTTTCATGCTTAATAGTACTCAGAAAACTTACATGAATGAGTTATTCAAGAAAAATTCTAAATCTTGTGATAGTTAATCCTTAATTATATCTCTTAAAATAGTTCTTGTTAAAAATATTTTTAATCTTCAGTTATAGAACTTCATTATACTTTACAATCTTGGTTTTAGGGATGGTAATGCAATAATTTCAAAATGTATATATTTCATTGATAAAGAATCGTTCTTAATTTTTAATGAAATGAAATAGTTCTTGTTAAAAATAATTTGATCCTTACAAGTCCATCAAGTTTTAATCTTTATATCAGGCATAGGATAGTCAGACATGGAGGGAGTTTAAGTAGGAGTACCACAAGGCATTGTTCTAAGGCCACCACTTTCCAATATATTAACATCGGACATTCGCTGATGAGTATTTCTTAGATTTCTTTTAATGAAAATAAGCATTTATCTTCGTGAAGAGTCTGTTCATTGTCTTCTGACTCAATCAGGGATTATATTATTCTCGGTGTCTTTTTAACAATGTGAATCTCTACTTTAAAGATAGTATAATTAGTACTTAAAAAGACATGAGGAACCCACTTGTATACAACAACCAAACAGAAGATTATGACCAATAAACTTAATATCTTTAAATTACTACTAAAAGTTTATGATCAAAGGTGATAGTCCAATGAGATATTGCCTAATATTCTGTTCAAATTCATCAATAAAAAATAATGATGCTTGATCAATCGACCAATAAATACTCTCTCATGTGTTCTTCTTTTCTAAAAAGCTATGTTCTACGTTTTTCTTTTTTTTAGCTAGGGACAGCATTGGTTAACCATACTTAACACGTTAAAAACTTATTTACTTTTAAATACTTTGGTAAGCGATTTTGCATCGCAATACCAACCCAACTCTTAACAATTTATGTTCATCAGACATGATTTCAAGAGGTAGAAAAGAATTTGAGAACAGGATGCGGGGAGCAGAAAACTGACATGGGAATGAGTCAGAAAAACTCTCACTTATTCTAGGTCAGCTGATTCAGAAGAGTCCGTCTTGGACCGTTACTGGGCTCAATAGGAATCGCATCGTCAGAATATTTAAACGGCTTGTTCTCCATGATGAATGGAAGGTGACAAAAAAAAAAAAGAAAAAAAAAAAAGGTATTGTTTGGTCCAGTTATATCATTAAATATTCAGATCCGTCTAAAAATGTGTCTATGTTGTTCGAAATCACAAACTAATTTAATCAAATTATTCCTTCATGAATATGCTCGACTTTTGTTTCATATGAACGGTTTATGGACCAAGGACTTAATTTTATAGGGCCGCATTTATTTATTTATTTTTTAAAATTATTCTGGATGAAATAATGTTTAGGTTTTAGCAATAATGTGTTTATATTTTTTTCTTGACACGTGTTTAGTAGCCGAAATCATTGCCGGCCATCTTCCCGAAGCCGTTAACGTAGGGGGGCGCCCATAGGGGCGCCGGTCATCAGGGGTGCTCACCACATGTTAGAAATTAAAAAAAAACGTATTAAAATAATTAAATTTAACGAATTAATAAAGCAACTGTTTTTGAATTAAAAAAAATTTAAATATTAACATAATGTAAAATAACTTAAACTGTTTTTTTAAGGAGATGGAGGAGAGAGATAACGTCATTGCCCGAGGATCCATAAATTAAATATATCATCAGTAATCTATTCATTTTTAAAATAACTTTAACCATTTCTTATTTTTTATTATAGTGTTAGTAGTCAAAGGTAATAAGCGTTGTATTCGATTATTAACTTATGTTTATTGTGCTTATCTTAAAACTGTTTTGTCTTATTGGTAGTAATATTCATATTTACTGTAAAAAGGTCTGTAATTTAATTCTTTTATCGATGTAAATGTTCAAATATCTACGCATCTTAATTATTTTAGAGATTAAAACAAGGCATAAAAAATAGTACACAAATAAATATTATTACTATGAATAAGTTAAGATGTTAAGACAACATTTCAAAGACTACTTCAGAAATGAGTAACACTTTTTATGTTAATGTTATGTTTTATTTTATTATTTTTTTAAGTACAGTTATGCAATACAATGTATCTCCAAAATAATAATTACGTAATAATTTAGAAGATGGAATCAAATTTCCATGATCGTTAACTATCGATTCATACATAAGTGATAAAATAAAAACATTCTGTTTAAATTAAAGACTCAGTTTATACTAAAAAATTTAAATGTAAATAACAATAAAATTTCAAGATAAAAAATTTCAACCCTTAAGAACTCCTCACAAAAAAAAAAAAAATTAAAAACTAAAGATCAGAAAAATGTTATTTCTTTATCAATTTCAAAATAAAAGTTTACTAGAAATATTTTATTGATTTATTTTCGTATTTTCAACTTCAATGAATTTCAAGCCGCAAGTAGTCTGTAATTATATAATAATACATACTCCTGAAGAGCTTTTTTGTTTTGAAGCGTTATTTTAAAGAAGTACCAGTCAGAGGGATTTTGGGTTGGATAGAACATGAATGAACTGAAGAAGGTCTTTAGATCTTGTAAAATCATGCTACGACCAATAGGATCGGAGCAGTAGCTATAAACTGCAGGTAATTACGCTAGTAAGTAGAGCTTCCATAGTGTTTGTAGTTACAGTTACTGGGCCTTGTTTAGATCAGGCCCACCAGTGATTTTTTAATAATATTTAGTAACAGTTGTTATGAAACTTGATACCATTGATGTAGAAATAAAATCACATGTTTAAATATTATTTAATTTAGTATTAAAATGTTTCTATAGATATTGTATCCCTGAAAATAGGAGATAGCCCTCTGTGGACAATTCCATCAATCAAAAATGAACTAGTAATAAACAATGTTCCGAACAACAAGACCCCAGAAGAAATTAGATATAGGTACCATGGAATTGTCAATAAATTATTTCATAATCATGACATAATTTTTACGGACGGTTCAAAATCAGAGAAAGGTGTCGGATGCTGTATCGTAACCCAAAATAATATAAGAAAATGGAAATTAAATAACAATAATTCAATTTTTGCATGTGAAAAGTGGGCAATTCTCAAGGCATTTGAATACGTAATCGACACCAATATTGAGAAATCAGTAATTGTGACCGATTCCTTATCTGTAATCGAGGGACTGCAAAATACATGGACATATTATTCATAAATTTAATAAGTTATGTTTAAGAAAAAAGATCGCCACTAATGACCCTGGCAGTCGATGCGACGTTAAAAAACAGCAAATAAAATAAATGTTTCATCGCTCTATGTTAGACTGGTACTCGTACTTATACGTGTTCATGTGGAGGCAGAGAAACTCAAATGAAGACATTTTTGATAAACTACAACTAAGGACATAGTAGAATTTTGGCCGCGAGAGGTACCTGGAGTAACTCATTAAAAGTATGTTAATATTCCCATTAAACAAATCATATGTTTCTTTAATCTATATTTTTTAATTCATCAATAAGTAACTGTTACTAGATAAGATAACTGGCTGCCCTAATCTAAACAAGACCCCAGTTACTATATTATAAGTTTTTTAACTTTTAACTTTTATTATGATATTTACAACTGTATTAGTATGAATACATCAAGTAAATTTGTACAGAGAAATATTATTACATGAAACACGCTTGTTGAGAAACTACCCACTGGTAGCACTCTAATATTATAAGTAAATCGTAGAGACGAACTCTTAAGCATATTGGATTGAAACTAAGAGGGGACAATTTATTTCACGGAAAGCTGCCCTATCGAAATCAGATTATTTTGAAAACTCATACCTATATATATCAATCAGAGGTCCTTAAATAACTTAGGCTTAGAGATAAAAGATAAAAACGGTTTTGTAGTTTTTCTTTTTTTTTTATTCCTTAAGAGGGCGTTAAAAATAAAAGTTGTTTTTATAGGCTTTGAGAGCAACTACTTAGCTTTCCAACGATCATACAAATATTCATTTATGAGTAAATCATGAGGAGTTATGAGATTTTTTAGTGAAAAGCAGTTAAAAATATTCTAATAGATAGTTGTTTGGTATCCATGGTAACCAGATCAAATCATCAACCAATATCATTATATAAATAGTTCATTATTTCAAGCAAAACATAAACATGAAATAAACTGAAAAAAGAATTATCTAATTTTTTTTTTTTTTACTTAGTTATATTAGGGATATTTGAGAATAAAATATGAAAATGATATTTTTTACTGTGAGAACTACTATAAATTCTTAAATATATTTTTTTTCATCCGATCTTAGGTATCAATGAGAAATACCTGCCTGTAACTATTAACTAACAACTTAATAATGCATTTCATTTTATGTTATATATTATATATATCTAATGAGTGACGTAGGTGTGCTAGGGCTAAGAACATTATCAGGGCGTGAGGGGGTGGAGTAGGAAGAGGAAGAAGAGATAAGAGGGCTCTAGACAAACATGAGACTCGACCCGGCAGTTTCCCGGTTGGAACTTTTCCAAATTTCCACCCCCAGGTCAGAGCCCGGGAAATTCTAATATTGGAGGTGTCTTAGGCTTTTTTTAACGCCCATCCTTCCGCGTTCCCTCCCATTCTGGACCGCTCACCCCTCCCCACTCATCCTAGTCGGGCCTTTTCATCAATAGGATACATCGTACGGAAATACCGACGGATCAACGGAGGAGGAAAAGACGTTTTCGCGCTAAAGCTATTTCAAAATAGAATTTTTTTTTTCTATTTGCCATATATGTTCTGAGAGTGACCTGATGTAAACCTACTTAAACAATCACAATATGCTCTCTTTTTTAATTATATCGAATTTATATCTACCGAAAACGTAAGAAAGTATTAAAAAAATAAATTCTAAAAGAATTATTATGGGTGATAAATATTCAGGACGCAGTCTTTTAAAAAAAAAATTTTTTTATTTATGCCAACGTTTCAACCCAAACATGTGGGTCATCTTCAGGGCGTGGTTCGAGCACTAAATGCTATCAATTACTCAAAAGTATGCTTTCCACCCACATGTTTGGGTTGAAACGTTGGCACAAATAAAAAAATTGAAATTTTTTTTAAAAGACTGCGTGCTGAATTACAATAAATATTCCGTGGTACAGACCCCTTTTTATCGAATTATTAACATCCGGCTTCGTAAATAGCTTCATATCATCGTAACTTACAAATATTTTATTTAAGAAAATTCTCGCAATTGGGACGTTTTCAATCTGGAGGTCGGCAAAATTTGTCTATTTAATTAGGTACTAAAAACTCTTAAATACCCATTAGCTTTCCACTTTCGTAAGATAATTCAAGCACAATGTCGAAAAAAAAAATGGCCTTCAAAAATGTTGAGCCGTTTGCCCTATACGACCTGGTTATTTTGACAATTTGGGGGTGTAGGTCACGCCAAATGACTCAATATTTTTGAAGGCTACCTTTTTTTCTCGACTTAGATCTCAAGTTATCTTACGATTATAGTGGAAAGCAAATGGATATTTACGAGTTTTTAGTACCTAATTAAATAGACAAAGTTTGCCGACCTTCAGATTGAAAACGCCCCAATTCCGAGGATTTTGGTAAATAAAATATTTGTAGATTACGATGAAAAGAAGATATTCACGAAGTTTCAGCCGGATGAAGTGAAAAACAACCGATATAAGACTGCACTAATATTATTAAGTAATAAAAACTGGAAATAACAATGCGTACCAGAGGCGTGGTGTGAATTGTGGTTGCGGCCTATGTCTATTGTAGAGTGGACGTATACGCCTGAGAAAAGCGACATTGTCAAAGTATCTCTCAGTGATAATTTATTAATAAGCAATTATGCAAACTAACATAATACATTTTTAAATAAATATTTTTATTCGGAGACTAAACGGTAAGAGAAAAAAAACGGAAAGATATTTCTTGGGTGGAAGTTTTGAAGCTAGTAACACTGATCTAAAAGCTAAACAGTATAAGTACCCAACGTTCTGAGCTAAAGGCTGTCAAGTCATGACGTAGTTCCGTCCACTTTAACCCTAATTATCTTTTCGAATAGAAATCAGAAATGTACAATATACAACGGCGAATAAAAATTGAATATTCATGAAAGCACTAAATTATATAATAATATAAATATATATTATTACCTGTTTTAATTAATATATTATAATATGTATATTAAATTTATTACCTGTTAACCTGGACAGGACTCCCTGGAGTCTGCTCCGGCCTGACTGGAGAACCTGGAGCTCCCAACTCCGGAGACGAAGTACTCGTCTCGGCCACGCTCTCTCCTGCACAAAGTTCCAGAATTAGCTTAAAATTTTATTAGTGTCATTGTTATTATAGGCACAATAGGACTATTTATAATTCAATCTCATCGAATGATAATAAAATACTATTCTTATTGCCCCGTTGCATGCTCAAGCTATAAACGCAATTGAAACAAACACCCATAAATTACTACAACTTATAGGCTCGGCAGACTTCCTTCAATTGAAAGAAGGCCACCATATTGTTATATTTCATTTGTTTTTTATTCTGTATTAAAATTTTGAATTAATTTTATAAAATAAAAAGCAAATTTGCTGAGGAGAATTTCTTGGGTTCAAAAAAGTAAATAAGGATCTCTGAAAAAAAAAGAAGATATATATAAGAAATTTCATAAACTTCTTTTCCGTAGTCTATTATTATTTTTATAATTACAATATATTATAATACAAATAACTATTTTTCTTAGTGATGAAATATTGAACTACTAAATAAACTGCAAAGAAGACAACAATGAGAATGAGCAGAAAAGTAGTGAATGGAAGACAATAATGACCGGGAAATTGTAATATTTTATAACCGTAAGATATGAATATAAAAAATAAAGTCACGCAATTTTCGCCGAAAAATAGTTATTTATTAATGACTAAACCTCCAGAAAACTCATAAAAAAACATATTTTACAGTAAACGAATCTGTCTCGTAATAAAATTTTATTAAAAATAGTATGTGATTTTGCGTCGTTTTTCATATTCAGCATTTTCAAGCAACTTCAATTTAAATCTAAAAGTTACCATTAAAAATAAAAAAATAAATTGTTGATAAGAAATAGAAAGAAGTCGCAAGATTAATGTGTGTAGAAAGCGCTCAGTTTTTAAAAGACGTTTCGAAAAAACATTGAAAGGTTTCAATTAAGTTTAAAAACTACCAAACAAAATTTTAAGTTAAGATTTCGATCTATGCTTTTTTATAATGAAAATTTTACTAATTCATCGAAAATAGATTTAATTTAAATCAATATATTAAAATAAATTGACCACCAAATGACTCTCTAAAGTAGAGCCGAATATAAGTGATAAAAAATATATATTCATATATTTTGTATCTGCAGTAACATAGGATTTTCTTGAGGTTTGAGTTAAGGGTTGGGCAGTTATGTCTATTTAAAATATAAATGAAATATCGCAGTGTATCGAATCTATTCATATATTAAATATTTAATTATTTTCTCTAAATGTAAGATAGATAAGTATTTTACAAAATAAAGAACGTTGACGTTATGTTTTAAGACAAATTATGAAATTTAATAATATTGTCCGGTATACATGATACTAAAATATTATTAAAGTTTAATATATCAAAAAACTACAAAATTGTGGATAATATTTATTTTCTTTAAATTCGATGTAGGGTAAAATAATTATGTTTTCAAGTAAATAAATTTTAAATAATTCTAAGATTTAACTCTATGTTTTGTAGCATACAGTATAGTATTAGAGAGTAGAAAAAATATAGTAACTTTCTTTTAATTATATTATTTGTTTTTTCAATTTTAAACGAACTTATAATAACATCAAGATTGGGAGGGGAGAAAAGACATGTTCCCTTCAACGCCTAGGTCAATAACATTTGTAGAAAAACAAAATTATCATAAGTTGTTAGACTATTATAAATAACTTAAAAAGTATAAATAAGACAGCAAAGGCACGCGGATATTCTTAAGAAAAGTACGCATGTTCAATACTTTGTCGAGACGGCTGAGGAGACTGCGACATTCCTATACACGATCTAGAAACGAGAAAACACATTTACTAAAACTAGCAATGAAAGCAAATAAATAAATATTTATATTATATATATATGTAAAGATAAATATATAATAATTACAGAGGGAAGAACACCTCTCTATACAGGTAGGGCTGGAGAAGTGCGCAGTGTTTACAACTAGGGTAGACCTTGGCAACCCCCTCCCTGCCAGCCTTTCCAGGCCCAAATCCTCGCCTCTTACCTGTAATCCTGGGACCCTACCTGGGACCCAAGCAACTGCTACCACCGGTCCCAGGTTATACTTGAGTTGGCTTCCTACCCGGACCATGAACCGAAATTAAGAATAATAGACAAAAGATTTAAAGCTATCATCGAATAAATAAAAAATATCTAGTATTCCTTGAAGGGAACGTGATGATCAATAAACAAAAATTGTCAGGGTTCAAGAAAATAAGTAACTTAGTAGTACGAAGTTAGGGCATCTAATCCTCTCCTTATAAATTCAGAAAAAAAAATCAGAACTAAAATAGCAATATATTTTAATTTAAAAAATTGAGAAATTGACTAACATCAAACAACCAACCGTTGTTTCTATTTCAACAGTTTCAGTAAAACTTTAAAAAAAAATAATTTTAAAATAAAAGTTCTGTGGGACTTTTCGTGTTTGAGTTTTTGTTTAAGGAAAAAGTTTAACTTTTATTTTTTAAAAAAGTTAAAATAAATGAGAAATAATAAATAATTGGATTTAAATTAGATTTATGATCTATTTTAAATGAATTACTTGATTACAATGAATGAAAATAATTTTATTGTTCAGAGACTAGTGTCCCTTTAGAACAAGTTATAAATACAGAACATAAATTAACTTCCTCGTGTGTCCATAAAATACAATTAAATATTTACAGGATGATTACAATAAAATTAAAGATAATTAAAATATATAAAAACGTGTATAAATATAAAATAAACAGAGAAAGTAAAATAAACAAAGTATCTGGGGGTACTTTGAGAGTCTTACGACTAGGATTTTTAATTGCATTCCATGATCAACCGGATTGGGAATGGAGTAAGTGTTTGAAGAGGAGAGATTTTCTTGAAGAAGGTACTGACTTTGCTTGTCAAATATCAGAAGGGATCGAATTCCAGAGAGAGACGGCTTGAGTTAAAAAGGATTTGTCAAACGCAGCAGTTCGGTGAGGAGGAGGATAGAGGTCGGACGCACGGGATCTATATAATTAATTGTTTGTTTGAGTAGCAAGGAATAAAACTAATTTTTTCAAAAAGTCTTTTTAGCGAAAACAACAGAATTTTTAAATAAATGTTTATTTATAAATAAATGTTATGTAAAACTTTCACTTGAAAAGTTGTAAGGTATAACAGAAATAAAACTATTTCGAGCTCTGATTTATTTGTTTGCCAGCTATGGTTTTAAAATTCTAATTTTATTCACCGACTTCACAATTTAATAATTGTAGAGAATAATGTGACGATTTAAACAATAAAGTATTAAAAATTATACTTAAATTGTTTTTTATTGTAATACAAACAGCATATAAGTAAGTAAGGTAAAATAGATGATTTTTCAAAGAATATCATTCTTAACACTAGAAACTGCTGATTTTTTTATTTGTAGCATCTCCGCATGAATTATTATATTAAAATATAAAAAATATGAGGACATAATTTTTATATATTATATCCATAAAAACAACTAGAATTTTAAAAGCCAAATATTCGAAAACTTAAACATATTTAGAACATTCCACTGAGGTTAAATAGGCTAGTAACCTATAGATTGGAAGTCTTTCTTGCCTATGTTGGAGTAGATGAGGGATTTAAACCCCAGTGCATAATAATAAGTACAATATTTCACTTTAAAAATACGGAAATAAATGCAAAAATGAAATAAAGTTATAAAATATATGACATAAACACAGGATTTTAAGCCTATATTTTAAAGCTGTTCGATTAGATAATGCTTAATTTAATATATATCAACTTATGACCTAGGGTATATGAATTACAATTAATATTAAAATATTTTAAAATTAAGATTTAATATTTTATGCTAGCTAATAAAATTTAATTAAAAGAGTCATTAGTCCTTGAAAACCGATAAATTACACCAAGCGAATAATTTACAATAACTCCTTAGCTTCCTGTTTTGTTGACGGCATTATTCCATTAAGGATTCTCATTTATAAATCAACAATCAGGTAATACAGTAAGCTTAACGTCCTTCAAGATCCATGACTCAATTTTAGTCCAGAACAGTTTCCAAAACGATCTCTTCAAATATGTTTATTTTTAATACTAATTAAACACGTAGAACAAGCAGATGAATTTTGAGATTTTATTTTATTTATTTATTTTTTTAACAATATTATAATTCGATCTATACTTTTTTTGATAATGGATATACCGAAATAGAAATGGAAATAGCTACGGAATTAACCCTTTAAATTCTTATAATGAATCCTAAGAGAAAAAAAAAGGAAAATTTGGCTGCCCCTTACATAAACAAAAAGAGGCAATTATATAGGTTTAATTTAATACATATAAAATAATTGTCAATTATTTATATATAACTGATCTGAAGGATATGAACAACAAATTGTCACAGATCATATTCATACGTAGGTAATAAGTGTATGTACAGAATTTCGTTTCAATTCATTAATTACATCTTGATTTGTTGAAAAAAAAAGTATTATAAATAATTTTTAACAAATTTAACTAGACCTACTTAATTAATGAATACACCAACTTTATTTTTTCAAGTCCAACATCAGCGCTTAGTAAATACTTGATAAGCTGTTTTTGTTACATCATACTTATTTCTTGTTTGTAAACCCATGAACTCGACAGCTGCTAGATGTGTGGCGAATCTTTTCTAATTCCTATAATTAAGTTAATCTGTTGAGAGATAGGCTGTTCAATGATATGTAATTTTCAAAGCACGAGTAATTTCCAATGATTAACTAAGTAATTTCATAAGGCCATAACATCTCAACTTCTAACACTCACTTCTGAAAGATTTATTTATGTTTATAATTGTGTTTGTTTTAATCCTTTCATTGCAATAATTATTATATTTTTAAACACAGTTTTTTATTTTATAAATGGAAAATATTTTATGTTATAAACAAAAAAGCCATGAGTCTCAAAACATAGAGGTAAATAGTTAACTTGCCAACGTTTCGCTGGCAATGATAATTAATTACGAAAACACATCTCTCCATTAAATAAAAAAGGTTTAAGTGACTTTCATATTTTATTTTACATATACAAAGCGGGACGGAAGACACCACACTTCTTATCCCCAGAATTATTTCTCCCTTTATTACGGTTACAAATTGGCAATAAGAGTAATTATAATTATATAATAATATAAATCGGCAATAAGGCGCGATGTATAATATAGATTTTTAATTTAATTTAAAATTTGTCCGAACTGTGGTTTCGTTTCGTTTATTGCATGTTGATAAAAATAATGCAGTCTGAACTACAGAATACATGTAAATTGGGTAACCACTAGTTATTAATTTAAAAAAATGTAAAAAATATTGCTTTGAAAGCAGAAGAAGCAATAGTTAATTATCAATATCAAATATTTTTTTTTGTCAATGTTTCATATTCGACAATTTTATATATATATTTAAGAAACGTAATCAAAGGTTGAAGGAACTAATAGCTGTGAAAGAGTAGCAAACGGGAAGTTTTATTTCTAAGGTTTAAATCCATACATTAAATAAATTAAATATAATTGGATGGGGAAACAAATATAAAAATGGTCGAAATAAAAATTGGACATTATGTAATACTTAAAAGTAAACACAACACTCATTTAAAAGTTAAATATATATACATATATACATATATATAAGAGTGAACGTTAAATTTCTTTTGAATATATATATATATATATATATATATATATATATATATATTAATTAGAAAAACAACATTATAATGTGCATAGTATGAATGCAATAGTCAGTGCAATTGCTATCTTCTATAGGTTTGACCTTAAAAAATTATAAGTCAATAGGGAAGGACCTTCGGTTATCCATAAATAGGTCTGTCATCGTCGGCGGAACTTATCCCAAGTCTTCCTATTCTTTCAAAAGAATAAGAAGTTACGATTGTCAGAGTCACGCCGGGGCATACAGGTGGCGTTTTAGTATGAGTATTTCAAGTAGATGATAAGTAAATAAATAAAAAACTAAATAAATAAATATAGTCAGTTGAAAATGTGGTTGTGGTATCGGATTCTCTAAGTACTCTGAAAACCATGAATGACATGTATCCAGACCATCAAGAATACATCAGTATCCCTGAGAAATCAAGAAGAAATCCTGATCAAAGTTTTGAAGATCCTAGACAATGAAAAAAATATAAAACACATATGACAAGTTTATAACTAATAATCATTTGCAGATTTATTTATTTTAATTTTAAAAGTTTATTGATTAATTAATTTATTGATTTTTTGTTTTTTTATTTATCTATTCTATCTTATTATCTATAAGTGTCTATTACTATCATTATTTATTAATTTTGTTCTATTAATTCTTTTATACCTTTATTTTTTTTTATTTATTTATTTTTTTTGTACCAGCCACCTTAACAGTAATGTTATTTAGTTGATCGGGCGCTGAAGACCTGGATGTTTTGCGGCTAGACATCGAAACAAACAAACAAACAAATAAAAACCTATCAACGGCATTTAACCATACTATAGCCTCCATTCAGACCATACAAACAAAAAAAAATATATACTTTAAATAAATCAATATTTGTAAATAAACTTGGCATGGTTTAAGGAAAACCGCTGGGATCTCCTGTAATCCTTTTTCTTTTGTGGACAAGTGGAGTGGACAAGAAACCCGGTTCATAGACTTTAGAGATCTAACTTATTTTGTTTTAAACTTATTTATTAAAATTTATAATTGTATTAAATAAAAATACACGAGATAAATGTGAATTGGTAATATGAAATATGAATCCTAGAACGAAAAACTACCTACTGTTAGCAGCCCAATTATTGTTCTATACAAGAAGGTACAGTGTCAATCTTATTTACAGACACCTAGAAGAACTGTTTATTATGGAAGGATAGGTATCTGGATCGGGCCAAATCGACAATATAAGGAACATGAAGGTTATTATGTATAATTTTATTCGTGACAAAGAGAAAGGAGCACTGAGGATTTTATGAAGGATTGGATACGAGAGGAATTTGTTAGTTTAGAACAGCTCCAAAACTCAACTCCTCAAGTCCAAATAGGCCTTATAATAATCAAGTAAATGATTCTTTTATATTTAATTGGAAATTTGGAGTATTTGTCCAGTAAACATTGAAATAGCCTGAAACGTCCAGCAGTTTGTCGTCGTTTCAGTCTCGAATGAGGATTTCAAGTAAGACGTTTAATTTCTAACTTGAAGTATACATTTATGTTTTCTAAATTTTATATTTGTTATTTTTATATGAATGATTTTTTTTTTTTACATTTTCAGTAAATATGGTGTGAATGAACTCTTTATTCACTACTATCGTTGATTGAAACAGCTTGTAATATTTTGAAGGGTAATTTATAGCACGGAAATAATTTTTGAAACTCTTTTGTGCACACATAACCTTTAAAATGAGTACCAGACAACTGTCTGCGGTTGGAGCACAATGTTGACCACAAGATCTCCATAAAGTACCGTTTAAATTAACATTTTTTTCAAACTTATTTTTAGGGCAGAGAGGACCGTGTTAACATCGGTTTTACAGCCGCTTTCTCCTCCCAAACTTCCAAAATTTAAATTATTTAAAATACAGTAGTAAAAAAATAACAAAATAATTTAAAAAACAACGGCTCTAACGATTCCGATTAAACTCACTAGTTCAATGTAATATTAAGTTGTTTTTAATTTAAGGTAGGTTTTTTTCCTTTGATGCAATCTGACTGAGCTTAAATGCCGATTTTTCAAAATATCTTCTTTCAAAGTTTCTTCTTTTTTTTTATAATTTGAAATAATTAACCCTTTAACATTTAAACCTGCTATAAAAAATTGGTTAAATATAGCGAATAAAGAAAATTTATTGGTAACTGAAGGGAAAATAGCGGTCGGAAGCTATACGTATTTAGGAAACTCGGCTGTTTAGCCGAGAGCACCCGACCTTTGCTGATTCTCTCCATTTACAGATACCCGATAACGATAACCCTGTGTATAGGGATTTCATATTATTAGTTTAACTTTTATGTATCACTTATGCATATTTGCATATGCATGGATTTACTTATATAAACATAATTTGAGAAGGAGTTAGTCGAGGGTGCGGTCGAATAAATAAAAAATTAAAATATATTAATTATTTTAATTTTTGCCGACGCTTCGACCCACTTTGCAGGTCGTCTTCAGGGCGTAGGATGTAACATAATTATATGCAATATTTACAGAAGTTGAGTTAATTTTTTAAAAGAGTTTCGTGAAAAATGTTTCCGATAAAACTCAGAATTTTTCCAAAAGATATATTTTTTCCACAATCATTAGTATTGTTTGGTCCTTTACACAGTCGTATAAGGAAATGAAAAGTGATGCAAATGCATAAATTTAACTGATTGGATGGGCGGTAAAAACATGGTAATTAATTGTTTTAAATGAAGTTGTGCCGAATTTTCACTGCGATTTCCTGGAAGATACCTATCTAATCTAAGTTGGTAAGTGAAATTTGTGTGATGCGCGTAGTGGACCAGATTTTTATTATTATGAGATGTTTATTAAGTAATTTCTTAGATTCCAAAATTTATTAATTTTTCGGAATAATTGAAAAAAATTTTCACCGATTATTCTAATTAACAAATTCTACAATAACTACAATATTTATTTAAATATTAAATTTACAGGGATATTGTAGCTTGTATGAATGAAAACTGCTACCGTTTACGAAAAAAAAGTTTTAGCATTTCGTTACTCGTGTTTACCAACTCCGATGCAGAACGCGAAGGTCAGTTGAAGAAAGACGCAGATCGTAAAGAGCCCTTGCAATGAATGACGAGCTATAGCTAGCTATACTCTCGTTAAAATTCTTTAATTTTTATCATTTTATGCAAATAAGATTAATCAAACAATTATTACGGAGGCAATAAATACCATAAAACATAAAGTGTACATTTACGCGTCGAAAATACATTGGCGTAAATAGTAAATGTTTTTATTATGGTATAATATCATTTTTAATATTTATGTATTCATATGGCCCAATTATCAAATTTAATAATATTAAAATATTCTCACAAGTCTAATTAAATTATTTAGGTCATGGGTGTCTAAATAAGTATTTGTTTTGTTAAGTTGTGAGATATAAAATTTTTTTACTTATTATATAAGCAAATGTATGTACACCTATACAGCAAACTATATTATTTCTTAAAATGTTTACCATATTATACAACATTTAAAATTTGTAAATATTAAATAAAAATATTTTATCAAAAAATAAAATAAATAGTAAAAGTTTTAGTCCGTGTCGACTTACACTTATTATTACTTTAATTATTAATTTTATTTTTCAAAAAAATGCATTTAATTTTTTTTTAATATGTATGAGTTCTGCTCAAAATGTGTAAGATATAGCGGAATACTAAATCCGAGAGCAACAAACCACATTTGTATTTTTAAGTAAAGTTGTGAATTTTCATGTATTAATTATCTTATTATAATTTTAAAAACCAAATAATGATTTAGAAACTAACTTTAGTGCCCACTTCTTTGATTTTTAAAACTACCAACAGATGAAAAACGTAGTTACGATGTTTAGGAATTAAGATATATAACAATAAAAAAAAAAAGGAAAGTAATTTGGATACAAGAGAAAAGCATAATAAAATTATACGGCAACTCAGTTGTGTTGGGTTGCTAACTCACTCAGCACACACTGATTAGTCAAAATCGATGCCATTTAATAAAAGAGAACAAACAGGATAAAGTATTACGGAACCATCATCCAACATACCGAATGTTATAATTCTTCATTCACTACTCATCATCCTAATCATCATTTTTCTTGAAGGTGAAAAATTTCATCCGTTTTTTTATTCTCAATTACAAAAAAAAAAATTAATTCTATCTTTAAGTATTTTTCAGCACATTGCTTTCACTCTGTAACGTGAAACATGCACTCCTATTTATCTTTAAAATGCTGAAATTCCGCAAAAAGATACAATACCTTGGACTGACATTTGACAGAAGAATGACATGGGGTCCACATATCAACAAAAAAAAATTGTTAAACCTCAGATTATGACTATTATACTCTCTTTTTTTCTAGACTTTCACAATTAAAATTAAAATAGAAACTGAACACCTACATTTATCTACAAAAGGCTAGATGAACCTACGCTTCTGAAATATACGGAACAGCCAAAACGACCCACATAAAAAACTACAAAACATTCAGTCAAAAAAGTTTAAGAAAAGCTCCATGGTACGTCACAAACATTACTTTACATAAAGATCTAAACATGCCAACAGTTAACGACCACATACGGACACACTAAAAAAAATTTCAAAATAACTTACACAGACATCCGAAAAAAAAAGAGTCTCAAATAAAAAGCTTCGGAGGCTCAAAAAAAGCTGGGTGAGGGATTTTCTCACCTAAAAATATACAGAATTCAAGTCAAGAAGGGATGCCGCTGGGCAATCCTTTCCCTCACGCCGATCAAACCACTATTAGTATTTTAACTACAGCAGATTCGCTAATTGTCAGCACTTAAGTGACAGGCGTGGGTAAAAAAAAAAGCTACAAAAAAAAAGGACTTTTCATACCTATATTATTTTTACCAGTTAAATAAAATATTGTCTAGAATAAAACTAAAGACAACTCAAAATAAAGTGAACTCACTTATTTACTTTAACGACAAAGTTTTAAAAATTATTCAAGGTCTATTTAAATTTTAATGAAAAGGTCCGGAAAATGGCTCTGTAGTCGGGAGGACGACTCACGACCGGTAAAAAACAAACTTCATTTTTTCCCAAAGATATTCTGAATTATCGTAGTTAAAGGGGTAATAGTCTATAAAAATAAATAATTTGTGAATAACATAAATATTTATGTAAAAGTAGGAATTAAAGCAGAAGATGTTCCTCATTGATAACTTGTTCAAAGGACAGAAAACAGATTAATTCCAACAGGCTCACCTCTCTGATACCTTCCATTAACCTTATAAAATGCAAATCAAAACAAGCTTGCCCTTGAAAAAATAAATAATAATCTTGTAGATGGAGCCTAGGTTCCGCGAAACGTTAAATAATGCAATACATTTCAAATTCATACTTTCGAAACTATTTAATTTGACTAAAAAACAAAATCATTAAGAGGTATTTCTGTTTTTTTAATTGAATTGTTGTTAATTGCAGTTCATTTAGAATACATATTCAAAACTAATTTTAAGTAAGTATATTCGTATTTATTTTAATTAATTGAAAAAGAGAGTATATATCTAATAAGGCCAATGGAAATTTAACAAACCATTCATTATTAATAATAAAAAGAAATATCACAATTAATTTTTTCTTAACTTTAAAATAAATCTAAATGATTTAGATTAGGTATATTTAATAACTAAGAAACAAAAATTACAATCTGGCGTTTTTATCTACAATAGTAAAAACTGTATAATTCCGATTAAATTGTTAAAGTGCCAACAATTGTAAATTTTTTTTCCATAAGTCAATTTATAAGGTCAACTCAAGCCTGAGGTGAGCCCCATCACCGAATATATTTCAGATTTAGAAAAAAATATACAGAAACGATAAAAAGAAGCAAAGTACACATTACAAAGCTTTTTAGCAGTAAAAGGGATATTAAGAAGACAAAAAATCCAAAGAATCAAAATATATAAAAAGGGGATATGAAAAAAAAAAATTATAAAAATTTAACTAGACTTAAAAATAATTTATAAAAATATTTAGAGAAAACAACTTGAATACAAGGAATGAGAATCTATCCAGAAACGCAATTTTAAACACGATTTTTCACTTATTTGTTATACGAATACCGTACTGCCAATCGCCAATAAGACAAACGTACATTTTAATTAATGCACCACAGAAAAAATAATTTTTACAACGTTAATAAACAATGGAAATACGTATTGATCTTTTTTTGTTGTTATATTAAATAATGGGCGTCCTTTCAAGTAAGAATTTCAGAAAGAGATGATAAATATTTTAAATTTAAAAAACTTACTATCTATACTGAATTTGGTGTACACAATCAATAAAGAAAATACAAGCGACTCACTTGCTATTCGGACCATGTTGGAGAGGACATCCTCGAGCCAGGCTACAATGTCCGCGCTGGAACTCATCGCACAGACTGGCAATACTGGCACTTGACACTGCTCGAGTAAACTTGGACGTCAGGGTGGGTACCTGACCCTTACCTGGGGGCACCAAGGGCAATGCCAAACCTTTGTTAGCAGCGGCTATTAACATATTTTTCGGTACAAAAATCTTCTTGAAACCTGGAGATGAAACTTCAAGGCCAGACAGGTAGGAAGTGTACTCGAAATACACGTGTTTGAAAAATTCTCATGATGTACTAAATTTTAACACACACACACACACACATATATATATATATATATATATATATATATATATATATATATATATATATATATTGGAACTCGAATATGTCGTATACCAAAAGAGCGATTTAAAAAAAAAAGAAAGAAAAGAAAAGTTTGTTAATCTTTATATTTAAACGAACATAGTTCGTTCCTATATTTAATTAGTAAGCGTATAAACCCCTTTAATCGAATTATTAACACTCGTCCGAAATTTCCTGATTGTCTTCATTTTATCGTAAGCTAAAACTTCTCAATAATGGAGAAAATTCTCAGCAATCTGAAGATAGGTTAACAAGCCTCTTTAATGAGGTACTAAAAACTCATGAGTACCTATTGGCTATTAATAGAATCGTAACATAATTTGATTACGAAATCGAGAAAAATTATGTATATAACTCAAATATCACGAGATCACAATCATTTTTACCAACGTTTACCGATCTCCTGATTGAAAACCCAACATTTTTAGAATTTTCGTAAATAAAAAAGTTGGAAGTTATTATGTAATTATACCATTTATGGAGTTTTAGACGAGTATTAATGATTTGGTAAAATATCCAAAGATTATATTATTTTATTTTATTATTTATTTTTTCTTTTACTTTTGAGGAAGATTAGTATGCGGCATAGCTTCCTATCTCGATTTTACGATTTAAAGGTAGTTAAGAAGATCACTCAAAATTAAATTTAAACATTTAAGTACAATTGAAAATGTTTGATAGTTAATAATTAAAATAATTGAAGAAAAAAATGGTTGGAGTGATAAGTCAAACAAAAAATAATAAAAATAAAGAATTATATTTATTTTTATATTCAACCGATGTTTCGGCCCAATGTTCAGCCTTCATGAGGGCTGGAAAGTGAAGAGCTGTGACAATTGAAGAGAAGAAAGGCTGGATGATCAGTACAAAAAAAAAATAGTAAAAATAAATAATTATATTTATTTTTATATTTTCCGACGTTTCGGCCCAATGTATTTGTTGACGTTTATATACATGACTAACCCCGATGAAGGCCTGAACATTGAGCCGAAACGTCGGCAAATATAAAAATAAATATAATTATTTATTTTTAATATATATATATATATATATATATATATATATATATATATATTATATATTTTTTTTTACTGATCACACCAACTATTCTTCTCTTCAATTAAAAATGTTCTATTACTCGTGTAATTGATTTCCATCTCATCAGCCATAACTTCGCTGCCCGAACGAGAGTGAACTGAAAGAGACTTACTTTTAAAGGTCATTTCACTTTTAATCAATTGTATAAACCAAAACTATCAAGCACGCAGAGAAACAAAATCGTTCTATTTCACTTCATAGCTCTCTTGTACACAGAATTATGTGGCGTTTTAGCCTTTCACATAATATTCACCGAAAACTAGCACGAACTTCAAGACTTAAATCGTACATTCCGAAAATTAAAACCAAAAAAAATACGATCTCATAAGCCACACGTTGAACTGACATTTAACTAAACAGAATTTAAAACCGATATGTAATCCTTGCAGAATAAATACGATTTAAATTACTATTTTTGTTTACAGAGTTCCTACTCTTAGGGATTTACAAGAAAAGGAGACCAACTTTCTTTTAGCAGCATTATTACATTTAATGTTTACGAATATCTAGACACTTTAAAAAAATTATAATAAATAACTACCATAACAATTATAAAAAAATAATGATGCCTTTTCATTTGTGACTGCACATCCACTATACATTTTTTTCCCTAAACAAATTTTTTTCTCGGCATTCTGAACGAGCAACGAAATTTTTAAAAATTCACTGAAGGCTAAACAAATGGTAAATAAAATATCTAAGTAGGTTCACAAATTAGGTGATAAAAATATCTCATAAAATCCATTGATCCACGCTCTCTTGATCGAAGGGCCTCTTATTGACTAAAAAATATCTTTTATTTTTTAAAAAAAATTTTAAGAAATAAAATATGATAAATAATAAAATTAAAATGTTTTCAATCTAGTAATACTTATATTTTATTCATTGTTATTTTATTTTTTATTCGATTTCGAAATCCCATCTGCATTTCTTCAAACAATAGATGATCTAAATAGGGATAAAGTGTATAACATTCATATATTGCAAGCACCAGTAGCAATTATAGTTAATTCGATGAGTTAGTAACGATAGTATAATCGATATAAGCAGTTAGTATGTTAGCCATATTCGTATACCAAAGTATAATCATGCATATATTTATTTATATATTTTTTATTAAATATTAAAATATAATCAACGAAACCTAATTTTTCAATTTGAGTGAGACAATTATTATTTAAACCCAATTATTATTAACAAATTTGGATTTATTTGATATAATAATAAAAACTCGAAAAATAATTGATATTAATTCATGCAGAACATTTTACGTTCGAATAATAAAGATAAAAGTTTAGTAGAAAAAATAATACTGAATGTAAATAGATTATTACTCTATATAAAAATACACAGTAAATTTATAAAAACATTAGTTAATTTTGAATTGAAGTTATATTATTCTTAAATATACAAGAAACTGATATTATATTAGAAAAACATATTAATTGATTGTTACAATTTTATACTTATGATATTAATTTACCAATAAAATAATTGGGTTTAATTGCTTTAATATATTTTTTTTCTTAAGAAAAAAATAAACAGTAGAACATTTCCTTATTTAATAGAAGATTTTTAACAGCGGATTGTATAGGAAGAATATTTTTTATTTTAATTCTGTTTAAATACTGTTTTGTTTTATATATTTTTTTATTTTTAATAATAAAAAGAGAAGAATAGCTTATATACTAAATCGGTTTAAGATAGATATATTTCCAACTCCTTATTCCCTTTTGGCTTACCGTAATGAATGATATGATTTCCCGCACTGACAATGAGATTGGAGTCTACACCATCCAATCCACAGTTAAACGTCTTTTCCATTTCTGCCGGCATATCGGACTTTTGTGTATTTTATTTAGTTTTTCGGGTTTACACCTGAAAAAAATTATTCCTTAATGACGAAACTATAATTCTCATTCTGACGAAAAAATGTCGAGATAAAACTATTTACAGAAGTGGAGGGATTAGGTGTAATATTTTAACGCAATGGATATGTTAGATAAGATAACGTATTAAAAAAAAATAATAATAAATTGAATTAATATTACTAATACCGATTTTATGTAAGTAAATATGGGTTGTGTATATTTGTGTTGTCCATAAACATAAACTTAGAAGCTTTCATTAAAAAATTAATTAAATAGAATGAAATCTGTTTAATTTTGGATAATATAAATAAATAAATACCGACTACAACAAAAAATTATTTATTCACGTATATGTAATAGTAAACCGTATCTTTTCAACAAAGTAAATTTCATTCAATAAAGGTAATTCTAATATTTTCAATATTTATCTAAACAATTATTTAGTTAATATAAAATTTAAAAAATGAAAACCATGATGTCTAATGTTTCATCCAAAATACTCAATAAAACCATAACAAATAATCAAGTATACTAGGCTTGCTTTTTTGCTATATTATATTTCTATATATATTTTTAAAACAATTATTTGCTTTGTAACAGCTAATTTAGAATACTGTCATATAATATAAATACCATTTAACACCTGATAGTAGCAGATCGTATCGTAGAAATATATTGGGAAATTGTTATCTATTTCCCATTCCATAGTTTGGTTCCTTATTAAAATGTGAAATGACACATGAATTGTTGGTAATAACATAAAAAATAACAAGTAAATAAACAAAAAATATATGAATAGTAAGAAGGTTTAAATAATAATAATAAATATAGAAACAATAACAATCAATAGAAAAAAATTTAATTTATTTGTTTTTTATAATATTTGTGTATATACTATTACCAATTTGTGTGTGATCTCTTTTCGTGAGACTTTATTTATTGTTTGATTTTGCAAATTTGATTTCAATTAATAACACTCTGCATTGTGAGGATAACTTATTTATTTATTCATAATATTTATTTATAAATGTATTTTTAGTATAGTTGCTTGGTTATTTATTTAAGCAATTTATGCATCGTGCAGTTGAGACCGTTTTAATTGAAATTGTTTTAAACTTTTTATATACATGATCCCTATTCGCAGAAATCCAATTCGTGCTAAATATTTAATACAATCCAATTTGTATTAATAAATTTAAATAACCTCAATAAAAGTTTCAAGTGATCTCAATTCAAAAGTACTCAAATTTTGTTTTTAATAATAAAAAAAAAGTATATATAAGATAACTATAAAAAATAAATTCGTATTGGATATTTTTTTAAGGAGTAATACAATTACAAAATTTTAGTTTACTACTGCTACATTAATTATTTTCAAAATAGAGTTTTATTTTTATTTTTAGGGGGTTAGTAAATACGAATCGAAAGTTTTCAAACCATTTTTTCAATATTTATTACATAAATAATATATTTATGAAGAAAAAATCAATTACAACAGATTCTCCCATATCCGGATTGATCTGATCAGGAGTGATCCGGATAAGAAAAAAATTGAATATGGGAGAGTGACTAGTATATATACGAAATAAAGAAAGGTTCAAATAATTCGTTTTTTTTTTTAAATAGTAACACATAAAATTTTATTTAATTATATATTTTTTATTGTGTTTATTCAAATTCCAATAATATTAATTCTCTCCATTGAAGTCAGTTAGTCGACTGTAGTATATATCATTGGCGATAAATAGTCAGGACTCAGTCATTTAAGTGAAAACTTCTTTCACTTTTTTGTGGAGAGGAAACTAGATTGAGTCGTCAGATTTCCGATGAGCAATACTCGGGTGAAGTCGGCTGGAGTCGACTAATTGGGTTGTTTTTGTATATGAATTAAAATATCTCAAAAATTAAACATCGGACCTTCTTTATTGTTAGCGAGGGAAATGTTCATAATCTCTGTAATGAACTATAATTCAAAATTGTATCTTAACGCGACGCCATGTAAGGGAGGCGAAAAGGAAACAATAGTGTCGGAAACAAAATTATAAAGATTTTTATTGAAGACATGGATTAAATTATCTCAGGAACTAAAAATCGGATTCACATACTGTAAGCGGGGGATATGTTCAGCCTTATATCCTCTTTACATTGAGTTATTATTTTTAATTTATATTTCATATTATTAACCTTGCTTTGTTGATGTTTTCACTTGTATTGTATTGTGTGATCTAAAGAACATACCTCAGTTTTTTAAAAAATATTTTTATTGTTGGCGACGTATCAACCCAAGCATGTGGGTCATCATCAGAGTATGTTACCAGCACTGAAGGTATTCAAGTACTCATTGAGCTCTTAAACATAAAAATCTTAAGAAGGACTGTGTCCTGACTATTTATCACCTATTATCCATAGTTTCGTCTAATGTGTATAATTCTCATTTTTAACTTGACGATTGTGATCATAGACATACATGTATATATAAACACATTATACATAAAAAATAAGTAAAATCCCTATTTCTTTGGTTCGTTTCGGCGTTTTATTATTTATTTTTTTACATTAGTATTTGGCCGACCAGATATGAGAGAGTCCGCTTACAAGAGAGTCTATTACATAATATTATAAAGTTAAATATTATACTTTATATTGTAAAAATTATAATTAAATAATTAATAATTGCTCACCATCACTGGAACATCTTGAGTCGACCTTTCTCCTCTTCAGCTTGAGGTCCTGGAATAGACTCATGGCGTCCAGGTCACACGGCGCTCTCGTCAGTGTCATAATTCCTGAAGCAAAGAAAATTTATTAATATCAATATATTAATAAAATTTATAAATAAAACAAATAAATTAATCTTCTACTGACAAGAGCTTTTACACGAAATAAAAAAAAAAAAAAGTCTATCGACCCCAAGATTCAACCCTAATGTACTTGAAACCTAGCCAAATACAAATCATGAGAAGAAATATAGAGAACTTATTGTACCGAAAAAACATTTTAACATGAAACAACTATATCTGTAGTATATCTGTATTGGTATTGGGCTCAATTTCCATTTTTACTAATTTAGTACTTAGACAACCCTCCGAGGAGTCTGAAAAGAAGATGGCCTCGTGATCTACTTATGTAAATATATTATTAGAGTGCTACCAATGGGTAGTTTCTCAACAAGCTGTTTCATGTGATTGTATTATTACTGTGTGCACATTTATTAGTTGTATTTTTTTTTTTATAATACAGTTGTAAATATCAATGAATAAACAAAAAAAAAAAGTACTTTGACAAATGTATTTATTTTATTTCTAAATGAAAAATATATAATTATGTAAAAGGTCAACTCTAATAGGAGGTATATGCTTTTAAAAACTCAACTATTTTTTTTTTGGGGGGGGGGAGATTTATACATCGCCTAATATCAGACACATGTTCCGGCGTTTGTTCCAATAGGGCTCCAAGAAGCCGGAAAAAAAATCATTTTGTATAATTAAAAAAAAATTTAGTTTTTTTTTACCTTTGGCTTACCCATGATTTATAAATTATTATACCTCAATCGTCACCGTTCTAACTGCTATAAAGTTATGAAAACGTGGCATAACAACTAGGTATACTAAAGTCCGTATTTAGCTCTACTAAGACATATATAATCATTATATATCACTATTATTATACACAATTATATTTACTACGTCATATATTGTATGTAATATATACTTAGAGTACGTGTCCTCACGAATGAAAGCCCTCTTTACCAAAAATGTATAAAGTTAAATTTGTTGACTAGTTTTTACAAAATATTGTTGTCGAAATTTCAATAAACATCACTACACACAAAAAAGGCGTGTTACTTTTTTTTTTTTTTTTTTTTTTGTCTATAAAATATATATTTGCCCCTGTCAACAATAAGTTGACAATCAGCAAATGTGATGGCGATAATGATATAATGACAGAAATTATTATTTACATGACAGGCATGGGGAAGGAAAGTACTCAGCAGTACCTCTTCCCTAACTTGTTCCAATTACTTAGGTTGTCTAAGGAAGGAGATCTCTCATCCAACGCCTTTTTAGTCTCCTGCTCATGTTCTGAGGTATGTAAGCTGTGGCCATGTCTCTTATAAGTCTGTTATTATGTCCATTTAAATTTGTGTAAAATCGTTGATATAGGATCGTTATATGTTGGTCAACTGTTGGGAAGTGGAGGTCAGTATGTAGAGTTTTGTTAGTCACGTACCAAGGTGTTACTAAATTTGAAAAAAATGGGATTACATAAATTGAAAATAATTACCAACAATCTATCTTTGATTAATTATTTCATTTAATATATTTTTTCAGTTTATATTAACTTGTTAATCCACAAGTCTTTAAAATGAAGACAGCCAATGAATTTGATGAGTTACAGAAGAACAAAATTATTATTAATATTTATTATTATTTTGATAAATCATCACAAAATTATTAAGATATTAATTTATCACATAATTTAAAAATATGAACATATATACATAGTACAATATTGTACTGTAATTTGACTGCAATAATGTACCAGCCAAAGAAAAATATAAAATATTCAGTACAGATCTTTTTTTTTTTTTAATTTTATATATTGGGCCAGTTAATGTTTATATTTTTACGAGTGTATACGATTCTGAATTAGCCTCTATAAGATTTGTTTTATTATTTATAATTAGAGTCCGGTTTTCTAGTCATTGACACAATGCAATAATGAACCTAGTTGTTGACTCCTTTATAAATAAATAAAAAAACTGTCGAAGTTTATTTTATTTTTTAAAGTACATTATATTTCATTAATTTATTAACTTTTGCTATTTTTTTTTTTAAATCTAACTTCTTGCTGCTGTTACTTCTTGTTGCTGTTACTTTATTTATCTATGTTTTCTATAAATATAGTGTGAATGTGCTCCTTGATCTATATTATAGATGCCCTCAATTGAAACATAATGAAATATTTCTGAATAAATAAATTTAAAAAACAAATATGCAGAAAGCAGTGTTCTCAGAACACTTACGATGATAGGCTATAAATCTTTACCAGTAAGGTTTTATTAGGGTTATTTTTATATTCATTAATTAAACCTAGGTTTTATTAAGTTATTAATAGATGTTTAATACTACGTTTTGAAACAATAGGCTTGAGTACAAGACGAGGAACAACGGTCAAGCAACCTTCGCCAGCTGCGTTTTATGAAGTACATTAAACTCGGTTGTGACGTTTCCTGAACTAGTCGACCAGATTAATAATAAATTTTATTATTCATATAATAAAACAACCCCTGATAATGTTTTTTACATAGGCAAGAATATACATCCGTGTTCTATATTCCTTATTATTATCGTCCTAGATACGCAGTTAAATATTTAGCACATAATAAATAAAAATTAACCCAAAGAAATGGATCAATCAATAATTATTTTTAAAAATAAATAATTATTTTAACTAATGTGGCCCAATACAAGACCGAGACGAGTATTGATATTGCAAATTCAGTTTTGGTCTAGGTCTTGGTCTTGCGAAAGAGTCTCGCAACGGTCTTGTAGTTACCTATTAGCTTAGTACTGTAATAATATTACTGTATTTTTTTAGATAGAGTAAACCTAATGAAAAATTAAAAGAATTAAATGCAAAAGTATATTGGTTATACCAATTCTTTACATATAGTAACTAAAATTGTCAAGCATTAGTAACTATTTTGTCTTAATTTTTATTTAAAAAATCGATTTTTTTTCCCAGTCTTCGTCTTGGTCTTGCAACAATTAGGCGGCCTTGGTCTTGCAAAGCGCAAGAGCAAGACCTATTTTGGGCAACACTAATTTCAACGATAATTATATAATTAAATATTTCTGTGCGTTGTTTTTTTTAAATATTTATTTATCGAGTAAAAAATTTATTTTACCTCATTTAAGGGCATTAGTATTTGAGATGTTAGAGACCCATTCATAACATATATATATATATATATATATATATATATATATATATATATATATATATAATAACAAAAAAAAAAATAGAAACAAATTATGACAAAAGTAAAGAATGATGGGTATCCAGTGAGGGGGAGGGAGGTACTGAGAAAGGGCACTAAAGCCACATTGAGTGTTGTTTAAAACTCAAGTTTAATCTCTAATTCGTGGTAATTATGTATGTATTCTAAGAGGAATAATCTGGGTTTTATTTTTTAGCATAAAGATTTTCTTTATTGAGTAATATTACATTCGGTTAGAACTAAGGAGATTAGAAATAATGATACAGGATTTCATTTTTACTTAATGTACAATAAATAAAAATAAAGGGTATTATTTTAAAATACAAAAAGTTAAACAAATTTCACAAGAATATACAACAAAAACAATATTATTTATCATAGCTTTGCAGGCAATATTTTAGAAGCAACATTTTTATGAAAGGCTTGTCCACTTGTTTTTCTGCATATCTGATAGTTCTAAAACTGTTTGTTGTTTTCAGCCTACGGCCTTTAAAATGCTGCGAAGGTTTTCGTGAACTTTTTTTCAACAAAACATAAACCTTCTTTCCTTGCTTTCAACTTTGCTCAACTTAACTCACGGAATCCAAAAACATGTTTGTTTCGGCCTACTCAAAGAACGGAAAATTAGGTTTACTGAAAGTTTTCTAGAAATGGCCTTATTGCCTTGAAGTACAGAATGTCAAATTTCTTTCACCTTTTGTTTATTGGGAAAATTTTGTCAAGATAAAGTGCTTTTCTTGTGTGAAAAATAGGTTTATTATTGTTGTCAATAGGTTTAATTGATTAATTGGCAACTTCATTTACTAAAAAAACGCAATATGATTCCTTGTTTTCCTATATTCACACTAAGAATGACAAAGACATGAATGTTGAAAAACTTTTTTTTCATATGAAATGGAAAACATAACATAAAAAAAAAAATTATATGAAGATGTGCCCGAAATTTTGACATACACAAATGAAAATAATTATATAAATTAATAGAAGAAAATATTATATAAAAAATATTCAGGATCACTTTATGACTCATCCTCATAAAGTAATATGTAGATAATTGTTTTGTAAGAACTTTTTTTTATTAAAGATATTTAAATCTGAGTTTTGAACAGGTCGAGCATTTATTTAAAAGAAAATTATCCCAAGTCAGTCTGTTGGTAATGCCTTAATTTTACCACAATGTCATTCATGAATAACGTTAGTTCCCCTAACATGTTTATCTTTTTATTTTATTCATTCTTTTTTTATCAATTTTAATATTAAAATTAGTATGTGCTACAATGTAATAGAGGAGATAAAAGTTTATTTTATTTTTTTTAATTGCTTATTATACAGATAAAGAAGTGTAAGTTCATTTCTATACAGCAATTTTTTTTTTAGAATTTGTTTATTAAGAACTATTACAATCTGTATCAATTAAGGATATTTATAAGTGTTCAGTTAGCACTTTCACACTCTATGTACAACAAATGAACATAAATTAAACAGCAAAATAATATAATTAAAATTAAATGTATATAAGCAAAAAATATATATAAGAATCAAAATAACAACTTAATGACAAACATATTTTTACACAATATTTACTAAATTCATTCATTCAGAGAAACTCAGACTCAAGCTTTTCCCCCCACTCGTGGGCAAGACTCTAAGAGATCCCACTCCATCCCACTCAGCCATATTACTGGTTCTATGTTGTTTCTCATTTATAAAATGCTTACATTTTTTTTCGATATACTGATTTTTCGACGACACAACTAAATATTTAAATTATTCAAATTGGAGATTACCCAACATTCTACACGAGTTACATAAGCAACCGGCAGATGGTGTTTTCTTCCTGTAGGAAATACGTCCATAAACATGCAGTGTTGCCACCCGGAAACGGTACGGACCGCGTTGACTTTTGGCGGGCGCGGGAACTGGTCTGCGTCAACTTTCTAAACAGAACCCCCTCCCCCCCACATCTTCCCCGTTTCGGCCCCCCAAGCATTACGGTCCGCCTGCAGAAAGTAAAAGTGGCCACGGTTTCATCATCTAACCTGCCTGACCGCTACTCAGACGTAAACAACTCCTGGCCCGTTCACAAGAGATCAGAGTGAGGTTTCGTCGACGCTTCTCTAACGGCGTCATTCCACTACGTTCATTCATTACTTTACGTCGACATACTACTACCATTCATCCTTCAATACTACATACTTTAATGTTGGAGGACTAAGAGAACTTATCTTCATAGTAAACACTTATTTTCATTCAAGGCCAAGAGAAGTTTTAGTACGCTTGTTAACGCTTGGATTCTGGAATAGATACGAAGCTTTTGAGTTCAGAATTCAACTTCCATTCTCTAAAGAAATAAACATAAGTGAAACAGACAAATATGTAAAGTTCTGAAAAAACTCTTATTCATCATTCACCTGTTGAACGTTGCACATTCGTTACTTCAAAATGGTGTCGACGATATAATTATAGTCTTATGACAAATAATATGAAAATACGTATATAATTAACAATAAAAAAAAGTTTTTCATTCAAATCGAATTTTTAATATATATATCTTAAATTGGATCGTGTCTTAAATTTGAGGTATAAAATTTAAAATGTATACAATACATCTATAAAAAAATTTAATATAAATTTAGGTCAGTTTCTGTAATAGAATTTAAATTCAAACAGTCATAAAATACGTTTTTAGTAATAACCAAATTAATTCTTGAATATTTACTACAACTTTGTGAAATAGGAAATAAAATTGTATTCATGTTTTAATTATTTATATTTTAAATGTCTTACGTATCCAAAAATGCTGTAAAAAAGAAAATTCTCTATTTTCAACTTTTCTAAAAACAATATTTTAACATTTTTTATTCATGAAATTCTTATTTTACACCAAAAAAGAAACAGACACATCTTAGGAGGGCTGTAATTAACCATAATGAATAAAAATAGTAATTATATATTTTTTGAGGATGTAATACTGGATGAGAATGGTGAAATTTAAGATAGTAGTGAAAAAATATATACGTGTTTTAATTACGACCAAACGACGTATCCTATTTTTATAGGACTAAATATATGAATTTAAATAAAATAATGACAAGTTGAGAAAAGATAACCACAATATGGAAAATAACAAGAGAATGAAAAAAAAAAAATTTATTGTACTAAGACACGAATAAAGGATTCCAATCCTTTATTCATCCAATCCTTGATTATTATCATGATGGCTGGCTTTATATTGAAAGAGGATAGTTCTCGAGATGTATGTATCGCAAGTAAACATTGAGTAGATCTTATCCAGAGCCAAGATAATAGTAATTGCACGGGACCATTCTCATTCATACCTTGGGGTCCCAGGGTCATCCAGGGGAAGCTTCGAACCCAGGCAAGTCAAGACCTTCAACTATGACTTTGATACTCGATACATATCGTATCATCTATTTATAAGTCCTATTTGCAAATGAGTTGCATGCATTGTGTATTAAGGTATCGCCATGATTTCTGAATCAGAAAAATTAGCATAGTTGTATCTTCCTTGTTTTTCTGACTACGTCAATGGTCACAGGGACCTGTTCAACATAAAGGAATATTTTAGGTATTTTCGAACTATTCCTTTTTCAGTAAAATATTAATATGTTTGGATTCTTTTCATTAATTTTAACTCTTTCAAGTTTAATAAATAATATTTATTTCAAGTAAAAAAAAAAAAAAAAAAATCGAAAAGTCCCCAATTCAAAACATAATATACAAATAAGATTTTTCTTTTTAAATACATTTTTTAATGTAAATTTTCTTCAATAAATTATAGTTTGACAAAAACATTGCATATTATTATTTTTTTTTTTTTTGACTATTGATTTAGATATTTAGCATTTTATAAACGACATTAAAAGAATTGATTAGTGGACTTAATAAATAAAAATAATTATTTGATGATAATTGCCATAATTCAGACGAATTAAAGTTTATTGAACAAAATATAAACAATTATCATAAAAGGTCCATTTTTTAAAATTAATTTTGTTTGATCATTTTTTATCAATTTTTAAAAAAAAAAGTTTTGACCGAATGTTCATTTAATAAACCCACACCTGTGACATTTGAAAATGGTAGAATGGACATTGAAACGTGGTTGTTATAAATACAATTTTAAATTTTACATATTTATCTAAATATATAATTTTGAGTTTCCGACCATTAATTTTATTTTTTCAGTTGCTACCTACAAATATAACTATAAGTTATACTTTATCACTTCAATTACGCATATTTGCATATTTTATCAAAGGCATGCACCATGAAAAAATTGGTCGTCCTACATAAAAACAATTATATTAGATTTAAAAAAAATTTTGTTTTCCTAATCGTAATAGTTTATTCTCCGAAGAGAGGAATATTTGGAAGTAAGCTGTATAAAACAACTCTTAGGAAACAAGTATAGTTCATTTTAGTTTTAGTAAGAGCTGAACGTTTTTTTCTTCTTTTTTTTTTTCTCCTATAGATTTAAAAAAAATACTATTTCGTCATATAATTTTGGTAATTAATTATATTTATATTAGACGATTTGTTATTTATTGTATTTACTATCAATAATTCATTTTATACATATGTAGAAAATGAATCATACATTTACTTGAAAATTAACTAACTGCATTGAAGAATATAAATGTCCTTTGAGACAGATTGTAATATGTTTCAAAAAATAAGTTAAAAATAATAACTAAATAATAAATTTAACTAAATTATTATTATAATAATTAACTAAATTATGTCGATATGCATTGATTGGTATGCTGTGTGTAAAGCAATCCTATGCAATAGGAAACCATTATTTTCAAGTAGTTCTCTTTTTCTTTTTTTTTCTCAATAGACATCTTAAAATTTAAAAAAAATGTAATAAAAACCATAGAAACTTTAAACTTTAAGAACATTAGAATGTTTTTCCATTATAACTGCCCGATAAAGTGTAGAAAATACTTATTACGAGGAAAGATAAATTATTATCAGTTATTGTTTAAAGATAAATAAATAAATTGGGGGAAATATGAGCTAGGATTGTGAAGTGGGATGTATAAATATAGAGGAGCCTTGCGCTGTTATATCTGAACGAGGAAGGGCCGGTGCAAACTGCAGCGAGAAGGCTGCACCCGAGGTCTATCTGCAAGGTCCAACTAGTCAGTCTCTCTACTATCTAATCTAATAGTTTATTTTCTCATATCCTTCCTATTTTATTATTAATATTATTATACTGTCGTAAAAATTATATTATGAATATATTTTCCAAGCCCTTTTGTTCTCAGAATAATACAGGCGTGTAAATTTTGTATTTGCATAGATGACTATCAAAACTGAAAATACCAACAAAAAAAACTAATCTGTGAGCTTTAGACCACACGATAGAAGTGAAAACATAAAAAAAGGCGAAATTAATTATAAAGAGGATATATATGTTAAGAAAATTAAATGAGGAATACCAGGAGTGGGGACTAGTTATTTAGGCAGAGAAAACGGAACACATGATATTGAATAATGAGGATATAGAACTA